>CM060924.1:615442481-616642481 GCA_030737875.1 Allium sativum | reverse complement strand
TTTTAGTCATTTATTTAAGGCCCTTACAGTCGATATCCAATAACGGCCAACGAACTACATCCATAGCGACCTTTTCTGAAATTGATTTGGACATAATTTAAAATCCAACAATTCAAATTTAAATCTCTTATATTCATTGGAAAGACCTTTTGGATACGAAGCCAACTGTTCTGATTTCAGGAGAATCCGACGGTCGGATCTCACGTTACGTCAATTCAAAGTCATTGGTTGAAGTTCGCGAACGGTCGCTCCGCGGCGCGTTCTATTCAAGCCATTTAAATATATATATATATACATATATATGTATATATGTATAAATTAATAATAATATATATTTCGTCGATTTCCATTCAAATCGTATTTTATAAATCATTTATAAATTCATTTTAAAAAGGTTTCAACTTCCATTTCAATTTTAAATTAAAATTGAATATTCTATATCATTATAAAATTTAAAATGATAATATTTCCAAAATATCAGATTTTGAAATTAATTCTTTTTCGATAATCATTATAAAATAAATAAAATCAACATAAAATTTCGTGCGAGTAAAAGTGGTGTATATCGACTTAACTCAGCTTCATATATTTTAATATTTTCGTGTTCATCCAAAATCGGACATCGAAATCATATTTGATTCTTTACTGAATATTGTTTTAAAATATTCGTTATTTCTGAATTGGAATCAGGATCAGTCAATTACCATATAATTTTATTTATATGGGTTCCATACATCACATATATTCAAAAATAGTGATAAACAACTATTAACATTCAATTCACATCCAGAGTGCAAATTACAACTGTATAAGCATTAAATAATTAAATAACGTTTATCATAGTTTGTCAACCAATCAGTTGGCAAACAATTTAATTCAAAGGAGACGTGAATAAATTATCATCCCCAGACCCGTGTGGGGTTTTCAACCATCAACAAATAATTGGGCGATGTGTAAAATTATCGTTCCAATACACGTGTGGGGTTTACATCACAGTCCATGTGAATTTATTTATTATTTTTATATATTTATAATCACAGTTTAATAATGATAACATTAAATTGTAAAAAATCATCAACCAAAAGTGTATCCACATTGTTTGAAATACGAGTGTCACATATTCAAATAACGCTTCTTGTGCAAATGAGCCGTGAATAGTTCATGTGTTGAACTTAAGCAATGTCACATAAAATAGATAAAAACCAACAATGACAATGTAGATATTTTCAGTTATAGAATAATAAATGGTACAAATATTTTAGTGAGAGAATTCTCATTTTCGTTTCCACTCCGTCAGTCTTTATTTGAGGAATGTTTTAATAAAATTAAACCGGATGTTTAATTTTATCAAAAACTGCAACAACTTCCGTTTTTGTTCTGGTCAGTTCCATGTTGTAGTGTTCGACAAGTGGATTCCAGGATCTGAGTTTGTTGAATTCTGACACCGTATGACAAAGTTATTAATTTTAGAAGTTTTGAACAATTTACACATCACTAATTTTAAAATAGAAATTAGTTAAAACCTTAATCATCCCTTTAAACATAATTATGTCGCCTAATCTCCTCCCTCATCATGTTCTTCCTGCTCTAAAAAAAAGCAAACCGCATGCATTCAATCAGGACATGGCCGCACCTTAAAAAATCCAAACTCCGTCCTTGCAAACTTATAAATCCAACAAAATCTATCAAAATTCTCCTCATCCAAAACTCTATCACCCAATACCCATTTCATCAATTTCGAACTCCTCCTAACAAAACTAAAATCAGCTCCCTTCCACACCACACGCAGCAGGTGCGACAGTTTTTATTTTTAACAATTACCAACAATTCACAAATGATGCTATTTTTTGGCATAATCTCAAATACCCAACTCAATTCTAGCCTAACGCCTTCAGTTCCGCGCAAGATCGAGCCTTAGGGTGCCTTTCTTACGCTATGAATTTTGAAGCTTCTAGAAACCTATTCGAACTCCACAAAAATGGTACTAACGTGAAGAGGAAGGTCTCAGCAATTCAAAAATACAACCCTTCGAATTTGTATAAGATAATTTGATTTTTGACCAATTTTCAAAGCTCGATTTTTTTACATTGAATGAAAACGATGGCGGCGTGGGTATTATTTCTGCTGTTGACTATGAAAATTGAGAAGTGAGGGTTCAGGAAAGAAGGTGATATTATATAGTAAGGGCGTATAATTTTTATTTGAATATTTTATTTTATTTTCAAAAAGTTGGTTTTTTACATTCGAACTCCAAATCAAACCCAATGACTGTCGTTCCTAACTAAATACCCCATTCCGAACACAATGGGTTATGTTTCGTAAGCCAATTCAACTATTTCAATCAGTTTTTATCAAAATTAAAATATAAATTAATATAACGTTCAATATTGAATTTCAATGTACATTTTAATTTACCGGGACCACATATTGACTCCAAAAATTTCAAAAAAAATAAATCTAGCTGTGTTTTGATGATACAGTCCCAACAAAACTACCTTTATCGAATTTGGAGACTGTTTGAAATATCGCCTTTTTCTGGTCGATTAAATTTAAACTGAAATTACAAAACATGTTTAAATTTACTACGCTCACATATTAATTCCAAAAATTATGAAATTTGAAACTTAACTATTATTTGACATTCCGGATCCAACAAAATTGGTTTCGTAGAAAATGGAGGTCATTTGCAAAATGGCTATTTTTAAGGGCTATATATATTAAAATTTAAATAAATTCCATAATGACTATTTTAAATTTCAAACCGATCGTAACTTATAATTTATAAAGTGAAATCCTAGTTTCTTACATTCGTTAGAAATTACACTTCAAAATATTCCAACTTTCTTGTTTTACTGAAATCCGATTTATTTTGATTCCTATACATTCAATTGAAAATTAAAATCGAATTTTCAAACTACCACGCCATTTCGAGTTTGTTTCAATCAAATTAAATATTTATATGCTCTAACTTCGATTTAAATAAATTTTGAATCGTTAATTCTCCAAATAAATCATTTTAAATTATCAAAATCCATTAAAATAACTATAATAAAAAATTTAAATTGGTTCAGAAATCCCAGGTTGTTACACTCTCCCCCATTTAAAATCTTTTCGTCCTCGAAAAGGAACAGAGCTGAAAGTTGTTTAACTAACCAACTCAACTTTCATTCTGGGTTGAATTCTTCAACTTTTCAGTTTCTAAGAATTTTCAAATTTCTCAAAAAATTGGCTAACACCCTAAATTTTCGAAAAATTTCACTATAACCTCCTTTGTACGGGGAGGGTTTGAAAATTTTATTGGGTCGTATTAGGCACCCAATAAATTAGTAAAAAGCATACACAATTTTTGTGACCTATCTATGCCTAACGGAGACGTGTAAAAATGTCGAAATCTCATACCTTGCCCCTGTGTTGGAAATAAAATACTCCATGTGCCTTAATTAACAACAAGAGAGACGTAAATTTTTGTCATCTCCAGACCTGTGTAGGGTTTTTATTAAATCCTTCCTGAGCACCGTTACATGTATTACTTAATTATGTCCATACTTAGTATTCTGTTCAACCTGTAATTTAGTCCTTGCCATACAAGCATCTCGCCCATATGGAAATCCAAGCCTCGTCACATAAGCGCCAAATGCTTATATGGAATATGATATTATATGATGTCTTCATGCGGTATGCCATGCGGTGTAGTTCATAATTTATTTGTTGCTATCCTATGGCGTGGTTTATAATCTCACACTGAACGACTATCAAAACACATCCAATTTCATTCACGGGAGTTGATATAATAATAAAATTGCCAAACCAACTCATTAAGGCGCACCTGTTTGTTGGTCGCGTAAAATTATTTCTTTACTCAACAGCAAATCCATTAACCTGCTCAACATATGTGTACATGTCTATGTATGCAATTCCAATCAATTCTCAATTCCGTTCTACTTTATGTTTGATTTGGCTTTATTTATCATTCATTCATTTATTGGTTTTATCATTCCAGTATTTTTTTTAGTTAAACTAAAAATCAAACATCACAAACAGCAATCAATTAATTGATTAACTTTTCAAACATATAACTTCTATATATACAAAAACTAGTTTTCAGTGTCATATCACAAACCATAAATTCTAACTAAGATTTTGGTCCACACCAGTCAATTGGAAATATATAGATATCCCCCTCTCAAAACTCGAACATAAACACTGATGATGGCGCAACATCACCTGAATCATCCCCGGGCGATTAGAGTGAGATTCTATACCTACCCATTATATTTGAGACTTCGAATATATGTTTATGACGCGTATATGCAAACTCTCCTCATACTTGATAGTCCAAAATCAAAATAAAATAAATATTCAAATACATATAATAAATGGTTTTCATAATTAAATTCATTTTTAGAAATAGCACTCTTCAAACTCATTCTAGGGTATTACAAACCCTATATCTAACAAGTCATTCTTAAAGGATGTTACTAATCCTATCTCCGATGAATTCTTTCGTTCGGTTCTAATGTATATTGTTCTCTAGCTTTGTAAACTAATTCTCTGATACCAACTGAGAGGACCCAAAACTTCCCGATCCCTGAGGAGACAGAAGATCCCGGATTGCTTTGAGAACACGACTCATCAGAACACATACAACGGAACATTTCACTGAAATTACAACAATTTACATCAGAGTACAAGAATAACAGAGAATAAATTACATAGCAGCAGAATTAAAAATGTATAAATACAATGCGCAGCAGAAAATACATCAATTAGCACAACTAAAAGAAATACACGGATACAAAGCTTTTCGAATATAGCTCCAGCTGTAAATCCATGATCCTATGAAAAGAAATCTGCAAAACCAAAACTACCAAGTGTAGATGATTTAGGCACCCAGAGTTTAGGTTGAAACAATAAACTTCGAGTTTGTCATGGGACTAGTGTGAGAACTAAAACAATTATTATCTGGATTTTAAAGTTAGGTAAATCATGAGACCACGCCGTATAACACGGAAAGGGTTTATCCCCCATGAATACCAGTGCACAAGAATAAACAGTGCAATGCTAAACAGAAAATGAAGCTATTATAAGACTCAGGTCCCATCACATAATGAACGCAGCCGAGGATAGAGTTTTATCTTATAATAGCCAAACATGCTTGATATGCGAAATTTCATCTTTTATTATTACTATAATTGAAGAAATCAATTTCAAATATAAATGTATCAATCATAGGCGGCGTAGGTACCATTATATTACATCACCATATAGGTTTACAATTAAAATCTTAAAATCTCATATTGGAAATTTGGTTTCCATCTACGAACCGAGACAAGGGATCTTCCTCACCGAATTCGAGATACTCTAGCAAATGCCTCAGGATCCCCCGCAGTGAACCCTTGGATCTTCGAGGCCGTTCATCCGTCGATGATTAATTATACCATAAACTATATGTTAGCCGGTTCTATCGAACCTCCAAAATTGGTCAATCCAGTCGATCAATCAAGAGCCACTAGGGACTTAAATCATATCCGAGGTACCTCGCTTTCCATCTATAAAGTTTCCAACATCCACAAAATTAAATAGTCTGAGCTCTATACCATGACGTTACATGTAGCTAGAACTAACATATGTCCATTTCGATGCAGTTGCTATCCCGTTTTTGGTTCATATGGGGGTGTGAAGCTCGAGAATTAATGCTACACAAAGTTGTGCTACTTAAAGCTGTGCTTTGATCATCAACCACAAGACTCTTCTTTTCAACAAAATCCTTGATCATTTTCATCTCAGCATGCCACACTATCAATCCAAACCGTACCAGTGATTTTGTAATGACCCAGATATTTATGGGTTAATTTTAAAATATTTAATATGGATTTAAATATTGAGTTAAGTAAATAAATCAATTTTTATAGGGAGTTATCGATTTAAAAATAAATTTCAATTTAATATTGAAAATATTAAATTATCAGAATAATAAAATGGATTTAGTTGAACTCAAAATTTAATTTGAATTAAATACAGTTCAATTAATTAATGAGAAATTTCATTTGAATTTATAACGATAATAATATTATCGCAGAATTTAAAATTTAATTTATATCAATATAAATTAATATCCGTTGCGGATGATCGAATTTGACCTCGTGACCTATCCCAGTGTATCCAGAATAGTGGTATTACACTAAGATCGTCAGTTGTTGGGTTCAGAATGGAGTTCGGCATCATGGGTATTTTAATTTTAGGATATAGTTTTTAATTAAATTAAAATTAAATAAATAAGTGTTGTGTGGCTCTCTTTTCTCCCACAAACAAATACATTACCATGCCCTCCCTTATCACCATAAATAAAACCAACACCGTGCTCCTTCATTCACCACAAATCGCAACCACCCCCTTCTATTTAAAAACCGCTCCTCCCTTCCTCTTTTAATTCATTTGTTTAATCCGAAACCGAAAAGCTTCAGACGAGATTCAAAAATGGACGACCTCTTCACTTCTATTTTTAAACCCAAATCGCGACTCAGTTTTTGAAACCGCAGATCCTTGTAGCTCGCGATAGGTTTGGGCGGCTCTTCGATGGCTAGGGTTCATCGCGAGGCCGAGTTCAGTGATTGGAGGGGGAGCAAAGTCGATCGAAGCCGCGTAGCTCCCTGAAGTTCAAACGATGTTCGAGGGTAGCAGTGTCAGGGGATTCGCGATTTAGGGTGGGTGAAATACTGGAAAGAGCTCGACATCAGAAAACTGTAAAGGGGCATACACTGTTTTGGGGAGGGCGACGCAGGTTTCTGGGAGGTCTGGGAAGGTCGACGTCAACCTGGAGGCACGTCGGAGGGGTCAGTCCAGGCGTTGGTGGCCATAAGAATGAACGACAACGTAATTTGGAGATCGACCATGAGGTGTTCGATGTAATGTTGAAGTGTATGGTGCAAGAGTTTAAAGCTGTTTCCAGTAATAATCAATAAGGTAATTAAATAAATTATTTAGTTCATAATTAATTTGTTTGGTATAGTAGTTAATATAATCGAAAAATCATTGATCGATAAATATAAAATAGGTGTACGATAAATTCATTTGAGATGATTCAAGTAGAGGCTAGCCAAGACAATTCAAAAAGATGGATATTCGAAGATAAAATATCACGGTGAGTAAATCTCACTCACCATTTAATTAGAATTATTTTTAGTGTTAAAAATAATTGTTGTTGCTTGTTTGAATGCTGTCTGATTGTTTTAAATATATATAGTTATTTAGGTTGACTATTATATATATATTGGGTTGATGATTGGTTGGATTCCCGCAGTCACATTAGCGGATGCCCGCGGTTTCATAGCGGATGATTACCCTATACGCCCCACGCTATGATTAGTGGATGACCTTCTATACCGCGATATTCTGCCTCGAAGCAGGATGGGTATTACTATGTTGACTAACGTCTGTGGATGCAGGAAAACAGGTTGGAGGAATCCAACTGGATTCCTCAAAAATATATATTATCTGTTTGTTTGTTTGATATCATATATATTCATATATGATGTGATAAAAATCAAATAATTGAAAATTGGTTGATTGATTGTTTAAAATATCCCTGGGCTTCAATATTGATTTATAAAAATATCGAAAAGAGTATTCGAGATTTAAAAAGTGAATTCTATTTTTTTAAATAGAATTTGAATTTTAAATAAGACTATAGTAAATATTTAACTTGTTCGAAGGTATATAAAACAAGTAATTGAATTTATAAAAGTTTTTTATAAATGAAAATATGGGATTTGAATCGAATTTATAAAGTTGTTTATAAATGAAAAGATGGAATTTGAATCGAATTTATAAAGTTGTTTATAAATGAAAATATGGGATTTGAATCGAATTTATAAAGCTGTTTATAAATGAAAATATGGGATTTTAATCGAATTTATAAAGTTGTTTATAAATGAAAAGATGGAATTTGAATCGAATTTATAAAGTTGTTTATAAATGAAAATATGGGATTTGAATCGAATTTATAAAGTTGTTTATAAATGAAAAGATGGAATTTGAATCGAATTTATAAAGTTGTTTATAAATGAAAATATGGGGTTTGAATCGAATTTATAAATTTGTTTATAAATGAAAATATGGGGTTTGAATTGAATTTATAAAGTTGTTTATAAATGGAAAGGTGGGATTTGAATTGAAGTTATAAACGTTGTTTATAAATAATGCAGAGAATTCAAATGGACTTTGAATATAAGGAATTGAAGTAGAATTTGAATATAGAATTCAAATGGAGTTTAACTATAGAATTTGAATATAGAATTCAAATGGACTTTAACTATAGAATTTGAATATAGAATTCAAATGGACTTTAAACTATAGAATTTGAAAATAGAATTCAAATGAAGTTTTAAATAAAGAGAATTCAAATAGAATTGAATTGGAATTTGAATAGAGAAGTCAATAAGGAAACGAGAGTATAAGTATAATTAGAATTTGTTAAAATGCAGTTAAAATATATTTGAACATGTCATGTTCAAATATGAAGGTGAAATAGACTGAAAAGTTAAGTAACAGATTTAATTAACAAATTGAGTTAAAACGATTGGTATAGTTAAAATAGATTGGACAGGCATAAATATACAGGAGACAGGTATGGAATAAAGTATAGAAGTGAAATAAATAGAATGCCCGACAAAACGGTACGTATTTAATTTCCATATGAGATTTTATGCGCCGTATCGGCAAGCTGCTTGGCTTTTTCTTTTACTTTTTGAGATAAGAAGGACCGGGAAAGCTATTTGAAATTTCCCGATGCTCCCGGTACAAAGGAGGTTATGGCGAATTTTTCCGGGAATTTAAGGAGATAGAATATTTTTAAGATAATTTGATAATTAGAAATCAACATATCAAATTATATAGAAGTCGATAAGGAAACGAACTTAGAAATAGAATAGTATAATTAAAAAGGGAAGTATAAGAAAAAAATCTCGTAGGAATAGAAAGAGAAAATGTATATGTGTTTAAAGGTGAATAATCAGTTGTATGGTATTGATTTTTCGAGTAAGTAGTCTTGTCTGTTTTGACGTTAAATGTTATTCAGTCAAGGTCTGAGAGGTAATTATACCCCAACTTGGTTGATTTCATGATATACCGATAAGTAGCAAGATTCAGGCTCGAAGATCAATGTGGAATAAGAATTAGTTAAATACTGTATTTGGGTTGTCGTAACGATGTTTTACACAACATCTGTTTTAACCCAAATATGTGCAAAGCTTGGAAATAGAATAATGAACGTTTCCTAAGTATAGAAATAAACGAGATTGGAAAAGAGATAAGTAATTGCAATATTTTCCAATTATAAATAACATATATTTTCTAAAGTTTAGAAAATAAAAGAAGGCGATATATGGAAATGTTTTCCAAATAACATATAAGGCCAACATGGTTATTGAAAATATTTGGTTAACAAATATTGATAAGAAATAGAGAAGAGATTTAATTAATGGAATATTAATTAAAGGTTCAGTGATTGTTGGATGTTTGGATGAAACACTTGTTTTATTCGATAGTTAAATCATCGACTATCGAAACACTTGTTTTATTCGATAGTTAAATCATCGACTATCGAAACACTTGTTTTTATTCGATAGTTAAATCACAGACTATCGAAGTTTTGACCATCGTTGTCAATATGGAGAGACCGGTTGGATTATTATCCGAAGAACCACTCCATATCGGCAGTAGCGTGCGAATCAGATTATATAAAGATAATCGAAGACGGAGTAGAGTGCAAGGACTTTTTCTATTAATAGAAATAGTGCCTTCGGTTCATCCTGTTCCTGGATGACTTGTATGGATGAATGTCTGACAGAGTATTTCCAGAAAGGTCACGTACATTGATTTCTTCAACCGTACCAAGAGTGGAAGCGGAGAAGGTCACTTCTTTAGCTAACACGTAATGTACTGTTGTAGACGTCAATTAGTGATTTTCAATGGATCTGACAATGTGGCATTCGAAGTGAATCTGATGTGATGATACAGCGTAACCTCTGGCCTCAACAACCAGGAATGACAAAAATCGGGCAGGCAGCATGGCTAAGTCGGTCGCTCCGAAGTAGGGTGTATAATCACCTATCTAGAGAATATTCATTTGCTTCTTTAATCTATCAATGCTGTCCCATATATATATATATATACGAGAACAGTTGCTGATCCCAACTGTTGGTGATATACATTCGATACACTCAAGCGAAATGAGTGGTCGGTCATGTGTGGCTGAGTTGCAAGATGTTCTTGTTGAACTCCAGTGTATCGTTCCTAGAGTACACTGATCGGAAGGTGGTTCCATACCTTGTCATAGTTGGAAATCCATTACCCAATACGTGCTTGCGGTTTTGATTGTATATTATATATGTGGAACGTGAGATGCAAGCGTTTCCACTAGATTGTTATTTATGTGATTTAGACATTATTATAATATCAAAAGAGTTGATATAAAGATTATTTTGGATACTCATAAGGGAAAAACCCGTTCCGTTTTCATGGCGTGGTCTTATGAGATATCGTTTATTGTCACAAGCTGTTTATAACTATTTACTCATACCAGTCCCATGACTGACCCGGAGTTTATTTTGTTTTGTTCTACCTAAACTCTTGGGTGCCTAAATTTGTACGGGCAGTCAAGTAGTTCAGGATTTTACAGATCTATCTAAAGGAGCTTGGAGCAGGAGGCTTCAGCGTTATCTAGTTATAGTGTTGTTCCGCTATGTTGTAAGTGTTGTACTCTGATAAGTGTATGTTATACAGTTAAGATTTTGTATTTCAAAGATATGATATATTATATTTTGTTCCACTGCGATGTGAGATTCTGTGTTGTTGTTTCTGTTCTTCTTCTATTCTAAGTTTCTATCTTATCTATCCTCACCCTCTAACTTCTTTCTATTAATGGTTCGAATTTCCGTGATATTTGGGGTTGGACTTGTGTTTTTGGTCAGCTCAAATTCTACCGGATTTTCGGGTCACTACAGATTTCCACCTATATGTAACCTCTAAGCTAGTTATCTCAAAGAAGGGTGTTAAGCATGAGAATAAATTCTCCGCCACCAAACAGATATATATTTAACAGAGATCAACGAATACAGTATAAAGGAATACAATGTCACACATACCATCCATTTGCAAGTCCGTTTTGGGTCTGAACGAAATCGTTGGCACCTTATTCCTCGTCCCATATGTCCAATACAGGAGAGAGGCCCTCGCATATCCGGTCGATCTCCTAGTACATCTGGACGATCACCACTTATTACCTTATCTTGGGTGTACATCCCAATCAAGACATCAGTAATCATCCATTCGATGTGGAGATCTCCGGTCTTCAACCACCATCTTCATCGTTGACTTTCAATCATCATATCAATTATTTAGAGTGGGTTAAACCCGGTCTTTCCGAATAACTCGCGTTTCTTATAATTAAGTGCTATAAAGACACACCATATGCCTCATTCCAATTCAGAATATTATTTTATTCAAATAATTACATTTTTAGGGAAATGTTCCAGTTAATTTTACTAGTGATATTTTTTTAAATTTATTCTTTATTCTTCCTCTGGATATCAATTTCAAAAGATTTTATTAACTAGTCAGGATTATCGAGCCTTACCGAAGTAATGATTTATTTTATTTTTCCAATCCCAACCTATTCATCCCATGGTGCAAAACTGGTAATACACCATATCTAACACCCACTATGTTATCGGAAAAATTAATTACCATTTCACGTTCAAATCTAATTAAAGATTTGATTATCTCCTAGAGTAAAACTTGTGGTACTTTATTCTCGATCATTTCAGGAATTCGATAAATTTAATTACCATTTAATTTTCAATCTAATTAAAGATTCATCAAAAATCCATTTAGTTTTAATATTCCAAAAATCATTATTTAATGATTGTTCAATTTTTAGGAAAATTAATCCTGTCATTAACTGGGTTAAAGAACCAATGTCATTTAAAACACAGTTCACGATAAACCCCTAAATCATACTCCATAAAAATGGAACTTTCATGGAAATCATAACCGTTTATAATCGATATAAGTTTCCATATCAGACTAATACTGTAAGTGGAATAACGACAAGGCCTTTTAAACTCCACATGTTGTAACGGTCTTCCTTCACAAAAGCTCATTTCGATTATCACTAAATTGAATCCCATCCAATTCCAATTTAATGTATTAAATTGGAAAACTTTACTTTGGAAAATTTCCATTAAATCTTAATAAAAAGATTTATAAATTCAAAATCATATCTTCACTGTTAATTGGGTTTTAAGAACTGATGTTATTTAAAACATCGTTCACAAAATACCCAAAATCATCTTCATTTAATTCCAATTTATAATTATACAATTTAAAACTTCGTTTATCTTAATTAAAAGATTTATTCTTTTCTCAATAGAGATTAAGAACAGTGTTAATAAAGACACCATTCATGACAAACCCAAAATCCCGTTTGATATTAAATAAAAGGCTTTAAATAGAAATTATATCGGCTTATATTCAATATCAAATTCTGGAACCAAAAAGTACCATATTGGGAATAACGATTTGTATATATCTTCCAAAATCCTCAACAATAACCATATAATCATGGAATCAAATATCGAAATATTCCGAAGATTATTTCCATCCAAATCCATTCCAATTCATACGTTGGAAAATTCTGGTTAGATTAAAACCGTTTTCAATCCAATTTATTTATTTAAAAACATTGGATTTTTATTATAATTAATAACAAGTTCATTCAGATAAAAATACCTCTTATCTTTTCAAATACGATCCAGAATCTTTCCAAATCATTTATTATGATTTTACACAATTTTTCCATATTTTTAATCATTTTGTCAATGCCCTTACAGTCGGTTTCCAATAACGGCCAACGAACAGCATCCATAGCGACCTTTTCTGAAATTGATTTGGACACAATTTAAGATCCAACCATTCAAATTTAAATCTCTTATATTCATTGGAAAGATATTTTTGATACGAACCTAATGATTCCGGTTTTAGGAAAATCTGACGGTTGGATCTCCCGTTACATCAATTCGAAGTCAATGGTTGAAATTCGCGAACGGTCGCTGTGCGACGCGTTCTATTCAAGCCATTTAAATATATATATATAATATATAATATATATTTCGGCGATTTCCATTTAAATCATATTTTATAAATCATTTATTAATTCATTTTAAAACGATTTCAACTTCCATTTCAATTTTAAATCAAAATTGAAAATGCTATATCATTATGAAATTTAAAATGATAATATTTCCAAAATATCAGATTTTGAAATCAATTCTTTTCGATAGTCATTATAAAATAAATAAAAACGATAGAAAATGCCGTTGGAGTAAAAATGGTGTATATCTACTTAACCTAGTTTCATATATTTCATTATTTTCGTGTCCATCCAAAATCGGACATCAAAATCATATTTTGATTCTTTACTGAATATTGTTTTAAAATATTCGTTATTTCTGAATTGGAATCAGGCTCAATTTATTACCATATAATTTTATTTATATGGATTCCATACATCGCATGTATTCAAAAATAGTGATAAACAACTATTAACATTCAATTCACATCCAGAGTGCAATTTACAACCGTTTAAGAATTAAATAATTAAATAACGCTTACCATAGTCTGTCAACCAATTGGTTGACAAACAATTTAATTCAAAGGAAACATGAATAAATTATCATCCCTAGACCCGTGTGGGGTTTTCAACCATCAACAAATAATTGGGCGATGTGCAAAATTATCGTTCCAATACACGTGTGGGGTTTACATCACAGTCCATGTGAATTTATTTATTATTTTTAAATATTTATAATCACAGTTTAATAATGATAACATTAAATTGTAAAAAATCATCAACCAAATGTGTATCCACATTGTTTGAAATACGAGTATCACATATTCAAATAACGCTTCTTATGCAAATGAGCCATGAATAGTTCATGTGTTAAAATTAAGCAATGTCACGTACAATAGATAAAAATCAGGAATTAAAATATATATATTTTCAGTTATAGAATAATAAATGGTACAAATATTTTAGTGAGAGAATTTTCATTTTCGTTTCCACTCCGTTAGTCTTTATTTGAGGAATGTTTTAATAAAATTAAAACAGACGTTTAGTTTTATCAAAAACTACAACAGCTTCTGTTTTCATTCTAGTCAGTTCCATGTTGTAGTGTTCGACAAGAGGATTCCAACGGATCTGAGCTTGTTGAATTCTGACATAGTACAACAAAGTTATTAATTTTAGATTTTTTATACAATTTACACATCACTAATTTTAAAATAGAAATTAGTTAAAACCTTAATCATCCCTTTAAACACAATTATGTTGCCTAATCTCCTCCCTCATCATGTTCTTCCTACTCCAAAAAAAAAAAACTGCACGCATTCATTCAGGACATGGCCTCACCTTAAAAAAAAATCCAAACTTCCTCCTTGCAAACTTATAAATCCAACAAAATCTATCAAAATTCCTCTCATCCAAAACACTATCGCATTATACACATTTCATCAATTTCGAACCCCTTCTAACTAAACCATCATCAGCTCCCTTCCACACCATATGCAGCAGGTGCAACAGTTTTTATTTTTAACAATTACCAAAAATTCACGAATGATGCTATTCTTTGCCATAATCTTAAATACACAACTCAATTCCCACCTAACACCTTCAATTCTGTGCAAGATCGAGCCCTAGGGCGCCTTACTTACGTTGTGAATTTTGGAGCTTCCAAAAACCTCTTCGAACTCCACAAAATGGTACTAGCGTGAAGAGGAAGGTCTCAACAATTCAAAAATACAATCCTTTGAACTTGTAGAAGATAATTTGATTTTTGACCAATTTTCAAAGATCGATTTGTTTTAGAGGGGATGAAAATGATGGTGGCATGGGTACTATTTCTGTTGTTGACAATGAAAATTGAAAAGTGAGGGTTCAGTAAAAAAGGTGATATTATATAGTAGGGGCGTATAATTTTTATTTGATTATTTTATTTAATTTCAAAAAGTCATTTTTTGCATTCGAACTCCAAATCAAACCCAACGACTGTCGTTCCTAACTAAATACCCCTATTCCAAACACAATGGGATATGTTTCGTAAGCCAATTCGACTGTTTCGATTGGTTTTCATCAAAATTGAAATATAAATTAATATAACGTTCAATATTGAATTTCAATATACATTTTAATTTACCGGGGCCACATACTGACTCCAAAAATTTCAGAAAAACTAAATCTAGCTATGTTTTGACGATACGGTCCCAACAAAACTACTTTAATCGAATTTGGAGACCGTTTGAAAAATGGTCTTTTTTGGTCGATTAAATTTAGACTGAAATTACAAAACACATTTAAATTTACTATGCTCACATATTAATTCCAAAAATTATGAAATTTGAAACCTGACTATATTTTGACATTCCGGATCCAACAAAAGTGGTTTCGTCGAAAACGGAGGTCGTATGCAAAATGGCTGTTTTTAAGGGTTATATATATATATATTAAAATTTAAATAAATTCCATAGCGACTATTTTAAATTTTTAACTTTAAGACCTTGAATTTTTAAAGATACTAAAGGAGGATAAATTAAACAATAATTAGTTTAATATTCATAATTAAGGAAAACATACTGCGCCATCGCATCCATCTCGAATTTCTGGTCAAGATAGACATTTGGTTTGCGTAAAACGTACACCGTTTGAAGAAGTTATGAGGGTTTTAAGCTTGTATACACGCAAAAATAACATATATACACATATGAGTCACGTATGTGTCAAATATGGGTCAGATCCTATCCAGAACAGTTCGAAAATCAAAATTTCGTCAAGGCGAAAAAATTCGCGCTCTAGGGGGTCAACCCCTCTAGAGGGGTATCGACACTGGGGTCGACCCACCCACAGAGGTGTCGACACCCCTTGGGCTGAGGTGGCAGTCGGTATCAGAGGGTTCTGCAGCTATAAATATGTGCACAATTCTCTTATTTCTTCATTGGAAACTATGTGAACCCATATTTAGATCTAAACATGCTATTAAGTCATTCTAGTAGTGTTAGATCTATTTTAACCCCTATATCTGAATTATGTGATCTAATTTATCACCTTGTGTTATCATGTTAGATCTAAACCAATTAGACATCTAAACTGCTAATTTAGACTTACTATTCTTATTGTGACATCGTAGTTATATTGACTACCACCAGTTCATCAGTTTTATGTCCATTTTAATATGATGATAACTACATGTCCATGTTCACCTTATCATCATGCTAGTTTATGTTTATGCCATGATGATCACTTTGGTTATATTCCCATTATTTTCCTATTATCGTTCATAACTAAGCTATTGACTAGCCTAGGTATGCCACCAGTTTATGAGTGCGCTAGTTAGGAAACAGAGGAAAAGGGGTTAATATTGGCATAATTTGAATGTAAACATTCTTGGACATATAATTCAAATTATTGGGTAAAATGGGAAATAACACCTATAAAGGGGAAAGTATTAATTAATTGATTACTTAAAAATGGAATGTCTAGTAATTACAATTAGGAATTGTAATTGTACTTATGACACGAGGTTAGGTTGTATTAGTGGTGGAAGTCTGCTCGGACCCAACCGGCATATCCAACAGCCACTAATGTTGAACCTAATGTGGAAGGTATAAGTATGCGAATACAAATCGGGCTAAGGCACGAGGTTAGGCCCAACTGTGGAATAAGTCTTCCTGGACTTGTAACACTCCATAATTCTGTAACACTAAGATTCACAAATCAAGGCAGAATTATAAGTTAAAATCAAAACCAAGGGAAACGGGCTACGCCATTGCGTTCGTCTCGGAATTCTGCATGAAAACCAGTCCGAGTTTGCGTAAATCGGAATCCGTATGAGGAAGATATGGCCTTCGTAAGATTCAGCGAAGTTCAAATTTCAAAACAGGTCAAGTTCAAAATTCAAATAGGACCCAGATTGGGCTGGGCGGGAATTTTCCCGCCCAAGGCACCCAGGTCGACTTGGTAGTCGACCTGGGGCACCCAGGTCGACTGGGTAGTCGACCTGCGGGTCGACCCCCCCCCCCCCGCTTTTTCCTGTTTTCTGCACCTGGTTCGTTCTTCTGTATCCGGACGCCATTCTGACCAGATTCGTTGACTTCTACACTATATAAACAGCCCTGGTCTTCTTCTCTATTCACAATTCTTTTCTATCCTTATGCTGCCTCTGAGAAAATATATAAATAAATAATATATAAAATAAATCAAGACGAGGAGATGCTGCTTAAGACTTTCAAGAAGAGGTTCAAGTCAAGCTAGGATTTCAAGTGAAGATTCAAACGACTGCAACGATTGTTTTTCTACGAATCATAGCAACGCCATCTTTCTTTTCTAATCTAAATCCCTGTAAGTCCGTTATTTCTAGATTTGAACGTTTTCTCTATTCGTGACATGAAATTAAAGGAATAAAAGAGTATGCCAATTCTTTCTATTTGAATCAGTGCCTATTTCTTTGGACCAAATTAAGAACTGTTATGATTCAAGGACAAATAAGACTGTGACTATGAAACTATGGACCTTAGAACCATATGTCTCTTTGACTATGAACATTGCCTATGACTATGAACATTGCCAATGACTATGGACATTGCCTATGACCGTGAATGTGACTATGAGCATTATTTCCTTGACTAAGCCTATGCCCTTGACTAGAAAGCATAAACTATTGCCTACGACATAACAAGGACAACTGTGACTAAACACCTATGATTCCTGACTAAGAAAGTGTTGCTTAAGTTTTGTGACTGTGAAATCGGGTCTAAACCTGATTTTTCTATTCTGTATATTCTTGGTTTTCTTTGGTTTTAGACCTTGGGAATTTACCTATTAAGTTAGGTCTACCCATGTTCTTGAACCTACGTCTCTATTCTGTCAATTCTTGGGTTTCTTTGGTTTTAGACCTTGGGAATTTACCTATTAAGTTAGGTCTACCCATGTTCTTAAACCGACGTCGTTATTCAACCCTTTTTATGCCAGTTGTTATGTCTATCTTTTGCATAGCATCTTTGGTTCATTCCCTATCTTCTACGAATCTAGATTTATCTATAATCTAGATTGAATCACGATTATATGAATGGTGGGAATACGATTTGGGCAAAATATGAAATTTACTAAAAATATAGTTATAAACTAGGAAATTGGCATAAATTGGGAACATGTATTATGGCATGTTCATAGGAATGCAAATTGGATAAATTTGACATGAATTATAGATTGTGTAACCTGAATCTAGTATCGACGTGTAAATCTAGCATTTACATGAATAGTGAACTAGAGTAATAAGTCTAGTTTGACATGAATTAGAATGTTGAATCGGAATTGGATTAGCTAATTTGGCACGGTAAGTATATTGGCATAAATTTGAAATTGGCCATAATTGGGAGTAATTGGCAAGTTTAGCAAAATCATGGTTAGTGACACTTAATTTGGTATAGTTTACATACCAAAAAGCATAAATATGATTTAGAGGGGGAAATGGGCCATAGAAATAAATGTAGACAATTTACAGAGTAATTGGGAAATAAGTAAATTAGGATTAATTTACTTATAGAATTTATCCTAAATGAGGAAAGGAAGATTTAGACAAATTAAAGGTTTCTTAACGACATCTCTTTTAATGACACACCAGAAAGTTCTAGGGTGACAGTGAGGATAGTGTTCAGGCTTGGGTTTGGAAAATAAAAGTTTCCTGCTCTCCCGGGCTATCCCTAACTGATCCAACGGACGGGATGGTTACTTTCAAAACCTGATTTGAAAATTAGTCAAAACCCTTGAACTAGAAAACACGAATAGGCCTAACCCGAGGTTAGACTGAGTTGCGATGTAAATCTGCCCGGAACCAACCGGCACATCCAGTAATCGCAACAATATCTATCTAATGTGAGTGGTCGTGGCTTTAATCAATTTAATTAAAGCTAGAACAAGAATGGTAGGGTTAAGTTCACTAAGACACTCAACCAATTCAACATGATAACCAGACCGATGGGTGGGGTTAGGTTCATACTGACACTTAAAGTAGTTAAGCTAGAATGGGAGGGTTAAGTCCATAGGAACGCTTAACCAACATAACACAGTTAAGCTAGAATGGGAGGGCTAAGTCCATAGGGACACTTAACCAACTTAACAATATAGGATTTGTAGGGGTTAAGTAACCAAGAAAACACTTAGCCAAATTAGCATGTTAACTAGACTTGAAGGTGGGGTTAAGTAAAGTTAATACACTTAGCCAAATTAACATGTTAACTAGACTAGAGGTTGGGGTTAAGTAAATACACTTAGCCAATTTGGCATGTTAGCTAGACCAGACCGTAGGGTTAAGTAAACTTGAACACTTAACCGTCAGATTGTGATAAAAGAATAGGGTTAAGTCTAAACATGAAAGGATAATACTTAACCATTAATAACATGTTAGTTGAAACAAACGGGCAAGGTTAAGTTAAAAAGGAACACTTAACAAATACAGGGTGAATGGGTAGGGTTAAGTAATAAGAAATACTTAACCAATATAACTTGGTTTGTGATGGGGTTAAGTCAACAGGGATTACTGATAACACTTATCCAGTTTAACAGGATGAATGAAGAGGGTTAAGTTGGCTTGAATTGACTAATGACACTTAACCAATCAAAATTGACGGGAAAGAGAACTAAGTAGTAAACCTTAGTTAAGAAAACAGCGATTCTGGAAACTAAGTGGTAAATCTTAGTTAGTAAAACTAAGTAGTAATTCTTAGTATAACACAGGAAGGAGCGAATGTCCGTCTGAGTAAAAAGGAGGCTCCAACAAATTGGGTTACGAAGCCCGAGGCTTCGAGGGGACGTGAGGGTACACTTGGTATCCCTCTGTGAGGCTTCAGATGATCCTCCTGGGCTCACAGAGGTTAAGGTCTGCGTAGAAGAACTAGGGGTATGCCTTGGTTGCAATATTTGGCAACCTAAAGACTAGGATGGACCGACGTGATTCGACGAGAAAACGGTAGCCCTGTGATAGCAACTTGTCGTCTACCATCCATCTTGAGTCAATCGAGATACGTGAAGCGGAAAGGCGGAGAACTCCAAAAGACCATATACTTGCTATCTAGTTATGGGTGAGGATGGCCATAGGATAGTAGGGCACCGGGGGCCTGCGTATAGTTCTCATTTTTCAAGGTGTGCCTTTCATTAGTTGAGGGAGGGGTCGAGTGGGACCATAGCCAGTGGAATAAAAACAGACCATAGCATCAGCATCGGCAGATATCTGAATGCTCCCGACCGAGTTCTGTATTCCTTGATTTGCCCTGTCACAGGACTTGGGTCACACATTACAGGACATGTGCATCTAAACAAGCGATAACGATTCGCGATACATGCGTGGGGAAGTATAGGAACATATACCACTCTAGGTAGTGTGTCCTAGACTTGGGGGCATCGTTCGACAGGTAGCATAATCCCTAGTTAGGTGGCATAAATCCTGAATCCGAGAAGCGTTCAGCAAATAGCGTAAACTCTAGTTGAATCTAGAAGGCACTTGATAGAAAAACCTAGATTAGATCAAGGTAATAGCTAATAATTGGATGCCCGAAGGCAATGGAAAATACAGGGATGGGGATCACGTTATCGTTACTAGTTGGGACACTAGTTAGGTGGTGCAGAGATATAGAAACCGGTATAACAAGGAAACAGCGAAGCGGCGAAAGTATTAGAGCATATCCCGTTTGTCTTAGCTTAACATATCTTGTGTTTATCTTGTCTAATCTTGCTGACCCTATCATCATGGTATTATCTTGTATTCAGTTAATTCATGTCGTCTTGTTTTTCCATGTTCACATGCTAGAAGTTACTGAACTTACTCAGGCTTTATGTCTGACTCTGTTTTTCTTTCGTCTTCTTTTCTTCCGTTTCCCCCCAGGTAGTAAAGGAGGGAATAGTATAGCTCAGGATTGTCACTCCTTCCCAGCTTGAAGATTTGTCGAAGTTTCGCTTGGATTCCTTTCAGATGCTATGGCTGGGTCTTGCTAAAACTAGGGAATATAAATATTGTTTTATGCTTCTTTATTTTGTAAGACAGATGATACTCTGATATTGTAAAGAAATCATTGTACAAACTATTTTATCAATAAAGCAAAGTTTTATTTTCCACTGTTTAATTTCCGTCTGTCTTGTAATTTATCTGCATCTTTTACCCTAAATGCTCCACAGAACTTAGTGCATTCCCTTTGTGAGTGACACTAATGGATGTGGGGTGTTACACGTGGTATCAGAGCTGAAGGTTATCAGATCAGATAAAAGATTTGAAAAATTATTTTCAAAACGGTTTTAAAAGAAGCATTTTCAAGAGAAAAGATTTGTTTTAAAGGCATATTCCCCAAAGCCATACGCATTATTTTCTCTTCCTCTGTTTGAATTCTTGTCTCCTTCTTTCTTGAGTCTCTGGGGCTCCTGGCTTTCTAGGAGGTAACCTCATCGGTGGGCGAAGTAGTGCCCAACTTCCATCCATAGCCATAGTTGTTTCACCTACGGCCAGTTTTCTTTCAAGCTTATAGGGTTTTCTGTATGATGGAAGCAGCTTTCAAGGGATTTGTCAACATGACTACACACGGAAGGGGATGAGGAGTTTGGCTAAGGAGCATAACCCTAGGATGAGGAATTCATGGATGTAGATCTAGCCCACGACGGAGGAAGAAAATATAAAACCTAAGACAGGAGGAAGTATCTTTACTAGGGTATGATAGGGCATATAACTAAGGACAAGGGCAAGAACGAGGAACAAGATTTTCAGAAGGGCAAGTACATACTTTCGCCACCAAGCGTACCTAGGAGAAAGGTAGTAAAGTTCTGTTGGAAGAGTCTAGTTTTGCTGTTCGTACTCTCTCCTTTGGTTTTAGCGCTTCGCATTTGTTCATATTCACTTCCATAGTTGAGTCTCTGCACCATAGTACTTGTATAGTAGAAGGATCCCACTAGAGTCTCAAATCCAATTGGTGGTCCAACCAGTTTATTTTTGGTTATTAGGGATTTGGGAATAGCTATCGAGTTTGTTTATATCATCTCACGTAGATCGTCTAAATTCGGAGGAGATATTCCTTGGGTGCTTATCTGATATTGGTTTAGGCCTTTGGGGTTTGTACTTGAGGAATGTCGAGTTCGACTAGGATGGTTTGCGTGAGAGATGAATAGTTGTGACAGGCACTCTAAAAACACGAAGTAACCTTTCGACCCTTATAGTTATGGCATGGTGGATAAGAGGGAGACCCCTAATCATCTTAGTACATACACTTGGTACCGTGATTGACATCTGTTTATTTTGGAAATGGAGATCGGAAACTTCACAATCGTGAAGTTAAATTAGTTAAGACACAGTGGAGTAAAGCTCAAGAAGGCTAGATACTAGCATCATACCCTTTTTCCTTAAGGGTGCATCCTTGGTTTCTTTGTTTAGGGGCTTTACGCATATTTGTTTCTCTCTTTCCAAAGTATATCCTCTTGGTCGTGTCTTCGATCTTTAGGTAGAAGCCAATGGATGTAAACATGTATTTGAAACATGTTATGGTTGGTGGTTGCAAGTGATTGCTAATGGTTGCTCGTGGATGCATATGCATACGTTTTAGGCACTAGATCAAGTTCGGACGCTTTCATATTGCATTTATAGATATGTAATTGTTTGTAAGTTGAACTTGATATGTTATCATATGGATGTTGCATATGGATGAATGGCCGTGCACGCATGTAGTATTTACATAACTAGGGATGCTTGCATACATGATTGGACGCATGGCACCGACATGATTCGCATTAAGGAGGTCAACTGAATCAGTAGACCGCCTGATTTTGCATTAGATAAAGACATATACACACACACTATGCATATGAACATGAAAGCATTAGAAATCTTTTAAGGACAATGAATGCCTGTGATTGAATGGTTGAGTAGATGGGTGATTGGATGGTAGGACACATTCTTCCTAACTTGAAGATTTCGGGGACGAAATCCTTTTAAGTGGGGGAGAATGTAACACCCCGTAATTCTGTAACACTAAGATTCGCAAATCAAGGCAGAATTATAAGTTAAAATCAAAACCAAGGGAAACGGGCTGCGCCATCGCGTTCGTCTCGGAATTCTGCATGAAAACGAGTCCGAGTTTGCGTAAATCGGAGTCCGTATGAGGAAGATATGGCCTTCGGAAGATTCAGCGAAGTTCAAATTTCAAAACAGGTCAAGTTCAAAATTCAAATCGGACCCAGATTGGGCTGGGCGGGAATTTTCCCGCCCAAGGCACCCAGGTCGACTGGGTAGTCGACCTGGGGGTACCTGGGGGTCGACTGGGTAGTCGACCTGGGGGTCGACTCCCCTCCCCCCCCCCTTTTTCCTGTTTTCTGCACCTGGTTCGTTCTACTGTATCCGGACGCCATTCTGACCAGATTCGTTGACTTCTACACTATATAAACAACCCTAGTCTTCTCTGTTCACAATTCTTTTCTATCCTTATGCTGCCTCTGAGAAAATATATTAATAAATAATATATAAAATAAATCAAGACGAGGAGATGCTGCTTAAGACTTTCAAGAAGAGGTTCAAGTCAAGCTAGGATTTCAAGTGAAGATTCAAACGACTGCAACGATTGTTTTTCTACGAATCATAGCAACGCCATCTTTCTTTTCTAATCTAAATCTCTGTAAGTCCGTTATTTCTAGATTTGAATGTTTTCTCTATTCGTGACATGAAATTAAAGGAATAAAAGAGTATGCCAATTCTTTCTATTTGAATCAGTGCCTATTTCTTTGGACTAAATTAAGAACTGTTATGATTCAAGGACAAATAAGACTGTGACTATGAAACTATGGACCTTAGAACCATATGCCTCTTTGCCTATGAACATTGCCTATGACTATGAATATTGCCTATGAATATGGACATTGCCTATGACCGTGACTGTGACTATGAGCATTATTTCCTTGATTAAGCCTATGCCCTTGACTAGAAAGCATAAACTATTGCCTATGATATAACAAGGACAACTATGACTAAACACCTATGATTCCTGACTAAGAAAGTGTTGCTTAAGTTTTGTGACTGTGAAATTGGGTCTAAACCTGATTTTCCTATTCTGTCTATTCTTGGTTTTCTTTGGTTTTAGATCTTGGGAATTTACCTATTAAGTTAGGTCTACCCATGTTCTTGAACCTACGTCTCTATTTTGTCAATTCTTGGTTTTCTTTGGTTTTAGACCTTGGGAATTTACCTATTAAGTTAGGTCTACCCATGTTCTTGAACCGACGTCGTTATTCAACCCTTTTTATGCCAGTTATTATGTCTATCTTTTGCATAGCATCTTTGGTTCATTCCCTATCTTCTACGAATGTAGATTTATCTATAATCTAGATTGAATCACGATTATACGAACGGTGGGAATACGATTTGGGCAAAATATGAAATTTACTAAAAATATAGTTAAAAACTAGGAAATTGGCATAAATTGGGAACATGTATTATGGCATGTTCATAGGAATGCAAATTGGATAAATTTGACATGAATTATAGATTGTGTAACCTGAATCTAGTATCGACGTGTAAGTCTAGCATTTACATGAATAGTGAACTAGAGTAATAAGTCTAGTTTGACATGAATTAGAATGTTGAATCGGAATTGGATTAGCTAATTTGGCGCGGTAAGTATATTGGCATAAATTTGAAATTGGCCATAGTTGGGAGTAATTGGCAGGTTTAGCAAAATCATGGTTAGTGACACTTAATTTGGTATAGTTTACATACCAAAAAGCATAAATATGATTTAGAGGGGGAAATGGGCCATAGAAATAAATGTAGACAATTTACAAAGTAGTTGGGAAATAAGTAAGTTAGGATTAATTTACTTATAGAATTTGTCCTAAATGAGGAAAGGCAGATTTAGACAAATTAAAAGTTTCTTAACGACATTTCTTTTAATGACACACCAGAAAGTTCTAGGGTGACAGAGAGGATAGTGTCTAGGCTTGGGTTTGGAAAATACAAGTTTCCTGCTCTCCCTGGCTATCCCTAACTGATCCGACGGACGGGATGGTTACTTTCAAAACCTGATTTGAAAATTAGTCAAAACCCTTGAACTAGAAAACACGAATAGGCCTAACCCGAGGTTAGACTGAGTTGCGATGTAAATCTTCCCGGAACCAACCGGCACATCTAGTAATCGCAACAATATCTGTCTAATGTGAGTGATCGTGGCTTTAATCTATTTAATTAAAGCTAGAACAAGAATGGTAGGGTTAAGTTCACTAAGACACTTAACCAATTCAACATGATAACCAGACCGGTGGGTGGGGTTAGGTTCATACTGACACTTAAAGTAGTTAAGCTAGAATGGGAGGGTTAAGTCCATAGGAACACTTAACCAACTTAACACAGTTAAGCTAGAATGGGAGGGCTAAGTCCATAGGGACACTTTACCAACTTAACAATACAGGATTTGTAGGGGTTAAGTAACCATGAAAACACTTAGCCAAATTAACATGTTAACTAGACTAGAAGGTGGGGTTAAGTAAAGTTAATACACTTAGCCAAATTAACATGTTAACTAGACTAGAGGTTGAGGTTAAGTAAATACTGTTAGCCAATTTGGCCTGTTAGCTGGACCAGACCGTAGGGTTAAGTAAACTTGAACACTTAACCGTCAGATTGTGATAAAATAATAGGGTTAAGTCTAAACATGAAAGGATAATACTTAACCATTAATAACATGTTAGTTGAAACAAACGGGCAAGGTTAAGTTAAAAAGGAACACTTAACCAATACAGGGTGAATGGGTAGGGTTAAGTAATAAGAAATACTTAACCAATATAACTTGGTTTGTGACGGGGTTAAGTCAACATGGATTACTGATAACACTTAACCAGTTTAACAGGATGAATGAAGAGGGTTAAGTTGGCTTGAATTGACTAATGACACTTAACCAATCAAAATTGACGGGAAAGAGAACTAAGTAGTAAACCTTAGTTAAGAAAACAACGATTCTGGAAACTAAGTGGTAAATCTTAGTTAGTAAAACTAAGTAGTAATTCTTAGTATAACACGGGAAGGAGCGAATGTCCGTCTGAGTAAAAAGGAGGCTCCAAAGAATTGGGTTACGAAGCCAGAGGCTTCGAGGGGACGTGAGCGTACACTTGGTATCCCTCTGTGAGGCTGCAGATGATCCTCCTGGGCTCACAGAGGTTAAGGTCTGCGTAGAAGAACCAGGGGTTTGCCTTGGTTGCAATATATGGCAACCTAAAGACTAGGATGGACCGGCGTGATTCGGCGAGAAAACGGTAGCCCTGTGATAGCAACTCGTCGTCTACCATCCATCTTGAGTCAATCGAGATACATGAAGCGGAAAGGCGGAGAACTCCAAAAGACCATATACTTGCTATCTAGTTATGGGTGAGGATGGCCATAGGATAGTGGGGCACCGGGGGCCTGCGTATAGTTCTCATTTTTCAAGGTGTGCCTTTCATTAGTTGAGGGAGGGGTCGAGTGGGACCATATCCACTGGAATAAAAACAGACCTTAGCATCTGCATCGGCAGATATCTGAAAGCTCCCGACCGAGTTCTGTATTCCTTGATTTGTCCTGTCACAGGACTCGGGTCACACATTACAGGACATGTGCATCTAAACAAGCGATAACGATTCGCGATACATGCGTGGGGAAGTATAGGAACATATACCACTCTAGGTAGTGTGTCCTAGACTTGGGGGCATCGTTCGACAGGTAGCATAATCCCTAGTTAGGTGGCATAAATCCTGAATCCGAGAAGCGTTCAGCAAATAGCGTAAACTCTAGTTGAATCTAGAAGGCACTTGATAGAAAAACCTAGATTAGATCTAGGTAATAACTAATAATTGGATGCCCGAAGGCAATGGAAAATACAGGGATGGGGATCACGTTATCGTTACTAGTTGGGACACTAGTTAGGTGGTGCAGAGATATAGAAACCGGTATAACAAGGAAACAGCGAAGCGGCGAAAGTATTAGAGCATATCCCGTTTGTCTTAGCTTAACATATCTTGTGTTTATCTTGTCTAATCTTGTTGACCCTATCATCATGGTATTATCTTGTTTTCAGTTAATTCATGTCGTCTTGTTTTTCCATGTTCACATGCTAGAAGTTACTGAACTTACTCAGGCTCTATGTCTGACTCTGTTTTTCTTTCGTCTTCTTTTTTTCCGTTTCCCCCCAGGTAGTAAAGGAGGGAATAGTATAGCTCGGGATTGTCACTCCTTCCCAGCTTGAAGATTTGTCGAAGTTTCGCGTGGATTCCTTTCAGATGCTATGGCTGGCTCTTGCTAAAACTAGGGAATATAAATATTGTTTTATGCTTCTTTATTTTGTAAGACAGATGATACTCTGATATTGTAAAGAAATCATTGTACAAACTATTTTATCAATAAAGCAAAGTTTTATTTTCCGCTGTTTAATTTCCGTCTGTCTTGTAATTTATCTGCATCTTTTACCCTAAATGCTCCACAGAACATAGCGCATTCCCTTTGTGAGTGACACTAACGGATGTGGGGTGTTACAGGACTCGACCGGCATATCCAGCATCCACACGTTGTAGGCCTAATGTGGGAGGTATAGCCCATTATAAACCATAAATGGACATGGTAATGAATTGAACTACTTAACCAAATCTAATCCATAGGGATTGTATGATTAGGGTTAAGTAAATTGATTGGATAGTGGACGGGTTAAGCGAATCCGGAAAGGGTGGGTAATATTTACATATAGGCCCACAAACTTAACCAGATAAGGTTATGTAATTAAAGACACCTAGTGGTACACATAACCAGAGGAAAGTGTAAAAGTTATGTAATTAAAGACACATTTTAGGGTAAGCATAACTGGTATAGGGCTATGTAATTAAAGACACCTAGTGGTATACATTGTCACTGAAAAACCTAGTAAGGATACAAGACAAAGGGGAGAGCTTGTATCATATTGGGTGGGACCCATTTCAGTCAGTAACCCAGAGTTAGTATCAAATAAAATACTCCGTACTAGGCAGAGAGGGGACACGCTTACCAATTGATTGTAAGAGATCCAAACGTGGAGGACGGTGTGGGCAGCGCAAACCGACCAAGCCATGTGCGTGTATAAGCCGGACAGAGGGGGATAAGACGACCGAGACACTAGTAGATATGGGGCTGTGCACATCAGTGAGGGGTTGCCACTGTAGGATGTGATACATCCTACCGTGGGGTCGACACAGAGTATCTACGGAGTAGGGAGCCGATCGATTAGGGTAGTGGTTAAGGTGTATTTGGACATGCGCCTTAGGTCTACCACCTTATAGTGGAAGGGATCATCTCATTCTGGATATACTAGTAATAGTGCAGAGTAATCATTAGAGAAGTGTATACACCTTACCCTGTCTACCTTGTCACACCATCCATTTATGTATTGACCTTTCTTATCCACTTTATATGCCTATCATGTTACCTTTATTTATTTACCGACTAAAAGTAAGTAGACTATCCAGACTTAATGTCTGACCCTTTTGTTTCTCCTTTTTTCTTCCGCCACCCCCAAGGTTCTCAAGGAGGAAACACTCAGACTTAGTCAGGACTCAGATATCATCTTGCTAGGAGCTACTTCTGAAGTATGCTCAAGTTCTTGTCTCTACTATGGCTTAACTCTTTCAATTGGGGAATTATGTTTTTTTTATATTCTTATGCACTCTGATGATGCAAGACAGAAGTTATTTTATTGTAATGGTTTTTGTGACTTATGGTATTGTGGACCATGACATTATGATTTATGTTCGAAATAAAAATTTAAATTTTCGCTGCTATCTTATTTATATCTATCTTGTAATTATTCCGTGTCTGTTTACCTATAACGCTTCACGAAACTTAATGCATTCCCTTATTGAGTGACATTAATGGACATGGGGTGTCACACTTGGTATCAGAGCTGAAGGTTACGAGATTAGATAAAAGTTTTTGAAAAATATTTTCAAAAGGGTTTTAAATGAAAGCATTTTCGTAAAGAAAAGTATGTTTTGGAAAACATTTCCCAAAAAGCCATATGTAGTATCCTTCGGTCCTTTATCTAAGTTTCTTCCTTTTTCCTTTTTCAGCATGTATGAGGAACAAAACATTCCTAATATCCCATAGGGCATCACAATATCCGGATGGTTCCATAGATATTTGGAGGCCACGGCGCCTGCCGAAGTCCAAGGAAATGTTCCTCCCTCGGTTGCACCAGTCATTCCACCTCCTCCCCCTCCAAGAGCAGATAACTTCTCCAAGATCTGCAAGGACTTCCGTGCTATGGGAGGGAAGTCTTTCCATGGGAACGAGACATTCGTAGAAGCCCGGAATTGGCTCAAGGGGACCGAGGACTTATTCGTAATCTTTGAAGTAGAGGATAGAAGGAAGGTCCAGTTAGCCGCCTGGCTACTGAAAGACGAAGCCTCATTTTGGTGGGAAGTCACTCAAGCCGGACGTCTAGTGGAAACTTGGTGAGATTTTAAATAGAGGTTCGAATTGAAATTTCTTTCCCAAGCCAAAGGCAGCATGCAGATGGAGAGATTCTTAGCACTCAAACAAGGAAACTTGACGATAAAAGAGTATGTGAATAAATTCAACCAGCTAGCACGGTTCGGTTTAGAGTTGGTGGACACACCACACAAAGGGGCTTTGTGTTATGCTAAAGGGCTGAATGAGCCTCTACATGGTTTAGCCATGTCCCATATTCCAATGGGGGCCACTTTTGAAAAGCTTGTCGATATAACCCTAATGCATGAGGAAGACAAGGGAGAAAAGAAGGCTGAGGAGACATTGCAAAATAGGAATGTGGCCCAAGAAGGGGCAACAGCAACAACAGAAGAAAGGAGGGAAAAGTGATAAAGGCAAGGATAAGAGAAAATGTCACCACTGTGGGAAGGTCATCTGGTTAAAGATTGTAAGTGAAGGAAGAACTCTTGCTACCATTGTGGAGAGGCTGGACACTTTGCTAAAGAGTGCCCGAAGAAACAGGGATCACAGGGACAGCGTCAAAGGACATGGACTTCTGGAGGGCAGGTGCATGTTATCGCGAACAGTGCTCCTGATAGAGGTAGAAAAATTTCTGTGGAAGGTTTAATTTCTCTTTCAGACCATTCTATTAGAATGCTTTTTGATTATGGTGCCTCACATTCATTTATATCCAGTTCCGTAGTTGAATCTCTGCACTTAATTACAAGTATGGTAGTGGATGCCGCAGTTGTTTCAAACCCCATTGATGGTTCGACTCATTTATCTATGATTTGTCGGGTTTTTAAAATATCTGTGTTAGGCGTTGAGTTTGAATGCGACGCATATATGCTCTGGATTATGGGCTATGGGTTGATTCTAGTAATGGATTGGCTTACCACATATGGTGCCATTCTGGATTGTGAGAAGAGGGTTATTAGGCTTCTGACTTGTCATGGGAGAACCCTCGAGATTTCGTGTGATCCACAAGGGTCGGTCATGCTTAGTTTCCTAGAGTCTCTTGATGCATCTATCAATGATCTACAATCTGTTCCAGTAGTCGGGGATTTTTCTGACGTTTTTGATGAGGTTCAGGGTTTACCTCCGAGGCGCGAGATAGACTTTCGTATATATTTGGTGGACAATGCAAAGCTAGTTGCATTGCCAGTGCGCCACATGGCTCCGAGGGAAAGGAGGGAGCAGAGTAAGCAAGAAGGGGAGCTACTCGAGAAGGGGTTAATCAGACGAAGCATATCTGAATGGGATGCTCCAGTAGTATTCGTAACTAAGGCGGATGGTTCGCTTCATTTATGTGTTGATTATAGAGAGCTGAATAAACTCACTAAGAAGAATAGGCACCTACTTCCGAGGATTGATGATTTATTTGATCTGCTTGTTGGTGCCTCCGTATTTTCCCAGTTAGACTTGGCCACGGGGTTCCATCAGTTGAGGGTGGCTGAGGACAGCATAGATAAGATTGCCTTTAGGACTCCGGACGGTTTCTTTGAATTGCTACTTATGCCTTTTGGGCTGACGAATTCACTCGCCTATTTTGTCGATCTAATGAGTAGGGTGTTTCGGGAGTTCCTAAATAAATTTGTTGTAGTCTTTATCGATAATATTTTGATCTTCTCCAAAAGCGAAGAAGAGCATGCCCAACACTGAGAGAAGTTTTGAAAACTCTCCGTGACCGTTAGCTTAAAGCAAAATTCTCTAAATGCCATTTTTAGAGGAAAGAGGTGAGATTCTCGGGGCATGTGGTCTCCAAAGAAGGGATAGCTATAGATCCCGCGAAGGTGGTTGCAGTGCAAGAATGGCAGATTCCTAAAAATGCAACCGAGGTGAGAAGTTTTCTTGGGTTAGCAGGATACTATAGGAATTTTATTAAGGAATTCGCAAAGATATCAGCCCCACTCATCAGGCTGACAAAGAAGAACTTGACCATTTTGTGGGATATAGACTGTGACATTGCTTTCCAACGACTGAAGAGGGCTCTGACAACAACCCCAGTCTTGACCTTACCTAACGGGAATAAGGTGTTTACTGTTTACAATGATGCGTGTGGTCCAGGGCTTGGTGCGGTTTTAATGCAAGAAGGTGTGTTATGGGGGTAGATATTTGAGAGTTAAGGAAATGAACTACCCCACCCATAATCTAGAGCTAACTGCCGTAGTATTTGCGTTAAAGACGTGGCGTCATTATTTACTTGGAGAGAAGTTCGAGTTATACACCAATCATAAATCTCTCAAGTATCTGTTCTAGCAGAAGGATCCCAATTAAAGGCAACAACGATGGATGGAGTTTCTAGCTTCCTATGATTTTGAGTTTTCTTATACTCCTGGCAAGGGTAATGTGGTAGCAGACGCACTAGTAGGCAGAGGGTAGCCCTGAGTCCTCTGTTTGTGGAAATAAAGAACTTGGAGTTCATATCAGCTTTTGATTTTAAACCCTCCATCAAGATTTTGCCTGATTTGTTTGCATCCTTGGAGATACGACCGACTCTTATGGACTAGATAGGAGCTTCGCAACAAGGTGACCCATAGATTCTAGACATCATGGATAAGCTCAGAAGAGGGGAGATTTCTAGTCACCCCTGTAGATATGCCATAGATGAAAAGGGGTGGTTGCGATGAGATGGAAGGCTTTGCGTTCCTCAAACTGGAAGCTTGATAAAGGCAGTCCTAGAAGAATCCCACCATTCTAAGATGACCATTCATCCAGGCGGTAATATAATGTACAAAGATATGAAGAGGGTTTTCTTTTGGGCTAGGATGAAGAAAGATGTGGCCGAATTTGTTTCTCAATGCTTAGTTTGATAGCAACTCAAAGCTGAGCAAAAGAAGCCCAGTGGATTACTTCATCCGTTGGAGGTTCCGCAGTGGAAATGGGAGAGCGTCTCTATGGATTTCATAGATGGTTTGCCTAGATCGAAAAAGGCAACACTGGTATCTGGGTTGTGGTGGATAGACTCACTAAGAGAGCTCACTTCATTCCAGTTAAGAGTAAGAGGACGGCATCGTGGTTGGCAGCAATTTATGTTTGTGAAATAGTTCATCTTCATGGAGTACCTTCTAGCATCGTGAGCGATCGTGTCCCCATCATTACCAGTGAATTTTGGAGGAGCTTGCAAGAATCATTAGGTACACAGTTGTGTTTGAGCACCGCTTATCACCCTCAGACCGATGGACAGACAGAGAGGGTGAACAAGATTATTGAAGATCTTTTGAGGTTGTGTATCCTAGACTTCGGAAGGACCTGGGAAGAGCATCTTTCTTTAGTAGAGTTTGCCTATAATAATAGTTATCAAGCTAGCATTGCATGGCACCCTTCGAAGCATTGTACGGACGACCCTGTAGACCACCAACTTATTGGTGGGAATCTACAGGAAGATTATTACTTGGACCAGATGTGATTAGGGAAACGTCCGAAAAGTTTGACCTTATTCGAAGGCGGATGAAGACAGATCAAGATAGGAAAAAATCCTATGCAGACAAGAGAAGGACTGACATCGAATTTGAAGTGGGAGACTTATTTTTATCAAAGTGTCACCTCTGAGGAATGCGGTTCGTTTCGGATCGGTAGGGAAGTTGGCACCTAGGTTTATGGGACCATTTCCCATAACTGAGAGGATTGTCCAAATGGCCTACTGGATAAAGCTCCAAGAAAATCTATCTAGCATTCATGATGTTTTCCACGTTTCTCATCTGCAGAAGTGCATGCATGACACCGTAGTAATCGTTGAGCCGAGTGTGTTGGAAGAAATCGAAGTGGAACGGGAGGCGACAGTCAGGCAAGTCCCTATCCATATTATGGGACCAGAAGTTAAGAAGCTACGCAATAAAGAGATCAAGTTGCTAAAGGTTCAATGTGGAGATAACCTAGAGGATGCGACTTGGGAAACCGAAGACAAGATTCGCGCTTTGTACCCTTTCTTTTTCGAGGGTATGTTCTTAACTCCTTTTTCCAAAGTTTTATCAGTGCTTGTTTCTATCAATTGAGTATATCTTATCCGTAGTATTTTTCGACCTTTAGACAGGAATCCTATAGATGTAAACATGTGTTTGAGACATGTTATGTTTGGTGGATGAAAGTGGATTCAAGTGTTTGCTAGTGGTTGCATGTGGACGCATAAACACACACATTAGGCACTAAGATCGGTGTAACACCCCGTAATCCTGTAACACTAAGATTCACAAATCAGGGTATAATTAATTTTTAAAAGAAGAATTAAGGGAAACGGGTTGCGCCATTGCGTTCGTCTCGAAATTCTGCTTGAGATAGAGTCCGAGTTTGCATAAATCGAACTCCGTATGAAGGAGATATGGACGAACGAAGTTAGGCAGAGAAACCGGAAACAGACCAGAATGCATTGGCGCACTTGTGAAGTGCGCCAGTACAAAAATGCACTGGCGCACCTGCCAAGTGCGCCCATACTAATCTAGCACCGAATTCTGGAGTGTTCTGTGATGATGTATCTCCTTTTGAGTGTTTGGATGATGTGTATTCGACCTGTGCAATTCTGATGGCTTCTATGATGATCTAATGGCCCTAAAACACTCTCTACACCTATAAAAGAATGCCTAGACCTAAGGGTTCCTCCACACAAATTCTCTAAGGCATCTACATACTGCTTCTCTCTACTCTAGCCTCCACCATTAAAATAAATCTAATTATCCACTAAAACAAGTTATAGTTCTTCTTCTAATTGGAGATTCAAATCAAGATTAAAGCTTCAAGAAGGGAATCAAAAGCTGATTCAACGGTTTCAAGCAATGTCGCACGAATCATAGCAACGCCATCTTTCTTTTCTAATCTAAATCTCTGTAAGTCAGTTATTTTTAGATTTGAACGTTTTGTTTTTATTCGTGACATGAAATTAAAGGGATAAAAGATTATGCCTAATCTTTCTACTTGAATCAGTGCTTGTACCTTTGGACCTAATTAAGAACTGTTGTGATTCGATAACGAATAAGACTGTGACTGTGAAACTATGGACTTTGGAACCATATGCCTTGGAACTATGAACATTGCCTATGACAATGAACATTGCCTATGACTATGGACATTGCCTATGACTACGAACATTGCCTATGACTATGGACATTGCCTATGACTACGAACATTGCCTATGACTATGGACATTGCCTATGACTACGAACATTGCCTATGACTGTGACTGTGACTATGAGGATTATTTCCTTGACTAAACCTATGCCTTTGATTAGAAAACATAAACTATTACCTATGACATAACAAGGACGTCTGGGATTAAACACCTATGATTCATGACTAGGAAAGTGTTGCTTAAGTTTTGTGATTATGAGATTGGGTCTAAACCCGATTATTTATTCTACCTGTCCTTGGTTTTCTTTGGTTTTAGACCTTAGGAATTTACCTATTAAGTTAGGTCTACCCATGTTATTGAACCTACTCTGTCTATTCTTGGTTTTAGACCTTGGGAATTTACCTATTAAGTTAGGTCTACCCATATTCTTGAACCAACGTCATTATTCAACCCTTTTTATGCTAGTTATTATGTCTATCTTTTGCACAACATCTTTGGTTCATTCCCTATTTTCTGCGAATATAGATTTATCTATAATCTAGATTGAATCACGATTATACGAACGGTGGGAATGCGATTTGGGGCAAAATATGAAATTTACTAAAACATAGTTATAAACTTGGAAATTGGCATAAATTGGGAACATGTATTATGGCATGTTCATAGAAATGCAAATGGGAAAAATTTGACAGGAATTATAGGATTGTGTAATTTGAATCTAGTATTGACATGTAAATCTAGCATTTACATGAATTGTGCACTAGAGTAATAAGTCTAGTTTGACACGAATTGGAATGTTAAATCTGAATTGGATTTGCTAATTTGGCTCGATAAGTATATTGGCATAAACTTGAAATTTGCCATAATTGGGAGTAATTGCCAGGATTAGCAAAATCATGGTTAGTGACACTTCATTTGGTATGGTTTACATACCAAAAAGCATAAACATGATATAGAGGGGAAAATGGGCCGTAAGAATAAATGTTGACAATTTACATTAAAAGAGTAATTGGGAAATAAGTAAATTAGGATTAATTTACTTATAGAATTTGTCCTAAATGAGGAAATGTTAATTTAGACAAATTAAAGGTTTGTTAACGACATCTCTTTTAATAATAAACCAGAAAGTTCTAGGTTGACAGAGAGGATAGTGTCTAGGCTTGAGTTTGGAAAATACAAGTTTCCTGCTCTCCCTGGCTATCCCTAACTGATCCGATGGACGGGATGTTTACTTTCAAAATCTGATTTGAAAATTAATCAAAACCCTTTGAACTAGAAAACACGAATAGGCCTAACCCGAGGTTAGACTGAGTTGCGATGTAAACCTGCCCGGAACCAACCGGCACATCCAGTAATCGCAACAATATCTGTCTAATGTGAGTGGTCGTGGCTTTAATTTATTTATTTAAAGCTAGAACAAGAATGCTAGGGTTAAGTTAACTAAGACACTTAACCAACTCATCATGATAACAAGACTGGTAGGTGGGGTTAGGTTCATACAGTTAAGCTAGAATGAAGAGGGTTAAGTCCATAGGAACACTTAACCAACTTAAGCACAGTTAAGCTAGAACGGAGGGCTAAGTCCACAGGGACACTTAACCAAACTCATGGTAACAAGACAAGATTTGTAGAGGTTAAGTAACTAAGAAAACACTTAGCCAAATTAACATGTTAACTAGTCTAGAAAGTGGGATTAAGTAAAGTTAATACACTTAGCCAAATTAACATGTTAACTAGACTAGAGGTTGGGGTTAAGTAAGATTTAATACACATAGCCAATTTGATATGTTAGCTGGGCTAGACCGTAGGGTTAAGTAAACTTGAACACTTAACCATCAGATTTTGATAAAGGAATAGGGTTAAGTCTAAAACATGAAGGGATAATACTTAACCGTTAATAACAGGTTAATTAAAACAGACGAGCAAGGTTAAGTTAAAAAGGAACACTGAACCAATACAGGGTGAATGGGTAAGGATAAGTAATAAGAAATACTTAACCAATATAACTTGGTTTGTGGTGGGGTTAAGTCAACATGAATTACTGATAACACTTAACCAGTTTGACAGGATAAATGAAGAGGGTTAAGTCGGCTTGAATTGACTAATGACACTTAATTGACGGGAAAGGGAACTAAGTAGTAAACCTTAGTTAAGAAAACAACGATTCTGTAAACTAAGTGGTAAATCTTAGTTAGTAAAACTAAGTAGTAATTCTTAGTATAACACGGGAAGGAGCGAATGTCCGTCTGAGTAAACAGAAGGCTCCAACGAATTGGGTTACGAAGCCCGAGGCTTCGAGGGGACGTGAGGGTACTCTTGATATCCCTCTGTGAGGCTGCAGATGATTCTCCTGGGCTCACAGAGGTTAAGGTCTGCGTAGAAGAACCAGGAGTATGCCTTGGTTGCAATACATGGCAACCTAAAGACCAGGATGGACCAGCTTGATTCGGCAAGAAGACGGTAGCCCTGTGATAGCAACTCGTCGTCTACCATCCATCTTGAGTCAATCGAGATACGTGAAGCGGAAAGGCGGAGAACTCCAAAAGACCATATACTTGCTATCTAGTTATGGTTGCGGATGGCCACAGGATAGTGGGGCACCGGGGGCCGACGTATAGTTCTCATTTTACAAGGTGTGCCTTTCATTAGTTGAGGGAGTGGTCAAGTGGGACCATAGCCACTGAAATGAAAACAGACCTTAGCATCTGCATCGACAAATATCTGAAAGCTCTCGACCAAGTTCTGTATTCCTTGATTTGCCCTGACACAGGACTCGGACCGCACATTATGGGACATGTGCATCTAGACAAGCGATAACGATTCGCGATACATGCGTGGGGAAGTATAGGAACATATACCACTCTAGGTAGTGTGTCCTAGACTTGGGGGCATCGTTCGACAGGTAGCACTAGTTGGACTAGGTGGCATAAATCCTGAATCCGAGATGCGTTCGGCGGATAACGTAAACTCTAGTTAAATCTAGAAGGCACTTGGTAGAAAACCCTAGATTAAATCTTGGTAACAAATAATAAATGTATGCCTGAAGGCGACGGAAAATACAGGGATTGGGATCACGTTATCGTTACTAGTTGGAACACTAGTTAGGTGGTGTAGAGATATAGAAACCAGTATAACAAGGAAATAGCGAAGCAGCGAAAGTATTAGAGCGTATCCAGTTTATCTTATCATATCTTGTGACTACCTTGTCTAATCTTGTTGACCCTATCGTCATTGTGTATTCTTGTATTCAGTTAATTCATGTCGTTCTGTTTTTCCATGTTCACATGCTAGAAGTTACTGAACTTACTCAGGCTTTATGTATGACTCTGTTTTTCTTTCGTCTTCTTTTCTTCCGTCTCCCCCCCAGGTAGTAAAGGAGGGAATAGTTTAGCTCAGGTTAAGTTGTACTGCCACTCTTTCCCGGCTTGAAGATTTGTCGAAGTTTGCTTGGATTCTCTTTTCAGATGCTATGGCTGGCTCTTGCTAAAATCGGGGAATATAAATGTTGTTTTTTTTATGCTTCTTTATTTTGTAAGACAGATGATACCCTGATATTGTAAAGAAACCATTGTACAAACTATTTTATCAATAAAGCAAAGTTTTATTTTCAGCTGTTTAATTTCTGTCTGTCTTGTAATTTATCTGCATCTTTTACCCTAAATGCTCCATAGAACTTAGTGGATTCCCTTTGTGAGTGACACTAACGGACATGGGGTGTTACACGTGGTATCAGAGCCGAAGGTTACCAGATCAGATAAAAGATTTGAAAAATTATTTTTCAAAACGGTTTTTAAAGAAGCATTTTCAAAAGAAAAGTTTTGTTTTAAAGGCATATTCCCCAAAGCCATACGCACTGTCTTCTCTTCCTCTGTTTGAATTCTTGTCTCCTTCTTTCTTGAGTCTCTGGGGCTCCTGGCTTTCTGGGAGGTAACCTCATCGAAGGGCAAAGTAGTGTCTGACTTCCATCTATGACCATAGTTGTTTCACTTACGGCCAGTCTTCTTTCAAGCTTATAGGGTTTACCGGACGATGGAGGCAGTTTTCAAGAGATTTGTCAACATGGTTACACACGGAAGGGGATGAGGAGTTTGGCTAAGGAGCATAACCCTAGGATGAGGAATTCATGGATGTAGATTTAGCTCACGAAGGAAGAAGAAATTATAAAACTAAGACAAGAGGAAGTATCTTTACTAGGGTATGATAGGGGATAGAATTAAGGACAAGGGCAAGAACGAGGAACAAGATTTTCAGAAGGGCAAGTACATACTTTCACCACCAAGCACACCTAGGAGAAAGGAAGTAAAGTTCTGTTGGAAGAGTTTAGTTTTCAGTCCGTACTCTTTCGGTTTTAGCGCTTCGCAATTGTTCATACCCACTTCCATAGCCGAGTCTCTGCACCATAGCACTTGTATAGTAAAAGGATCCCACTAGAGTCTCAAATCCAATTGGTGGTCCGACCAGTTTATTTTTGGTTAGTAGGGGATTTGAGAATACCTATCGAGTTTGCTTATATCATCTCACGTAGATCGTCAAAATTCGAAGGAGGTATTCCTTGGGTGCTTGTCTGATATTGGTTCAGGCCTTTGGGGCTTGTACTTGAGGAATGTCAAGTTCGACTAGGATGGTTTGCGTGAAGGATGAATAGTTGTGGCAGGTACTCTAAAAAGCACGTAGTAACCTTTCGACCCCTATAGTTATGGCATGGCGGATAAGAGGGAGACCTCTAATCATCTTAGTACATATACCTGGTACCGTGATTGGCATCTGTTTATTTTGAATTGAAGGTCAGAAACTTCACAATCGTGAAGTTAAATTAGTTAAGATACAGTGGAGTAAAGCTCAAGAAGGCTAGATACTAGCGTCATACCCTTTTTATTAAGGGTGCATTCTTGATTTCTTTGTGTAGGAGCTTTACGCATAATTGTTTCTCTCTTTCCGAAGTATATCACCTAGGTCGTATCTTCGATCTTTAGGTTGAAGCCAATGGATGTAAACATGTGTTTGAAACATGTTATGGTTGGTGGTTGCAAGTGGTTGCTAATGGTTGCTCGTGAATGCATATGCATACGTATTAGGCTCTAGATCAGTTCGGACGCTTTCATATTGCATTTACAGGAATGTATTTGTTTGTAAGTTGAGCCTGATGTGTTATCGTATGGATGTTGCATATGGATGAATGGCTATGCACACATGTAGTATTTACATAACTAGGGATGCTTGCATACATGATTGGACGCATGGCACTGACATGATTTGCATTAAGGAGGTCAACTGAATCAGTAGACCGCTTGATTTTGCATTAGATAAAGACATATACACACACTATGTATATGAACATGAAAGCATTAGAAAACTTTTAAGGACAATGGATGCCTGTGATTGAATGGTTGATTAGATGGGTGATTGGATGGTAGGACACATTATTCCTAACTTGAAGATTTCGGGGACGAAATCCTTTTAAGTGGGGGGAGAATGTAACACCCCGTAATCCTGTAACACTAAGATTCACAAATCAGGGTATAATTAATTTTTAAAAGAAGAATTAAGGGAAACGGGTTGCGCCATTGCATTCGTCTCGAAATTCTGCTTGAGATAGAGTCTGAGGTTGCGTAAATCGGACTCCGTATGAAGGAGATATGGAGGAACGAAGTTAGGCAGAGAAACCGGAAACAGACCAGAATGCACTGGCACACTTGTGAAGTGCGCCAGTACAAAAATGCACTGGCGCACCTGCCAAGTGCGCCCATACTAATCCAGCACCGAATTCTGGAGTGTTCCGTGCTGACATGTCTCCTTTTGAGTGGTTGGATGATGTGTATTCAACCTGTGCGATTCTGATGGCTTCTATGATGATCTAAGGGCCCTAAAACACTCTCTACACCTATAAAAGAATGCCTAGACCTAAGGGTTCCTCCACACAAATTCTCTAAGGCATCTACATACTGCTTCTCTCTACTCTAGCCTCCACCATTAAAATAAATCTAATTCTCCACTAAAACAAGTTATAGTTCTTCTTCTAATTGGAGATTCAAATCAAGATTAAAGCTTCAAGAAGGGAATCAAAAGCTGATTCAACGGTTTCAAGCAACGTCGCACGAATCATAGCAACGCCGTCTTTCTTTTCTAATCTAAATCTCTGTAAGTCAGTTATTTTTAGATTTGAACGTTTTGTTTTTATTCGTGACATGAAATTAAAGGGATAAAAGACTATGCCTAATCTTTCTACTTGAATCAGTGCTGTACCTTTGGACCTAATTAAGAACTGTTGTGATTCGATGACGAATAAGACTGTGACTGTGAAACTATGGACTTTGGAACCATATGCCTTGGAACTATGAACATTGCCTATGACTATGAACATTGCCTATGACTATGGACATTGCCTATGACTACGAACATTGCCTATGACTACGAACATTGCCTATGACTGTGACTGTTACTATGAGGATTATTTCCTTGACTAAACCTATACCTTTGATTAGAAAACATAAACTATTACCTATGACATAACAAGGACGTCTGGGATTAAACACCTATGATTCATGACTAGGAAAGTGTTGCTTAAGTTTTGTGATTATGAGATTGGGTCTAAACCCGATTATTTATTCTGCCTGTCCTTGGTTTTCTTTGGTTTTCTTTGGTTTTAGACCTTGGGAATTTACCTATTAAGTTAGGTCTACCCATGTTCTTGAACCTACTCTGTCTATTCTTGGTTTTAGACCTTGGGAATTTACCTATTAACTTAGGTCTACCCATGTTCTTGAACCAACGTCGTTATTCAACCCTTTTTATGCCAGTTATTATGTCTATCTTTTGCATAGCATCTTTGGTTCATTCCCTATTTTCTACGAATCTAGATTTATCTATAATCTAGATTGAATCACGATTATACGAACGGTGGGAATGCGATTTGGGGCAAAATATGAAATTTACTAAAACATAGTTATAAACTTGGAAATTGGCATAAATTGGGAACATGTATTATGGCATGTTCATAGAAATGCAAATGGGATAAATTTGATAGGAATTATAGGATTGTGTAATTTGAATCTATTGACATGTAAATCTAGCATTTACATGAATTGTGCACTAGAGTAATAAGTCTAGTTTGACATGAATTGGAATGTTAAATCAGAATTGGATTAGCTAATTTGGCTCGATAAGTATATTGGCATAAACTTGAAATTGGCCATAATTGGGAGTAATTGTCAGGATTAGCAAAATCACGGTTAGTGACACTTCATTTGGTATGGTTTACATACCAAAAAGCATAAACATGATATAGAGGGGAAAATGGGCCGTAAGAATAAATGTTGACAATTTACATTAAAAGAGTAATTGGGAAATAAGTAAATTAGGATTAATTTACTTATAGAATTTGTCCTAAATGAGGAAATGTTAATTTAGACAAATTAAAGGTTTGTTAACGACATCTCTTTTAATAATAAACCAAAAAGTTCTAGGGTGACAGAGAGGATAGTGTCTAGGCTTGAGTTTGGAAAATACAAGTTTCCTGCTCTCCCTGGCTATCCGACGGACGAGATGGTTACTTTCAAAATCTGATTTGAAAATTAATCAAAACCCTTTGAACTAGAAAACACGAATAGGCCTAACCCGAGGTTAGACTGAGTTGCGATGTAAACCTCCCCGGAACCAACCGGCACATCCAGTAATCGCAACAATATCTGTCTAATGTGAGTGGTCGTGGCTTTAATTTATTTATTTAAAGCTAGAACAAGAATGCTAGGGTTAAGTTAACTAAGACACTTAACCAACTCATCATGATAACAAGACTGGTAGGTGGGGTTAGGTTCATACAGTTAAGCTAGAATGAAGAGGGTTAAGTCCATAGGAACACTTAACCAACTTAAGCACAGTTAAGCTAGAACGGAGGGCTAAGTCCACAGGGACACTTAACCAAACTCATGGTAACAAGACAAGATTTGTAGAGGTTAAGTAACTAAGAAAACACTTAGCCAAATTAACATGTTAACTAGTCTAGAAAGTGGGATTAAGTAAAGTTAATACACTTAGCCAAATTAACATGTTAACTAGACTAGAGGTTGGGGTTAACTAAGATTTAATACACTTAGCCAATTTGATATGTTAGTTGGGATAGACCGTAGGGTTAAGTAAACTTGAACACTTAACCATCAGATTTTGATAAAGGAATAGGGTTAAGTCTAAAACATGAAGGGATAATACTTAACCGTTAATAACAGGTTAGTTAAAACAAACGGGCAAGGTTAAGTTAAAAAGGAACACTGAACCAATACAGGGTGAATGGGTAAGGATAAGTAATAAGAAATACTTAACCAATATAACTTGGTTTGTGGTGGGGTTAAGTCAACATGAATTACTGATAACACTTAACCAGTTTGACAGGATAAATGAAGAGGGTTAAGTCGGCTTGAATTAACTAATGACACTTAATTGACGGGAAAGGGAACTAAGTAGTAAACCTTAGTTAAGAAAACAACGATTCTGTAAACTATGTGGTAAATCTTAGTTAGTAAAACTATGTAGTAATTCGTAGTATAACACGGGAAGGAGCGAATGTCCGTCTGAGTAAAAAGAAGGCTCCAACGAATTGGGTTACGAAGCCCGAGGCTTCGAGGGGATGTGAGGGTACTCTTGGTATCCCTCTGTGAGGCTGCAGATGATTCTCCTAGGTTCACAGAGGTTAAGGTCTGCGTAGAAGAACCAGGATGGACCAGCGTGATTCGGCGAGAAGACGGTAGCCCTGTGATAGCAACTCGTCGTCTACCATCCATTTTGAGTCAATCGAGATACGTGAAGCGGAAAGGCGGAGAACTCCAAAAGACCATATACTTGCTATCTATGTAACACCCCGCCTCCGCTAGGGTCACTCGCAAAGGAATGCACTAGCTTTAGAGGGGCATTATTGGTAAACATGCACAGAAATATCACAAGACAGAACATATATAAATAGCGGAAGTGAAATCAAACTTTCATAACATGAATAAATAAGGTCTAAAGCCTTTTACATCAGAGTACATCAAAACCTGTCTTGCAATAGTAAAGAAGCATAAAGACTTTTTAATAAATTATTCCCCAAGTAAACAGTAAAGTAGCCATAGCCAAGAGAAGTCCAAGCCATCCATGATGACCTTCAAGCGGAAGAAGTCCGAACTAAACAGCATTGTTTCCTCCCTGAAACCTGGGGGGGGGAAACGGAAGAAAAGAGGCGAAACAAAACGGGTCAGTCAAAAAGACTGAGTAAGTCCTATCTACTTCCAGTATAAAAACAGGTAAAGGTAACATGACATGCATAAACTGAAAGTAAACATAAGGATAACTACAAGATAGATAAACCAGGATAGCCGGTTGAACTACTGTGGCAAAGTAAACTAAGGTATCATGATAAACTACGGTGTTATGATAAGTCAAGGTATCACATCGTCAGATTTCTAACGAGTACATTATCCCAAGGTATCTACCCCGTCTAACATCCCACGGTATCTATTATGTATATTCTTCCTAGTTCTAACATGTATATTTGCTCTGCACCCTCCGTACTAGTATCCCAGCCTTGTTATGTGTTAACCATGAATGTCCCTTACTCAAAGTCGTGTAATGGTCCATGTCAACCTAATATATCGCATATATAGGTTACTCAAATCATATGTTTCTTTCCATGTATATAAGTTCAGTCCTCTGCCGTACCTCGTACGGGCTTCCTCATGTCGTATTACCCTTGAAATCGTTTGGACTGTCACCCTTGTTCTAGCTAGGCTCTTCCATATGAATCATCGTTTGAACTAATAGGACTTACGCCACCTAGCCCTACTAGGGATTACGCTTACCTATTGCACGCTTCCGTATTTCGGTTTGGGTTAAACCACCTAGGCCACTAGGGATTACGTTAACCCCCAACCACGCCCTTTTTCCCACGCATTCATCGTGAATCGTTTTTCTATAACTGTATGCACATGTATCACATCGTGCCATCCGAGTCCTGTCACAGGGCAAAACAAGACATACAGGACTCGGTCGGGAGCTTTAGATTTATCTGCCGATGCAGATGCTAAGGTCTGCTTTTCTACATGTGGCTATGGTCCCACGAGACCCCTCCCTCAACTAGCGAAAGGCAACACAAGAGAAGATCTTGCATGAGAACTACACTCCGGCCAGCCCACATCCTACGGCCTACCTCACCCATAATTAGATAGCAAATCATGGTCTGTTGGGTGTTCCCTGCCTTTCCGTACGTACACGCTTGACTCAAGATGGTAGATGATCGACGAACTTGCTATCTCGGGCACCTTATGTATTCGCCGACTCACTGCTATCCACCCCAGTCTTTAGGTCGCTCGCATAGCAACCAAGGCATATTCTTGGTTCTTCTACCGCAGACCTCAACCTCTCGTGAGCCTAGTATAATGACCTGGCAGCTCACAGAGGGATCCCAAGAATATCCTCACGTTCCCCGAAGCCGCTGCTTCGTTACCCAGTTCGTTGGAGCCTTTATCTAAATCAGATAGCCTGCTCCTACACGCATAATTAAACGTATCGGGTTACTAATCTATCAAAGAAATGGTCCAAATTTCCTTGACTAAGGATTATTACTTAGTTTCCCTTAACTAAGGTTTACCACTTAGCCTTATTTCCATAATCCTTGTTAACTATGGTTATTTACCTAATCCTCCGAATTAGGGTTTATCTAATGGGTTAAGTGTCACTTAAGTTCATAACTTAGCCCATCTACAAACCATGTCAAAATTGGCTAAGTATCCAAGTCCAAGACTTAACCCTACAAACCATGTGTCAAGTTGGCTAAGTATATTAAGCAATCCATAACTTAACCTCGTCTAATTATCATTTTAGATTGGTTAATTATATAAATTAACTTGACCTTGTCAAATTACCGAGTCAAATCGGTCAAGCATATTCAAGTGATTCGTGACTTAGCCTTATCATGTTTTCACGTTAGATTGGTTAAGTATAGGTTAACTTAACCTCATCAAATTAACGAGTTAGATTGGTTAAGTATAGGTCACTTAACCTCATCAAAACATCGTGTTAAATTAGTTAAGTGTTTAACTTAACCCCATTAAATTACCAAGTTGGATTAATTAAGTCGAGGCTAACTTAACCCCATCCGATTACCATGTTTAGATTAGTTAAGCCTAATCTTAACCCCATCCATTAACTGTATTATACGGTTAAGTATCGTTAAGAAAATTTACTTAACCTTATCACGTTATCGTGTTGGATTGATTAAGTGTTGGTTAACTTAATCCCGTCCACTAGTCGTATAAAAATGGTCAAGTGTCATTAGGCAAACCAAGTTACTTAACCTACCCAAGCTTATCATGTTTTGTTAAGTATCATTAGCCTAATCAAATTACTTAACCCATTTGTCCCTATCATATTTGGTTAAGCCTCATTAATCAAATTAACTTAACCCTATTATGTGGCATTAATTTAATTAATGCACCCTCAACCTCTCACATTAGACCTTGTTGTGGTTACTAGTTAAGCCGGGCGGGTCCGGGTAGATTTACACCACAACCTAGTCTAACCTCGGGTCTTAAGCGCGACATGACCAACTTCTCACATTGGGTCCTATTGTTTGCAACTACTAGTTAGGCCGGTCGGTTCCGGGTAGCTTTACGTTGCAAACTCAACCCAACCTCGAGTTGGCCACACTTATATTATCTAAGTTCATCATGTTTCCAAAACGTGTTACAATTTTTCAAGCATTTGGGTAGACCTAACTTAATAGGTAAATTCCCAAAGGGTAGACCTAACTTAATAGGTAAATTCCCAAGCTCATGCTTTTATGCATACTTACATGTCATCTTCCATGTTATCTTTCAAGTCATATTTTCAAGTATAAACACATGTCATATTCAAGTTAAGATTTTGCGACATGTTCATGTTTATCTAGCTACCCAAAATCGTGTTTTCCCAACGCAAGCAAAGCGAGTCAACATAGTAAGGATACTATGTCACATATTGGTCTCAAAACATGCATGATGCCAAAAGGGCTTGGCTTCCACATGCATAACATCATAAAGAGATTGGCCCTAAACATGCATAGTGTCATAAGGTAATTTGGCCACAAACATGCATATTATCAAAAAGGGTTTGGCCACAAACTTGCATGTTAGCATAAGGGGTTTGGGTTCATAAACATGCATAAGCCCCAAAATCTTGTCTTAGCCAATGTTTCACAAGTAAAGTGGTTCCTAAAGGTTCATGCTAGCATTTCATGCATAAAGATCCAAACTTGCAAGTTAAACTAGGTTATGCATAGCATGAGAGGCATGATTAAGTCACTCACATGGCCTAAAATCATAAACATGAACACAAGAGGCAAGGTAAGGTTCATATAGGTTCGCATAATCATGTTTAGCCTCATTTTATCCCATGTCATTATCAAAACTACCGTTTCCATCTAAAAGTAGCTAGAACTTACATAGTTAGGCCTAGGGAAAGAAGCATGAATCATCTTGGCTAAGAAAGGTGCCTCCTTTGTAGAAGAATCGTCATGGAACTCGCATAGCAATGTTGATTTGGCCTTGATTTGGTGTAGCAAGCTTGCACCTTTTGATTTGAACTTGATTTGAGTGCATAGGCTCTAGGGATTTGAGATGGAGGCCATGAGAGTAGAAATTTGGCCATAGTTTAGTTACATGAGTGAATAATGAGGGTTTAGGGGTAGGTTTAGGGTCTTTTTATAGATTAGGCAAGTGTTTTAGGCCATAGGATTAAACCTAAATTCAATCCAAGCCATCAAAGCATGTCTTGGGGAAGAAGTCAAGTGTAGGAACCATCTAGGGCCTTAAGATTAAAGATGGACCATGAGAACCATCCAAATGCAAAATCTGCATTTGAGCGAATCGGCCCACGGGTTGACAGCCAAACACCCTGGATTAACCCCTAGTCGACCCAGCGGGCTCGGGTCGACCTCAAAAATCGGCCGGTTCGGTTATTCCCCTCTCCTAATTCGCTGTTTTGAACATTTTTGCATATTTATTTATTTAATTTTCAATTATATATATATATATCAATATATATATATATTTCTCTGCGCAACCCATTTCACTTAATTAAGTATACTTTAATTTGGGAATTTTTCGTGAAATTTCGCGAGGCCATATCTTGGTCATACGGACTCCGATTTTCGAAAACTCGGACTCTATTTCGCGTATTTTTCCGAGACGAACGCAACGGCATAGCCCGTTTCACTTGATTCAGAATTTAAAATTAAATTCTGCCTTGATTCTCGTCTTAATCATGTTATCGAAATACGGGTTGTTACATTCTCCCCACCTTTTAGGATTTCGTCCCCGAAATCTCCAAGTTAGGAAGAACATATCCTACCGTCCATCATCCATCTACTCAAAACATCATCCACAAGCAACCATTGTCCTTAGATGATTTCTAATGTTGTATGAATATATGCAAAACGTGTGTGTACATGTTCCTTAGCTAATGCTAATGATCAGGCCTGAAAAATCTTTTGAATGCAAAAATATGTTTAGTGCTATGAATCCATCATGTATGCAAATAGTCCTAGTCATATACACTATATGCGTGCACAAACATTCAACCATATGCACATCCGCATGATAACACATTCAATTTCATCCATAAACAAGTATAAATACTCGTGCATATGCAATATGAAATGTGACCGAGTCGAGCTAATATCTAATGTAAATTCGCGCATCCACGAGCAACCACTTGCAACCATTTGCAACCATATCAACCATAACATGTTTCAAATACATGTTTACATCCATAGGGTTCTACCTAAGATTCCTTGAAACAGGGTCGAGAAGATAAACAAGACAAACTCCTTACGGGGTTTGTAACAGAAAATAGGACCGAGAGGATGTCCACAAAAGATAGCCTACAAGTAAGCTCTACAGAAAACAGGGATCAAGGATATACTCCCAAAGAGAGATATCATGTGCGCATCTAGTCTTCATCCTTCTGAGTCGCATTTTCTTGAGCTTAGTTCCATCGTGCCTTGACCGTCCTTTAACTTCACGATTTCGCAGCTTCTTATTTCCTGTTTCCATAACATGAGTTGGAACTCATTTCCTCGTGGCCTCTCGTTCTACTTGCACTTATTCTCCTTCTAGAATACTTGGCGCAAACAGGACTGCGTACACATTATCCCATGCGAGCCCTCAAAATTCACTAGTGAATCCTGGACCTTGTACCATAAGGTATTCCACGTAGAAAAACTTTCTCTTGAAAGTAAACAAGTTACCGTGCGCACTTACTAGGGTAATTCCCATAACCCATACATAATCGAAGTAAACCATCCGTCTTATTGGCGAACACCATTCGATCGGGTTTCTAATTTCCAACAAAGGCATCTAGGGATTCTAAGTAACTAATCATGACAGAACCCAAAAGGTTACGCGATACTTCAAGGGTATTGCCAAAGCAAGCCAAGAGTCTAACTACCCTCCTTCTAAAACCGAGAGTGGCACCCCTTACTGGATAACCACTTCATCCCTAGAATCCATCTATAACTTATAAACATAAGCATTATTTCCAAGCTCAACACTTGATATAGACATTCTCAAATCCAAACAAGCCATGAGTAAATAGACCGATCTTCCAATAGGACTTGAGACAAAAATGGGATCCTCTATTACGCTAGTACTTAAGGTGCAGAGACTCAACTATCGAAGCGGACTTAAAAGATGCGGTGATCAAAACAAAGTCCCGACAGGATGATAGAGAAGAAAAGCTAAACCTTTAACAAGATCGTTACCCTCCTTCTGAGGTACCCTAGAAATGAGAGCATACTATTGCCCTCCCAATGATCTTGTCCTTGTCCCATGATACTTAACTATTCGTCCCGTTTCACCATGCCAAAGGTACCTTCTCGTCATGGGTTTCATTGTTCATCCCTCTCCCTCCTTTGAGGACTAAGCCATACCAACAAGTTGCTCATCCTTAAACTCGTATCCTTTATCCACTTCCTCACTATCCTTTCTTATAACGCGGCCACTGGTCTCTCGAGAACCACCTCCATCATAAGGAAAACACTTTCGTAGGTAGAAAAGACTAGTCGCAGTTAAAACTACTGTGACTACAGATGGAGGAAAGAAAGGAAAAGAGACTCAATTAAGGAAACAAGGATAGTGCTAATGGCCTTTGGTGAATAGCCTTTTCTTTTAAAAGAAAATTTTCTTGAAAAATGCTTCTTTGTAAACGATTTTCAAATAGTTTTCAGAAGGTCTTTAAAAACTTTTGCCCAGTCTGGTAACCTTCTGCTCTGATACCAAATGTAACACCCCGCCTCCGCTAGGGTCACTCGCAAAGGAATGCACTAGCTTTAGAGGGGCATTATTGGTAAACATGCACAGAAATATCACAAGACAGAACATATATAAATAGCGGAAGTGAAATCAAACTTTCATAACATGAATAAATAAGGTCTAAAGCCTTTTACATCAGAGTACATCAAAACCTGTCTTGCAATAGTAAAGAAGCATAAAGACTTTTTAATAAATTATTCCCCAAGTAAACAGTAAAGTAGCCATAGCCAAGAGAAGTCCAAGCCATCCATGATGACCTTCAAGCGGAAGAAGTCCGAACTAAACAGCATTGTTTCCTCCCTGAAACCTGGGGGGGGGGGAAACGGAAGAAAAGAGGCGAAACAAAACGGGTCAGTCAAAAAGACTGAGTAAGTCCTATCTACTTCCAGTATAAAAACAGGTAAAGGTAACATGACATGCATAAACTGAAAGTAAACATAAGGATAACTACAAGATAGATAAACCAGGATAGCCGGTTGAACTACTGTGGCAAAGTAAACTAAGGTATCATGATAAACTACGGTGTTATGATAAGTCAAGGTATCACATCGTCAGATTTCTAACGAGTACATTATCCCAAGGTATCTACCCCGTCTAACATCCCACGGTATCTATTATGTATATTCTTCCTAGTTCTAACATGTATATTTGCTCTGCACCCTCCGTACTAGTATCCCAGCCTTGTTATGTGTTAACCATGAATGTCCCTTACTCAAAGTCGTGTAATGGTCCATGTCAACCTAATATATCGCATATATAGGTTACTCAAATCATATGTTTCTTTCCATGTATATAAGTTCAGTCCTCTGCCGTACCTCGTACGGGCTTCCTCATGTCGTATTACCCTTGAAATCGTTTGGACTGTCACCCTTGTTCTAGCTAGGCTCTTCCATATGAATCATCGTTTGAACTAATAGGACTTACGCCACCTAGCCCCACTAGGGATTACGCTTACCTATTGCACGCTTCCGTATTTCGGTTTGGGTTAAACCACCTAGGCCACTAGGGATTACGTTAACCCCCAACCACGCCCTTTTTCCCACGCATTCATCGTGAATCGTTTTTCTATAACTGTATGCACATGTATCACATCGTGCCATCCGAGTCCTGTCACAGGGCAAAACAAGACATACAGGACTCGGTCGGGAGCTTTAGATTTATCTGCCGATGCAGATGCTAAGGTCTGCTTTTCTACATGTGGCTATGGTCCCACGAGACCCCTCCCTCAACTAGCGAAAGGCAACACAAGAGAAGATCTTGCATGAGAACTACACTCCGGCCAGCCCACATCCTACGGCCTACCTCACCCATAATTAGATAGCAAATCATGGTCTGTTGGGTGTTCCCTGCCTTTCCGTACGTACACGCTTGACTCAAGATGGTAGATGATCGACGAACTTGCTATCTCGGGCACCTTATGTATTCGCCGACTCACTGCTATCCACCCCAGTCTTTAGGTCGCTCGCATAGCAACCAAGGCATATTCTTGGTTCTTCTACCGCAGACCTCAACCTCTCGTGAGCCTAGTATAATGACCTGGCAGCTCACAGAGGGATCCCAAGAATATCCTCACGTTCCCCGAAGCCGCTGCTTCGTTACCCAGTTCGTTGGAGCCTTTATCTAAATCAGATAGCCTGCTCCTACACGCATAATTAAACGTATCGGGTTACTAATCTATCAAAGAAATGGTCCAAATTTCCTTGACTAAGGATTATTACTTAGTTTCCCTTAACTAAGGTTTACCACTTAGCCTTATTTCCATAATCCTTGTTAACTATGGTTATTTACCTAATCCTCCGAATTAGGGTTTATCTAATGGGTTAAGTGTCACTTAAGTTCATAACTTAGCCCATCTACAAACCATGTCAAAATTGGCTAAGTATCCAAGTCCAAGACTTAACCCTACAAACCATGTGTCAAGTTGGCTAAGTATATTAAGCAATCCATAACTTAACCTCGTCTAATTATCATTTTAGATTGGTTAATTATATAAATTAACTTGACCTTGTCAAATTACCGAGTCAAATCGGTCAAGCATATTCAAGTGATTCGTGACTTAGCCTTATCATGTTTTCACGTTAGATTGGTTAAGTATAGGTTAACTTAACCTCATCAAATTAACGAGTTAGATTGGTTAAGTATAGGTCACTTAACCTCATCAAAACATCGTGTTAAATTAGTTAAGTGTTTAACTTAACCCCATTAAATTACCAAGTTGGATTAATTAAGTCGAGGCTAACTTAACCCCATCCGATTACCATGTTTAGATTAGTTAAGCCTAATCTTAACCCCATCCATTAACTGTATTATACGGTTAAGTATCGTTAAGAAAATTTACTTAACCTTATCACGTTATCGTGTTGGATTGATTAAGTGTTGGTTAACTTAATCCCGTCCACTAGTCGTATAAAAATGGTCAAGTGTCATTAGGCAAACCAAGTTACTTAACCTACCCAAGCTTATCATGTTTTGTTAAGTATCATTAGCCTAATCAAATTACTTAACCCATTTGTCCCTATCATATTTGGTTAAGCCTCATTAATCAAATTAACTTAACCCTATTATGTGGCATTAATTTAATTAATGCACCCTCAACCTCTCACATTAGACCTTGTTGTGGTTACTAGTTAAGCCGGGCGGGTCCGGGTAGATTTACACCACAACCTAGTCTAACCTCGGGTCTTAAGCGCGACATGACCAACTTCTCACATTGGGTCCTATTGTTTGCAACTACTAGTTAGGCCGGTCGGTTCCGGGTAGCTTTACGTTGCAAACTCAACCCAACCTCGAGTTGGCCACACTTATATTATCTAAGTTCATCATGTTTCCAAAACGTGTTACAATTTTTCAAGCATTTGGGTAGACCTAACTTAATAGGTAAATTCCCAAAGGGTAGACCTAACTTAATAGGTAAATTCCCAAGCTCATGCTTTTATGCATACTTACATGTCATCTTCCATGTTATCTTTCAAGTCATATTTTCAAGTATAAACACATGTCATATTCAAGTTAAGATTTTGCGACATGTTCATGTTTATCTAGCTACCCAAAATCGTGTTTTCCCAACGCAAGCAAAGCGAGTCAACATAGTAAGGATACTATGTCACATATTGGTCTCAAAACATGCATGATGCCAAAAGGGCTTGGCTTCCACATGCATAACATCATAAAGAGATTGGCCCTAAACATGCATAGTGTCATAAGGTAATTTGGCCACAAACATGCATATTATCAAAAAGGGTTTGGCCACAAACTTGCATGTTAGCATAAGGGGTTTGGGTTCATAAACATGCATAAGCCCCAAAATCTTGTCTTAGCCAATGTTTCACAAGTAAAGTGGTTCCTAAAGGTTCATGCTAGCATTTCATGCATAAAGATCCAAACTTGCAAGTTAAACTAGGTTATGCATAGCATGAGAGGCATGATTAAGTCACTCACATGGCCTAAAATCATAAACATGAACACAAGAGGCAAGGTAAGGTTCATATAGGTTCGCATAATCATGTTTAGCCTCATTTTATCCCATGTCATTATCAAAACTACCGTTTCCATCTAAAAGTAGCTAGAACTTACATAGTTAGGCCTAGGGAAAGAAGCATGAATCATCTTGGCTAAGAAAGGTGCCTCCTTTGTAGAAGAATCGTCATGGAACTCGCATAGCAATGTTGATTTGGCCTTGATTTGGTGTAGCAAGCTTGCACCTTTTGATTTGAACTTGATTTGAGTGCATAGGCTCTAGGGATTTGAGATGGAGGCCATGAGAGTAGAAATTTGGCCATAGTTTAGTTACATGAGTGAATAATGAGGGTTTAGGGGTAGGTTTAGGGTCTTTTTATAGATTAGGCAAGTGTTTTAGGCCATAGGATTAAACCTAAATTCAATCCAAGCCATCAAAGCATGTCTTGGGGAAGAAGTCAAGTGTAGGAACCATCTAGGGCCTTAAGATTAAAGATGGACCATGAGAACCATCCAAATGCAAAATCTGCATTTGAGCGAATCGGCCCACGGGTTGACAGCCAAACACCCTGGATTAACCCCTAGTCGACCCAGCGGGCTCGGGTCGACCTCAAAAATCGGCCGGTTCGGTTATTCCCCTCTCCTAATTCGCTGTTTTGAACATTTTTGCATATTTATTTATTTAATTTTCAATTATATATATATATATATCAATATATATATATATTTCTCTGCGCAACCCATTTCACTTAATTAAGTATACTTTAATTTGGGAATTTTTCGTGAAATTTCGCGAGGCCATATCTTGGTCATACGGACTCCGATTTTCGAAAACTCGGACTCTATTTCGCGTATTTTTCCGAGACGAACGCAACGGCATAGCCCGTTTCACTTGATTCAGAATTTAAAATTAAATTCTGCCTTGATTCTCGTCTTAATCATGTTATCGAAATACGGGTTGTTACAATCTAGTTATGGTTGCGGATGGCCATAGGATAGTGGGGGCACCGGGGGCCGGCGTATAGTTTTCATTTTACAAGGTGTGCCTTTCATTAGTTGAGGGAGGGGTCAAGTGGGACCATAGCCACTGAAATAAAAACAGACCTTAGCATCTGCATTGGCAGATATCTGAAAGCTCCCGACCGAGTTCTGTATTCCTTGATTTGCCCTGACACAGGACTCGGACCGCACATTATGGGACATGTGCATCTAGACAAGCGATAATGATTCATGATACATGCATGGGGAAGTATAGGAACATATACCACTCTAGGTAGTGTGTCCTAGACTTGGGGGCATCGTTCGACAAGTAGCACTAGTTGGACTAGGTGGCATAAATCCTGAATCCGAGAAGCGTTCGGCGGATAACGTAAACTCTAGTTAAATCTAGAAGGCACTTGGTAGAAAACTCTAGATTAAATCTAGGTAATAAATAATAAATGTATGCCTGAAGGCGACGGAAAATACAGGGATTGGGATCACGTTATCGTTACTAGTTGGAACACTAGTTAGGTGGTGCAGAGATATAGAAACCAGTATCACCAGGAAATAGCGAAGCAGCGAAAGTATTAGAGCATATCCAGTTTATCTTAGCATATCTTGTGACTACCTTGTCTAATCTTGTTGACCCTATCGTCATGGTGTAATCTTGTATTCAGTTAATTCATGTTGTTCTGTTTTTCCATGTTCACATGCTAGAAGTTACTGAACTTACTCAGGCTTTATGTCTGACTCTATTTTTCTTTCGTCTTCTTTTCTTCCGCCCCCCAGGTAGTAAAGGAGGGAATAGTTTAGCTCAGGTTAAGTTGGACTGCCACTCTTTACCATCTTGAAGATTTGTCGAAGTTTGCTTAGATTCTCTTTTCAGATGCTATGGCTGGCTCTTGCTAAAATCGGGGAATATAAATGTTTTTTTTTTTATGCTTCTTTATTTTGTAAGATAGATGATACTCTGATATTGTAAAGAAACCATTGTACAAACTATTTTATCAATAAAGCAAAGTTTTATTTTCCGCTGTTTAATTTCTGTCTGTCTTGTAATTTATCTGCATCTTTTACCCTAAATGCTCCACAGAACTTAGTGCATTCCCTTTGTGAGTGATACTAACGGACGTGGGGTGTTACAATCGGCTCAATCACTTTCATAATGCATATGGATGTGTGTGCATTTTCTTTTCTTTTATGGATGGAAATGGATGTATTAGCATATAGATGTTGCATTTAAATGAATGAGTGTGCACACATATAGAGCTTACATGTTATAATAGGATAATTTGTATACATATTGGATTCATGGCACTAACATACATTGCACTAAGGAGGTCAACTAGATCAGTCGATCGCCTGATCTTTCGCATTAGTGTTAGGACATATACACACACTGTTGCATATATTCATATAATCATTAGAAGTCTCTAAGGACAATGGATGCCGGTGGTTGTTGGATAAGTAGATGGATGATGGATGATAGAATATGAATTCTTCTCAACTTAGAGATTTCGGGAACGAAACCCTTTGAGTAGGGGAGAATGTAACACCCCGAACTTTTAATGACACTAAAGGAGGATAAATTAAGAAATAATAATTAGTTTAATATTCAGAATTAAGGAAAACAGACTACGCCATCATGTCCATCTCGAATTTCTGGTCAAGATAGACATTTGGTTTGCGTAAAATGGACACCGTATGAAGAAGTTATGAGGGTTTTAAGTTTGTATATGCGCAAAAAGAACATATATACACATATGAGTCATGTATGAGTCAGATATGAGTCAGACCCTATCCAGAACAGTTCTAAAATCAAAAATTCATCAAGACGGCAAAATTCCCGCTCTAGGGGGTCGACCCCCCTTAAGTGGTGTCGACCTATGGGTCGACCAAACCACAGGGGTGTCGACACCCCTAGGGCTGAGGTAGAAGTCGGTTTCAGAGTGTTCTGCATCTATAAATATGTGCTCAATTCTCCTATTTCTTCATTGGAAACTATGGGAGCCATATGCTGCCGGTGTGCGAACTGAGACAAATTCGTTTTCTTCAACAACATACAACATTAAACTTTGCAAATCAAATCCAGAAATTCAAGATCCATTCTTTCTCTATTCTCTAAACCAAACGCTATGAGTTTCTAGTTGCTTTTAGATTTAGATAAATAAAAGTGAATTATGAAAGATTGTGAATTAGATATGTTGTAAACTATGAATCTATGCTATTGTAAAATCTTATACTATGTCATGATGGATCTACGTCTTTAGATCCAATGCAATTGTGGTTATTCTATTATGTTATCTATGTGAATCTAGACTTGTAACTATGTTATGATGAATGTAAATCTGTTAATTTGGATAGTTGCAACATTGGTTAGATCTAACTCTTATTGTAAATCACCTTTCACCTGTCATATTGCGGTCAACTTAGATATGTTGTAAGTTGGACATGTGAACACATATTTAGATCTAAACATGCTATTATGTCATTCTAATAGTGTTAGATCTATTTTAACCCCTTGATCTGAATTATGTGATCTAATTTATCACCTTGTGTTATCATGTTAAACCTCAACCATTTAAACATCTAAACTGCTAATTTAGATCTTATAATGCTTATTGTGACATTGTAGTTATATTGATTGCCACCAGTTCATCAGTTTTATGTCCACCTTATTATGATGATAACTACATGTCCATGTTCACCTTATCATCATGCTAGTTTCTGTTTACGCCAAGATGATCACTTTGGTTATATTCCCATTATTTTCCTATTATCGTTCATAATAGGCTATTGAATAGCCTAGGCATGCCACCAGTTTATGAGTGCGCTAGTTAGAAACGAGGGAAAAAAGGTTAATATTGGCATAATTTGAATATGAACATTCTTGGACATATAATTCAAATTATTGGGAAAATGGGCATTAACACCTATAAAGGGGAAAGGATTAATTAAGTGATTAATCAATTAAAAATGTAATGTCTAGTGATTACAATTAGGAACTGTAATTGTACTTATGACACGAGGTTAGGTTGTATTAGTGGTGGAAGTCTGCCCGGACCCGACCGGCATATCCAGCAGCCATTAATATTGAACCTAATGTGGGAGGTCTAAGTACGCAAATAATAATCGGGCTACGACACGAGGTTGGGCCCAACTGTGGAATAAGTCTGCCCAGAGCCGACCGGCATATCCAGCATCCACACGTTGTAGGCCTAATGATGGAGGTCTAGCCCATTATAAACCATAAATGGACATGGTAATGAATTGGACTACTTAACCAAATCTAATCCATGGGGATTGTATGACTATAAAATAAAGTTAAGGTTAAGTAAATTGATTGGATAATGGATGGGTTAAGCAAATCCAGAAGGGGTGGGTAATATTTACATATAGGCCCACAAACTTAACCCGATAAGGTTATGTAATTAAAGACACCTAGTGGTATACATAACCAGAGGAAAGTATAAAAGTTATGTAATTAAAGACGTCTTTTAGGGTAAGCGTAACTGGTATAGGGCTATGTAATTAAAGATACCTAGTGGTATACATAGTTAGTGAAAAACCTAGTGGGGGATACAAGAAAAAGGGGAGAGCTTGTATCATATTGTGTGGGACCCATTTCAGTCAGTAACCCGGAGTTAGTATCAAATAAAATACTCCGTACTAGGTGGAGAGGGGATACGCTTACTGACTGATTGTTAGATATCCAAACGTGGAGGACGGTGTGGGCGGCGCAAACCGATAGGGCCATGTGCGTGCATGAGCCGGATAGAGGGGGATAAGACGACTGTGACACCAGTAGATATGGGGCTGTGCACATCAGTGAGGGGTTGCCACTATAGGACATGATACATCCTACTATGGGGTCGGCACAGAGTATCTACGGAGTAGGGAGTCGATTGATTAGGGTAGTGGTTAGGGTGTATTTGGAATATGCCCTAGGTCTACCACCTTATAGTGGAAGGGATCATCTCATTCTGGATATACTAGTAATAGTGCAGAGTAATCATTAGAGAAGTGTATACACCTTACCCTGTCTACCTTGTCACACCTGCCATTTATGTAGTGACCTCTCTTATCCACTTTATATGCCTATCATGTTACTTTTATTTATTTACTTACTAAAAGTAACTAGACTTGCTAGACTTTATGTCTGACCCTTTTTTATCTCCTTCTTTCTTCCGTTCCCCCTAGGTTCTCAGGGAGGAAACATTCAGACTTATTCAGGACTCAGATATCATCTTGCTAGGAGCTACTTTTGAAGTATGGCTCATGTTCTTGTCTCTACTATGGCTTAACTCTTTCAATTGGGGAATTATGTTTATTTATATTCTTATGTACTCTGATGATGCAAGACAGAAGTTATTTTATTGTAATGTTTTCTTGACTTATGGTATTATGGACCACGGCATTATGATTTATGTTCGAAATAAAAATTTAAATTTCCGCTGCTATCTTATTTATATTTGTCTTGTAATTATTATGTGTCTATTTACCTATAACACTTCACGGAACTTAATGCATTCCCTTTGTGAGTTACATTAACGAACGTGGGGTGTCACAAAACTGATCATAACTTATAATTTATAAAGTGAAATCTTAGTTTCTTACATTCGTTAGAAAATTACAGTTCAAAATATTCCAACGTTTCAAACTACCGTGCCATTTCGAGTTCGTTTCAATTAAATTAAATATTTATACGCTCTAACTTCGATTTAAATAAATTTTAAATTGTTAATTCTCCAAATAAATCATTTTAAATTCTTAAAATCCATTAAAATAGCTAAAATAAAAAATTTAAATTGGTTCAAAAATTCCGGGTTGTTACAACTTCACACTTAAACAAAGGTTTTTGACTCTTGAATGTGTTCTTTAATCAACATGAAATAGTCATGATGAAGTACACCCTTCCTATAATCTTATCCTCAAGTATTTGAAGTAAATGCGAAGATTTGAAGGAAGTTTGTTGCTTGTTGAATTAAAAGATGCGAAACGATATCAAAGATTCTACAAGTAACTTGAATTTGAGAGAGATTTATGTATATAAGTTCAATTTCAGAAATAGAGAGAATATAATAAGAATTTGTAAAAATTGGTTATTTGGAAAACACGTTTGAAGTGCTTATACAATAGTAGAAGAGTAGCATTCCTTCATGAAGAATTTCAGTAAAAAGTTGAGTCCATTTCCATTGATAATCGAAGAGGAATCTCTTCATGAAAGAAGGTGACTCTTCATAAAAAAAGTTTCTGTTTTGAATCAGTCGACTAGTCTAAAAACCATCAGTCGACTGGTTAAATCATACTTTAAAACGTTTAGATTAAAACCTTTTAAAACTAGCCGTTATGTACAAAAACTCACTGACCAGTTGACTGGTCATTTTTCTACCAGTCGACTGGTAGACTGAGTTTGTGCGGTTAGGCTTTTTAAAGCCTTATATATATATTTACTTTGTTTTGTATATTCGTATCATACTTGAGGATAGACTTTAACATCATTCTAACACATCTCAACACACACACACACACACACACACACACACACACACACATATATATATATAACACCTCATGACATGATTTCCATTCTCTTCCTTTGTTGACATTAACCAAAATCCTTGTTTTCAACATTCTCCCCCTTTTTGATTGATGACAACATATCTGATTTTCTCCCCCGAGTATTTGCTCCCCCTGTATTTCTGTAACATTTTGTTAGTTGATAAATTTATAAAATTACCGTTTTGATTCCTACAACAAAATGTTTGCCCTTATATTATCAATAAACAGATTCTTCATGATGATCATAGAAAATATAACTCTCCTCCTTTGTCATGGATTAAAAAGTATTTAAACATTATAAGCACAAATTTTCATTTTTGAATTTTATTTTGGGTAACCCTCTTACTATATCATTTCTAGAAGTTTTGTTTATTGTTTTAAAATTAATATGACAAAATCGTTTCTGCCATAACCAATGATCATTGTCTTTAGCTAATAAGCACATACTTGGATTATTATTAACTGCCACATTCAAAATATAAATATTTTTATCTCTATTTCCGTCAAAAATAAGATTTTGACTTGAATCAAATATACTACATTTATTTTCAGAAAAAGATATTTTAAAACCTTTATCACATAATTGGCTAATACTTAATAAATTATGTTTTAAATTCTTAACTAATAAAACATCAGAAATAAGAGGTGAATTAGATATACCGTAATTGCTCACATCGCCTTTGCTGATGATATATCCTTTGGGATTATCTCCAAACGTGACAGTTCCCCCTTTTCAATAAATAATATTTGTTAGCATCTCTTTATCTTCTGTCATGTGTTTTGAGCAACCACTGTCGAGTATCAATTTTTCTTTGTTTCTTTTTGGTGGTATATCAGTATCCTTAGCCTTGAAGCATATGTTTGCTTGCTCACTGTCGCTGTCACTTTCAGAAGATGAATCCGAGTTATCCCAAGTCACCGAAAAAGCTCGTCTCTTTGATTTTTTTTCTTTTTTGTGATTTTTCTTTAATTCTGGACAATTCTTTTGATAATATCTGGTCTTGTAACAGTTAATGCATTCTACCAGTGCAGGGTCAGGCTCCTTTGATGAATTCTTCTTCACATTTTTTCTTTGGCCTTTTTTGTACTTCAGAAACTTTCTAAAATTCTTTGTTACAAACACAATATCTTCTTCGTCTGAATCTGAATCTTCTTTTTCAACATGGAAAGCTAAATTTTTCTTATCTTGTACATGTGCATTCTTTGCCTGCAAATTTACTTCATAGGACATGAGATTACCGATTAACTCTTCTGATTTCATGGTAGAAAGATCATTAGCTTCTTCGATAGCTAATACTTTTCTTTCCCATTCATCCGTCAAAGAGTTTAAAAATTTTGAAACTATATCAAAATCATAATATTTTTCTCCTAATCCTAATAAAGAATGATAAATGTTTTGAAAACGTGAATACATGTCATTTATTGACTCATTCTCGTTCATTCTAAAATTTTGAAACTGATTTTTAAGCATAGATATCTTGCTTTGTTTGACCTTACTAATTCCTTCATGGGTTACATTGAGTGTTCTCCAGATTTCATATGATGTGTTGCACATACAAACCCGGTTAAACTCATTTCTATCCAAAGGACAATGTAATATATTCATGGCTTTAACATTGGCGGTAGCCTCTGCTTTTTCATTTGTGGACCATTCAGTGTACAGAGTAGTAGGTTGTGTTTACTCTTTTTGTGTAATATTCCATGCATCAAAACTATTTGCTTGCATATATATCCTCATTCGTGTAGCCCAATAGCTATAGTTCATGCCATTAACGAAGGTTGGTGTTGCAGTTGATTGGCCTTCAGTATATCCATTATTGCTAGCATTAGTTTTATTATCCATATTGTCTAAATATCAGATAATGGTTTTGTAGTTAAATGATGGCCTCGCTCTGATACCAAATGAAAAGAGTCGGTGTATATGACTTAAGCAGGATATTAATATGGATAAAGTGGAAATAATGAACTAACTAGTAATATACAATAGTTATGCAAGTAAAAGCTAAGATAGATAAATATATCACAAATAAGAAGTAAATGCGATAAGAAATGACACTAGGAATTTTATACTGGTTCGGACTTCCCACCTTACGTCCAGTCCCGAAGCTCCTCCTCGGAATTCACTCTCACGCCCTCTCTTAACCCGGAGGAATAGATCACAATACACTCAAGCACCAACGAGGATGCTCCTGCCTGAGCACCCACACAGGACTTCACACTTAAACAATGGTTTTTGACTCTTGAATGTGTTATTTAATCAACATGAAATAGTCACGATGAAGTACACCCTTCCTATAATCTTATCTTCAAGTATTTAAAATAAATGCGAAGATTTGAAGGGAGTTTGTTGCTTGTTGAATTAAAAGATGTGAAATGATATCAAAGATTCAACAAGTAACTTGAATTTGAGAGAGCTTTATATATAGAAGTGCAATTTCAAAAAATAGAGAGAATAGAATAAGAATTTGTAAAAGTCGGTCATTTGGAAAAAATGTTTGAAGTGTTTATAAAATAGTAGAAGAGTAGCATTCCTTCATGAAGAGTTTCTGTAAAAAGTTGTGTACATTTCAATTGATAATCAAAGAGGAATCTCTTTATGAAAGAAGGCGACTCTTCATAAAAAAGGTTTAAGTTTCTACTCAGTCGACTAGTCTAAAAACCATCAGTCGACTGGTTAAATCATAATTTAAAATGTTTAGATTAAAACCTTTTTAAAACTAGCCGTTATGTACAAAAACTCACCGACCAGTCGATTGGTCATTTTTCTACTAGTCGACTTGTAGAGCTGAGTTTGTACAGTTAGGCTTTTTAAAGCCTTATATATATACTTTGTTTTGTATATTCGTGTCATACTTGAGGATAAACTTTAACATCATTCTAACACAACTCAATATATATATATAACCTCATGACATGATTTCCATTCTCTTCCTTTGTTGAGATTAATCAAAATCCTTGTTATCAACATGCCAAGTATTAAAATCACACACCATATAAGAAGAACTAGTTACTTTTTATTAGATTTAACATTCAACTAAACCATACCCTCACAATAATTACCATTTCCCACAAAAGTTCCCTTATAAGTTACGGTATACAAATCAACCCCTTTAACTTGAGTAAAACCAGCCTTATTCCGAAGAAAGCCAGAAACCAGATTATTTCTCACCTCCAGAGTATGTATCATGACTTTCAGAATCACTGCCTTTCTAGAGGTAAACTTGATTTCCATAATTCCAACCCCAACAACTTTAGTGGTGTGAGAATCTCCCAATAATACCTTTTGATCATTAGCGACCGTGTATGTAGTAAACATATCACGATCACAACAGATATGGAGAGAAGCATCAGTATATACCCACCAACCCTCTGATCTACCAACAAGGTGAATCTCAGTAATCAAAGTCGTTAAAGGATCCTCGGTCAGGTTAGCCTGCGGTGTAGGGCCTGGTATTTTCCGACACTTACGTGCCATATGACCTGCTTTTCCATGCTTGTAACAAAGAAACAACTATCTAGGTTCACTCTTTTGTGCTTGTCGCTGCTCTCCTTTTTGCTTCCCTTGCGGGTTCTAATTCTGTTTGTTGCGATGATACTGATTTTTGAATGTTTTAACATTCGGTTTCAGAACACTTGGTTTGGTCTTTTCAGTGTTGTTATTTGTGACAACCAGCACTTCCTCTTTCTGGTCATGTTTGCATGCCTCCTCTTCAATACGAATGCAAGTGATCAAGCTCTCTAAGGAAAATTCCTTAGTCTTGTGCCTCAGCACATTTTTAAAATCTTTCCATCCTAGGGGAAATTTGTCAATTTTTAAAGCAATCTGAAATTATTCATCTAAAGCCATACCTTCAGAGATGACCTCATGAGCTATTTTCTGAAGCTCATGAGACTGCATCTCTACTAACATGTCATCTGTGTTGTTTGCAGGTGTGGCATCGTCGGTGTTGTTTGCAATGGCAGAGGAAGTGAAAACCATTAGTTGTCTGAACGTCTTCAAATCAGCTGAGTTGTGGACAATGTCGCTGTCTTGAAAACGTTTCGGTGATCTGCTCAATAGTGCAAAACAGTTCATAATTTCGTCGCCGCCTCTAGGATAAAACAATCTCTTCTTCAATATCAATTACAAACGAATTGAACCTGATTTGCACTAAAGTTAAAAAATATATCTGTACCTCTCTTTTCATATTTATTTTTGTAATGAATTGCTTTTCAATGAAGATAAGGAGGTTTTTTAAAGAAAGAGGAAGATGAAAAAGTTTTTCTATATTTTGCTTTGTCTATTCTATTTCTTTTACAGACAAAATGCAAAAATGTAACGTTCGCTATGTTAGTGGGAGGAAAGTTGGATCACAATTAGTACCATACTAAATTAAAAGAAACGGCCAAAAAAACTGCAAATTATAACGTGTGAATTGTATACGTTTTAAAAGTGATGAATGTTAAAAAGTTTTAATTTATTATCATTCATATCAATATTTTAATACCATTTGTTTTTGTAATAGCTCGTTAAAAAGTCAGATAATATATGATCGTTGTGCTTGTGTAACTACACAATCATATTAATGGCTCATACATACATACATACACACACACACACACACACACACACACACACACACATATATATATATATATTACTGTTATAATTTTCAACTTCTCTATTGCAATAATGACTCAATAATAAATTTTTAGTAACTGTATTTTTCTTAAATAAATTCACTACATATACAAAACATTTCCAGCAAGATGTAATAGCATCATTCATGTTTTGTGTATGCCAAGTGATCTGGCCATTATAAAACCAGACATATATAGTTGTTTTGTGCATGCTTAATACACTTGTTTCATTATTTCATAATAAAAGTGGTACGACTACCATAAAACCCATTGGTTTTGCCAAAAAATATATAAATGTTTTGAATTTTATATTTTATATTATATATAAACCAGTACGCACACACGCCCGATGGGCGTGTATATAGATGAGTTTGACCAAAGCTGAAAATGATGTTTAAAGTGGACATCCGTCAAGATGGTTTATGCTTGTTAGTATTTTGGGCAACTGAGTATTTAAAACAAAACAGATTGTATGACAGCGGCGCTACATAAAAAAAAGAATAAACATGCAGTAAAGGTATGGTAAAAAAAGATAAAAAGCATGCGGGGATACAAAAAAAAACATGCAGTAAAGGTAACGCAAAAATTTAAGGAAACACCACAGTATCCTGCAACAGGAAATATGTGAATAGGAAGGTAGATGGAGAAAAACACCACAGTAGTCTACAACAAGAAATATGGGAAGACAAAAATTTAAGGAAACTAAATGACATACACATGAACAAAGTTGGATGACAAATTTGTTCGTGCATGTTAGTTAAGTTGCAAAAGGTATGCAGAGAAATAGGCAAACAAAAAAGAATGCAAGGTATGCTTATTTGAAATACAAATCACAAATAATGGGTACATATTATTTCATAATGCAATCTGGGAACGAAATTTGTGGGATGGAAAATGCAGGAAGGTGTACGTTGCATGGTTGTGAAGTTAAATGTCTGGCCAGATACTCTGCCTCGATCCTGTCAGCTTCTGCAACCTGTGAAAGTAATAAAAATGTAAAAAACAACAATTAAGGTAGTATAATAGTGATGGAAATAAAAGATTTTAGTTTAAAATTTCATAACAAACCACTTCAAGAGAAGAGAAGTAAGCATCCCAATATAATTCATCATCGTTCTGTATAACGTTATCAGTAGAAGTAGATGGGCGATTAACAAATTCAGTTCTATTCTATAAATTCTGCAGTTGAACCTGGGATATACTCTGTAAGGGGACATCAGAAATGTCAATGGTGGTTTCATAGGTCAAAGGTCGGTTATGTCTTGTTAAACGTGCACTTTTACGTTGTGTTTTTTCCATGGGAGTAGGTAATATGGTATCTTTACTGTAACGACCCGTATTCTACACATCATAGGATTGTAGAATATTTATTTCTTTCCCGTATGAAGTCATATGGTCATGTAACTTTGGGAAACATCCATTAGAGTCATTTCCCATGCTTATGATTTTTGTCGATTTTTAAATGACCATTTTGCCCCTAGTTGGTACTGTTTTGGCCATAACTTTTGATTGGAAAGGAATTTTGACCTGAAACCACTTCCATTAGATTCGTTTGATGGTTTACCTTTCCGTAGAGTGGTCATAATAGCAAAACGGACTTACCGTTTGGGAGATATGGCTGAAATAAGGTTTGGAAGGTGAAAAACTACTTAGCCGGGCCAAATCGGGTGATTATTGAGTAGGCCCATAACCCATTTCGGGATTAGGGTTATGGGAAGGCTGAAATGAGATAGAGAATCATTCCATTTCAGTTTTCTAGCCTCCACTTATCACCAAGGAACCCTAAAAATGGCCTCCAACCTCTAAATCACCTCCAAATCATCTTTTGATCAAGGATTAAGCTTAGCAACATCTAATCAAGGGAGATCTACACCAAATCAACATTGAAGCTGTTGTTTAGGGTTGGGATTTGCATCAAATCAGAGATTTATTTCAGATCTTAGTTTATTTGTGGCTAAGGTGAGTGATTTGCATAGTTTTACACTAATTATGGCTAGTTAAGGGTAATTAGTGTTAATTAGCGAATTTAAACATGATAAAATTCGGGAAAAATGTTCATAAATTCTTAAATGATGTTTTAGACCTCTGATATGAATTTGGGTTAATTTGGTTAAGTTTTGCTAATCCTATCATTAGTTTCACCTAAACATGCCTAGGGAAAAATATGGGGTTTTGGGTATGTTTGATCCATTTTAACCTATCATGTTTATGTTTTGATGTTTGTGGTTGATTATGCATGTTGCTATGACTGTATTAATTGCTTTGTGATTGATTTCAATAGTTAGAATGGTCGAAAACGTCGTCGAATGGCGTAAACACTTGCTGGAACAGTTTCAGAAAACAGTGTAGGGTTCGGATCGGATCGGATAAGGGGCTCAGATCGGATATGTTGAACAGAGCAAGGAATCTGATTGGATCGGAACCCAACACTTGAGAGAAAGTGGCAAAAAGGAAGGCCACGCTAGCTGAACTGAGAACGGATCGGATCGAGGAGGACGGATCGGATCGAGGAGGACGAATCGGATCGAGGAGGACGGATCGGAGTGAAGGCATGAGGATGGATCAGATCGAGGACACGGATCGGAATGGAGGCACGAGCAGGAGGGGAGATGACACCTGACCCAACCCGAGGTAAAGCACCCGAACCGAACCGATGAAGGACAACCGACCCGAACCGCACCAAGAGAAGACCCGACCCGAACCAATGAAGGATACCCGACCCGAACCGATGGCTTGAAGAGGACCCGATCCGACCAGTATTGACCAATAACCCGAGATGCAAAGGTAGTCCAATATGGGAAGTTAGAGGTCAGGATCCAGTTGGGAACCGATGAGTTCACTTCATGGTTGGGCTTTGCTGCGGGACGTGTGCTAAGGAGTTGTCGACGTTCATAACTTCGATTCACCACTAAAAATGAAGGATGGCTACCTATCAGTGCAGTAGGGTCATTATGACCTGAGGGGCAAGGTGATGGTAGCAAGACTACGTTATCAGTGCAGTAGGGTCATTATGACCTGAGGGGCAAGGTGATGCGTAGTAAGACTATGAGCCAGCGCAGATGGGGTGAACAACTCCATGGGGCAAGTGGACATAGTAAGGATTGGTAAGGCTATGAGCCAGCGCAGATGGGGTGAATAACTCCATGGGGCAAGTGGACATAGCGAGGAATTAGTGGCTACGTTATCAGTGCAGTGAAGCCATTTATGACTTCATGGGGGCAGAGTGATTGTAGCAAGGCATGTTGGGTGATCGAAGTGGTGAACATCGTATGCTTTACGCACTGAGTGAGAGATGTGAGGATGGATGCTATGTTTGATTGTTTGCCATCATTATGACATGCACACCTCCCCCACCTCCGTATCTTTACACTGTTTGATATGGTACCTTAGAGTGTTGTACAGTATGTAGTGCTAACTCTTTGGTTGCAGGTCCAGGTTCAGGTATGTTTTAGTCTACCTGTTATTGTTCACTTTAGATGCTTATCGCTCATACCAGGATTTATGTCTGACCCAGATTTTTATGTCTCCTCTTATTACTCTGGGTGCTCACACGAGCAGACTAGAGACAGGTTAGTTAGTGATGCGCGAGTAGCTGATTCGGAGGCGGGCAGGAGGCTTCCACGTATGATATATATATACACTTTCTCCCTGTGTCGTTGGTGGTCGCTACTTGGGCATTAGTAGTGTACCTCATTTATCTTACTTTTGCTCTGAGATAGTTTGAAAAGTTGTAATAAGCTGTATTTTGGATTTCCGCTGCTATGATGTTTAGTTCTGATTCTCAGCTTATGCACTGTCTCTCCTGTTTTATGTCAAGTATGTTATTATTATATTTTGTTCTATGCGCTGTGAGACATTCTACAGGTTCTTTGTATGATCATTTCCTTCTTCCTTTTCCTTCTGACGACCCGTTCCGTGCTAACTGGACATGTGTACAGCACACTTTTGGAGTAAATGTCGGTTGGTGCGGGGCGGGCCGTCACACTTGGTATCAGAGCTCTAGGTTGCGTAGTTAACCTAGGGAAAGACACTAGGGAGAGTTAGTACGCATATGAGAGCGCGTATTTGTGATTACTTTGGTTTTCAAAAGCTATGTATATATATACTATTAGTAGTATAAGAATGAAATCGCACTGCACTAGCACCACTATGGTGTCGTTAATCGTTTCCCTTTTTCAGATTGACGATGAGCCGAGACACGAGGGGTGCTGGTAGAGGGACCAACCAAGGGAATGCCGCTGACATGAGGGCGATGTTTACTAACCTCATGAGAGATATGCTTAGAGAAGTATAAGGGGTAGTTCCTAATCCCGGAGTTGGAGTTGTCCCAGTAGTGCAGGCGCCTAGGGTCGATTTTGCCAAGTTGTGCAAGGATTACACTAATCTTGGTGGAAAGCCGTTCCATGGAACGGAGTCGGCCACAGATGTTCAAGATTGGATGGATAGCTGTGATAGTATCTTTGATGACTTGGGTCTTGAGGATGCGATGAAGAGAAGGCTAGCGTCTCGTCAGCTGCAAGGGCAAGCGATGAATTGGTGGAATGCCATTAGAACAGCTACTCCAGAGGACCAGGTTACTTGGGTTCAGTTCAAGGCTCGCTTTAACGAGAAGTTCATTCCAGCTGCCCAGAAGTCAGTGTTGTTTAAGATGTTCTTGGAACTCAAGAAGAATGGGAGGGCAGTTTCTGATTATATCGCTGAGTTCGACACTTTGTCGAAGTATGGACTGTCACCTATCGACACTCCTGAGAAGAAGAATGAGAAGTTTATTACTGGTTTGGATGGATACTTGGGGGAAAGGCTTATCAACCACATCGATGAGACTTTTGAATCGATCGTGGGGAAATCTTTGAGATCAGAGAGCCTTTACCCTAAGTCAAAGACTGAGGCTGCATCTGCAGAAGGGCCAAAGCCGCAAGCAGGCGGTGGAGGCAAGAATAATTCTCAGAATAAGAGGAAGCAGGACCAATCAAAAGGTGGTCAGAAAAAGAGCAAGAAGGATGTTGAGTGCTTCAGCTGTGGTAAGAAGGGCCATTATGCTAAAGATTGTCGGGCCAAGCCAGCGGATAAGAAGTGCTTCAACTGTGGTCAAGTGGGACATTTCAAGGATAAGTGTCCGCAACCTCTTAAAGAGAAGCAGATTGTGAAAGCATATGCTCTTGATGTTTTTCCTTCTTCGTCGAATGCCCCAACTGCGGCGGAGAAAGGAAAGAATGTTGTTATTCAAGGTATGCTTTCTATTTATGATGTACCAGTTTGAGTTTTGTTTGATACTGGGGCTTCCCGTTCCTTCATATCTAGTGACCTGGTAGATAGGTTGGGACTGGAACCCGAGATAGTCGATAGACCATTGGTTGTGACGAACCCGATTGGTGGTTCGACTAGCCTTAGTATGATTTGCAGAAATTTGGTCTTATCGAGTCACGGATGTATGTTTGTATGTGATTGCTTTGTTTTGGGCTTTACTGGGTATGACATTATATTGGGAGTCGATTGGCTCCAAAGATACGGGGTGGTGGTAGACTGTGAGGGCTTTTTGGTGACAGTGAGGGCGGATGATGGGCGGAGGGTAGTGTCTGGTAGTCTACCTAGTGATGGGGTTATGGCTAGTTTTGTAAATTCCCTCGACATCCCGCAGGATGAGTTGTCAGATGTGCCCGTGGTTGGCCAGTATCCGTCTTCGAGGAGGTGACCGGGCTTCCACCACACCGAGAGATTGAGTTCCGTATTGATTTAGTGAAAGATGCCAGACCTATAGTGTTGCCACTTCGTCGTATGGCACCAAGGGAGCAGCGAGAGCTCGGGGTGCAAGTCAGCAATCTTTTGAAGAAGGGATTTATTAGAAGGAGTGTCTCCGAGTAGGGAACACCAGTTGTGTTTGCCACTAAGGCAGATGGTTCCCTTCGTTTGTGTGTGGACTATCGCGAGTTGAATAAGGTGACGAGGAAGAATAAGTATCCTCTACCGCGGATAGATGATTTGTTTGATCAACTGGAAGGAGCAAGAGTGTTCTCCCAGTTGGACCTCGCGACAGGATTTCATCCGCTTAGAGTAGCAGATGAGAGTGTTCCGAAAACGGCATTTAGGACGCCGTCTGGATTTTATGAGTGGTTGGTCATGCCGTTTGGGTTGACCAATGCACCAGCCTACTTTGTGGATCTTATGAATCGAGTATTCAGAGATCAGTTGAATAAGTTTGTTCTTGTGTTCGTGGATGATATCTTTGTTTATTCAAGGACAGAGGAGGAATACAAGGGACACTTGAGGATAGTGATGGAGGTGTTGAGGAAACACCAATTGAAAGCGAAATTCTCTAAGTGTCATTTTTGGAGAAGGGAACTAAGATTCTTGGGTCATGTTGTTTCAGAGAATGGTATTGCCATGGACCCTGCGAAGGTGGCTACGGTACAGGATTGGCCTACACCCAAGAATGCAACAGATGTAAGAAGTTTCTTGGGATTAGCCGGATATTATCGTAAGTTTATCCAGGACTTCTCCAAGATAGCAGCACCGTTGACTCAGCTGACTAGGAAGAATCAGTCCTTCGTCTGGGACGGAGTGTGTGAGGATGCCTTCAAGAGTCTAAAAGAGAAGTTGACGTGTGCGCCAGTGTTAGTCATTCCTAAAGGGAATGAAGAGATGACGGTATACACGGATGCTTGTGGTACCGGACTGGGTGCAGTATTGATGCAAGGAGGTAGGGTTGTAGCTTATGCTAGTCGACAGCTAAAGCCGCATGAGAAGAAATATCCTACCCATGATTTGGACTTGGCAGCGATTGTATTTGCGCTGAAGATGTGGAGACACTATCTCTTGGGAGAAAGATTTGAGTTGTTTACCGATCATAAATCGTTAAAGTATCTCTTCTCTCAGAAAGATCTAAATCTCCGTCAACAGAGATGGATAGAGTTCTTGGCTTCGTATGATTTTGATATCGCATATACACCTGGGAAAGGTAATGCAGTAGCCGATGCCTTGAGTAGGAGACATGCCAGCTTAGGGGCAATGTTTCTTGACTGGAAGCAACTGGAGTATATCGCGGGGTTTGATTTCAGACCAAAGTGCGAATTGGATCCAGTTATGCTAGCTAGTTTGACGATCAGACCCACTTTGATAGAGCGGATTGGTTCTAGTCAGAGGAACGATCCTAATCTATTGGAAATCATCTCCAAGTTAGAGATAAACATCGACGGTGAGGAGATGAATGTGTATGGGCTTGATCGAGATGGATGGCTTCGGAAGAATGGAAGGCTAGTTGTGCCCAACGTAAATGGTTTGAGAGATGAAGTGCTTAGAGAATGTCATCACTCAAAACTGACTATACACCCCGGTGGTAATAAAATGTATCGAGACATGAGACAGACTTACTACTGGGAAGGAATGAAAAGAGACGTTGGGAAGTTTATATCCAAATGCATGAATTGTCAGCTAGTTAAAGCCGAGCAAAAGAAGCCTAGTGGGTTGTTGCAACCATTAGAAATTCCCGAATGGAAATGGGAACAAGTCTCGATGGATTTCATCGATGGTTTACCAAGGACTAGATCGGGATATGATAGCATTTGGGTAATTGTGGATCGATTGACTAAGAGCGCAAGATTTATACCAGTCAAATCGACCAGAACGGCAGCCAAGTTGGCAGAATTGTATATGAAGTGGGTAGTGAGATTTCATGGAGTACCCAAAAGCATTGTGAGTGACCGAGACCCGTTGTTCACTAGTGGGTTTTGGAAGAGCTTACAAGAGGCTCTAGGGTCAGGATTACATCTCAGTACCGCATATCATCCTCAGACCGACGGTCAGACGGAGAGGGTGAATCGTATATTGGAAGATCTCTTGAGAGCGTGTATATTGGATTTTGGTGGATCATGGGATGACCATTTGCATCTAGTAGAGTTTTCATATAATAATAGCTACCAATCCAGTATCGGTATGGCTCCATATGAAGCTTTGTATGGAAGACCATGCAACTCACCATCATGTTGGATAGAGACTGGCGAGAAGTTTGTGCTTGGACCAGATGTGGTGAGAGAAACTTCGGATAAGATCAAGATCATTCAGCAACGAATGAAAGCTGCCCAAGATAGGCAGAAGAGTTATGCTGATAAGAGGAGAACAGACTTGAAATTCTCCGTTGGTGACTTGGTGTTTGTCAAGATCTCTCCGTTGAAGAGCGTGGTACGATTTGGCAGGAGAGGCAAATTAGCACCAAGATTTGTTGGCCCATTCCCTGTTCTTGAACTAGTCGGGAATTTGGCATATAGAGTTTGCTTACCAGAGAAAATGACAGGAGTTCACAATGTATTTCATGTTTCCCAACTAAGGAAGTTCGTCCACGACTTAGATATGACTATTTCACCTGATGAGTTAGAGGACTTCGAAGTAGAACCCGAGGCGGTTGGGAACCGCAAGCCGATTCGCATTGTGGGGCACGATACGAAGCAACTTCGAAGGAAGGCGGTGAAGCTAGTCAAGGTTCAGTGGGGCGAGGACGAGAATGATTGTACTTGGGAGACAGAGGAGAGCATTAGGAAGACATATCCAGAACTCTTTGCCTGGTAAGATTTACTTGCAATTTAGTTTTCCGCATGATAGGATAGACTTATTTTACTTGTTTTGCATGTTTGATGGTTGTTTTATGGTTGACAGGCATGCGGGACCTTTGTGTGTGTTTTGATTAGGGAATTTCGGGGGCGAAATTTCTTAAGGGGGGGAGAGTGTAACGACCCGTATTCTACACATCATAGGATTGTAGAATATTTATTTCTTTCCCGTATGAAGTCATATGGTCATGTAACTTTGGGAAACATCCATTAGAGTCATTTCCCATGCTTATGATTTTTGTCGATTTTTAAATGACAATTTTGCCCCTAGTTGGTACTGTTTTGGCCATAACTTTTGATTGGAATGGAATTTTGACCTGAAACCACTTCCATTAGGTTCGTTTGATGGTTTACCTTTCCGTAGAGTGGTCATAATAGCCAAACGGACTTACTGTTTGGGAGATATGGCTGAAATAAGGTTTGGAAGGTGAAAAACTGCTTAGCCGGGCCAAATCGGGTGATTAGTGAGTAGGCCCATAACCCATTTCAGGATTAGGGTTATGGGAAGGCTGAAATGAGATAGAGGATCATTCCATTTCAGTTTTCTAGCATCCACTTATCACCAAGGAACCCTAAAAATGGCCTCTAATCTCTAAATCACCTCCAAATCATCTTTTGGTCAAGGATTAAGCTTAGCAACATCTAATCAAGGGAGATCTACACCAAATCAACATTGGAGCTGCTGTTTAGGGTTGGGATTTGCATCAAATCAGAGATTTATTTCAGATCTTAGTTTATTTGTGGCTAAGGTGAGTGATTTGCATAGTTTTACACTAATTATGGCTAGTTAAGGGTAATTAGTGTTAATTAGCGAATTTAAACATGATAAAATTCGGGGAAAATGTTCATAAATTCTTAAATGATGTTTTAGACCTCTGATATGAATTTGGGTTAGTTTGGTTAAGTTTTGCTAATCCTATCATTAGTTTCACCTAAACATGCTTAGGGAAAAATATGGGGTTTTGGGTATGTTTGATCCATTTTAACCTATCATGTTTATGTTTTGATGTTTGTGGTTGATTATGCATGTTGCTATGACTGTATGAAATGCTTTGTGATTGATTTCAATAGTTAGAATGGTCGAAAACGTCGTCGAATGGCGTAAACACTTGCTGGAACAGTTTCAGAAAACAGTGTAGGGTTCGGATCGGATCGGATATGGGACTCGGATCGGATATGTTGAACTGAGCAAGGAATCTGATCGGATCAGAACCCAACACTTGGGAGAAAGTGGCAAAAAGGAAGGCCACGCTAGCTGAACTGAGAACGGATCGGATCGAGGAGGACGAATCGGATCGAGGAGGACGGATCGGAGTGAAGGCACGAGGATGGATCGGATCGAGGACACGGATCGGAACGGAGGCACGAGCTGGAGGGGAGATGACACCTGACCCGACCCGAGGTAAAGCACCCGAACCGAACCGATGGAGGACAACCGACCCGAACCGCACCAAGAGAAGACCCGACCCAAACCAATGAAGGATACCCGACCCGAACCAATGAAGGATACCCGACCCGAACCGATGGCTTGAAGAGGACCCGATCCGACCAGTATTGACCAATAACCCGAGATGCAAAGGTAGTCCAATATGGGAAGTTAGAGCTCAGGATCCAGTTGGGAACCGATGAGTTCACTTCATGGTTGGGCTTTGCTACGGGACGTGTGCTAAGGATTTGTCGACGTTCATAACTTCGATTCACCACTAAAAATGAAGGATGGCTACTTATCAGTGCAGTAGGGTCATTATGACCTAAGGGGCAAGGTGATGGTAGCAAGACTACGTTATCAGTGTAGTAGGGTCATTATGACCTGAGGGCCAAGGTGATGCGTAGTAAGACTATGAGCCAGCGCAGATGGGGTGAACAACTCCATGGGGCAAGTGGACATAGTAAGGATTGGTAAGGCTATGAGCCAGCGCAGATGGGGTGAATAACTCCATGGGGCAAGTGGACATAGCGAGGAATTAGTGGCTACGTTATCAGTGCAGTGAAGCCATTTATGACTTCATGGGGGCAGAGTGATCGTAGCAAGGCATGTTGGGTGATCGAAGTGGTGAACATCGTATGCTTTACGCACTGAGTGAGAGATGTGAGGATGGATGCTATGTTTGATTGTTTGCCATCATTATGACATGCACACCTCCCCCACCTCCGTATCTTTACACTGTTTGATATGGTACCTTAGAGTGTTGTACAGTATGTAGTGCTAACTCTTTGGTTGTAGGTCCAGGTTCAGGTATGTTTTAGTCTACCTGTTATTGTTCACTTTAGATGCTTATCACTCATACCAGGCTTTATGTCTGACCCAGAGTTTTATGTCTCCTCATATTACTCTGGGTGCTCACACGAGCAGACTAGAGACAGGTTAGCTGGTTATGCGCGAGTAGCTGATTCGGAGGCGGGCAGGAGTCTTCCACGTATGATATATATATATATATATATATATATATATATATATACACTTTCTCCCTGTGTCGTTGGTGGTCGCTACTTGGGCATTAGTAGTGTACCTCATTTATCTTACTTTTGCTCTGAGACAGTTTGAAAAGTTGTAATAAGCTGTATTTTGGATTTCCGCTGCTATGATGTTTAGTTCTGATTCTCAGCTTATGCATTGTCTCTCCTGTTTTATGTCAAGTATGTTATTATTATATTTTGTTCTATGCGCTGTGAGACATTCTACAGGTTCTTTGTATGATCATTTCCTTCTTCCTTTTCCTTCTGACGACCCGTTCCGTGCTAACTGGACATGTGTACAGCGCACTTTTGGAGTAAATGTCGGTTGGTGCGGGGCGGGCCGTCACATTTACCGAACACAGAAGTTTTGGACTGCACGATATAATGAGAAATAACGTGAGTGGAAAAAAAGTTATAAATGATCTGAAAGGAAAAGAATTACCTTTGTCATTGTTGGCGAGGAGCACAAAAGTGTGGGTGAATGTGGAAGAGAGGAATATGGGAAGAACAGGACTGCGGGTGTAGATATTTATAGTGGTTAATCAATCAGAAAAGTAGCATGACATCAACAGGCTTGGTAAATTGGGCAGTAATAATGGAGGAAGATATAGAAATTAAAAGGGGGTCAACATTTGACTCGATAATGAAGGGAAAAAAGAGAGTACAAAACCGGGTCAGCTGAAAATTTGGAGTTGATTACTGTAATGGAAAAAGAATATACGTTTGTGAATCAAAAGCAGCAAAAAACCGGGTCATCTAAAATTGTAGAGTGGGTTATGGTAATGAAAAAAGATACATGTAAATAAATGTATATGGTTGGAAGTTGGGTTGAACAGAAGTAAAGGGGTATAAAATAGCTAAAAGGTAGCAAGTGTAGAAACCGTAAGAAGTATAAAAATACACAATTCTATCAGCTGAAAATATTGATGTATACAACTAATAAATAATCATAGAAGTCAACTAAAACATCGTACATAAAAATTATGATACTATATGTCAACTTTCTAGCATGAAATTATGAATTTATACCTGTAATTGACACCATGTTTTGAATGTACCCGCTTCAGCACATCCAATATATAGTAGTCTCCTGTGCATACATCTAGGAGGGAAAATAATCAGTGTTTAATAGCTAATAAGTTAAAAACAAAACAAGCACAATAATTTCCCAATCATATAACATGATTAACAGAGTAACTTTTGCTATAGTACAGTCACGCAAATCAAAAATCGAAGACTTAAAAGCCGAGAACTGCAGTTTTTTAGCCTAAATGTTGGAATTTTTATGATGTTGAACCACATGACTTTCACATGAAGTAGTAGAATGAAGGCATGCAAGCATCCTATTATATCTGTTAACCTGAGCGTCATGACAATACTGTTCTCATGTGCATCCATTTTATACTTGGGACATCATTATATTAAAGACCATATATACAATCTATGGAAATAGCTTGGTTCATTATTACATCAGCCTAACAAGCTAATTGCATAACATTTAACCATTTAAGAAGCACTTCTCAGACAACAATGGAATATACCAATTGCATATTGAAAGACTTAAAATTATATTTATATCTATATATGCAATCAATTAATGAACAGAGAAATTCCAAACAAAAAAGAGGAACCAAAGTAAATTTATACAAACCTGTTAGTTTCCCTTCAGTAATCGGTCGTCACTTGCGCATTCTTCTCAAAAGACATTGCAACAATTGCAATTACCCTATCAATCATAGAAAAAATCGCCACCCATGAAGAGGAGAACTGAGATTCATCAGATATATTGTAAAGGCTTAATCAGATAGCTTAAAAACCATCAACTACAATATGAAAATCAATGCTCATGCAAAATACATCAGATAAATTGTAAGAAGCAAATTAAAGACTGAAGGAATGAAAATTAACTGTCAAATTAGGAAACAAAGTGTTTATCTAATGGCTTTGAAAAGAATAGTCTTTCTGTGGCCTTAAAAACAAAGTGTTTACCCAATGCTCCATATAACCTTACTGCATAAGCAATTATAATTTTCTCACTAGTAGTTATGTAATTTCAAGATTTGTGCTCTCAAAATTTGTATCTATCTGCTATACCTTATCAAAGTCACTAATTGTGACGTGTGATTTCAACACAAACAACAACAGAACATAAACATGATTATAAAGATATATGAATATGAAGAACATAAATCAGTAGAGTGCAGAAGGCATTTTACAGGGTCAATAAAATAAAAATCATACCTTTAAGCACCGTTCAAGCAGCTGCCTAGTCATTAGGTAGTTCCCAATTGTACAACAACCAAAAAGCATTTCCGTCCTTTCATTTTGCTAGTACAGCTGAATCTAGTAGCTTTATAGTTTTATAAGCATTTAACCTGAAGCACAAATTACCCAAAATACCGTGAAGCATGTACCGAATAAAGTGTAGACAAAGAAATAAGTACGTATGACAGAGAAATGAAAATTTGAATATAAAAAAAAGGGAAGAATACCGTAAACATAAACCAAGGGTAATAGGTTACCTTGTTTCCTCTCATCCTTTATCCGGGCTGGAGACCGACATCTAGATGACGAATGCATCATAGATGGTGGAGTTAAAAATCATATAAGGGATTTTATGATGTGTAGATGTTTTTTAGTAATTGAAGTAATAATTTTTTGTAGGTGGTAGACGTGAGATGATGAATGGTTTGTACATGTCATAAAATCCCTTGTATGCAGTTTTTTGTTGCTAGTTTGATTAATAATGTAAGATGAGGTTGAGTAATAATGTAAGGCTAATTAATAAGTTGAAGATACACTAATAGAACATCGGTGTCGACTACATTTTTCGTATGAGTACCTGCTCGGCGATGTAATTTTCCATTTTTAACCAAAATTTTCGTTGATGTACATGAAAATCCCCGAGATAAAGCAACGTAAAGTTGTCCATGGGTGAAAACGTAGTCAGGAAGATAAATTCCAACATGTGTAATGGTTTAGCCTTGTGATTTGTTAATAGTTAAAGCGAAAGCTAGACGTATGGGGAATTGTTTACGGATTAGGGTGAAAGGACGACTTAAATTTTCAGATGGTTTTAGTGTTATTCGTGGAATAAATACTCTTGTACCTTGAAACAGACCAAATGTATTTTCAGCGTCAATAACATTTCGATGAAAACCTCTGCATAATAGTCTCATGCCGTTACATAATCCAATACGTGGATCTAATTTCGTAGTAACATAATTGAAGATCCAATTTTTAGAGTTAATGTATGTGGTGGCATAGCACCTGGAGTTAGTGAGTTGAGAAATTCTGGTTGATATAAGTTATTTGTGTCATTATCAACTCTATCAAAAGAGTAATATATGTGTTCATCGCCGGGAAATTCAGTTATGATCATGTTATTAATTTCATTCTTTGTTTTGTTTCATGGGGATAATATCACTTTGTTTAGTATATAGCTTGTGTTTGCGTATTTATCGGATAATGAAGGCCAGACGCTAGCAATCAATGTATATAAAGAACTTGTATCCTCCCATTCTATAACAATGTCATCAGGTAGTTTAATAATATCATTTTGTATGGTGTTTTCAGTTCCATTTCCAACTCATAGGACAAAATTAGCGTAGGGCATATCATTTCGTGCTCTCATATTAGTAGTTAAATGATAAACTTTAACGGAGGACCACAAATAAGATCGTAGTATACATGCATCAGTTGTTTGAGCTCTAGTTGCTCCTTGCACAACGAGCAAAACTTAATGGAAATCTCAACCTAAGATAACAATTTTTCCACCAAAAGAACGTCAACAGAGGTCAAATCTCTTAATGTTGTCCAATGCCTCAAATGCGTGACGGTGAGCCATGGTCGCTTCATCCCAAAGTAAAATAGTCGAAACATCAAATAGATTTGCAGTATCGGATTGCTTAGAAATATGGCAGGTGGAAGAAGAGTCTAAGTTAATAGGAATCTTAAAGTGTGAATGTGTAGTTCTACCACCGGGTAAAGCAATAGAAGCTATCCCAGAAGTGGCGGTTGCAAGTGCAATAAGACTTTGGTTTCGTAAATGAGCTAAAATTGATTTGTATAAAAACGTCTTTCTCGTACCTCCAGGACCGTCAATAAAGAAAGTGGAGGGGGTTTTAGAATTACTGATTGTAAAATCATATCAAAAGCCTCCTTTTTTTGTTGTTTAAAGCATCAATTGATTGCAAATCAGATGGCTATACAATTATGGCTTGATCGTCTTAGATTAGCGTTGGAATAGCATTGTTTCCTTGTAAGCGTAGTGAGGTATGCGGTCAATCGTAATCGTAAATTGTTTTGTTGTGTTGTTTTAGAAGATTGTTAATATCTGATAGGCATCTGGTTGTTACAAAAGCATTTGGGATAGAGGAAGAAGAGGTACGATGATAATCTTCAGTAAAAAAGGCAAGAACTCTTCCCATAATTGTAGTACAACACATGGTTCACATTATACTAAAATAATCACGAATAAACGTCTTAAAGCTGTGGGCATGTGAGTACTTGAAGCATTAGTTAAATAGTCGTGAATACTACTATCATTTTCCAGCAAGCCTCTATGCTCGACAGCTTGTTTGAAAGTGGGATATTGAGTTCTGTTAACAGTTTTTAAGTTATCAAAAGACACGGGACCTCTAACATGGTTAAGAAGTAAACGTAAGTAGTAACGATCACCTTCGGTTGGAGATACGTTATAAATCTGACCAATTACTTTACGATTATTAAGTCTAGGTACCCATTTTTTAGGAGTGGAGTTCCACCAATAATGTTCAGGAATTTCGTGGTATAGATATTGATGTGCTTGCTCATTACATGAGTTTAGTTCCAAAAAACCTATGAGCATAGTTGTAAATCTATTTTCATCGGTTAAGATGGATTGCAAGCTTTCATGTGGTTGAAAATTAAGTTGTTACATTTTAAGTAGATATATTTGTAAGCCAATAACTGATGGACACATGTTGTTAAGTTGAAACTTAAAGATTCGCCATAGCGACTCAGGTGCACAAATTCATCTAGTATTAACGAATTGAGAAATTTTGTCGTTGTCATTAACTGTAGAAGATAGATCCATAGAGACGTGATCTGAGCCTTTATAAATGTATTTGTAAAGATATTTTATCGATTTAATACTGGAACTAACTTCAACATTTATATGGCAGTCGTATTTTATTACTAAATATGGATTATAATGAACAACCCAACGGTTGTCGATTGTTGTGTTAGATGTTTGATTTTGTAAAGGCATATCGCGTCTTCTGTAAATGGGGTATGAATCATTTCCTTTTATAGTAGAAGGGGCAAAAGGTTTAGGAAAATCCCTTTTACTTATTTTGTCTTTCATCAAAATGGCATGCGGATTGATATGACTGCATGGATGATGAATCACATGTTTCATAACTACAGTATACAAATCAGGTTCTACATTTTGGTTTGGAATTTCTTCTATAAATATAGAATCATAATCATCAGGGCTATTAAGTTTGTTGTTTTCATGAAGAATAATTAGAATATGGGAGTGTGGCAGTCCCTTTTTTTGGAACTCAATTACGTGAACATGTGTAGTGAGTTTTCCTAGGACGTGCTTGTAAAATAGATCTTGTTTAAGTTGTTCTAGTTTTGCACAGAAAACTCTAGTTTTTAAATTAGGTCGGTCAAAAGCTTTTGAAAGTGTAGCAACTCTTGTGTTATTTCAACCCAATTAGGATTACATGTTATAGTGATGAATAAGTCAGGTTTGCCATACCATCGTACTATTTCCATTGCGTCTTGATAGCATTGATGCATGTTGCGAGGGCTACAAACATGAGATGACGACAAAACTCTTCTAACACTAACATTTCCTAGATGTAGTAAAAGTGCGTAAATAATTGAAATAAAGATTTATTTACTGGACGTTGGCAAATAAGAACAAAAGGTGCTTACTGGCACTTGTCTTCCCTGTTGCGAGAGAATCTTGTAGACCTTGCTATAAATCAGCTCGAATAGTATGCTGATGTTCTCGAATATATCGAAGCTGCATAGTTTCAATTTTGACGAAAGTGTCAACAACAAATTGCTGTAGTAGACGACCACCGTGCAGTAAAAGTAACATCGACAAAGGTCGTATCTACATAAGGAGAATAGAATTGTGTGAACTATGGATAAGATGAAGCGTACATGTCGAAGAAAATATTGTGGAATGGTTTAAGGAAAAATATACCTATAACATATGGGAGTAGTGAGCTCTATAGCTAATTATGTTATCATAGGAATTATGGATATTTAGGTCCCAACCTTGTTCATCACATGGAAATAGAAAAGGATATTGTAGTGGATCATAAAATCCTGTCGTGTCGAGCACTCATTGTAGAGTTCCTAATCTAGTTTGAACTACAATATCCCTTTCATTAATATCGTCAGACTCGTCATCTCCAACAACAATTCCTGCAACTTGAGATGACGTTGGTAAGCGATGAAGATGTCGATCGACAGTAACTTCCTTTATAATAATTTTGCATTCACCTATGTTAGAACTTTGTCCCAAATGTCTGAACACATAGGCGTAAGAGTTGTATGCATCTAATATATTTTTTAGTTTTTCTAAGATGTCGGGCCATAAGAGTGCGTTATCCTGACGTCTATTTTCAATTTCATGATGGGCATCATAGATGTAGAGATGTAGATATCTTAACCAATTTCCGGCATGGGTAAAACGCCTCTAATGCTATGATAGATAGAACCTTGTGCATGATAAGAGTATATTCCATCTCGCGCATTTGCTAAGTTTTAATCAATGTTAGCACCCACTAAAGTAAATGCAAAAGCATTGTTGTACGATCTTATGTTTGTGCGAAAATGTGAACCACGTTCTCCAGCGGAGGTAAATAAAGTGAATAGCTTAGGAGGTGGTATGGATTGAGTAGAGGCGATTTTACCATTTGAAAAGCAGTTATCACTTGTCTCATGAAAGAATAATTTTGCATGACAGTGTTGGCAATAAGTGGGTTGGGGCAACATGTGAGGGAGGAATCGTTGAGAGGCAGTAAAATTTCAACCATAGTTGTATCGTGTCAAAATTGTGGATGGAGTAATGAGTTCGGAGCGTTGCACACGTCTTTGTTGTCTACGATTCTCCAAGTGGAGTTATCGTTCTTTGGGTGATTGCCGAGCACGTCTAGCTCGTTGTGCCAACTGCCTTTGTTCTCGATGTTGATCATCCATCAGGTTTTTGACCAAATAAGTACTAAGAAGTAAATGTAGTGGAAGCACAAAGAAGTTTGAAAGTAGGTAGACGTATATGTGTTGTAAGATGTGAAAAAAGAAGGACAGGGACGATGAAAAATATGTATATTGTTTTGTTGTAATGGTGTGAATAATAATTCAAAAAGGAGGAGGCAATCAAGGAAACGTAGTAATATGTTGAATAAGTCATATGGAAGAAGTAAACACAGCTTACATAATTGTATATTGTAAAAATCTGGCAGATTTTCGAAAACAGCTCAAACTCAAGGTAAATTTTGGCCGATTTTTTCCGATCATGGGATGATAGCATAAATAGGACGTTGAATATACTGTATAGGTAAGGAAGGATAAAGTGGACTGGGTAAAGAAAAATTTCCATTCGTGGATTAAAATATAACATTAGTATAAGTGAAATTTGTATGAATACCAATATTAATAAAGTAAAAAATTGTACAAAATCATTCCTTTGAAATAAACGTAGCGGAAGTGGTAGAAAAACAATCAGTAGAATGTTTTAGCCGAAAAAATTAACGAAAAGTAGAAATTTTCAAGTTACATAAATACCAATATTTTTCCCACGTTACAAAAAATTTAAAAGATCATTGTCAAAAGAGATACGGTTAACCTTTGAAATTTCAAGGTTATGATATAGGCATAAAGAATCTAGATGCACTTTTTTTGAAGTAGAATAACCTTTTTTTTTAACAAAAAAGTGTAAATCATATAGTAAAGACTGTAATGAAAAAAACCGCAAACAAATAATATTATTGCCTAACTGTAAGGATTACATATCCATTTAAGACAACTATTTGATCGTAGACATCAATTGCAAAACCCGACGAATACATTTGAAGTGATATTATCTCACGAACAACCAAATCATCTTCTGAAAAGTACTCAGTTGTAAAAAACAATGTTATAGATAGAAGGTCATCCAATATATCATAAAAAATGTAGTAAATTTTGAAAAAAAATGTAAACCTTAATGAAACAGAAAAAAGAATCCAATCATTCATTTTAACACAACGATCGGTAATAACTATCAGCCATTTCACCAAACAATTGGAGTACAAAAACTAAACTTTGTGTAACACCCAGCATTTTCAATATAACTAAAATTGTATATATATTCATAGATAGGTTAATAATGGTGATGTACAATGAAAGTTAATTAATACATGAAAGAGAAGGAAAGATAAATTCAATGGCAGTGTACGTAACAGAGAAGATAATAAAATAAGGATACTTAATTTAAATATCAGGAATTAAGTAAAACGGACATCACCAATGCGTTCGTCTCGAAATTCTGCTTCGAATAGAATCCAAGTTTTCGAAAATCGGACTCCGTATGAAAGAGTTATGGCCTGCGGAAGATTCAACAAAAATTTAGAATTTACATAGGAAAATACCCAGGCAGGTCGGCCTAGGGGTCAACCTGGGGGTTGACCTACCCAGGGAGGTCGACCTGGGGGTCGACCTCCCCCCTGATTTTTCCAAATCTGGGCAGTGACGATTTTTGATGTGCTGGACGGACCAGATAGCTCCTAGGGCGATCTAATGGCTCTAAAACACTCTCTACACCTATAAAATAGTGCCTAAACCTAACCTAATTTATAAACAATTCCTTCTGACGCCTCCATACCGCCAAACTTCAACCAAACATGGCCGCCGCCCCCAAAACCCTAAACTAAATTGCAAGTTCTTCATCAACATTGGAGTTTAATCAAATCAAGAAGCAAAATTCTTCATCAACGATTCAAACTCTTCACCAACAATCAAATAAGAAGATTAAATCAGCATTCTACATAGCAAATCGTTTACTTTCCCCAATCTAGTCAAGGTGAGTGTGGTATAATAGTATTATTATCGTTCATCATTCCCCAGTTTTTAATTTAATTCAAGATTCATGTTATAATAATTGTTCCTTTTATCCTCCTTCCCCTTTTTATTTTTGGATCTAGGTTATCTTGAACCTAGACGAAAATCTTATTATGCATACGTGCGGTTGGAATATGGAAATGTTGGGCATAATCTATTTTATGCAATCGAGAAATATAATCTGTAATTTGGGGTTTGTGGCATTACAGTTGTTGTTGCAAATATTAGGCATAATTTATTTTATGCAATCGAGGAATATAATCTGTAATTTGGCATTGGGGCATAACAATTATTATTGCGAATATTGGGAAAATTGGCAAATTGTATATGGGGATTATTCAATGAAGTAAAGTTTGAATTGATAATTTTAGGGCGTAATTCATAATGAATCTTTGGGTATGATTTGGGAACATGAATCTATGGTGAATAGCGCATAAATATGAATTCTGACTTATGATGTTAACATGAAATTATGTAAATTTAACTGGAATAAGTGAATATGGAATGTGATTAGGAAATTGGAATGATAGGTATAGCCTATTAACGGGATTATGAACATGAACATGCTTGCAAATTTATAATTGGCCTATGACACCTAGAATAGACATGAATTGTAATTAAGTTGAATTTGGAACACATGACATGAATTTGGGGTTTGGGTAAAAGACGATTGTTAATGAACGTTTATGACATGAGGTTAGGCGCGTTTGTGGTGTAAGACTGCCCGGAACCGCCCGACAAATCCAGCAATCACAAGCGGACGTCTAATGTGAGAGGTCAACGGCAAGAACTAGAGGCGTAATGGTTTATGACACGAGGTTAGGCACGTTTGTGGTGTAAAACTGCCCGGAACCGCCCGGCAAATCCAGCAGCCACGAATGAACGTCTAATGTGAGAGGTCATACATCGTTACAGCATAATAAATAAATTAAGAAATACTAACCATAATAAGACATGCTGGTGACATGGGTATGGTTAGAGGGTTAAGTGGGTGATATAAATGACATGTAAAATATGACTAAGGTAGACCTAACCGTAGTAAGACATGTGTAAGACACAGAAACTATAATAAAGAGGGTTAAGTGGGACACGGGTGACATGTGAAACAAAAATTTAGATATGCTTAACCAAATAGGACCTGTAACGGTATCATAAATTAATTGAATTGGGTCAAGTAAAAGTAACGGGTTAAGTAAATGGAAGGGTTAAGTCAAATATAAAATTAATGACAAGAAATGGGGAATGATAAATAACCTATTATAAATAAACTTGAATAAGGCAAGTGTTTATGAACAAATTTTGCAATTGTAAACAACTGTAAAATCCGTTCGGCTTTCCTAAACAACAAGGATTGTTGTAGAGGGTGTCAAACTCTGGGACCAAAAATATTTTAATTAATAAATCCAATAAAGTTATTCCAGGATTTTGATTGATTGAAAACACAGAAAATAACAGCAATTAAATAAAAAGAGAGATTTATATAATAAGAGAAAGCAATTAGGGGATAATGACATAGATTGGATTCACACTCATCAATAGCCAACAAATAAATATAGATCTAATTCATGTTTCTGTCACGCACATGAATCAACGATAATTAGGTTCTTAGAAATAAATAAGTAAATAACGACAAGCATAACCTATGCAGGAGTTGAGCTCTTAAACAACCATAGACTATCAGGACAGATTCACTAATTAATTTCTAAAACCCTAAAATTAGATCTAAATCTGATAATTGTTAGATCGAGCACGAATATACGCTGTGAAGGAGCATAACTCTTAAACGACATAGAATATGAAGGTTCAGATCTAACCCTTGATTCAGATCCAGATCTACATGTATAAAGTCCTCATCTATTGGCTATGTGATTCATGTTGAATCATATCTATTAGCGTCATTACCCCCTATCAAAGGGGATTAGCTAGACATAGCTAAAGAAGAGGAGAAAAAGAAACTAAATAACATGAACATAAATAAAATAAAATAACAACTGAGAGAAAGGAGAAGAAGAGTTTTATTCCAAGAAGAGAATTACATAATAAAACTAAGTGTGTTTTTACATGAATGAGATACAATGTATTTATAGTTGCATTGGCCAAGACTAAGAGGCACATTACACAATGTGGGACAAAATCCCTATTCTAAAATAACACATAAACCAGTGTGAACACAACATGAATGAGAGGCCTTGCAAATAATCTAACGTGAACGCAATGTGAATGGATTTGCAATTGGCATAGCTTGCGGGCATTAAATGACATCAAATTAAATTGTTTTGAGCATTAGTAGGAACTCCATAACATCTACAACAAGCTATCCTTATGAAAAGCATTGAATCATTAAAATATGTAGCAGAAGGTGGTTGAACAACAATATTTGTTCAAGCTTTAATCTAGCTCTCAAAATCAACACTCTTCATACACCAATTCTTCAAGCTTTTCAACAATTAAGTGCATTAATCCATTGATCATAAATAATCTGAAAACGCAACTATAAACACACAGTATCAATTATTTTAAATATAAAATAAGATAAATAAGCGGATAAAATATACACATTTACGTGTATATCAAATACCCCCACACTTATCTTTTTATTCGTCCTCGAATAAAGTAAAAAAAAATCCGTTTTCGTAGGGAGCACGATTGCATTGAGCATATGCAACAAGCCTTTAAACCTCTGGTTGTCCCCAGTAGGACAAGTGTTGTCTCGTGCGGGTTTTTAGCGGATACTACCCACAAAATCCAAAAGTTGAACGCAAAAAATATTTACAAAATGTAAGAATAAAAAATATTTACAAGATGAATGCAAGCTTTTAAAGGAATATTTACAAATGAACAATTTACTTTTAAATTTTACACGAATGAGTTAACACAAATTTCGGTCGTCATTATGAAATTTGAGTCCGTTACTAATTAAAACTTCAAACAAAAGTCATGTTATTGTCACAAACTCCTCCAGCTTGGCTAGTTGTTTTGGTAGAAACATAGTGCAAATATGAAATGAATTCTATAATCGATATCAACAATTGTAAAATGACATCTCAACTTCCTTTTTGTTAACAAGTTAGGTTGAATAAGTGAAGAGTGTGCTTGGATTTTAATTGCTTACTCTCTCTTTATTACAAAATATTTACATTATTAGTATTTACAAACACCTAACCGAAAAGACCAAGGTATACCACCCGTGAGAGTTTGGGACAGAGCTTGGCGGATTGTGCAAACCGACGCTGACTTTGTCAACAAGATGTCGGTAATCCTTAGGTGTCCAACTCATAAAATGAGACTAAGATATACCGACGCTGACATTGTCAACAAGGTGTCGGAAAGAGCTTGGCTGGTTTGCACACCAACTCGAGATGCACTAGCAATGTTGGATACCCTTGGATTATTGTTATATATATACGTTCTTTTTTTTTCTTTTTTCATAAGTGAGAGAGTTAATGTAACAACCCGCATTCTACGCATCGGAGGATCGTAGAATATCCATTTCTTTCCCATATGAAGTCGTATGGTCATGTAACTTTGGGAAACAACCATTAGAGTCATTTCCCATGTTCATGATTTTTTCCGATTTTTAAATGACCGTTTTGCCCCTAGCTGATCTTGTTTTGGCCATAACTTTTGATTGGAAAGGAATTTTTACCTGAAACCAATTCCATTAGATTTGTTTGATGATTTACCTTTCCGTAGAGGGTCATATGTGAGAAACGGACTTACCGTTTGGGAGATATGGCTGAAATAAGGTTTGGAAGGTGAAAAACTGCTTAACCGGGCCAAATAGGGTGATTAGTGAATGGGCTCATAACCCATTTCGGGATTAGGGTTAAGGGGAGGCTGAAAAGAGTTAGGTTTTCATCCCATTTCAGTTTTTTAGCCTCTACCTACCTCTTAGAAACCCTAAAAATGGCCTCCAACCTCTAAATCACCTCCAAATCACTCTCTAATCAAGGATTAAGCTTAGCAACATCAAATCAAGGGAGATCTTCACCAAATCAACATTAGAGCTGTTGTTTAGTATTGGGATTCGCACCAAATCAGAGATTTATTTCAGATTTAAGTTTTATTTGCGGCTAAGGTGAGTGATTTGCATAGTTCCTCACTAATTATGGTTAATCAAGGGTAATTAGTGTTAATTAGCGAATTTAAACATGATAAAATTCTGGAAAAATATTTATAAAATTCGAAATGATGTTTTAGACCTCTGATATGAGTTTGGGTTAATTTGGTTAAGTTTTGCTAATCATATCATTAGTTTCACCTAAACATGCTTAAGGGAAAATATGGGGTTTTGGCTATGTTTGATCCATTTTAACCTATCATATTGTTGTTTTGGTGTTTGTGGTTGATTATACATGTTGCTATGACTGTATGGTATGCTTTGTGATTGATTAGAATAGTTGGAATGGTTGAAAACGCCGTCGAGTGGCGTAAACTGCTTGTTGGAAAAGTGCAGAAAATTGGCCGATCCGGATCGGAGCGGAGAAGAGGATCCGATCCGAACCACCTCCCACGCGAGTTCAGAAGCTCCGATCCATCGTCGTATGAAGAAGCTCTGCTCCGCTCCGTAGCATTGTATGGCAACGCAACTTGGAGACTCCGACCCGAACCGGTGTGCTATGAAGGAGACCGATCTGATCCAGCATCTTGTGAGGACTTCCGATCCGATTCGAAGAAGCTTGCCAGGGAGTGTAGACCTCGATCCGATCCGGAGCAGAGGAGAAGGCTTGTGCTGGAGACTTGAACCGATCTGATTCAGTGAAGAAGGATCACTCCGATCCGAACCGAACTGATGAATAGGGGGAGATCCGAACCGATCCGGTGATGACCAATAACCCGAGATGCAAAGGTAGTCCAAATGGGAAGTTAGAGCTCAGGATCTAGTTGAGAACCAATGAGTTCACTTCATGGTTGGGCTTTGCTGCGGGACGTAGGCTAAGGAGTTGTCGACGTTCATAACTTCGATTCACCACTGAAAATGAATGATGGGCTTCTTATCAGTGTAGTAGAGTCACTATGACTCGAGGGGCAAGGTGATGGTAGCAAGGCTACGTTATCAGTGCAGTAGAGTCATTATGACTCGAGGGGCAAAGTGATCGTAGTAAGACTATGAGCCAGTGCAGTGGGGTCATTGTGACTCCATGGGGCAGAGTGGACATAGTAAAGGATTAGTAAGGCTATGAGCCAGTGCAGTGGGGTCATTGCGACTCCATGGGGCAAAGTGGACATAGCGAAGGATTAGTGGCTATGTATCAGTGCAGTGAAGCCATTTATGACTTCATGGTGGCAAGGTGATCATAGCAAAGTATTGAGGTGATCGAAGTAGTGAATATCGTATGCTTTACGCACCGAGTGAGAGATGTGAGGATGGTTGCTATGCTTGATTTGTTTGCCATCATTATGACATGCACACCCACCCCCGTATTCTTTACACCATTTGTTATGGCACCTTAGAGTGTTTTACGGTAAGTAGTGCTAACTCTTTGGTTGCAGGTCTAGGTTCAGGTATGGTTTAGTCTACCTGTTATTGTTCTGTTTAGATGCTTATCACTCATACCAGACTTTTTGTCTGACCCAGAGTTTTATGTCTCTTCTTATTATGTTGGGTGCTCACACGAGCAGACTAGAGACAGGTTAGCTGGTGATGTGCAAGTAGCTGATTCGGAGGCGAGCAGGAGGCTTCCATGTATGATATATAGATATTCTCCCTGTGTCGTTGGTGGTCGCTACTTGGGCATTAGTAGCGTACCTCCTTTATCTTGCTTTTGTTTTTTTGGAGACAGTTTGAAAAGTTGTAATAATGTTGGCTTTGGATCATAAGCTGTATTTGGATTTTCCGCTGCTATGTTAGTTTATTTTCAGCTTATGCACTGTCTCACCTGTTTTATGTCAAGTATGTTGTTATTATATTTTATCCTATGCGCTGTGAGACATTTTACAGGTTCCTTGTTAGTTCATTTTCTTCTTTCCTTTCCTTCTGACGATCATCCCGTGCTAACTGGACATGTGTACAACGCACTTTTGGAGTATGTGTCGGTTGGTGCGGGGCGGGCCATCACATTTGGTATTAGAGCTCTAGGTTGCGTAGTTAACCTAGGGAAAGACACTAAGGAGAGAAAGTACGTATATGAGAGCGCGTATTTGTGATTATTTTGATTTTTAAAAGCTATATATATATACTATTAGTATAGCTAAGGATGAAGTCGCACTGCACTAGCACCACTATGGAGATGGTTAATCGTTTTCTCTTTACAGATTGAACGATGAGCCGACACGCAAGAGGTGCTGGTAGAGGGACCAATAATGGAGATGCTCCTGACATGAGAACGATGTTCACTAACTTCGTGAGGGAGATGCTTAGGGATGTTCAGGGGGCAGTTCCCAATCCCGGAAATGGTGGTGGTCCAGTAGTGCAGGCACCTAGGGTCGATTTCGCCAAGTTGTGCAAGGATTACACTAACCTTGGTGGGAAGTCGTTCCACGGAACGGAGTCGGCCACGGATGTTCAGGATTGGTTGGATAGTTGTGATCGTATCTTCGACGACTTAGGTATCGAGGATGCGATGAAGAGAAGGCTAGCGTCTCGTCAGCTGCAAGGGCGAGCAATGAATTGGTGGAATGCCATTAGAACAGCTACTCCAGAAGATCAGGTTACTTGGGATCAGTTCAAGGCTCGCTTTAGCGAGAAGTTCATTCCAGCTGCCCAGAAGTCAGTGTTGTTTAAGAGATTCTTGGAACTCAAGCAGAATGGTAGGGCAGTCTCTGACTATATTGCTGAGTTCGACACTTTGTCGAAGTATGGACTATATCTTATCGATGCTCCTGAGAAGAAGAATGAGAAGTTCATTACTGGGTTGGATGGATACTTGGGGGAAAGGCTTATCAACCACATCGATGAGACTTTTGAATCGATTATGGGGAAAGCTTTGAGATCAGAGAGTCTTTACCCTAAGTCAAAGACTGAGGCTGCATCTGCAGAAGGGCTGAAACTGCAAGCGGGCGGTGGAGGCAAGAATAACTCTCAGAATAAGAGGAAACAGAACCAATCTAAGGATGGCCAGAAAAAGAGAAAGAAAGATGTTGAGTGCTTCAGCTGTGGTAAGAAGGGCCATTATGCTAAAGAATATCGGGCCAAGCCAGCGGATAGGAAGTGCTACAACTGTGGCCAAGTGGGACATCATAAGGATAAGTGTCTGCCACCTCTTAAGGAGAAGCAGATTGTGAAAGCATATGATATCGATGCCGTTCCTTCTTCGTCGAATGCCCCAACTGCGGCGGAGAAAGGAAAGAATGTCGTCATTCAAGGTATGCTTTCTATTTATGATGTACCAGTTCGAGTTTTGTTTGATACTGGGGCTTCCCGTTCCTTCATATCTAGTGACCTGGTGAATAGGTTGGGACTGGAACCCGAGATAGTCGATAGACCGTTGGTTATGACGAACCCGATTGGTGGTTCGACTAACCTTAGTATGATTTTCCGAAATTTGGTCTTATCGAGTCATGGATGTATGTTTGTTTGTGATTGCTTTGTTTTGGGCTTTACTGGGTATGACATTATATTGGAGGTCGATTGGCTCCAAAGATACGGGGTGGTGGTAGACTGTGAGGGCTTTTTGGTGACAGTTAGGGCGGATGATGGGTGGAGGGTAGTGTTTGGTAGTCTACCTAGTGATGGGGTAATGGCTAGTTATATAAATTCCCCCGACATCCCGCATGATGAGTTATCAGATGTGCCTGTGGTTGGCCAGTATCCGGACGTCTTCGAGGAGGTGACCGGGCTTCCACCACACCGAGAGATTGAGTTCTGTATTGATTTAGTGAAAGATGCCAGACCTATAGTGATGCCACTTCGTCGTATGGCACCAAGGGAGCAGCGAGAGCTCGGGGTGCAAGTCAGCGATCTTTTGAAGAAGGGATTTATTAGAAGAAGTGTCTCCGAGTGGGGAGCACCAGTTGTGTTTGCCACTAAGGCAGATGGTTCCCTTCGCTTGTGTGTGGACTATCGCGAGTTGAATAAGGTGACGAGGAAGAATAAATATCCTCTACCGCGGATAGATGACTTGTTTGATCAACTAGAAGGAGAAAGAGTGTTCTCCCAGTTGGACCTCGCGACAGGATTTCATCAGCTCCGAGTAGCAGATGAGAGTGTTTCGAAAACGGCATTTAGGACGCCGTCTGGATTCTATGAGTGGTTGGTCATGCCATTTGGGTTGACCAATGCACCAGCCTACTTTGTGGATCTTATGAATCGAGTATTCAGAGATCAATTGAATAAGTTTGTTCTTGTATTCGTAGACGACGTCCTTGTTTACTCGAGGGCAGAGGAGGAACACAAGGGACATTTGAGGATAGTGATGGAGGTGTTGAGGAAACATCAACTGAAAGCGAAATTCTCTAAGTGTCACTTCTGGAGGAGGGAAGTGAGATTCTTGGGCCATGTTGTTTCAGAGAGTGGTATTGCCGTGGACCCTGCGAAGGTGGCTACGGTACAGGACTGGCCTACGCCCAAGAATGCAACAGACGTAAGAAGTTTCTTGGGGTTAGCTGGATATTATCGTAAGTTTATCCAGGACTTCTCCAAGATAGCAGCACCGTTGGCTCAGTTGACTAAGAAGAATCAGGCCTTCGTCTGGGATGGAGTGTGTGAGAATGCATTCAAAAGTCTAAAAGAAAAGTCGACGCGTGCACCAGTGTTAGTCATTCCAAAAGGGAATGAGGAAATGACGGTATACACGGATGCTTGTGGTACCGGATTAGGTGCTGTATTGATGCAAGGAGGTAGGGTTGTAGCTTATGCTAGTCGGCAACTAAAGCCGCATGAAAAAAGGTATCCTACCCATGATTTGGAATTGACAGCGATCGTGTTTGCGCTGAAGATGTGGAGACATTATCTCTTGGGAGAAAGATTCGAGTTGTTTACCGATCATAAATCGTTAAAGTATCTTTTCTCTCAGAAGGATCTGAATCTCCGTCAGCAGAGATGGTTAGAGTTCTTGGCTTCGTATGATTTTGATATCGCATATACACCTGGGAAATGCAATGCGGTAGCCGATGCCTTGAGTAGGAGACATGCCAGTTTAGGGGCTATGTTTCTTGAATGGAAGCAACTGGAGTATATCGCAAGGTTTGATTTCAGGCCAAAGTGCGAATTGGATCCAGAAATGTTAGCTAGTTTGGCGATCAGACCCACTTTGATAGAGCGGATTGGTTCCAGTCAGAGGGACGATCCTAATCTATTGGAAATCATCTCCAAGTTAGAATTGAATATTGACGGTGAGGAGATGAATTTGTATGGGCTTGATCGAGAAGGATGGCTTCAAAAGAATGGAAGACTAGTTGTACCCAACGTGAAGGGTTTGAGAGATGAAGTGCTTAGAGAATGTCATCACTCAAAACTGACTTTACACCCCGGTGGTGATAAGATGTATCGAGACATGAGACAGACTTACTACTGGGAAGGGATGAAAAGAGAAGTTGGGAAGTTTATATCCAAGTGCATGAATTGCCAGCTAATTAAAGCCGAGCAAAATAAGCCTAGTGGTTTCTTGCAACCATTAGAAATTCCTGAATGGAAATGGGAGCAATTCTTGATGGATTTCATCGATGGTTTACCGAGGACTAGACCGGGATATGATAGCATTTAGGTAATTGTGGATCGATTGACCAAGAGTGCAAGATTTATACCAGTCAAATCGACCAGAACGGCAGCTAAGTTAGCAGAATTGTATATGAAGTGGGTAGTGATATTTCATGGAGTACCTAAAAGCATTGTGAGTGACCGAGACCCATTGTTTACTAGTGGGTTTTGGAAGAGCTTACAAGAGACCCTAGGGTCAGAATTACATCTCAATATCGCATATCATCCTCAGACCGACGGTCAGATGGAGAGCGTGAATTGTATATTGGAAGATCTCTTGAGAGCTTGTATATTGGATTTTGGTGGATCATGGGACTCCGTTAAGAGAAGTAAATTTCCTTTCGTTATCCGTTAAGAGAAGTAAATTTCCAAAAAATTTAATTGAAAGACCAAAATTATATGCTAATAACTAAATCATGTCTTATTTAAAAGTAAATTGAAGTGTGATCTTTTTTTTTTAGAAAAGGAAAAAAAATGCAAACTTAAACTATGCAAAACAGAATGAAAATGAGACTCCCCCCACACTTGATTTCGATTGTGTCCCCACTTTCGATGCATGACACAATGAATGAACGGAAGATAAATATTTACATATGTACAAAAGAGGGTTAGTGTGACTTACCAAATGTGCGTGCAGAAAATTTGCAGTCATCGAATAGATGAACTGGTCCACGATGGACCAATGGATCAGCCTCGTTAAGATTATGAGACACAGCTTAAGCATAGAAAACCAAATCATAAAGGATTTTATATTGCATTTCAGATTTGGAAAAACAAATTTTGTTTTTTCAAAAGTTTGAGTTGCTAATTTTAAATTTTTGAGCTTATAATTGATCCGAAAATCGAATTGAATTTCTATAGCAACTAAAGAGAAGTCAGTGAGCCAGGGTTCAAAAAAAGTTTCAAAAACAAAGTTTGACTTGTTCAGATGATGTGTAAATTGAGAGATGTGTGCATCGTTCTCACCCCCACACTTGTTTTGAGAAATATTGTTCAGTTTTGCTTTGATATTTGAAATTTTGTTGACTAAAGGTTCATTCATAAACCTAAAGTTAAAACCAAACAAATGAATTTTCAGTAAATTTCGAAATCGTGTTTTCTCAAAAACAGTGTTATTCCAGAAAGAGTTCATATACTGCAAAAATTTATCATTGAAAAACAAGTTATCACAGTGAGGTTCAGTTGAAACGATCAAGTCGCAAGGAGTTTCAACAGTTTCAGAAAAATCGTTATTGTGCTTAAGATCACATTCAGCAGTTTCATTGTTTTCAACCTCAAGAATTTCAAAATTTTCAAATGTTTCATTTTCAATTTCAGACCAAACAACCTTATCGCCGATCAGTTCAAGAAGTTTTCGCTCATCAAAGACGTCCTCACACAAACACTTATTACCAACTTCGTCATTTCGTTCAAGTTGACAATCTAAAGTTGTTAAATTTTCAAAATTATCAGAATCTGAGAGAGGAAGATCAAATTGAAGATTGACGTCTTTGTTTTCAAGAGAATTTAAATTCAAATCAATTACAGAGATTTCAACAACTTCATTAAGATTTTCATAAATTTCAAAAGTTGTTAGTTGAAAATTTTCGATTTCAGTAAGTGTTGAATTTTCAGTAGAAGCATCAGTTTGAGTTTGAATTTCAGTTTTGTAGAAATCAAAGTTTTGCACCAGAGATTTTTCAAAATTTTCATTTTCATCAACAGTCATATCGTCAGAATCATCCATAATCATTATGTACTGTTGTGACAAAGTTAATGGCTGACTATTTGTTTCAAAAGAAACATTGGTAGAAAGTTGTTTGTCACTGGATTGGGATTTTTAGTTGTTGTATAAGTTCGTAACTTCAGTTCGAAGAAGAGAAATGTGATAAACTATCCTAGTGCAACTTTGTTTGATGTCTGTTATTCTTTGAGCAAGTTCTTCGACGTAAGTCAAGCCAAGTTTAATTAAATCCTCAAATTCATCAACATCATCAATTCCCTTAACTAATAACTTTTCTAGATTTTGCCAAAGTTCAATAGTGTATTAAGCCAGTTGTTCAATATTATGCATGTTTTCGATATATTTATTTTCAGTGTCTTGTTTTTCATCTAAAATTCGTGCCCATTCCTTGATGTCCTCGCGACAATTCCAAATGTCATGCATTAATTGATCTATTTCACTCAGGCTCTCTTCTATCAAATTGGTAAACACACCAGACTTCAAAATGTTGTTTTTTAGATTCATCATTTCTATGTGTTCCTCACTGGTTGACCTTAAAAATTCATCCACCTCATCTCTTAGAAGTCGTCCATTATTTATTTTCCAAAACCAGCATCGCCAAAAATTTAACTTGTTCGCAACACTTTTTTCATATTCGATAACCAACATCTGACATTCACTCATATTATGAAAATCATTTTGGTTTTCAAAAATTTCGTTAAAACCCGTGTTGCAATTGTTTTGATTTTCAGCACTTTGCTTAGCCATTTGCGCTAACAGTCGTCTCGCTTCAGATAAATTCTCATTAATCATAGAATGACAGTTTTCATATTGAGGTACAACCGTTTGATGAGATTGGTGGAAATTATTCAAAAAAAAATTCAGCTTGAAATTCAGTCTGATTTGAATTGAAACCAAAATCATTTAAAGTTTGAAAAGAATTGCAATTTTGGTTGTATATAGGGCAAGCGCGCATGTACTAGAAGTAGAGAGTTTTTCGTTGAAAAATTAGTTGCAAAGTGTGGCTCTAAAGAAGCTCCTAAAAAAGCATGTTAAAAATTAACAACTTCAGATTATATAAATACAAGTCTGGGCAAGGTTCGGACAGGGATTATCAGTGTGCCACGAATCACCGTAGAAACACGACTGAAGGTTTAAGAACCTATTTGAGTTTAAGACTCTACCGTTCCTTAGACACCTCAGAGAGTATCAATCCTAATTGTCAATTTAACAAATATTTTGTCCTATGAGCATTGGGGAATCCTCGATTCGATTTCAAAAATAAACTTTTCAATTAATCCCACACTCGTTTTAAAATTTTAAACCACACATCAATAGGCAAAATATTCAGTCATAGAGCAAACACAGAATAATCAATTGCAGAAATAATAATTTTACAAGCAAGCCGCGGCACCTACAGAAAATTTTTACGTGCAATTTCTATATATTTTTCTTTGCAGCAGAGCAACTGTAGGGTTTAGAAAATTTTATAGTGATCGGCGGTCCGTCTAGTGCAATTGAGTCACGCTAGCGCATTCACACCCCGCTTGGTGTGCAACCGCTCCAACCAAATCTGTTTGCCAATCGCTTGGCTGAACTCTTCAATTCTCGTTGGCCTTTGATTTGAAATTCCTTTTTTTTGTGATTTTTGAGTTTTTTTTGAAGAGAAAATCAAAACGAAGCAAAAATGAAATTAAAAAGAAAATGAGTGAGGAAAAAAATGAAAATAAATAAAAAATTAAACCAAACTAAGCATAATTGAACAAAAGGAAAGATGATTTTTTTTAATGATAACACAAAGAAAAAAAAATTGTTTTTTTAAAGAGAAAACAAGAGAAGTAAATTTGCAACTAAAAAAAAGGAAAACAAAGGGGGAAAAATAATAACAAACAAAATAAAACAAAACTCAGTCAAACAAAACCGTATACCAAATCACAAAGCCAAAAGAAGAAGAATAGACGAAAAAGGAACACAATTAAAGAATCACAACTCACAAAGCAAAGCACAAACAAAATTACTTCTCTCCTTGTTTGCTTTAGCACAATCAACACGTAGAATGTACATAAATAAGCAGTTCCCCAACCGATTAGAAAGCAACTGAGATTTTCTTCTACTAATAATACTTCCCCAAAGCAAAAGAATCAAAAGAAACGGAACCAATTCGCACTCCTTTTTTTCTTAGAAAATCCCAAAAACAAAAATTTGCGAATTCAATCGAATTGCTAAATTTGCGAATTGGGTTATGGATGTGTGCAAGTTCGATCTTGTCGATTTGGGATTCGGGGATATGAACCTGTGTTCGGATTTGTGACTTGAACGAAGTAGTGCTGATAGGTTTCTGTTTGGTGAGGAATTTGGCTGAGAGCTTTGGTTGCGGTGTGGTTTTGATAAGGTGGGAGGGTATGGGTCTGAGTTTCAGATCCGGGTGAACAAGGTGGATGTGTTGAGGAAGATGGTTGACGGTTGTATTTGACGTGGTAAAGGTGAGGACTTTTATGGATTGGATTTGGTGACAAGCAGTTGAGATGGCCGTGTATGTGATGGTCGGAGAAAGTTTGTGATGATGTTGGTGAAGAGATTAGCGTAGATTTGGAAAGGAGATTGGGGTGTATGGTATATGATTTATGATGATGTGGTTTTGTTGTGAGATGAGAGAAGTCTGAATATATAGAAGGAAAAAATAAAAGAAGATGTAGAAGGATATTTATTTATTTTTCTTTTTTATATTTTAGGAAAAGGAAAGTAATTATATAGGGAATTTTGAAAAGAATGCAGAGATAGGAAAGAAATAAATGAAACAAAAGGGAAAGAAATTATATGGAAATAAGGAAAGAAATAAAAAAAAACAACTAGAAAGAAATGGGAAAATTTGGCAAATGAGTATGGCTGAAGAAACACAAAAGTGGAAAGAAATGAAGAAAAAGAAAGCAATAATATTTTTTTCTTAATTCGCAAAAAAGGTGGAAAATAGATGTAAGAAGGGAAAGAAATTATTTATTTGCAAGAAGGAAAAAAAAGGAATTGTTTTTTTTAAAGAATTGTTGAAAAGAGGAAAGAGATTGTAATGGGAAATGAATTGAAAAGGCAATGTAATGGGAAACAAATCAAACAGAAAATTGCAATTTTGTTTTTCCTCTCTTAAGTAGAAGATCAGCATTACCAAATCAAAGCTAATTAAGAGATTTTTTTTATAAATGAAGGAAACTGAAATAAAATTAGCAAAAAGTAAAAAAAATATTTTTGTGTTTTTTTATAATGGAAAAATAAGAAAATGATAGGAATAATTTTTTTTTGTTTTTTTTATATGAAGAAAAACTAAAGAAAAAAATTATAACCCGAAGGATTTAAAAATAAAAATAATTTTGATCCCCGGCAATGGCGCCAAAATTTGTTTGCGAACAAATTTTGCAATTGTAAACAACTGTAAAATCCGTTCGGCTTTCCTAAACAACAAGGATTTTTGTAGAAGGTGTCGAACTCTGGGACCAAAAATATTTTAAATAATAAATCCAGTCAAGTTATTCTAGGATTTTGATTGATTGAAAACACAGAAAATAACAGCAATTAAATAAAAAGAGAGATTTATATAATAAGAGAAAGCAAATAGGGGATAATGACATAGATTGGATTCACACTCATCAATAGCCAACAAATAAAATATAGATCCAATTCATGTTTCTGTCACGCACATGAATCAACGATAATTAGGTTCTTAGAAATAAATAAGTAAATAACGATAAACATAGCCTATGCAGGAGCTGAGCTCTTAAACAACCATAGACTATCAGGGCAGATTCACTAATTAATTTCTAAAACCCTAAAATTAGATCTAAATTTGATAATTGTTAGATTGAGCACAAATATACGCTGTGAAGGAGCATAGCTCTTAAACGACACAGAATATGAAGATTCAGATCTAACCCTTGATTCAGATCCAGATCTACATGTATAAAGTCCTCATCTATTGGCTATGTGATTCATGTTGAATCATATCTATTAGCGTCATCACCCCCTAATCAAAGGGAATTATCTAGACATATCTAAAGAAGAGGAGAAAAAGAAACTAAATAACATGAACATAAATAAAATAAAATAACAACTGAGAGAAAGGAGAAGAAGAGTTTTATTCCAAGAAGAGAATTACAGAATAAAACTAAGTGTGTTTTTACATGTATGAGATACAATGTATTTATTGTTGCATTGGCCAAGACGAAGAGGATCATTACACAATGTGGGACAAAATCCCAATTCTAAAATAACACATAAACCAGTGTGAACGCAACATGAATGAGAGGCCTTGCAAATGAGCTAATGTGAACGCAATGTGAATGGATTTGCAATTGGCATAGCTTGCGGGCATCAAATGACATCAAATTCAATTGTTTTGAGCATGAGTAGGAACTCCATAACATCTGTGATAAGCTATCCTTATGAAAAGACATTGAATCATTGAAATATGTAGCAGAAGGTGGTTGAACAGCAATATTTCTTCAAGCTTTAATCTAGCTCTCAAAATCAACACTCTTCATACACCGATTCTTCAAGCTTTTCAACAATTAAGTGCATTAATCCATTGATCATAAATAATCTGAAAACGCAACTATAAATACACAGTATCAATTATTTTAAATATAAAATAAGATAAATAAGCGGATATAATATACACATTTATGTGTATATCAGCAAGAAAGGATAATAGGTGGAAATTATAACTTATGGGACAAGATAAGTTACAGGAAACGATAAGGAAGATGAGATAACACTTAACCAATTTGACATGACATATGGATAAGTTAAGTCAACATGAACTGATAGATAACACTTAACCAATTTTACATGACGTGTGGGTTGAATTGAATACGTGATTGGGGGTTAAGTCAACTTGAACACATGGAAAAACTTAACCAATATAACAGTATCAAAGAAAGGAAAAGTGGGGAATGATAAGATTAAATAATAGATAAACTTATCCTAGGGATAACAAATGAATATGACTTAAGATGTAATACAAGACTCGAAGGGTGGGACGACTTATACCATGAAATAAGTTAATCTAAGCTGGAAATGTGGGAAAACACACGTACACTATCATTTGATAAAGAGAACTTAAGTGATGCTTGAATTCATTGGTAAACCTTAGTTAAAAGGAACTAAGTAACAAACCTTAGTTGAAGAGAACTAAGTAACAAAAACTAAGTATCAAACCTTGGTTAAGAGAACCGAGTAATAAACCTTAGTTAAGAGAACTAAGTAAGTAACGAGAAAGAGAACTAAGTAGTAAACCTTAGTTAAGAGGACTAAGTTGTAAACCTTAGTTAAGAAAACGAACGATTAAGAGAACTAAGTAGTAAACCTTAGTTAAGAGAACTAAGTAGTAAACCATAGTCAAGAAAGCCAAGTAGAACACGAGGAGGAGCGAACGTCCATCTGATCATGAAGAAGGCTCCAACGAACTGGGTTACTAAGCACGCGGCTTCGAGAGGACGTGAGGGTACTCTTGGTATCCCTATGTGAGGTTGCAGATGATCCTCCTGGGCTCACAGAGGTTAAGGTCTGCGTTAGAAGAGCCAAGGGTATGCCTTGGTTGCAATACTAAAGACTAGGATAGGTCAGCATGAGGCGGTGATATCTTGTTTAGCCTTGTGATAGCACGTCGTCATCTACCTACCATCTTGAGTCAATCGTGTACGTAAAGCAGAAAGGCAGAGAACTCCAATAGATCATATACTTGCTATCTAGTTATGGGTGAGGTTTGGCCAATAGGTTTATGGGGCATAGGGGGCCTTCTAATAGTTCTCATTCTTGATTTTATTGGGTGCCTTTCATTAGTTGAGGGAGGGGTCAAGTGGGACCATAACCACACACAGATAAAAACAGACCTTCACATCTGCATCGGCAGATAACTTAAAGCTCCCGACCGAGTTCCATGTTTCTTGATTAGCCCTGCCACGGGACTCGGGCTGCACAAATAGAGGACATATGCAACTAGACATCGATAACGATTCAAGACACGTACGCGGGGAAAGTCTAGGAACATATATCGCTCTGGGTAGTGTGTCCTAGACTAGGGGGCATCATTCGATAGGTAGCATAATCCCTAGTTGGACCTAGGTCGCGTAAACCCTGAATCCGAGAAGCATTCAAAAGGTAGCATAAACCCCAGTGGTCCTGGGTAGCGTAAACCCTGGTTGAATCTAGGATGCGCTCGATAGTAAACCTTAGATTAGATCTAGATGATACACGGAATCTAGCAAGATCGAGAGTGGCAGTCCAAACGATTTAGAGAACAGTGGCACTACACTAAAGTAGTATAGATTTACATGATGAAGCTCGTATGATATACGGCAAGGGACTGTATATATACATGGAAAGGATTTGACAAGTTGGGGGTATCCACATATACGTTGTATTAGGTTAACCTACTAGTGGGACATGAGTATAGCTTAAAGAGCTAACATTGTTAACAACCTAATAACCAAGAAAATGTAACTGAATGGTATATGTAGGATTATACAGAAGTTTATTCTAAGTCCACTCACACAGAACTTATGTTCTGACCCCCTCCTCATTACATACTTCCAGGTTAGGTTCATGACAGAGATGGTATAGCTTTGGATACTGGTTTAGCAGTATTGTTAATAAGGTAAAGCAATATTTGAATATTATACTTTATTTCCTTCTGCTGTGAGATTCTTTACGAGTTCTGACATGTTTCTTTATCTCTGTCTTTTTCCACAGGATACCAGAGCACCCAACTCGGGTTTCGATAGATTGGATTTTTGAAAAAAATTGGTCTGTCGGAATCCGGGTTGTCACACTTTGGCACTTCATGAGTCAAGGCATATATAATTGTAATACTCCAGATTTTTTAACCAATTTAAAATTGGAATGTTTAGTACTCAATTTAAATTTGAATTTGAATTGGACATAAATATATATGGCTAAGAATATTTAATAATTTTGATTAGTTATATAATAGATTTTATTTGAATTATAAATTTAACGAATGATAATGAATATTAATAAGTTTGGATTTATCAATACTATTTGTCGTTCAATCGGATTTGTCAAACTATAACATGAATTAGTAGCATTAGAGTTAATTGCTGCCCTTAGTTTTCATAGCATTTAAGGGGAAATGCTACCAAAAGTTCACCTTTTCTCCTTAAGAAAAGTGTAAAGACACTTGTATTTTTGCATGATTCCCTTCATGCATGCCTTCCACTTGCCCCCTTACATGTCATCACCTCCTTAACTCTCCATTCCTATATAAGGAGGCCTTTACTCCACTTTTTTTTCCATTCCATTCCATTTCCTCCTTTTCACCTTTTTCTTAAAGCTTATAGCCATGGTTTCCATGGCATAAGTCTTCCTCTTTTCCACCACCACATTGCTAAAGTTCATCGTCATCCTCCTCCTCCTTCCCTTATAAAGATAGAGATTAGTATATAGTATATATATACATTGGTGAAGAAAACGGTGCGCTAAATTACTATCCGACGGTTCATTCAACTAGGATCGCCTACTGGGAAATTTGGAAAGTTGTTCGGTGAAAACTCTTTAACCGTAGTTTATATATATAGTTAGTAGTTAGACTAATTTAAATATAGCGATGAATTATTAGTGGTGAATGATGATTGATGTTTGTTGTGATGGATGATGGTTGCGTAGTTTAGAACACACACACACTATTAAGCGTTAGTGTTATAACGTTTGTGCATAGTTATGATTTATTTAATTATGTTGATGATGGTTCCTATGGATGTTTATAATGGTTGTTGATGTTGTTTCGCACACAGTATAACACATCAATTATGGTATCACGTTGGTGATCGGCAAATCTCCTTCGTAATTAGAAGCAATATTATTATTGAAACCGAAGGTTAATAATTAGAAAAGACACATATGTATAAATTCATATATATTGATAAAGTTTCTTGAAATGAATAAATAAATACCTTAACGTTCTAGGATGATAGAGAGGATAGTGTCTAGGCTTGGATTTGTAAATATAGTTTCCTGCTCTCCCTGGTATTCTTAACTGATCCGATGAATGGGATAGTTAATTTGAATTTTTTTGAATTTAAAAATAAATTGGATTTTAATTTAATATTTTATTAAGTGTAAAATAAAAGTTGAATTTTAGATCCAAAATAATTTGAAAAGTAAATTTAAATGATTTTAAAAGGGTTATATAAGGATATAATGGTTTTCTGAGGTATTTTGAAGTATCGAAGAATAATGGTTGTTATGGTCAAAATAGAGCTTGTCGCACAACAGAAATTTGTGTATTTTAGATGCAAATTTTAAATGCTTATAACTTTTGAAATTTAAATCAGATTTCCAAGAAATGAAAAACATTTGATTTCCATTAACAAGAACTTTCAAATGAGTGAAAGCAGATTTTTATTTCGAGTTATAATTTAAAGGTCGTCGTAAGAGCAGTAGTCGACCATAACTATAAATAGTTATTTTTAAATGTTTAAAAAATATGGAATAAATTTGTAAAATCATTATAAATTATGTAACTGTGTTTTGAATTGTAAAGTTTAAGTTTTTGCACTACACCATATCAGCGAATTTGGCATACAGGGATATGGATATATAATTCGGCTACAAGCCATTTAAAATTCACTGTGCTCAAATCTGTATCAAACTACATTTCGGGATCCGCACCACCCGAAAAACCCTTAATCTGACCGTCCATCGACGAAGCCTCAGATCAGTTCATTTGATATGGCTTTGGAAATGCGTATCAAATTTTTTTCCTTCATACCTTCATTCTGGCACAATTGACTTTTGCCACATCAAAACTTTCGGCCGATTCATCCCTCTTTTTATTTTATAATGGCGACCACCGAATATCCAAATTAGGGTTTTGGTACTCGGTCGACTTCCTTTGTCAATAAGTCATCCACAGCAGTCCATGAGTTATCGTCAGCTCGTGCTGTTTTCAGCTGACCGACGAAGCCTCAATCCCCCGCTGTGCATCCTTCTCGTCGCCACTGGAGGTGAATAATATATTACGGTTAAATTTAAATATGAATTGGGTTTAATTTGGGTTTAATTTGAATTCGAATTGGGTTAAAATTGGGTTTAATTTGAATTTCCATGCCTTAGTTCAAAAATATGAATGATAGATAATTGCATGCGCTTGTCTACCTAGAATTCATGTTGATATTGTGTTTAAATTGGGTACTATCCCCAGTTTTATAGTGCGGTAGTGTATTTGCTATCATTTACTTGTGTTGTATTTGTCTACCTTGAATTCAGACACTTTTACTTGTGTTGCCCTGCTCATTTGTGTGTATTATTGCACCATGTACACTTCCTTACTGAACTGAAGTGCATGTGTCATTTCTGGCTTATGCCAAAAAAATCATGTGGTATGCTTCGAGAACTAAACCATGCTAGTTCTATTGACTGAGATGCATGTATTTGGTAATTGATATTGAGAAATTTGTGTGATTGAGTTGAAATAATGGTGTTGGATGCATGAATGAAAATAGAATGGCATTTATAGGTTGAGATTTAGTCAATTTGTTTGGTGTGTCATGTGTGTCACACTGCATGTGAGTAAAGGCATAAAACTGCTTTTCCATTTATGACTTGCTGCCTCGAACCAAGTTGTTTGTGCTCATGTATATGACATTATGTGCATCAAGTATGTGCATGTGCTTGTGCACTGATTTTTTGTATTCATCCATGACCTGACTGTGTTCTTCTTACTTGTATGTTCATGATGTGGTTGTGCATGTGTGTGTTGTAATTGTATATTCTTCGGTTGTCTTATGCATTCAAGTCACTACTTAGTCTTATGGAAATATGTTCTTTTATGTGTAAATATGTGTGTTCTGACTCATTATTGTTCTAATGCAAATTAGGTTGCAAGTATAGACGAAGATGATGCATTCTGGTTAAGAATTTACTAGGTGATCCACCAGTGAAGCCTCACTAAACTGAAGGGTTTAACTCTCTGGTTAAGACTTACTGGGTGATTCAACAGGTGGTTGCACTTTAGCTCACGACACCGGTTCGGATATTTACCCCAGCTTATTCATTTAATTAAGCTCCAAGGCTGGCCAAGGGGATAATATCAAGTGTTGAATGCTTTTTCCTAAGGTTTAGTGAAGCAACATATGACACTAGATATATTATCCCCTTTACTAGTCTTGCCACTTAGTTAAATGCATAAGTTAGATGCAAACTTTAAATACTTATAACTTTTGCAATTTAAATCGGATTTCCAAGAAACGAAAAACATTTGATTTCCATTAACAAGAGCTTTCAAATGAGTGAAAGCAGATTTTTATTTCAAGTTATAATTTTCAAGTTATATTTAAAATCGTTTTGGAAAAGGTTGCTGTAAGAGCAATAGTCGACCATAATTATAAATAGTTATTTTAAATGTTTTTAAAATATGGAATAAATTTGTAAAATCATTATAAATTATGTAAAAGTGTTTTGAATTGTAAAGCTTAAGTTTTTGGCTAAGATAAACAATATTTTAATCAAAGTAGTTAAGATAACTGCTTTGTAACACTTTTGTAATGCTTTTGAAACACTATGGTAACTCTTTCTTTGAAAACAATCTATTTTGAAGTTTTAAACCGCGAGCTGTTTTCCAAACTATAAGTAATCATTTGTAAATGATTGGTGGAAAGTTTTCAAAGATTTAAAAGTACTGAAAATGTGTAATATGGAAATTAAATTGATTAATTTGATATTAAAACGGGTTTTTCAATTTTAAATAATTGGATATGGTTGGAGATAAATCTTCAGATGTTTGATATTAATCCGGTAGATGATGACTCTTAATATTTGAGGAATTATAAATCTAGTTCACTATTATTCCGCATAAAGTGTGAGTTGGATACAAAGATTAATATTAAGGATAAGTTGATGATATTTCTATTCAGATCTAATGTCAAAGAGTTCGATAAATCTTTTAGTTAAGGTACGAGTTTCCCATTTTGATTGGGATAAGTTGGATAGAAATAATCTTCAGATTTTTGATATGAAATTCTGTAGTATAAACATATACTATTTGACGAATTTGGAAGATATTATCATATTGTTATTCCACTTATAGTATTCGTTGATTATGAGAATTTATATCGAATATAAGTAGATACAATTTCTATGTAACTTATGTTCAATATCGATTGATTTGGGTTTTGTCGTGAATCATATCTTTGATAGTATCATTATAAAAACCCAATGAGATTGAGTTATGGAAATTCATATCGTAATTTGGGATCTTTGATTTGAGGAAAATTAAAGATATGGAATTTGGAAGAAAGTATAATCTTTTTGTTAAGATTAAAGAATTGAATGTTTGGAAACCGATTTAATTGGAAACTATTGGTTGAAATGTTGGGTAAGGATTTTTAAAGAAAATTGGGATAAGTTGGATAGAAATAATCTTTAGATATTTGATATAAAATTTTGTAGTGTAAACATATACTATTTGACGAATTTGAAAGACATTATCATATTGTTATTCCACTTATAGTATTCGTTGATTATGAGAATTGATATCGAATATAAGTAGACACAATTTCTATGTAACTTATGTTCAATATCGATTGATTTGGGTTTTGTCGTGAATCATATCTTCGATAGTATCATTCTTAAAACCCAATGAGATTAAGTTATGGAAATTCATATCGTAATTTGGGATCTTTGATTTGAGGAAAATTAAAGATAAGGAATTTGGAAGAAAGTATAATATTTTTGTTAAGATTAAAGAATTGAATGTTTGGAAACCGATTTAATTGGAAACTATTGGTTGAAATGTTGGGTAAGGATTTTCAAAGAAAACTAGGTTTTTGATAACAAGTTATCAAATGGAAAATTAATTAAGGCTTTGAGACTAAATTATGTTTGATTTAAGGGATGTGTTTTAAAGCAGAAAGCTTAAATATGGATTTTGTTATAATTTGAGAATGGATTTATAGAAGTTTAATATCACAAATCCAAGATGAAAGGAGATTTGGTTGAAAGTCTGTGTATTCCGTAACTGTGTTTTTTTAATTCCGCTTATTATTTGGAAAGGCCGGGATCGGATGTATATACAAAACCATTCTAAGTAATAATACGACATTGTGGAGTATTTGAAGATATTGAAGATGGCATTGAAGACTAGGACTCTTTATATCGTAAGGATGACTTGCTGAATGTCTCGAATGGTTGGCTTCCATTCACAGATGGATTTTATATCAACTAAGTGGCAAGAAGCCCGAATGTATGTGAAGGAATTCCGATTGTGGTTAATATATATCTGTTTGGTGGCGGAGAATTTATTCTGTTGCTTAACACCCTTCTCTAAGACGTATGAGCCTTGAGGTTATATATTGATAAAAATCAATGATATCGGGTGTTGTCTCCTTCTAGATAAAAGGTGTATTATGGTATGGAGCCCAGGTAGTAACCTGTGGGGTAAAAACATCTACTTTTGTGGTTATTATTGGTGTATGCTTGGAAAGGTTGATAACGACCGAGAGATGACATACTTAGGCGTACTCTAAGTTACCTAGTTACAGAGATAACCCGACCTTGTTGGCATGAGGATCATGAGTTGATCCTCGGACATCCCTCTAGAGGTGTTCAAAATTTGGTTCGGAAGGAAGTTCCTTTGCCTGGTCATTGTTGGAAACCCAATATTCACTACGAGCCCATACGATTTTGATTATATACCATTTATCAGTATAGTATATGGTACCAATGCTGGCTAAGATTGATACATTTACTTTCGAAAGGATTTTTCACACTATATTATAGTATTGAAAAAGGATTTTACGTATCAAAGGCATTTAAGGAGAAACCTCGCTCATGTGTGTGTGCCACGAGACCTTATGTTAGTTTCATTTTTCGAAAGGTCATTGCGAATTTCTATGCACTAGTATTCACATGGAGCAAACCAGTTCCGCATTAGCGGTGTAGTCCGGTGAATTACCTAACTTTAAAATAAACCCTAAAAACTACTGTTTTTGAGTTCTCACACTAGTCCCATGACTGACCTCGAGTTTATTGTTCCCATACCTAAGCTCTGTGTGCCCATAATTTTTACACGGACAACCTAATAGTTTGGTTTGCAGTTTAGACCTGGAGTTGGTTGGAACAGGACGTTGATTTAGCTGGAGCTATTATATCTTGGAGCATGCATACTCTTCCGCTGAGTTTGTATCTCTTTCGATGTGCAATCGGTGGACTCTGATGTATCTCTTGTAATTATGATGTAATATTATTGTAATGATAATGGAAAAGTTCTTTTTATTTTGTGCAAATGTGTAAGTACTCCTAACAATCCGTCTTTGTGAACGGTTTAAGTTGGTTTAATTACTGGCGAAAACCGGGCAAAAAGCTGGGTCGTTACAGTTGGTATCTGAGCTTTGGTTTATAAAAAGCTATGGGTACGACATATTTGAACAAAAGGAAAGGACTCATCATAGTCATAATATCTCAATAGAGATAGGGTTAGTAATACCCTAGAATGAGATTTTGGAGCATTATATTTGAGAGAGCATATTTGAAATATGAAATGAGTTTTGAAAAGTTATATTTTAAGAAAGAAACATATTTTGAAATTATATGGTTAATTATAACCTGGTTTACATTTTATGATTATAAATACACATAAAATACTTCTTATGGCATGATAATTAAGCCCCTTCCACTGATCAGGAAAATGATCCAAGTACAAATGCCTTTTGATTTAATTTCACTACTAGGTAACATTTCGAAATATTGATAAACTTGAATAATTTATAACTCTAATTTTTTCTGAAAGCAGTAAATGGTTAAGTATAAGTAATTGGTCCAGTAAACAGTGAATCGAATATAAGGATAATTGGAAGTAATCATTGGAGGACATGGTAGATATGGTTGTCCGTAAATACATGTGTAAGAATGTTCTACTTGGTATATTCATTATGAGAACAGGGACCTTTAATATAAAGAATTTTAATCTTGAGTCTGAAAATCTACAGATGTCGAATGAGTAGTTGCGATTCCCTTTACTTTTCGAGGACGAAAAGTTTTAAAGGGGGTGAATGTAGTGATCCTGAATTTTTAACCAATTTAAAACTAGAATTTTTATTACTCAATTTAAATTTAAATTTGAATTGTACATAAATATATATGGCTAATAATATTTAATAATTTTGATTAGTTATATAATAGATTTTATTCTAATTATAAACTTAATGGATGAGAATGAATATTAACAAGTTTGTATTTATCAATACTATTTGTCGTTTGATCAGATTTGTCAAACTATAACATGAATTAGCAGCATTAGAATTAAGTTGCCCTAAGTTTTCATAGCATTTAAGGGGAAATGCTACCAAAAATTCACCTTTTCTCCTTAAGACAAGTGTAAAGACACTTGTATTTTTACATGATGCATGCCTTCCACTTGCCCCCTTAGGTGTCATCACCTCCTTAACTCTCCATTCCTATATAAGGAGGCCTTTACTCCACTTTTTTTCCATTCCATTCCATTTCCTCCTTTTCACTTTCTTCTTAAAGCTTATGGTGATGGTTTCCATGGCATAAGTCTTCCTCTTTTCCACCACCACCTTGCAAAAGTTCATCGTCATCCTCCTCCCCCTTCCCTTATAAAGAGAGAGATTAATATATAGTATACATATACATTGGTGAAGAAAACGATGCGCTGAAATACTGTCCGACGGTTCGCTCAACTAGGATCGCCTATCGGGAAAATTAGAAAGTTGTTCGGTGAGAACTTTTTAACCACGATTTATATATTTAGTCAGTAGTTAGACTAATTCAAATATAGTGATGAATTATTAGTGGTTAATGATGATTGATGTTTGTTGTGATGGATGATGGATGCGTAGTTAGTGCACACTCACTATTAAGCGTTAGTGTTATAACGCTTGTGGACAGTTATGATTTATTTAATTATGTTGATGATGGTTGCTAGGGATGTTTATAATGGTTGTTGACGTTATTTCGCACACACTACGACACATCAATTATGGTATCACATTGGTGATCGGAAAATCTCCTTCGTAATTAGAAGTAATATTATTATTGAAATTGAAGGTAATAATTAGAAAAGACACATATGTATAAATTCATATATATTAATAAAATTTCTTGAAATGAATAAATAAATACCTGAATGTTCCAGGATGACGGAGAGGATAGTGTCTAGGCTTGGACTTGGAAATATAGTTTCTTACTCTCCCTGACTATCCCTAACTGATCCAACGATTGGGATGGTTAATTTGAAGTTTTTTGAATTTAAAAATAAATTGGATTCTAATTTAATATATTTTATTAAGTGTAAAATAAAAGTTGAATTTTAGATCCAAAATAATTTGGAAAGTAAATTTAAATGATTTTAAAATGGTTATATAAGGATATAATGGTTTTCTGAGGTATTTTGAAGTATCGCAGAGTAATGGTTACTATGGTCAAAATAGAGCTTGTCGCATAGCGACAATTTGTGTATTTTAGATGCAAACTTTAAATGCTTATAACTTTTGCAGTTTAAATCAGATTTCCAAGAAACGAAAGACATTTGATTTCCATTAACAAGAGCTTTCAGGTGAGTGAAAGCATATTTTTATTTCGAGTTATAATTTTCAAGTTATATTTAAAATCGTTTTGTAAAAGGTCGTTGTAAGAGCAGTAGTCGACCATAATTATAAATAGTAATTTTAATGTTTTAAAAAAATGGAATAAATTTGTAAAATCATTATAAATTATGTAAAAGTGTTTTGAATTGTAAAGCTTAAGTTTTTGCTAAGATAAACGATATTTCAATCAAAGTAGTTAAGATAACTGCTTTGTAACGCTTTTGAAACACTATTGTAACTCTTTCTTTGAAAACAATCTATTTTGAAGTTTTAAACCGCGAGCTGTTTTCTGAACTGCAAGTAATCGTTTGTAAATGATTGGTGGAATGTTTTCAAAGATTTAAAAGTACTGAAAATGTTTAATATGGAAATTAAATCGATTTATTTGACATTAAAACGGGTTTTTCAATTTTAAGTAATTGGATATGGTTGGAGATAAATCTTCGGATGTTTGATATTAATCTGGTAGATGATGACTCTTACTATTTGAGGAATTATAAAGGTTTGTTCACTATTATTCCGCATATAGTGTGAGTTGGATACAAGGATTAATATTGAGGATAAGTTGATGATATTTCTATCCATATCTAATGTCAAAGAGTTCGATAAATCCTTTAATTAAGATACGAGTTTCCCATTATGATTGGGATAAGTTGGATAGAAATAACCTTCAGATATTTGATATGAAATTCTATGGTGCAGACATATACTATTAGAGGAATTTGGAAGATATTATTATTATATAGTTATTCCACTTATAGTATTCGTTGATTATGAGAATTGATATTGAATATAAGTAGATACAATTTCAATGTAATTTATGTTCAATATCGATTGATTTGGGTTTTGTTGTGAATCGTATCTTCAATAATATCATTCTTAAAACTCAATGAGATTGAGTTATGGAAATTCATATCGTAATTTGGGATTTAATCAAATCTTTGATTTGAGGAAAATTAAAGATAAGGAATTTTAAAGAAAGTATAATCATTTCTTTAAGATTAAAGAATTGAATGTTGTGAAACCGATTTAATTGGAAACTATAGTTGAAATGTTGGGTAAAGTTTTTCAAAGAAAACTAGGTTTTTGATAACAAGTTATCAAAATGGAAAAATAATTAAGGCTTTGAGATTAAATTATGTTTGATTTAAGGGATGTGTTTTAAAGGAGAAAGGTTAAATATGGATTTGGTTATAATTCGAGAATGGATTTAAAGAAGTTTAATATCACAAATCCAGGATGAAAGGAGATTTGGTTGAAAGTCTGTGTGTTCCATAATTGTGTTTTTTTTTTAATTCTGCTTATTATTTGGAAAGACCGGGATCGGATGTATGTCCGAAAATCATTCCAAGTAATAATACGATGTTGTGGAACATTTGAAGATATTGAAGAGGCATTGAAGACCGGGACCCTTCATATCATAAGGACGACTTGCTGAATGTCTCAAATGATTGGCTCCCATTCGCTGATGGATTTTATATCAACTAAGTGGAAAGAAGCCCGAATGTATGTGAAGGAATTACGGATTGTGGTTTTGCTCAGATCCAAAATGGACTTGTATGGATTGTGTGTCTAACATTGTAATTGACTGCGTAGCACTGATCATTGTTAAATATATATATATATATATATATATATATATATATATATATATGTTTGGTGGCGGAGAATTTATTCTCTTGCTTAAGACCCTTCTCTAAGACGCATTAGCTTAGAGGTTATATATTAATAAAAAGCGGTGATACGTTGTGAATGGACAATGTGGCATACTTAAGTTATGTGATGAGCTATGGATGATTAACGCATGGCTTATTTAAGCGTAGCTTTGTGTATATCGGGACCTCGACAAGCCTCACACCCCGGTAAATGGCCAAAACAGGAAGAAATGTGGCAAGGTTATGGGGTGTTGTCTCCTTCTAGATAAAAGGTGTACTATGGTATGGAGCTCAGGAATTAACCTATGTGGTAAAACATCTACTTTTAGGGTTGTTGTTGGCTCGTGCTCTTAAAGGTCGATAACGACCGGGAGATGACATACTCAGGCATGCTCTATGTTACCTAGTTAAGAGGTAACCTGGCCTTGTGTTGGCATGAGGAGCATGAGTTGATCCTCGGACATCCCTCTAGATGTGTTCAAAATTCAGTTCGGAAGGAAGTCCCTTTGCCTAGTCATTGTTGGAAACCCAATCTCCGCTACGAGCCCGTACGATTTAGATTGTATACCATACGTCAGTATAGTATATGGTACCTATGCTGGCTAAGATTGATACATTTACTTTCGAAAAGATTTTTCACACTATATTATAGTATTAAAAGAGGATTTTACGTATCAAAAGCTTTTAGACTGCATAAGGAGAAACCTCGCCCATATGTGCGTTTGCATTGTGTGTGTGTCGCGAGACCTTATGTTAGTTCCATTTTTCTAAAAGTCATTGCGAATTTCTATGCACTGGTATTCACATGGGGTAAACCTGTTCCGCATTAGCGGCGTGGTCCGGTGAATTACCTAACTTTGAAATAAACCCTAAAAACTACTGTTTTTGAGTTCTCACACCAGTCCCATGACTGACCTGGAGTTTATTGTTCCTACCCTAAACTCTAGGTGCTCATAATTTTTACATGGGTAGCCCAGTAGTTTGGTTTGTAGTTTAGACTTGAAGTTGGTTGGAGAAGGATGCTAGTTTAGTTGGAGCTATTATATCTTGGAGCATGCATACTCTTCCGCTGTGTTTGTATCTCTTACGATGTGTAATCGATGTACTCTGATGTCTCTCTCGTAACTTTGATGTAATATTATTGTAATGATAATGGAAAAGTTCTTTTTATTTTGTACAAATGTATAAGTACCCCTAACAATCCGTCTTTGTGAACGGTTTAAGTTGGTTTAATTACTGGCAAAACGGGAAAATAGCCGGATCGTTACAATAATGAAGCTAGGTGGTTGTCACCATCAGAAAACAGAGAAAAGTATGAAAATGAAAAGAAGAGCTCACCGCATCAAACATTTTCAAAGATGGAATGTATGCTGGAATGAATCTCTGTCCGTATTTTTTTGCCAAAGTGATTATCGGATATCGTCCATATGAAAACTCTAGCTCAACCAACCATTCAAATTTCCTAAATGAATGAAATTTTCAATTATCAAAGCAACAAACAATGCACACTAAGCAAGCTTTTAGGCATGTAAGAAAATAGAATGTATGCAAATGCATATATATATATATATATATATATATATATATATATATATAGAGCCCGTAAACATGATTTCAATAGTTTTAAAAAAAATATGGAATTGAAAATGGTAGAAAGTGACATCTATTTACTCTGTTAATTGGAAAATATGTTTCTTGGAAAATATTGATTGTTTAAGTAAAGTTTGCACATCGAAACTGTTTAAGTATTTGGTAGGTGTGCATTATCAAACGGTTAAACCTCATGTGATATAAGTCGCAATATCATACCATTTTGGTGACCAAAATAATGGTAATAAATATAGATATATTTGAAAGTATCAATGCAGGATTTATTTGGATAAATAAATATAGCAAGAAGAGGTACTGGAAACCTCCATGAGCATGGTTGTTAGCTTAATAGGAAAAGGAAAATATATAGAAATGAACAGTAAGAATTCTGTGCACAAAAATGAAAAAAATAATAGGAAATTATCAAAGAATTTTAAATATGCAATGTAGTAGAAAGTAAACAAAAGGCATTTTGTATGATTAGCATGTGTTTAATTATGGAAGAACAAATGTATTCAACTAAAGACTAAGAAATCTACCTATAAAATAGAATCACGTAAGCGAAAAGTATTTAGCAAGAATTTTATATATGTAATGCAATTATAGTAAATACAAGGAATTTTGTCCACTAAGCAAGCTTTTAGGCATGTAAGAAAACAGAATGTTTGCAAATGCATGTGTGTGTGTGTGTGTGTGCGCGCGCGCACGCGCATGTTAGTCCATAAACATGATTTCAAATGTTTTGAAAAAATACGGAATTGAAAATGGTAGAAAGTGACATCTATTTACTCTTAACTGGAAAATATGTTTTCTGGAAAATATTGAGTGTTTAAGTAAAGTTTGCACATCGAAACCGTTTAAGTGTTTGGTAGGTATCAATTATCAAACGGTTAAACCTTATTTAATATAAGTCGCATATCATACCATTTTGGTGACCAAAATAGTGGTAACAAATATAGATATGTTTGAAAGTATCAATGCAGGACTGCTCATAAAACCCCATTATCGATCTTTGTGATAAAGAAGTCATGCAAAAATTGTTATTTGTTATAACTATTTGAAGAATTAGTAAGTACCGATCTCCAAATAAATATGTGTACAGATTAAAGATACAGTGGTTGATACTTCAATGGACTTACACTGATATGCAAAATATATTTGGCGAAGATATATTAAACATGGAAAATTACTCATAACCAATTTAAAGGCTTATAAAATGTCTAAATATTTGGCAAGCATCATCACATGTCATCAAATAAACTTTAATCATGCAATACAATTAAAGAGTCATGCACATAATAATAGAAACAAATTTAAGCATACCATCAAAGGACTGAACTGAGGCTTCATTCTGTTTCGTGACATAGTCATGATGGTAAATCAACTTAATCATCTATGGAGGCTTTTTTCAGTCTAATTTGATGTCATGTTTGCTGAAAAAATCGGACATAGTTTAGTAAATAATTTAACAATGGTAATTGTTTAAATATTTGAGTTGTGGAAACTATCATGAAATAAAAGTTTGTGATCGATGTTTCGTTAAAAAATCAAAAAAAGGAAAATAATGATCGTAAAATTATAGAAATCTTCAAAAATATAACATTATATGACAGAACACAATGTTGAGCTATCAAGATTGATGGTAACGTGGTTATTGTGGAGCTTTTTAGTTGTCTAATTATACAGTTTGTTGTCTAAATATTGCAATTGTTTGTCTAAGAATTTATCAATGGAAACCTATTAATAAGTTGGCAAGAATCTACAATCATAAAATTAAACTATATATAATATAATTAAGCGTTTCATACCATAGTTTAAGTGTATAAAAAAGGTAAAAGAATAGATATGTCTCAGAATATTTGATATCATCCGTGGTTTGTTTCTAGCAGAAGTTTGAGATTGGCAATAAATAACTCTAAAGTAGTAACACTGTTAATATTTGGTAAGTATTCAGTATAAATAAAGTTAAGACTATCACAGAATAAAGTTTTGTTGTAATTCCATAGAGGCCTGAAAATCCGTACCAATTTGAGCTGATAAATATCCTACACATTCAACTCAAAGTGCACGAAAGTTCAGATCATTAATAGAAAGAAATTAGAGGATGAGATGGAAAAGATAAAACTAATAGAATAGAAGAAGAAGAAGAAGGACACAGCTGAACATAATCAGAGTAAACACGAATCTCACAGCGGAACGAATAAATGTATTATATACATAACTTTGAATTACAAATCTGAATTTGTACATGCATACCATATCAGAGTATAACTCATATACATCACAGCGGAAATAATCTCTAAATAACCAATGGTGAAGTCTCTTGCTTCGAGCTCCTCCACATGTATCTGTAAAAGCCTGAAACACTTGACTGCCCATACAAATTTGGGCACCCAAGAGTTTAGGGAAAACACAAACAAAATAAACTCTGGGTCAGTCATGAGATTGGTGTGAGTAAATTCCAACCATATCGTTTAACTTTGAAAATCCTTTTGAAACAAAAAAATAATAGTAAGACCAGCACACACATAAACACGGACGGTTTTTACCTTACTATAACCCCAAATTATTTTGATATTAAAATCCAGTGATATTATAATAATGCCTACTCAATTAAATAACCAAGTAGCAGAACACTTGCATCTCACGCTCCACATATATATAGTATAAAATCAAAAACCGCAGAGCACTTATTGGAGATTGGATTCCAACAGACAAGGTATGGGAGCACCTTCCGATTAGTGTACTCTAGAGGGTATACACTGGGGTTCAACAAGAACGTCTTGCAATCCGTCCACACATGACCGACCACTCATTTAGCTTGAGTGTACCGAATATATTGCCACCCACGGTTGTTGACCATCCAACTGTAATCCGAAGATACAGAATCAAAAAAGAAGAACAAATATGAATTTTCTCTAGATCGGTGACAATACACCCTGCTTGGGAATGACCCAACCAGCCGTGTTGCCTAACCCAACTTTTGTTACTTCCTGGTTGTGAGGCTAGAGGCTACGTCTATTTTCAGAACATCTGATCACCATTCACTTTGAATGCCACATCGTCAAACCTGTCAATTCACAAATCGATTTCCAAAAATATCACGGGTATAAAAAGCTAAGAGGAACGAATTCCTCTGCCACAAGACGTAATACCTTTAAGAGATCAATCGTACGTGATTTGTTAGGTATACTCTGTCAGGCACTCGCCCGTTCAAGTTGTCCTGAGACTGGACAAACAGAAAACACCATTCTGAAACAGGACGACCCTTGCATTTCACTTCATCTTCAATTGTCTTCAGCATAATATAATTCGTAGCGCTTATGCCTATACGGAGTGGTTTTCTAATAATAAATCCAACCGGTCTCTCCGTATTGACAACGATGGTCAAAACACTTCGATAGTCGGTCATTTAACTATCGAAGTAAAAACAAACATCCATTCTAATGTATATCTAAACATCACACAATCACTGGCCCTTTTTATTTTAACATTAATTTCCCAAACCTGTTTACCCTTCACATTTCTTGGAAAATATTTCCAGTTATTATAAACCTTTATTCCCCCGTATTCCAGGTATATATGTTGTTAATGTTCAAAAAAACATTCTCATCCTTTCACGATTCTTATTTCCGGTATGTTAGAAAATATACGTTATTTACATAGGAAAACATTTCCATAATTTAAAGAGTTCCCTTCAATATGGGTAATATTTATCAGATCACAATTATTTACTTCTACTTCTGACTTTGTATAATTCATTTACACTTCTTTGGGGAAAAACATAATTATTTTCTTATTACTTGGGATAAGTGAATTTCCAACCTTTCTAGGGAATAGTGTTATATATAATAATCACGCTTAAGCTCGGTTAACAACGGTAATTTATCGCTATAGTAAAAACTTGCAATACGATGTAATATTTCCCTTTATAACTAATCTCGACATAACAGTCACGCTTTAAGTCTAGTCAACCACGTTATTTTATCGTTATAGTTCAAAATATGTAATACGCTGCTATGTTCCACTTTATAACTAATCTCAACATCACGGTCACGCTTTAAGCCTAGTCAACAACATTATTTTATCGGTAGGTTAACTCATATTTTGAAATCCCAAAATATTGATATATAGTGCAAAATACTCCAAATAAAAAGTTTCGTATTTAATTAATTAAAAATTTCAGTAAAATTCTAAAAATTAAATTATAACTACGTCTCAAAAGAATCTTGTCCAAATTCGAATCCGATATTTAAATATATTTAAATAACCGTTATGGCCATAAACGAATATACCACTGTTTTTCTGGATATTTAATTTGGACATATCTTACAATATATAACTCGAAATCTTGATTTTTCACTTCCATTAGAAAAATACTGTTTAATAGATTTCAACGTTTTTTGTTTCGCAGAAATTCGACTAATAACGAATCCTATATAGTCAGTTGAAGTTCAAAACGTTAAATTACGAACTGCAGCGTCGTTATGAGCTCGATTATATTTAATATATATTTTTATATGACCAAATTCATTTTAATTAATATATAAATCCAATTATATTATTAATTCAATATTTAAACTGATTTAAATATTCAAATACAAACCGATAAAAATGCGGGACGTTACAAATTCAGTGTATGAAAAAATATATTACAGAATGTAAACAGCAAGAGTAAAAATTGAAACATTTTAAACAAATAGTTATAAGCATGAGCACAATAATAGGCTATAAGACTTTCTTATACCGCAGTTATTGCGAGTTATTTTAATTGTTTAATTATGTATTATTTACTGCAAAATATGGAGATTATTTATGTTAAAGTTTGCCAGGAAACCAACTATATATTTGGTATGTGAGAATCATTAAAAATTAAATTTCATTTAATACATAATGTTATCATGCCATTTTAATGACCAAAATAATGGTAAAAAGGTATATTTGACAATATCGGTAAAGGACTCATAGTAAAATCCAAATAATCGGTCGTATTATACAACAGTCATGCAAAAGATTTATTTGTGGAAACAATTTGAAGAATTGTAAAGTATCCATCGACGGATTATTAATTAAATATGTATAAAGATACAATAATTGATATTTTCATAGAGTTTAGCTGAGTTTGAAATGCGCATAAAATGGCAATGTTTCTTGTTTTGAATCGTAAAAAGAAGAAGAGACTATATACAGTATATAAATGTTGATTCTGAAGGCATATTATTTTAAGAAACTTGTTCTCAAACTCTACATTTTAAAATACTGTGACATTACTATATTACCTCTAGCTGTTATATATCTGTGTGTGTATGCCAACCATGTCTCGACCAAAAAAATCTAAAGCAGCTCCCACACTGACTCGGTCATATGAACATGTCCACCGCAAAGAGGTGAGAATAGAAATTCTGTGGCAAAAACAGAGATGAAAAGGTAACATAAATGGAAGGTTTTCATGATGCAAATTCATATGAAAGAAATAATAACAGCAATATCCTTAGCTCCACAAATATATATTCTTTTGCTAATAAAGTAACATCAGCAGCTTCAATGTTAATAGAAAAAAATCTAAAGTATTTTTTCCTCCTAACAAAACCAATTAACAGAAGAATAAATACATGTTTATATATACATGTTGACCAACTAATCATGCAACGAAAATAATCATGTTGTAACATAAGCATCATTTCATATTTTATTTTTAAAACTGTAGCAGAACAATGAAAAAAATTGGATTTTAACAACATTTGGTTCATGTAATCTAATTTATAAATAAACAATTGGTTCGCACTGTATGGATCCAAATAGGCAGGAGAATTGTGAATTATAAATTAAGATATATTCATGTACACAACTTTCCAATAATTGCTATTAAAACAACCAACGAGAAGGAAAAAAACATGAAAATTAAAAATCATATGCAAACAGATCAAAATTTAAACATACCAAAGCAGAGATATGTGATTATAGCGAGCAGTCTAGTTTTTCACCATTAGATTGACTGAAGATAAAAGTTCTTTTGTACCGATCTATTCAAATATAAGGAATCGACAGTCGTTGTTTAGGAGAACCGAAGGATCCAGGATGACAGACCTAGTGGAAGTAAATAAAGAAATGAGTGGCAAAGATTAGCTAGCTGGTAACAAACAGGAAGAACATATACGTTTGAAGTAAAAAGGAAGACGAATTCATAGCATATCCGAAGAGGTAAGACAAAGAAGTGAAGTAGTAGAAAGGGTAAAAAAACTAACACTTATTTTACCTCTGAAGTCGTTGGGTTGGCAGAGTAAGGGTTCGTCCACTTCGGAATGCGAGGAGGGGTAGCTGATCGGGGTAATGGTGGGAAGTAAAAGGTGATTGTAGTAATCGCCGATTATTGGGGAATTTTGGAGGAAAGCTAGGGTTGACAGCGACAGAAGTGAATTGACGGTAGGAAGAAAAGGAGAATCATTTGGAGAGGGGACCGAAGGAAATGGGTGGAAAGAAATTAGTGGGTAACGTGGTAGGAACTGATGTTTGAGTGGATCGTAGGAAATGGGAAGTAAAATGACATATGCGGTCTACAGTATTATCCGTTGATTTGTTCATCTAGGTGGAAAGGTAGAGGACTTTTATGTAAAAGTGAAAAAGCTTCACCACAATTCAAGTATTTGCATTATAATATATAAGATAATTGTAAGAAAATTTTGAAACTTTATACATGCATTATTATATATGCATGTATGCAAGCATATGACATGAAAATAAGTAACACATACATAAATTAATATATAAATGTATAAAATTAGTCACTAGTGATAAAATTTGATCTTATATAGTTAATTACATTTTTTTATACATAAATCGCAGAATATAACAATCAAACCATGCATATAACCAAACTAATCTATGACAAATGCATCTTGCCTACAAAATAATGTAATCCAAGGTTCATTGTCTGTTTTAGGTATTTCATGATCATCTCAATAGCATGTCAGTGCTTTATACTAGGTCTACTGCTAAACTTGCACAATAATCTCACGACATAAGCAATGTCGGGTCTAGTACAATCAGTGGCATATCGAAGGCTGCCAATGATGCTCGCATAGTCAGACTGTCTTACACCTTCACCAGTGTTTTTAAATAGCATCACACTGGGATCATATGGTGTACATGCAGGTTTACAATCAAAGTAACTGTCTCTCTTAAGAATTTTTTAATATAATGAGATTGATATAAAGAAAGTCCCTTTTTGGACCTAGTAATTTTAATAAAAAGAATTACACTCGCCTCACCTAGATCTTTCATATCAAAGTTGGCACTTAGCAAAGATTTAACATTATTTATGGCATGAATATTTGACCCTAAAATGAGTGGGTCATCTACAACCAAGACATACAATAGTACAAATGTCATTCTCAGATTTGTAATAAATGTATTTGTCACTTTCATTAACTTTAAAACCATGTGAAATGATTAAGTTATCAATTTTTTCATGCCATTGTTTAAGTGCTTGTTTTAAACCATATAATAATTTATCCAATTTGCATACTTTATGTTCTTGACCATGTACTACAAATCCTTCAAGCTTATCCATATAAACTTCTTCCTCTAATTCGCTGTTAAAAAATGCGGTTTTAACATCCAATTGGTGTATTATTAAATTATGAATAAAAGCAAGTGAGATTAATACCCAAATGGATGTAATTCTAGTTACACGAAGCCAAAGAATTGATGACTTGTTCGATCAGCTTCACGAAGCCAAAGTGTTCTCTCAAATGGATTTGACAACGGGATTTCACCAATTGAAGGTGGTTAAGGATAGTGTTCCAAAGACTGCTTTTAGGACAGCATCTGGGTTTTTCGAATGGTTGGTGATGCCATTCGGGTTGACTAACGCGCCAACGTATTTTGTGGATCTTATGAATTGGGTGTTCAGAGATCAGTTGAATAAGTTCGTGCTTGTGTTCGTGGATGATATTCTTGTTTATTCTCTGAATGACGAAAAATATAAGACGCACTTGAGAGTTGTGTTAGAGATACTGCAAAAGCATCAGCTAAAAGCTATGTTTTTCAAGTGTCACTTCTGGAAGAATGAAGTGAGGTTTTTAGGTTATTGTTTCTGGAAATGGGATAGCAGTTGACCCCACTAAAGTGGCAGCAATCTAGGACTGGGATAGACCTAAAAATGCGACAGATGTGAGAAGTTTCCTTGGGTTGGCTGGTTATTATCAATGGTTTATCAAGGATTTCTCCAAGATAGCAGCACCATTGACAGGACTGACGAAGAAGAACCAAGTATTCACATGGGATGCGAGGTGTGAACAAGCATTCACGATCCTGAAAGAGAGACTGATGAGTGCTCCCGTGTTGACCATTCCAAATGGGAATGAAGAGATGGTTGTGTACACCGATGCATGTGGTACTGGACTTGGAGTGGTACTAATGCAAAGGATAAGGTTGTGGCCTATGCGAGTTGACAGCTAAAGCCGCATGAGAAGAATTATACAACTCATGATTTGGAGTTGGAGGTGATTGTATTTGCTCTGAAGATGTAGAGACATTACCTATTAGGAGTATGATTCGAGTTATTTACGGATCACAAGTCGTTGAAGTATCATTTCTCCCAAAAGGATTTGAATCTTCGGCATCAAAGATGGCTAGAGTTTCTGGCCGCATCGTATGATTTTGGTATAGCCTATACTCCTGGTAAAGTTAACGCGGTTGCAGACATGTTAAGTCGAAGACATGCAAGTTTGGGAGTGATGTTTTTAGAATGGAAGAGCCTCGAGTATTTGGCAAGATTCAATTTCAGGCCACGATGTGAGTTGGAACCTGAAATGTTGGCAAGCTTATCGATAAAACCTACTCTTATCAAGAGGATTGGCGAGAGCCAAAAGTGAGATGTAAAGCTTGTCGAGTTTATCCAGAAATTGGAACCAAAAGATAAAAAGTTCGAGGTCGATCGGGAAGGTTGGCTTCGAAAGCAAGAGCGATTAGTTGTCCCTTATATTGACGGATTGAGAGATGAGGTTCTGAGAGAATGTCATCACTCGAAGTTGATGATTCATCCCGGTGGTAATAAGATATATCAGGACATGAAGCGAATCTACTACTGGGAGGAGATGAAGTGAGATATTGGAAAATTCATTTCCAAGTGCATGAACTGCCAGTTGGTGAAAGTTGAATAGAAGAAGCTGAGTGGTTTGCTTCAGCCATTAGAAGTTCCTACATGGAAGTGGGAGCAAGTATCAATGGATTTTATCGATGGACTACCTAGAACCAGGGCAGGAAACGAAGGAATTTAGATCATTGTAGATCGCTTGACCAAAAGTGCAAGGTTCATTCTTGTCAAGTCGACTAGGACGGCATCGAAATTGGCTGAACTTTATGTGAAATGGATAGTTCGATTCCATGGGATCCTAAACAGCATAGTAAGTGAACAAGATCCATTATTTACCGGTGGACTTTGGAAGAGTTTGCAAGAAGCTTTGGGAACCGAGTTGTGTTTAAGTACAGCTTACCATCCCCAAACTAATGGTCAAACTAAGAGGGTCAACCGAGTTTTGGATGATCTCCTAAGTGCTTGTGTGTTGGATTTTGGGGGATCATGGGAAGACCATCTGCATCTAGTTGAGTTTGCATATAACAACAATAGCTATCAATCGAGCATTGGGATGGCACCATACGAGGCATTGTATGGTAGACCGTTTAATTCTCCAACATGTTGGTTAGAGACTGGAGATAAGTTGATCCTTCGGCCAGAGATGATTAGAGAAACCTCAGAATGTATCGAGATCGTTCGACAACGTATGAGGGCAACCCAAGATCGTCAGAAGAGCTATGCTGATAAGCGTCGAAGGATTTGGAATTCAACGTGGTTGACATGGTTTTCATAAAGATTTCACCGTTGAAGCATATGGTTCGATTCAGAAATAAGGGAAAGTTAGCTCCTGGGTTCGTTGGACCGTTTCCAATAGTTGAGCGAATTGGAAAGCTCGCATATAGGTTGGAGTTACCTGAGAATATGTCGAGTGTGCACAATGTTTTCCACATATCATTCCTATGGAAGTTGGTGCATGATTCGAATGTGGTGGTATCTACAGAGCAGTACGAAGACCTAGAAGTAGAAACCGCAGTTACAAAACCTTGTAAGTCGCTTCGTGTTGTGGGAAATGACATGAAACAACTTAGGGGGAAGACGGTTAAGCTAGTCAAGGTACAATGGAGTGAAAATGGCAACGATTGTACATGGGAGACGGAAGAGAGCATGAGGGCGACTTATCCAAAACTTTTTGTCGGTAGGACCCTTTGATATCGTATCATTAGCTAATCTTGTTGTTGTTGGATAGGATTCCGCGTGGTAGGATAAGGCTATCGATGCATGGCTTGATGGTTGCTAGTTTGGATGGTAGAATTGGCTTTCCATGGATGATAGGCATGCGAAATTTTTGTGGTTGCTTGTGTTTGCTTGGAATTTCGGGGGCGAAATTCTTAAGGGGAGGGGGGATTGTAACAGCCCGCTTTTTACGTATCGGAAGATCGTAAAATATTTTTATTTTATTCCCTGAGGGTTGGATCATTCTCATATTTTAATATGTTGATTATGAGGATGTGAGACATGTCCATGATTTTTACCGATTTTGTTTGTGACCAATTTGCCCCTGTCAGTCTTGTACTAGGGCTGGAAATTAGAACCGAGAACCGAAAACCCGAACCGAACCGAACCCGATGGGTCTTGGGCCGGGTCTAGGTGATGAAATATACCATTAAGACCCGATAAACCCGACCCGCATAGACCCGATCCGAAAGACCCGACCAAAAAAAATTGAGATATATGTATTTTTAGTGTTATTATTCAATCGGATCCAAACCGACCCGACACGAACTGACCCGACCCGAACCGAAGGTCGGGTCGGGTGTAGATTTTTAAAATGTATAGTTTAGACCCGACAAAACCCGACCCGACTAGAACCGAGACCCACTGGGTCGGGTTCGGGTCCATCGGGATGGGTCAAATTGTCACCCCTATCTTGTACAGGGCATAACTTTTGACTCAGGTCGAATCAGGTAGTGAGACCTGTTCCATTGGAAAGGAGTTGATGATTTCCTTTCCGTAGAGTGGTTACATTAAAGGTTTGGCTCAGCAGTTTAGGAGGAATCATTGTTTTAAGGTTTTCAGTTGGCTGTTCAGGTTTGTAGAGCCACAATGGGCAGATTTGGGAAGGCCCATTAGTGGGCTAGTGGAAGGGTATAAATAGGGGGTGGGAGGTATGAGAAATGGTTTATTTTCTCTATTCTCTCATTAGGTGGCCTATGCTCCTACTTCCACCAATACCTTTCCACCATTAAAATCAACGTTTAAAGGAGGGAAATTGAAGATCTACACCATTAGAGGCTAAATCTGCATCAATTGAAGGGGGAATTCATCAAATAAAGGAGTTCGGATTCAATTGCTTGCTGTTCGGAATCTTATTGCATTGATTTTTGCTTGTTTGGGAGAATAGTGAGTGGTTTACATCTTTCACACGGATTCAATGAAGTGTATGAGTGTTCGATCATGTTTTTCATCAAATTCAAGTGTTTTCTCATAGATCTATACCATTATAAGTCCATTTTAATTTGAATCACCTTATGATATGTTTTAGCAAGTTTAAATTGGTAATTCATATGCCATTTTATATGATTATGTAAGTTAGATCTATAATTTTGTGCATATGATCAATCATCATGATATTGGAGTGATCTGTATAATTTTTTTTAGTGAAAATCATTATATTAATGTTTTTAGTGACTTCATAACATGATTATGATTGTGTTGAATGAATTGGATGAGTTATTTTCGTCGATTTAGTTGTTTGGCGAAGTTTTGGTTGAATTCGACGAAGAATTGGATCTGTCCAGCTTTTGGGTCGTGCATGCCAAGGTCGGTCGTGCAAATGTATGGCTTAGAGAACAAGTCATGGTTAGGGTTGGGTCGAGAATTAGTTTGGGTCGATCGAGCATGGTCATGTTTTATTGCAATGATTGGGCTCGAGCAGGGTCGGGTCGAGCATGAGTTTGGGTCGGTTATGCACGAGGAGATGGGGTCGAATGCTCTGTGGGTTGGCCATCTTATGCAATGAAGTGGGTCGGTCAAGCTAAGGTGGGCTCGGTCGAGCAGTGGTCGATCAGAACAGTAACATAGGGTCGGTCAAGCAGTGTGTGTGACGATCCCAAACTCCCATAGTACGAAAATCAGGATAATCATTGGAATATAACACATAAACAATACAGCAGAACATAAATATAGAATTACAGCGGGAAATGTATATCAAACTACACTGGGAATAATATATCATCAGAGTTACACAACATAATAAGATCATACTTAGTACATAATACAGTTTTCAACTTAATATAAAATGTCTGCAGCGGAATCAAGCATAATATACTAAATGAAGTCTGAACAGCATAATAGAAATGATAAAATCCAACTTCAGCTCCATAGCTATCCAGAATGAGTTTGCTAAAAACCTGTATACAAGGGTGCCCGTGTGGAAAGGAGGGCACCCGAGTTTGCTAAGTGAAACAAACTACGAGTCAGTCATGGGACTGGTATGAGAAATCTTATATAACCTATTTAATAATAAGGCTAATCACAGGACCACGCCGCTAACGCAGAACGGGTTTATTCCATTGGATTGCCAGTGCATGAAATAAAGTAAATCTTTAAAACAACGCAATGCTTTTTTTAGAAAAATTAAACCATTATAAGACTCAAGTCCCATCACACAATGTAACGCAAACCAGAGGATAGAGTTTTACCTTATAATGGTCAAAATGCTTGATACGATAAAACGGATTTGATATTATTATTAGTGTATCTATGTTTTAAAAATATTCAATCATAATATATCAATAACATATGACATTGCTACCATATACAATGTCGCCATACTAGTTATACAATCAAAACCGCATGGTGTCGTATTAGAAGTTGGATTTCCATCATGAACCAAGGCAAGGGACTGCCCTTAAGGAATGCGAGGCAATCTAGCCCATGTATCAGGATCGGTCGCAACTGCACCTTGAATCTTCAGGGCCGGTCCACAAATATGTTAGTGGATTAGTAATGCCTGAACAATACATTTCCCCGCCCTATGGGGCGTAAATATAGAGCCACTAGGGACTCAAATCTGAGGCGCCTCATTCCATTATCCACATAAGTAAAATGTCGGGGTTTGCAAAACCCTGTCACCACTTCTAGCAAGAAAGAAACGTATGTCCTCCCTGCAGTCCTCTCCCATTTCTAGTTAATACCGGGGTATGAGGCTCGTGAAGTTATGCTATACAAAAAGCTAGGCCTAAAATGGGTTGTTCTTTGAGCATCAGCCACAAGGCTCTGCTTTTCAACAATAAGCCTTGATCACTTGCATCTTGGCATGCTACACTGACAATTCACGCCATGCGACTGATGTCTATCAATATATAACCTCTGAGCTCGTACGTCTCAGAGAAGGGTGTTAAGCAAGAGAATAAATCTTTCGCCACCAAGCAGATATATATTAAATAGAAATCAATCAGCACATAATAAAATCCAATGTTAGACATACATCCATTTGCAAGTCCGTTCTAGGTCTGAACGAAACCGGAGACACCTTATTCCTCGTTCCATATGTCCAATACATAAGAGAGGCTCTCGCATATCCGGACGATCAACAAGTACGTCCGGACAACCACCACTGTAACCCCTTCCTGGGAGCCAACCAATCCAGGGCATCAGTAGTCATCCGTTCGATGTGAAGATCGCCGGTCTTCAATCCACCGTCTTCAAATCTTCAACTTCCAATTGTCAATTAATTATTTGAAATGAGAATTAACTTGGTCTTTTCAAATAATTAGCGAATATATATAATTCAAATCAATTCTTTTCATTCCATATCGTTTGTAATATTTTATAATGATTTATCGCTATTTTTATTTATTTAAAATGGTCATTTTTAATTAAACGACGCTTCGGGTCATTACGTGGCCCTGGCGCTGTTTTCATCAAAATTTGATTTATACATATCTGAAAATCTAACCTTTGGATCTTAGCAAATTTTATATCATTGGGAAGATCTTTCCAAAATGAACCCAACGGTACCGGTTTTGGGAAAATTCGACGGTCGGATCTCTCGGTATAATCGTTTGAAATTACGATTTCAAAACGTGAACTGCAGCAGCGTGATTGGTTTTATTTTAATTTATATATATATATATATAGATATAAATATAAATCGTTCAATGATTTCAACACCATTTTCATTTCAACATTGATTTCTTTTATATATGAAATCATAAAACGTAATTTTCCTTGTCTTTCTTTTATTACATTAAGTAATCTTTTATTACATTGAAAAGTGTAATTTCTTTACTCATTTCTTTTATTACATTGAAAAATGTAATTTCTTTAAACATTCTTGTATTACATTGAAAAAAATGTAATTTCTTTATTTATTATATAAAATGTAATCTTTTGATATTACATAAAAATGTAACCTTTTTACATTACAAATAAAATGTAATCTTTTTATTTGCAAAGCAGATATAATCCCTTTTCATTGTAAAGAAAAATTTAATCTTTTTATTTGCAAAGCAAATATAATCCATTTTCATTGTAAAGAAAAATGTAATCTTTTTACTCTTTTCTTTGATTACAAATAAAAGTGTAATCTTTTATTCTTTTCTTTGATTACAAACAAAAATGAAATATTTTATTCTTTTCTTTGATTATAAACAAAAATGTAATATTTTATTCATTTCTTTGATTGCAAATAAAAATGTAATCTTTTATTCTTTTCTTTGATTACAAATAAAAATGTAATATTTTATTCTTTTCTTTGATTACAAATAAAAATGTAATCTTTTATTTTGCAAAGCAAATGTAATCTCTTTACTTTGCAAAGAAAATGATATCTTTTTATTTTGCATAAATAATGTAATCATTTCTATATTACGTAGAAAATGAAATCTTTTCATTTGCAAGGAAAATGTAATCTTTTTATATTACATAGAAAAATGTATCTTTTTTATATTACACAAAAATATATTTTTACTTATTAAACGACTTTTCTATTCCATTAATGTTCATTCCCGTATATTCTGGATATACAATAAAAATGAGATTTTTATTGTTTGGCACTTTTATTTAAACAATGAATCATTTTCATATATTCTCTTTTTACAATAAAAATGTGAACTTTTTATTGTTAACAATTTTAATTCAACAATGAACCATTTTCATTTTTTTTTCTTTACAATAAAAATGTGAACTTTTTATGGTTAACAATTTTAATTCAGCAATGAACCATTTTCATATATTCTCTTTTTTCTTTACACTAAAAATGTGAATTTTTTATTGTTAACAATTTTAATTATAATAATGATCCCTTTTAGTTTAATATATATAATAAAAATCTAATCTTTATTATTCAACCAATTTTATATTATAACATGAATAATTTACAACACACATATATTTCAGAAAATTCGGCAGCATAACGGCAGGGTAATTAAAACCGGCACCGTCCCGATGTACGACTCCTCGTACTACCTTAGGCCTCGCGGCGTTTACAAGGGGTTTAATTTCCTAATACATTTTTCTAGGCAGTCTAATGCCCTAATATCAACCAATTTCATTTCAAGCACAATCAAATACCAAAAATCAACCAATTCCACATCACAATACAATCAAGTCGTCCATGGTCTATGGACGACGGGTGTCGGGAGTTTCTAAACTCCGTCATCATCCTAAAATAATTTTATTTAATTAATTTGGATTCAGAAATCTCACTTTGTTGTTTATTTCTTCTAAAATCGTAGTATGCTCCAAAAATTCTGCGGTCTCTTTTGAAATGCAGATCTCGAATTTACGAACCCAATGCTTCATGTTTCATCGAATTTCATTATTGTATGACCGAGATATGATTTTACAAAGGGTAATGACATTTTTAAAGATAATAAATAAATTTAATCAACACCTTCTTCCTCACACTACTCTTCAGGTTGTCGTTTTATCAATGTTCCAAACTAGCTTTTTGGTTTGCTTCAAATTTGAGCAACTAGAAGGCAATCCAGATCCACCATGTCGTAGGGCTACAAGAGGCGCATGTGCTCCCTTATCCTTGATGAACTCGATGGTGCTATAGGCCCTCGGTTCTCATGCGAATGGCAGAGCTTCAGGCTCCAAGAACTCACAAAACACTGGCTTAAAAATAATCACCACCGTATAGGATTAAAACTTGAACTTAATGCTTGAATTTTTGCTTTGAAACGATCTAAAATTATTGAATGGATTGAGAGGATTTAGGTAGCGATTTTTGGAAGATTTTGGCCATCAATTTTTAATGGTGTCGGCTCAGAAGAATATGGTGTACTGTGTAGGGTTTTGGGAAAATACGGCATGTTTATACCAATATATACCATTATTTAATTTATTTAATTCCACTATAATTCCTATATCGCTCCTAATTCCAAATCAAATCCTACGAGTGTCGCCCCTAACTAAATACCCCCATTCCAAACACAATGAAATATGTTTCGTAGGCCCATTCGTCTGTTTCAATAAGTTATTCTTTAAATAAAATATAAAATATTTAATTATTTAATTTAATCGTTCATTTTAATTTACCGGGGCCACATACTAACTCTAAAAATTCTCGAAAAATAAATCTAGCTATGTTTTGATGATACGGTCCTAACAAAATTAATTTCATCGAATTTGGAGACCATTTGAAAAATGGCCATTTTCTGGTCGATCCAAATTGACTAAAATTGTCCAAAATACATTTTCATTTGCCACTCTCACATATTGATTCCAAAAATTATGAAAATTGGAATCCTACAATAAATTGACATTCCAGATCCAACTAGGGTGGTTTCACCGAAAATGGAGGTCGTTTGCAAAATGACTATTTATACGGGCTATATATTATATTAAATTCCATAGTGACTATTTAGAATATTCAACTGGCCATAACTTTTGATTCCCGCTCTGAAATTTCAATTTTTTGGATTCGTTGGAAAGATATTTTTAAACAGATTTAAATATTTTTGGTTTCACTAAAATCCGATTTATTTTGCATCCTGTACATTCAATCAAAGTTCGAATTCAAATTTTCAAACTGCCACGCTATTTCTAACTACTTTTATAATTAAAATAAATATATTCGTTCTAACTTTGATTTAAATAAATTTTTAATCATTATTATTTAAAATAAATTATTTTTAACTATTCAGAATTCAATAAATAACCAAAATAAAAAATTTAATTTGGTTCTGATTTTCCGGGTTGTTAGAATCTCCCCCACTTAAAAACTTTTCGTCCCCGAAAAGGAAACAGCAGTAAAGTAGGAAACAAAACGGAAAAAGAAAAATATTGTAAATGTACCTTGAACTAGAGCTAGTTAGAGATATCCACTCTGCACTGGGGATAAGCCTATTTGATGCTATCCTCGGTCTCCCATGTACAGTCTCTAGGATCTCCGCTCCACTGCACTTTGACTAAATGAATTCTTTTATTCCTCAGAACTCGGGTTTCTTTGCCAATGATCTTTATCGGCTCCCTTCTTACTGCTAAGCTCGGGGTAATCTCCAAATCTTGCTGTGCAGCTTCTTCCACAATCAAGTCTGGATCATGTACATGCTTCCGAAGTTGAGACACATGGAATACATCATGTACTCTTGGCAACCAGTCAGGCAATTGAACCCTGTAAGCGAGAGTTCCAATTCTTTTGAGAATAGGGAATGGACCAATGAATCTAGGAGCCAACTTCCCAGTCTTCCCAAAACGAACTACTCCTCTTAATGGAAAAACTCTCAAGTACACATAATCGCCAACATCAAATTCCAAATCCCTTCTCTTTGAATCTGCATAACTTTTCTGTCGGCTCTTAGCTGCTAGTAATCACTTCTTAATAAAATCAACTTTATCCAAAGCTTCATGAATCGTGTCGGGACCCAATACTAGTCTATTGCCTGGTTCTACCCAACATGTAGGAGATCCACATAGCCTGCCATACAATGCTTCGAATGGCGAGATTTGCAAGCTTGCTTGGTAACTGTTGTTATATTAGAACTCAACCAAATGCAAGTGATATTCCCACGATCCGCTAGAATCAAGAATACATGCCCACAACAAATCTTCCAGTATACATTTCACCCTCTCAGTCTGGCCATCTATTTGAGGATGATATGCGGTGCTCAGATTTAACGATGTCCCCAGCACTTCTTGGAATGCTTCCCAGAATTTACTAGCGAATATCGGATCACAATCACTAACAATGCTACTGGGAACGCCATGTAGTCGGACAATTTCTTTGAAATAAATTTTCGCCAGACTTTGAGCTGTTCTAGTTGACCTGACAGGAATAAAATGGGCAGATTTCATGAAACGGTCTACAATCACCCAAATACTATCATTACCTTTCCTAGTTCGGGGCAAGCCATCAATAAAATCCATGGAGATTTGATCCCACTTCCGACTTGGAACTTCTAGTGGTTGTAACCATCCGACAGGTTTCTGCTGATCACTTTTGACTTGTTGACAAGTAGAACACCTGCTAACATATATGGAAATGTCTCTTTTCATAGATTTCCATCAGAACGTGCGCTTGAGATCATGATACATCTTGCTCACCCCTGGATGAATATAAAGCTTGGATTTGTGACATTCATCCATTACTTCTCTTCTAAGCTCAGGGATATTCGAGACACAAATTCGGCCTTTTAACCTCAGAATTCCCTTGTTATCAATTTGGAAACTGGAGAGTTCGCCTTCCCGAACTCTTTTACTAATTCTTTGGATAAATTCATCATCCTTCTGAAGAGCAGAGACTTTGTCAATCAATGTAGGTGTAATGATAAGATTGGCGATGATAAGATTGGCGACGACCGCATTCTTCCTGCTAAGCGCATCGGCTACAACATTGGCTTTCCCTGAAGTATACAAGATGCCCAGATCATAGGCCGCAAGAAATTCTAACCAACGTTGCTGCCTCAAATTCAAGTCCCTTTGGGTGAACAAATACTTCAATGATTTATGATCTGTGTATAATTCGAACTTCTCCCCCAAGAGATAGTGTCTCCATATCTTCAAAGCAAAAACAATGGCTAACAACTCAAGATCATGAGTGGGGTATCTCTTCTCATTTGGCTTCAATTGATGGCTAGCATAAGCAACTACTTTGTCTCTTTGCATTAATACCGCGCCAATACCTTCAATAGAAGCATCCGTCCAGACTTTCAAATCTTGATTGCCATCAATAATAGTCAACACAGGAGCAGTGGTCAACCTCAATTTCAGCCCTCGGAAAGCTGCCTCACATTCAGGTGTCCAATTAAACTTTGTGTGTTTCTTGATAAGCTTAGTTAGTGGACAAGATAGCTTCGAAAAATCTTTAACGAATTTCTGATAATAGCCAGCCAATCCTAGGAAACTTCTGACTTCAGTAGGCGTGCTAAGCTGCTTCCAATCTTGAATGGCTGTGATCTTAATTGGATCCACTGAAATTCCTTCCATCGATACTACATGACCGAGGAACTTCACTTCTTCTTGCCAGAATACGCATTTGGAAAATTTAGTTTTAAAACATTCTTTCTCAGAATTTCCAAAACTTGTTCCAAATGTTTTTCATGCTCGGTAGTTGACTTAGAGAAGATTAAAATGTCGTCGATGAAAACCAGCGCAAATTTATTCAGGACATCACGGAATACTCTGTTCATTAAATCGACAAAGTAAGAAGGAGCATTGCATAAGCCTAAGGGTATTACTAACCAGTCATAAAATATGTCTGGACCTCTGAAAGCTGTCAAAGGAACACATTCTTCGGCAATTCGCAGTTGATGAAAACCTGTAGCTAGGTCCATTTTAGAAAATACTTTTGCTCCATTCAAACGATCCAATAAATCATCTATACGGGGCAATGGGTATTTATTTTTGAGTGTCTTCTTGTTGACATCTCGGTAATCCACACACAGTCTGAGAGTACTGTCTGACTTCGGAACAAACACTACTGCTAATCCCCAATTCGAAAAGCTAGGCTTGATCAGACCCTTCCATAAAAGTTGTTTAGTCTGATTACCAAATTCTTCTTTCTCTTTCCATGTCATTCTTCGAATAGGATGCACCACTGGCCTTGAATTTGGAAATATATCAATTCTGAAGTCAATTTCTCTCCACGGAGGTAAGCTATCAACTTCTTCGAACACATCCATATAATTTTGACGACAGGAATATTTTCAAGAGCAGTGGGGGTGACCTCAAAAGCAGCCCAAAATTCTTTTCCATCTGAATCTGAGCCCACGTAGGGTATAATAATATTTCCAAGCTTCGTTTTGACTTTAACAACTCTTTTAGCACATTTAACTTCTGCTTCATATTTGGTCAACAAATCCAGTCCAAGAATGATATCAATTTCAGAAAGATCCATAATAATTAAATTGAAAGGAAACATATAGCAAGAGTAGGAGACGGGCACTTTACAATATAAACCGAGAACAAGAGAAGCCCCTATCGGATTATGAACACTAATCGATTCCTTAAGATTCTTTAGGGTTAGCTTTAACTTCTTAACTATGTTGTTAGATGAAACCTCGTGATGCGCCAGTGTCAAACAATATTGTAACTGGAATATTGTTGATAGTAAGAATGCCTTCCAAAACATCTGGCCTTTCCCTATTAGTTGAGGGTGCTGGAGTTTCTGCTAGTTTATTGACTTGAGCTTCTTTGGTTGTTTTCAAAAGTCGGCAATTTCTACTTATGTGACCTGACTTATGGCAAATATTGCATTCGTTATGCTCTTGAAGCTTTTTGTTGGATTTAGACCCATCATTCTTTCGTTTCTTCGAAAATTTGCAATTCCTTAGCAAATGCCCTGGCTTATTACAGTTATTGCATATGGCAGTCGTTAACGATTCTTTCTTGGATTTAACTCCTTCCTTATCAGCTTTAGGCTTCTTGCTGACCTCAGGCGTCCTACTTGTCTCAGGACTATCAGCTTCAAACTTCCTTTTGCTGCTAGAGCTATTTTCCTCTTCATCTTCGAAACCATGTTGCTCATCATTATACTCATAGCGATAAGCCATTTGTATCATCTCAAAAAATGGAAGATTTACATGAGAAAGTACTCTACCTTCGAATTTCTTTTGAAGTCCACGAATAAATCTCATATCCTTCCTTATAGGATCTTGAGTTAGTTCTGTGGCAAAGCAAGAAAGTTCATTGAATTTATTCTGATACTCCCGAATGGTCATATCTCCTTGTTTCAGATTATAAAACTCATCATATGGCCGCTCAGTAGCTTCTGGAGGAATAAATTTTTCTACGAACATTTCTTTAAATCTATCCCAGGCAATACTACCTTCTAGAATTTCTTCAGTAATAGTTTCGCACCAGATTAAAGCTTCGCCTTTGAGTGCCCAAGATGCTATTAATATCTTCTGATCATCTCTCAGCTTTAAGCCTTCTTAAATTCTCTCAGAAGAATGCATCCATGCTTGTGTTTCAATAATGGATTCTTTGCCCGAGAATGGTTCTCCACCCAGATTTCGATACCTCTTTACTAGAGCTTCTAGATCTAGTTCTGATTGTGGGAGTACAATTGGCTCATTAGATTGCTGAACAAAAGAATACTTCTTCTGTTTCAGCCACTCATTTTCTGCTATGTCTGCAAATAGCAGACAAAGAGTCGGGCCAACAGAATAGATACTATAAAGCATAGAGACATATATTTTAAGTGTAAATGAATCTATTGGGGTGAATTTTATTTTGCTACACTCATTCTAGGACATTACTAGTCTTATCTATGATGAATTATTAGTTTTAGGATTCTCCTGATTCTATATCTGATGAGTTTGTTAATATGTTATATTCCGAGCTAAGTTTAACCAAGGTTCTGATACCAACTGTGACGACCCCAACCTCCCGTAGTACGGAAGTAAGGATAATCATTGGAATATAACACATAAACAATACAGTAGATCAGAAATATAGAATTACAGTAGGAAATGTACATCAAATTACGCTGGGAATAATATATCATCAGAGTTACACAGCATAATAGGATCATACTTAGTATATAATATAGTTTTCAACTTAATATAAAATGTCTGCAGCGGAATCAAACATAATATACTAAATGAAGTCTGAACGGCACAATAGAAATGATAACATCCATCTTCAGCTCCATAGCTATCCAGAATGAGTCTGCTAAAAACCTGTATACAAGGCTGCCTGTGTGGAAAAGAGGGCACCCGAGTTTGCAAAGTGAAACAAACTACGAGTCAGTCATGGGACTGGTATGAGAAATCTTATATAACCTATTTAATAATAAGGCTAATCACAGGACCACGCCGCTAACGCGGAACGGGTTTATTCCATTGGATTTCCAGTGCATGAAATAAAATAAATCATTAAAACGACGCGATGTTTTTTTTAGAAAAATGAAACCATTATAAGACTCAAGTCCCATCACACAATGCAACGCAAACCGAAGGATAGAGTTTTACCTTATAATGGTAAAAAAAAATACTTGATACGATAAAACGGATTTGATATTATTATTAGTGTATCTATGTTTTAAAAATATTTCAATCATAATATATCAATCATAGACGACATAGCTACCGTATACTATGTCGCCATACTAGTTATACAATCAAAACCGAGGGTGTCGTATTGGAAGTTGGATTTCCATCATGAACCAAGGCAAGGGATCGTCCTTACCGAATTTGAGACAATCTAGCCCATGTCTCAGGATCAGTCGCAACTGCACCTTGGATCTTCAGGGTCGATCCACAAATATGTTAGTGGATCAGTAATGCCTGAACAATACGTTTCCCCGCCTTGTGGGGCGTAAATATAGCACCACTAGGGACTCAAATCCGAGACACCTCATTCCATCATCCATATAAGTAAAATGACGGGGCTTGCAAAACCCTATCACCACTTCTAGCTAGAAGGAAACGTATGTCCTCCCTGCAGTCCTCTCCCGTTTCTGGTTCATACCGGGTGTGAGGCTCGCGAAGTTACGCTATACACAAAGCTATGCCTAAAATGTGTTGTGCTTTGATCATCAACCATAAGGCTCTGCTTTTCAACAATAAGCCTTGATCATTTGCATCTTGGCATGCCACACTGATAACTCACGCAATGAGACTGATGTCTACCAATATATAACCTCTGAGCTCGTACGTCTCAAAGAAGGGTGTTAAGAAAGAGAATAAATCCTCCACCACCAAGCATATATATCAAATAGAAATCAATTAGCACAGAATAAAATTCAATGTCAGACATACATCCATTTACAAGTCCGTTCTGGGTCTGAACGGAACCAGAGAACCTTGTTCCTCGTTCCATATGTCCAATACAGAAGAGAGGCCCTCGCATATCCGGACGATCAACAAGTACGTTCGGACAACTATCACTATAACCCCTTCCTGGGAGCTAACCAATCCAAGGCATCAGTAGTCATCCATTCGATGTGAAGATCGTCGGTGTAACACCCCTAAGTCCCACATCGTGGAAGCCCGTGTGAAGTGGGTACTTATATAGTAAAGCCCATCTCTTACAAACGCCGAGGCCTTTTGAGGAACAAAACCCCACACCTATACGGTGGCTAAGTTGGGGACAATATCTTGCGTGAACGGAGGTGCGGGTTGTTACAGTGGTATCAGAGCCAATACCCAGTCGGAATTGTGGCTCCTGTGTGGACCGCAGCGCCTGGGTGAGGTGTTTGTGAGCCAACGGGGACGTTGGGCTCTGTAGGAGGGGAGAATGTAACACCCCTAAGTCCCACATCGTGGAAGCCCGTGTGAAGTGGGTACTTATATAGTAAAGCCCATCTCTTACAAACGCCGAGGCCTTTTGAGGAACAAAACCCCACACCTATACGGTGGCTAAGTTGGGGACAATATCTTGCGTGAACGGAGGTGCGGGTTGTTACAGTCGGTCTTCAATCCACCGTCTTCAAATCTTCAACTTCCAATCGTCGATTAATTATTTGAAATGAGAATTAACTCGGTCTTTTCAAATAATTAGCGAATATATATAATTCAAATCAATTCTTTTCATTCCATATCGTTTATAATATTTTATAATGATTTATCGCTTTTTTATTTATTTAAAAATAGGCATTTTGAGTTAAACGACGCTTCGGGTCATTACATGGCCCTGGCGCTATTTTCATCAAAATTTGATTTACACATTTCTCAAAATCTAGCCTTTGGATCTTAGCAAATTTTATATCATTGGGAAGATCTTTCCAAAACGAACCAAACGGCTCCGGTTTTGGGGAAAATCTGACTGTCGGACTCTCGGTATAATCGTTTGAAGTTACGATTTCAAATTGCGAACTACAGCAGCGCAATTCGTTTTATTTTCGTTTATATTTATATATAAAGATATAAATATAATTCATTCAATGATTTCAACACCATTTTCATTTCAACATTGATTTCTTTTGTATATGAAATCATATATTACATTAAAAGGTAATTTTCCTTATCTTTCTTTTATTACATTAAAAATGTAATCTTTTATTACATTGAAAAATGTAATTTCTTTATTCATTTCTTTTATTACATTGAAAAATGTAATTTCTTTAATCATTCTTGTATTACATTGAAAAAAAATGTAATTTCTTTATTTATTGTATAAAATATAATCTTTTGATATTACATAAAAATGTAACCTTTTTTACATTACAAATAAAATGTAATCTTTTTATTTGCAAAGCAAATATAATCCCTTTTCATTGTAAAGAAAAATATAATCTTTTTATTTGCAAAGCAAATATAATCCATTTTCATTGTAAAGAAAAATGTAATATTTTTACTCCTTTCTTTGATTAAAACTAAAAATGTAATCTTTTTGTCTTTTCTTTGATTACAAATAAAAATGTAATTTTTTATTCTTTTCTTTTATTACAAATAAAAATGTAATCTTTTACTCTTTTCTTTGATTACAAATAAAAATGTAATTTTTTATTCTTTTCTTTGATTACAAATAAAAATGTAATCTTTTATTCTTTTCTTTGATTATGAATAAAAATGTAATCTTTTATTCTTTTCTTTGATTACAAATAAGAATGTAATCTTTTATTTTGCAAAGCAAATGTAATCTCTTTACTTTGCAAAGAAAATGATATCATTTTATTTTACACAAACAATGTAATCATTTCTATATTACATAGAAAATGAAATCTTTTCATTTGCAAGGAAAATGTAATCTTTTTATATTACATAGAAAAATTGTATTCTTTTATATTACGAAGAAAAATGTAATCTTTTACATATTGTATAGAAAATGTATTCTTTTATCATTACATAAAAAAATGTATCTTTTTTATATTGTATAGAAAATGTATTCTTTTATCGTTACACATAAAAATGTATCTTTTCTATATTGTATAGAAAATGTATTTTTTTATCATTACATAGAAAAATGTATCTTTTCTATATTGTATAGAAAATGTATTCTTTTACCATTACGTAGAAAAATGTATCTTTTCTATATTGTATAGAAAATGTATTCTTTTATCATTCTGTAGAAAAATGTATCTTTTCTATATTACACAAAAATATATTTTTATTTATTAAACGACTTTTATATTCCACTAATGTTCATTCCCATATATTATGTATATACAATAAAAACGATATTTTTATTGTTTGGCCCTTTTATTTAAACAGTGAATCATTTTCATATATTCTCTTTTTACAATGAAAATGTGAACTTTTTATTGTTAACAATTTTAATTCAACAATGAACCATTTTCATATATTCTCTTTTTTCTTTACAATAAAAAGTGAACTTTTTATTGTTAACAATTTTAATTTAATAATGAACCATTTTCTTGTATTCTCTTTTTACAATAAAAATGTGAACTTTTTATTGTTAACAATTTTAATTCAACAATGAACCATTTTCATATATTCTCTTTTTTCTTTACAATAAAAATGTGAACTTTTTATTGTTAACAATTTTAATTATAATAATGATCCCTTTAATTTAATATATAATAAAAATCTAATCTTTATTATTCAACCAATTTTATATTATAACATGAATAATTTACAACACACAAATATTTCAGAAAATTTCGGCAGCATAACGGTAGGGTAATTAAAACCGGCACCATCCCAATGTACGGCTCCTCGCACTACCTTAGGCCTCGCAGCATTTACAAGGGGTTTAATTTCCTAATACATTTTTTTAGGCAATCTAATGCCACAATATCAACCAATTTCATTTCAACCACAATCATATACCAAAAATCAACCAATTCCACATTAATCAAGTCGTCCATGGTCTGTGGACGACGGGTGTTGGGAGTTTCTAAACTCCGTCTGCATCCTGAAATAATTTTATTTAATTAATTTGGATTCAGAAATCTCACTTTGCTGTTTATTTCTTCTAAAATTGTAGTATGCTCCAAAAATTCTGCGGTCTCTTCTGAAATGTAGATCTCGAATTTACGGACCCAATGCTTCCTGTTTCATCGAATTTCGTTATTGTATGACCGACATATGATTTTACAAAGGGTAATGACATTTTTAAACATAATAAATAAATTTAATCAACACCTTCTTCCTCACACTACTCTTCAGGCCGTCGTTTTATCAATGTTCAAAACTAGTTTTTTGGTTTGCTTCAAATTTGAGCAACTAGAAGGCAATCCGGACCCACCACATCGTAGGGCTACAGGAGGCGCACGTGCCCCATTCTCCTTGATGAACTCGATGGTGCTATGGGACCTTGGTTCTCGTGCGAACGACAAAGTTTCAGGCTCCAAGAACTCACAAAACACTCGCTTAAAAATAATCACCATCGTATAGGATTAAAGCTTGAACTTAATGCTTGAATTTTTTCTTTGAAACGATCTAAAGTTATTGAATGGATTGAGAGGATTTAGGTAGCGATTTTTGGAAGATTTTGGCCATCGAATTTCAATGATGGCGGCTTAGAAGAATACGGTGTACTGTGCTAGGTTTTTGGGAAAATACGGCATATTTATACCAATATATACCATTATTTAATTTATTTAATTCCACTATAATTCCTATATCGCTCCTAATTCCAAATCAAACCCAACGAGTGTCGTACCCACCCAAATACCCCCCTTCCGGACACAATGGAATATGTTTCGTAGGCTCATTCGACTGTTTTAGTTAGTTATTCTTTAAATTAAAATATAAAATATTTAATTATTCAATTTGATCGTTCATTTTAATTTACCGGGGACACATACTAACTCCAAAAATTTCCGAAAAATAAATCTAGTTATGTTTTGACGATACGGTCCTAACAAAATTAATTTCGTTGAATTTGGAGACCGTTTGAAAAATGGTCATTTTCTGGTCGATCCAAATTGACTGAAATTGTCCAAAATACATTTTCTTTTGCCACGCTCACATATTGATTCCAAAAATTATGAAAATTGGAATCGTACGATAATTTGACATTTCGGACCCAACCAGGGTAGTTTCGTCAAAAACGGAGGTTGTTTGCAAAATTGCTATTTATACGGACTATATATTATATTAAATTCCATAGCGACTATTCAGAATATTCAACTGGCCATAACTTTTGATTCCCGCTATGAAATTTTAATTTTTTCGATTCTTTGGAAAGATATTTTTAAACAGATTTAAATATTTTTGGTTTCACTAAAATCCGATTTATTTTGCATCCTGTACATTCAGTCAAAGTACGAATTCAAATTTTCAAATTGCCGCGCTATTTCTAACTCCTTTTATAATTAAAATAAATATATTCGTTCTAACTTCGATTTAAATAAATTTTTAATCGTTATTATTTAAAATAAATTATTTTAACTATTCAAAATTCAATAAAAAACCAAAATAAAAATTTTAAATTGGTTCTGATTTTTCGGGTTATTACAGTGTGAGTCGATCATGAAGTGTGGTCGTTCATGGCTTGGTCATGCAATGCTTAGGTCGAGCACCAAGGGTCGGTCCCACTAGGCCGATTCTGAATTTTTTATTTTTCGGGTATGACCCGCTTTGAAGAAAAGAGCTTGAAAATATATTAACAATGGAGTTCATGCTAGAACCGGGGTTACCATTAGCCCTTGACATATGGCAAGGTTGGTCGTCATACGATTAACGATGGTTTCAAATAAGGATTGGCGGTTATAGCCAGAGTCAGTCATGGGTGTTTGATTGTTTGGATGCTCTGTTTGTACCGTCTCATGTAGATCGTCCAACATCGAAAGAGATGTTCCTTGGGTTCTTGTCTGATATTGGTTTAGGCCTCTGGGTCTTGTGCTTGAGGGATGTTGAATTCGATTAGGATGATTTACATGAGATAAATAATTTGGATGTCATGAGTGCTTTGCCATGATTTAATGAGTGTTATGGTTCCCATGGATGAATGGTTGAATTGTTTGTGGTAAATTCTATCACTGTCCGATGTGGGGAAGATGGGGTTGAGTTCTTCTCTGGTGTTGTGGGTAGATTAGTATGTTTATCTATCCATCCTCATTTACTTTATTGTTGAAGTTTATTAGCTGTTTTATCGCAAACTAAGACTGTTGTCTAACTCAAGGTTTTATGTTTCCTCCTATTACCTTGGGTTATTCATCCGGTTGTGGATGGTCATACTATGTAGCAGGTGACAGGTAATTAGTGAGGACGATGCTGCTGTATGAAGGCGAGCAGGAGGCTGACGTATTACTTTTACTACTATCTAGTATTTCTGTTTCTGTTGTTTGAGTCTCTATGAGTGTTGTAGTGAGGCTTTATGTACATACTTGATATTTCCTATGATGTTGGGATAATCTTTCATGATGTTGTGAAAGTTTGAAAAGTTTGCTATATGATGCTTCACTACTATTTGCTGTTGTATATGTTCTATTATATTCTATCCTTGCGCTGTGAGTTCTACGACAGGTTCCGATGTTGTCTACCTACTCTGATGATCGTCCATAGCTGCCTAGCACACCTTTCAGCGCATTATTCCTCTTGTTTAGTGCAGGGGTTATGGGCGGTCGTAACACCTCCTCTATAGTAAAAGCACAAAAATTTGAACCAAAATCATTTACGGTTCTTGCTCTTTTATTTCTTCTAGGTTCATTTTCAGAATGTTCATTAGGTTCTATTCTTACAGGTAATAAATTACTTGATGTTCCCCCACTATTCCTTAATTTAAAAGGAAATTTTGTTTTATAAAAGTCAGCATCATTTGATTCTATTATATATGTGTATTTATGTTATAAAGTATGTATGCTTTGTTATTAACTGCATAGCCAATAAATACACATTCATTTGCTCTACTTGCTAATTTTATTCTCTTAGGGTCTGCAATACGAACATATGCCAAGCATCCCCAAGTTTTAAAACAGGACACATGAGGTTTATAATTTTTCAGAATTTCAAAAGGTTAAATTTTACATTTTTATTTAGGGATTCTATTTAGTACATAACACACCATTTATAACATATCCCCCCATAAATGTTTTGCTACACCAGAATTTAATAAAATGACAACTACTCATTCTGTAAAGGGCCTATTTTTTTTCTTTTAGCTTTAGCATTCATTTCAGGTGAATAAGGCACAATTCTTTCATGTAATATATCATGCAGCTTATAAAAATCCAGAATAGAACTAGATTCATATTTGGTTCCTCTATCACTACAAAGTCTTTTAATTCTCTTATTTGATTTATTTTCAATTTCAGTTTTGAATGTCTTAAACATATCATATGCATCACTTTTATTTTTCATGAAATATATATATGTGAAATAAGAATAATCGTCAATAAAGTGATAAAATAGCGGTGTCCATGTCTAGTAACTGTGCTATCAAGCTCACACATGTTAGAATGAATTAAATCCATGGTTTCAAATACTCTAGTAACAAATTTATGTGGTTTCTTTATAATTTTAGCTTCAGTGCAATATTCACATTTATCAAAACCAGTTTCTGACATTTTAGGAATCATACCTAAGGTGCTCATGTTATGAATTATGTGTTTGTTAACACGACATAATCTAGAATGCCAAATATTAAAATCACACAACATATAAACAGAAATAGTTACTTTATTAGAACCAACATTCAACTTAAACATACCCTCACAAGCATAATCCGTTCCCACAAAAGTTCCCTTATTAGTTAAGGTATAAAAATCAGCCTCTATAACTTGAGTAATGTCAGCCTTATTCAGTAGAAAGCCAGAAACCAGATTATTTCTCATCTCTAGAGTATGCATCACGTCTTTCAGAATCACCGTCTTCCCAGCGGTAAACAAGATTTCCACATTTCCAACCCAGCAACTTTAGTGGTGTGAGAATCTCCCAACAGTACCTTCTGATCATCGGCAACCGTGTATGTTGTAAACATATCACGATCACTACAGACATGGCGAGAAGCATTAGTATCTACCCACCAACTCTCTGATCCACCAACAAGGTGAATCTCAGTAATCATAGCCGTTAAAGGCTCCTTGGTTAGGTTAGCCTACGGTGCAGGGCCTAGTTTGTTCCAACACTTACGTGCCATATAACCTACTTTTCCATAGTTGTAACAGAGAAACAACTGTCCAGATTCACTCTTTTGGGTTGGTCGCTGCTATCCCTTTTGGTTCCCTTATGGGTTCCAATTCTGTTTGTTGCGACGATTATGATTTTTAATTGCTTTCACATTCGGTTTCAGAACAGCTGATTTGGTCTTTTTAGTGTTGTTGTTTGTGACAATCAGCACTTCGTCTTTCTGGTCATGTTTGTGTGCCTCCTCCTTAATAGGATGCGAGTGATAAAGCTTTCTAAGGAAAATTCCTTAGTCTTGTGCCTCAATACATTCTTAAAATATTTCCACCCTAGGGGCAATTTGTCAATTATTAAAGCAATCTGAAATTGTTTATCTAAAGTCATACCTTTGGAGATGACCTCATGAGCTATTTTCTGAAGCTCATGAGAATGCATATCTACTAACATGTTGTCTGTGTTGTTTGCAGGCGTGGCATTGTTGGTGTTGTTTACAGCGGCAGAGGAAGCAGAAACCATTAGTTGTCTGAACGTCTTCAAATCGGTTGAGTCGCGGACAACGTCGCTCTCTTGAAAACGTTTCAGCGATCTGCTCAATAGCGTAAAACGTTCATACATTTCGGCTTTGCCTCTAGGATAAAACGATCTCTTCTTCAATATCAATTACAAATGAATTAAGCATGATTTGCACTCAAGTTTAAAAAAAAACTGTACCGCTCTTTTCTTATTTATTTCTGTAATGAATTGATTTTCAATGAAGATAAATAGGGTTTTTTTAAGAGAGAGGAAGATGAAAAAATTGTTCTACATTTTGCTTTGTCTATTCTAGTTCTTATATAAACAGAATGCAAAAATGTAACGTTCGCTATGTTAGTGGGTGGAAAGTTGGATCACAATTAATACCATAATAAATTAAAAGAAATGGTCAAAAAATTACAAATTATAACATGTAAATTGTATGCATTTCAAAAGTGGTGAATGTTAATAAGTTTTAATTTATTATCATTCATAGCAATATTTTAATACCGTTTGTTTTTGTAACAGCTCGTTTAAAAGTCAGATAAACATATGACCGTTGTGCTTGTGTAACTGCACAATCACAATAATGGCTCATATATATATATATATATATATATATATATATATATATATATTACCGTTATAACTTTCTATGGCTTTATTGCAATAATGACTCAATAATAAATTCTTAGTAACTGTAATTTTTTATATATAAATTCACTACATATACAAAACGTTTTCAACAAGATATCATAGCATCATTCCTGTTTTGTGTATGCCAAGTGATCTGGCCATTATAAAACCAGACATATATAGTTGTTTTGTGCATGCACAGTACACTCGTTTCATTATTTCAAAATAAAAGTGGTACGGCTACTATAAAACCCATTGGTTTTGCCAAAAAATATATTAATGTTTTGAATTTTATAATTCATATTACATATAAATAAGTGTAAGAAAATTTTGAATCTTTATACATGCATTATTATATATGCATGTATGCAAGCATGTGACAGGAAAATAAATTAACACATATATAAATGTATAAAATTAATCATTAGTGATAAAATTTGATCTTATATAGTTAACTACATTTTTTATACATAAATCGCAGAATATAACAAACAAACTATGCACATAACCAAACTATTTGTGATAAATGCTTCTTGCTTAGAAAAATCTCAGTTAACTAAACAAATGGTAGCAATATGTATATAAATGCTTGGTTTCTGTAGGGTCACTTTTGTGGTGCTCACTATTTGGGGTGCCATTGAACGCCCCCTCATGTGTGTATGTGTGTGTGTGTGTGTGTGTGTGTGTGTGTGTGTGTGTGTGTGTGTGTATATACATACATACAGGCACATACATACATATATATTGAAAAATGGTTAATATGCCAACATGATGGTCATCGTAGGTCTCGAACTTCTGACCTCTTACCAGATAGGATCATGTCTTTCCACTCAGTCACATTATGTTGGCCATATATTTACGTACATGTATACTTGCAGATATGAAATTGCTCACTGATGAATAATATAATACGGTTCAACCCCTAAATATGTATTAATTAATAAAGGCCAATAAATGAAGTTTTTGAATCCACGTAGATCCAATTAATTCCCTCTTCTAGCAGTTCAAGATTCATTAGATAACAAGTCTGGAATTGCTTATCATTAATTATCATACAACATTATTTTAAATAGAATTAAAATTGAGAGTTTAGGAGTAGAGAGAGAGATGATGGTTTCAACAATAAGGTGATGGATATGGGCGGCCAGAGAAGTTAGTTAGAAGACATTATAAATGGATATGTTTAGGGTTTTTTAGAGTGTAATAAGGAAAACCTATTTATCTTTCGTGATCAGTACCCTTTATTTCCTAGATCATCCTACATATTTAGACGCTTCTATTAGACATCCTATGGTAGCTGAAATCCATCTGCAATCATCATGGGTCAAGCACTAATTTGGTCCAAATTAAATATACAAATATATTAAATTATTTTGTTTATATGGATATCTTATATTAATTAATATATTTATAACTATTATAAATATCTAAAACATTATAATTACTTCTCAAATCACATTTAAATTATTTTATAATTAACATTTCAAAAATATCGATTAAGTTATAACAATTATAAACAAATTAAACCGTTTGAACGTAAAGGATCCATCATTTCAGTTGTTTGACTTTTATGTGTAAATTTGGCTAGCAACAAACATCGAACTATTCGAGTGTTAACTTTCACATATCACCTATCAGGTGGTGTGATATTATAGTTAAGTTTATCACTTACTTAGCCTTAGTAAAAATTGCATTTTAATTTAATTGGCATTACCTATTGTGACATTTATATACACAAATTCTCTTCATCAAAGTTTATCACATTGGACTTATGGAACTGGACAGTGATCAAAAATTATAGTATCCTCTATGTTTAACTACATATTCCCATTCAAAATCCTTGGTTCAGTGCTTATAATAATTATTAACCGAACTACTCTAATTATAGATTTTGGCTTTGAATTAATTTGAGTTGGTTGTAAAATTAACCGAATAAGATTGAGGAGACAAAGCCTCTCTTGAATAGTATTTTTCTTTCAATACATGCACTTGACCCAACTCTAGTTATTCGGGGGATGTTATGCCATGGTTTAACTGTAATCGAAACGGAGTTTCATGTTGAATATTCACTGTATTTTTGAGTTAAGAGAATTATGCATAATCTATCACATTAATATTTTACTTTTGACCTTAGTTACATTAACCAACAAAAATCATTGAATGAGTTGCTCCATAATTATTCAATAACTATGGGTGTATAACCAATAGATGCCTCCAGTAGTCTATAGTAATTCACTACTCAACATTTGGAGAGCGTAACATATGCTAGTCTTAACGGATACATCAATATCCAGTCCCAATGTATTTTGGCATTGAATATTTAAAATGATGCACCTTATACCGTGGTGATGTAGTACTCACGATTACAGCTATTTTTAATTACCATCGCGAACACACCACTTACGAACTTTCTATTAAATATATATTAATTAATATTTAATTATATATATAACAAAAAGTAAAAACATCTTTTATTGTGAATGGAAACTGATTATAGAGTTAATCAACTTACAATAAATTATAGAATATCTCATAGTGCATATGTCTAACTCTATGAAAAACAACAGAAACACATGTATGTTAATATGTGTTAGAAATAGTAGTTATGAGTTAAGTATAAAATATAATATATATATTTTTTGAAAATTAAAATAGCATATATATATATATATATATATATAGTGTTTGTGTGTGTAATATATGTACATTGCAATTTAAGTAACATATATTTAACATTTAATGCTTGCAAATATAAAATAGCAAAGTGTTTGTTGTTTTATTTTGAAAAGGCAACATGACAAACGCGTCGTGATTCTACCCATTTGCGTGTTTTTCAAAATATTGGTTTAATGGTTGATTTTTGTTCTTTTATATGTGAATGTTATTAGTTTGGTTAAAAATGAGCGAGAATTCGTAAGTGAGCCAAACAGCTCTGATGGTAATAATCAAAATGGGTAAGAAAGTAGTAAATAATAAAAATTGTCAAATACAAGGTCCAGTTTTAAAGCTAGGTCAGTCAAGCAGTTGCCTAAAGCAACCCTTGAGCGAGGGCACCATGTTGGGGAAGCTAAAGAAGATTCAATCGTTGATAAAGTTCAATATTTTAAGTTTGATATTGTAATTTTCATTTGATAAGTAATTTATAGAATATTGGTTGTATATAAGCTTTTCAACCTTAGTAATTTCGTTTAATTTCCTACATTTAGTTTTGGCTTTCAAGTAGTAGCCCAAGTACTTGATTCGATTCAATGAAAAACATCTAGCTCATTGCTTTATATATGTTTTATGATACTCATGTTTTGCAGCATCTCATTAAGCACTTATATCGCATCATGGGCCAGATTATTTCAAATATTTTTTTTTAATGGATATTCAATTCTAAAATTTGCGCTCAAGTCGTTGTTTGCAGTATTTTCAAAATCTTAATTAAATCATTCACCATTTAGACATTTATTTGAGCCGCTAAATTCAAATTTATAATATACTATGGTATTGGAATGTTGAAATGTTGTAAATTGTAATTCATCATATGATAGAAATGTTAACGGGTGATGTAAAACATGAATGTTATAGAACGACTCCTCTTATATAAGTACGTTCCCTAACCAAAGTTTAGGAATTCATTGGAAAATAGTTTGGCGATTATTTTCATATTTTTGTGTTTAAAGGTATAAATGGACCGGTTTTAAAGAGTGAAACTTGGAAAGTAAGAACATCGGTTGGAAATGACCTTACAAAAATGATGAGGAAATGAAGTAAATGGGCCAGAATAGTGGGTCGCAGCCCATTCCTTTGCTCCATTCCAGTCCAAAACTCGAACTTTAGCCATATGGTTTTTAAGATTCTTTCCATAGGGGACGTGTGAAATAGCATGCGATGGCGATGAAATTACACGTGAAACATCTCTGCGGTGGAAGAAGCCCAAGAACCAGTCTATGGCGATTCATTGCTTGCTTATAATTGTCGTATTATAAAGCAATGATTTCATTAAATAATAATGATATTAACAATCAAAATTACCACTGCATTTTTTCCTCTTCGTTTTGGATAATTTGTAGCGTATTATACGCCATGGATGATGAACTTTGCTTGCTTGGACATTGGTCTTTAGTTTTGGCATTTTGCCCCTTGAGTTCGATTTTGTTCACACTTTTTTTTTTATTGTGAACAAAACACCCGGACCCTATTGAAAGAATTCAGAAGGGTTCCATATGTGATCCACCAAATTCCTCCAATAAAAGAAAAGTGTTTTGTTCACATTTAAAAGAAAGTGTGAACAAAATCCTATTTTTGCCGCTTCACCAAATTTTCCGAATGTGTAAGGTAGGCAACAGGGCTAAATGGGCAATAACACATGATTAGATGAATAAAATAAGATTAAGACCCATGCATAAGTCTGAAATATTGTCACCTTATCCCATGAGCAGTTGTTACAGCTGCGTAATTATTAGGTCAGAAATCACTGCAAAATTGGACCGTCAGGCTAATCATGATGAACATGGAACATGGACCACTTCATTAGATTAGCATTACCAAAACCAGGCGTACAATCATGTATTATTGCTCTTAAATTCAAATTATGAATTTGGAAGCTTTCGAAGAAGCTAACTTTGCCTTAAATAAGATGCTTACATATGTTACATCAGTTAGTACGCACCTACGAAGATACTTCGCATGAATGATATGCTTGTTTCAAAATTTGAGTATGGGTTCGGTTTTTATTTTTTAGTCTTGGGTTTTCGTACATACAAAAGTACGAGTGACGCACATATATCGTAAAAAACGATCATTTTACAAAATAAAGTTAACACAAAAACGAAAACTTCTTACAATTTTTTATATTTTAATAAACGACGAAAAACAACGATAAATTTATACCAATGACAAAAAGGGTTAATAGACGCCTCCAAAAGTATTGAAGTCTGCACTGTCACCGACCATGAAGGTTGTTGTTGCCCCCACCTGGGGGTTGCCCCAGGCGGTCGCCTGCGGGGCCAAAACGCTAAGCCGGCCCTGACCATTCTTACATCCCCTTCATCTTTAGCCCGTCATCTCTATTATCCTTCAAATCTCCGCATCTTTTGAAATTGACGTTGATAATTCAAAACATAAAATAAATCAAACGCTACCTTAAGCTTTTTGTTTGGATGAACATACGGAAACAAGTTTTAGATGATTAATATTTTTCTTCAAAATTAAAACTATTAAATTGAAATTAAGGTATCGTTCGCAGCCATTTACCGTCATGTTTGTGGGGCGTTTGCGTCGAACACGTCGGACGCCTGAATGAGGTAACCCACATTCAGCCACGGTAATGGCTAACTGTAACACCCCACCTCCGTTAAGGTCACTCACAAAGGGAATGCCTTAACTCTGATGGAGCATTTTAGTAAACAGAACATAATATTACAAGACAGATATAAAAATAATACTTGAAAAACTTTATAACTTTATTGCAGCGGACAAAAGTCAGTTTGGATACAACTTTACCAAAAACTCAAGTACATATATATCAGCCTTGTTCAAAAGCCATCAGAGTACAAAACTTTAAAATCATAATCCCCACCAAAGATGCCAGAAAAAGACAAGCCATATTTTAAGCACGTCAAGCACTCCAAGCAGGAAGAAAGATCCGGATCAAGCTAGAGTATTCCCTCCTTGAAAACCTGAGGGGGGGGGGGGGGGAGGGGGGAAGAAAAGAGGCGAAACAACAAGGGTCAGACATAAAGTATGGCAAGTCCAGTGACTTTCAGTTATGAACAGATAATAATGTCATGGCACGCAAATAAAACTGGATGAGAGATAACAGGAAATAGGAATAACCGATATACTTAGGTTAAACAGAAGAAACAGGATGATACTACTTTTCACTTCTCTGCACTAATAATAGTATAACAGGATTATGTGTTACCCTAATGTCTAAACAAAAACAGAAACAGAATAATGGGCCTTTACCACCCTAACAGAAGGTACAGAAACATAATGCTAATAATGGGCCTTTACCACCCGAACAGAAAGTACAGAAACATAATGCAAGTAATGGGCCTTTACCACCCGAACAGAGACAGAAACGGAAACAGAATGTTAGAATTAGGTGTAAACTAGTAAATGAGCTTTTACCACCCCGGCAGATGGTACCACGCAGAAACAGACAGGTGTTACCACCCAACAGAAACAGACGGTACCCACAGAACAGACAGAACTAAGTGTACTCTAAATCCTACCCCACATGATCGGCTCCCTAATACATAAATACCCTGTGTCAGCCCCATAAAAGGGTGTATCATTCCCTAAAGTGGCAACCTTTGAATGACACAGACCTATTTATAGATGTCACGGCGTCTTACATCCTCAGAGGCAGACCGGGATCCATGCACACACATGACCCGGTTGGAACGCACCATCAACACCCCTCGCCATTATCAGAATGAACCGCTTATAATTAGTTCAGTAAGCGTGCCCGGACCTTACCTACTGTTGGGTCAAAGTTTTGATACCAATAAGGGTTACTGACTAATATGGGTCCCAAACAACAGATGACACAAGTATTTTCCCTCCTAACCTTGTGCCCCCAGACTAACAGATTTCAGATTAACTTGTTTACAAGTTCAGACATACAAAGTTCAGGTCAACTAGTTCACAGATCAGAAAATCAAGTTAATAAGTTTTCAGACTAACGGATCAGACATACAGATTTAACAGATTTACAGACTTGTTTAACTTTGTACTGGGCCTACAGATTCATGAAACGGGTTTATTAATTTCATTAGTTGGTTTAACCCAATCCACCCAACACGTTTTAGACATCATATTTTTCTCATATTTTCATTAATTAAATATTATTGCCCAGACCTCTCACATTAGACTGACAGTTTGCGGCTACTGGTTAGGCCGGTTGGTTCCGGGCAGATTTCTGCCACAAACTGAGTCTATTCTCGGGTTTCAAGCATGTTATGACTAACTTCTCACATTAGAACCTATTGTTTGCGGCCACTGGATGTGCCGGGCGGTTCCGGGCAGGATTACGCCGCAAACTCATTCTAACCTCGAGTTAGCCATGTTTATCTTTGCAGCCAAATAATTAATAATTTACCATTTATGCCCATGCCTAATATACATGTCAATTATTCATAACTATGGCCAATTCAGATTATGTCAATAACAGACTAAATATATCAACTCAGCAGATAACAGATTTCGCAGATTAGGCGACTAAACAGATTTAGCAGATTAAGCAATTTAGCAGATTTAGCATATAACGGATTAGGCATTTTCAGCAGACTTAGCAGATGACAGATTTAGCAGATGAACAGATCTAGCAGATTAGGCAATATAGCAGAACTAGCAAATTAGGCAATATAACAAATTTAGCAGATAACGGATTAGACAATTTAACGGATTTAGCAGATAACAGATTTAGCAGATTATATATATCTAAAACTCTATTTACCTATCTTGCCTAATCATAGATTTAGCCTAAACTTACATGCCTAAATCAAGGTCATAATTTATAATACAATATATGCCCCAAATCTTAGCCTTAATATTCCCATTTACAGTTCATGTCAAAACTAGATTTAATATTCTAGTTTACCCTTTTTGTCCAAGACTAATATGCATGTAAATCATTCTCTATCATAGCCAATTCAAATTATGCCAACATATTTATTAACTTAATTAAGCTACGCCCAATATTTCAACAAGTTCTCTAAGTACTCATGAAATGGCCCTAGCAAAAGGAATAGGAGATAAGCACAAGAAAGAATAGGCATGAAATAATGAACCAAATACAATGATAATGGCCCCACTAGGCTCGATGTACATAACAGTGAATGGGAATAAACTAGCAAAGTTACATACTAAATATGAGATCTAGTATCATTAAGGGAATAGGCGTAAGAAACAAACTACAATAGTCATGGGCAACAAATCAGAATAGTTTCTTATTCAATGTCATAGGCTATAGTCTCATAGTCATAGGCAATAGTCTCATAGTCATGAATCATAGTCATAGGCAATAGTCTCATAGTCATGAATCATAGTCATAGGCAATAGTTTCATGTCCAATTATGCATTATTCATTATTTGTCCCAAAATTTAGCGTTCGTGCGTTAATCTCTTATGAGATTTGGCGTAGGCTCGTAGTAGCCTGCCTATAGAACAGAAAGAAGAAAGGGATATAGAATAAGATAGATCTAAACAGAACAGACATAACCTCAAATTCAGATTTACAATCCATGTCACAATCATAATTAACGTTCATATCGGAAAATAACTGTACTTGCAGTTCGTGGCTAAAGAAAAGGATTATAAATCGAATTTGATGCAGAAACGCTGATTAATCTTCTTCGACTGTTGTTGCAGCTCTAAACTTTAATTTGAATTGTGAATGAACACTTGTAATTAGATTTAGAGGCGGCGGCTAGGGTTTAAGAGAGAGTTTGGTAGCATAATGGTGTCATAGACAATATTCTATGAATTAGGGTTAGGTTAATCACATATTTATAGGAGTAGAGAGTGTTTCAGAACCATTAGATCACCCTAGAAGCCATCAGGTCCGTCCAACACATCAAAAATCGTCATTAGAACTCTCTAGAATCCTGTGCAGGTTTCTGGCTCGACATGGGCGCACTTCCCAAGTGCGCCAGTGTATTTTTGTGCTGGCGCACTTCACAAGTGCGCCAGTGCATTTCTGGCTTGTTTCCGGTTTTTCTGCCTAACTTCGTTCGTCCATATCTCCTTCATACGGAATCCGTTTTACGCAAACTCGGACTCTATCTCAAGCAGAATTTCGAGACGAACGCAATGGCGGAACCTGTTTCCCTTAATTCTTATCCTAAAAATTAAGTATACTTTAATTTGTTACTTATACGTTCATAGAAAATACGGGGTGTTACATTCTCCCCTCCTTAAAGGATTTCGTCCCCGAAATCTTCAAGTTAAGAAGAATGTGTCCTACCATCCATTTATCCATCTACTCAACCATCATCCAAAAGCATCCATTTTCCTTAGAAAACTTCTAATGTTGTATGAACATATGCAAAAGTGTGTGTATATGTCTCCTATCTAATGCAAAGATTAGGCGGTCTACTGATTCTGTTGACCTCCTCAATGCGAACCATGTTGGTGCCATGAGTCCAATTATGTATGCAAGAAATCCTATTTGATACACATCATTTCTATATGTGTGCTCAATCATTCATCCAAATGCTATATCCATGTGATGAATCAATCATTTTGCATCCACAAAATTGAAAATGCACACACATACATATGTAGTATGAGAGTGTTTTCGAGCCGATCTAGTGCCTAGTGTGTGTATATGCATCCACGAGCAACCACTAGCAACCACTTGCATCCATTGGCAACCATCAAACATAACATGTCTCAAACACATGTTTACACCCATTGGTTTCTACCTAAAGTTCGAAGATTCGATCGATAGGATACAGTCGAATGATGGAAGCGAGTATAGATGAAACAAAAACTTGGTTTCCATTAGACCATGGTTGAGGGAATAATTTCCCTAAGTATCGGCCCCGAAGACTGAAACCAACATCGGATTGACACCCAGAGGATTACCCTCTTTAGATAATGTCAAAACTGGAAATCTTAACATTATCAGAAATATTCAGATATTTACAGATTACTGGTATAGATCAGATTATCGAATGATTCTTAAAAACTAAGCATAGTAAATCCCACCATATCCCTCAAAAACCCAGAATGTATGCATTACAATCGACTTGACGCCTAATACAGATACCCTCAAACCCCAACCTATCACCAACAGATGAGTCGTAAACCCTATGGGGTTTGAGACTATAACCAGATCAGAAACAAGACTAGTATTAAAGTGCAGAGACTCGACTACAGAATCAGAATGCCATAATCGGAAAGAGTTCTAACTCAATAATCAGATAAGGAAACTAAACTCTCTACGGAAATTTTCCTACTTCTATCCTATCCACCAACTATGAGAGCATTCGCCTGCCTTCCCAAAGTAGGTCATGTCCTCTGTCCTTGCCCCCGTTTCTTCGGGCAGTCCCTAGTGAAGTGTCCCATCTCACCACAGTTGAAGTGAGTGTCCTTCCTTTTTCGGAAATCCTTGTTCAGATGAGTCAAGCTTCCATAAGTAAAGCACTTTCCTCCTCCTTTATCTTCAGACTTTCCTTCCTTCTTTTGTGTTTCCTTTTTGCCTCCTTTGTGAACCAAGTCCATATCCATGAGTTTCTCATCCTTGGGTTGTGCTCCTTAGCCAAACTCCATCATTCTCATCTTTACTATCCATGTGTAACACGTTGAAAAGTCCCTCAAAAGCGGCCTCCATCGGACGGAAAATCCTACAAAGCTCAAAAGAAAATTAGCCGTAGGTGAGACTACTACGGCTACAGATGGAAGTCGGGCGCTTATTTGCCCTTTGACCGGTGTCGTAGTCTTATCAAGCCTACAGAACCATTCCGCGATGAGGTTACCTCCCAGAAAGTCGGGAGCTCCAGAGAAAGAAGGAAACAAAGATTCAAACAGAGGATCAAAAGATAGATATATGGCTTTGGGGATTATGTTTTTCAAAAATAAGCTTTACTTTTGAAAATACTTCCTTTTTAAAACCTTTTTGAAAATAGTTTTCAAAAGTGTTTATCAAATCTGGTAACCTTCAGCTCCGATACCAAGTGTAACACCCCACCTCCGTTAAGGTCACTCACAAAGGGAATGCCTTAACTTTGATGGAGCATTTTAGTAAACAGAACAGAATATTACAAGACAGATATAAAAATAATACTTGAAAAACTTTATAACTTTATTGCAGCGGACAGAAATCAGTTTGGATACAACTTTACAAAAAACTCAAGTACATATATATCAGCCTTGTTCAAAAGCCATCAGAGTACAAAACTTTAAAATCATAATCCCCACCAAAGATGCCAGAAAAAGACAAGCCATACCTTAAGCACTTCAAGCACTCCAAGCGGGAAGGAAGATCCGGATCAAGCTAGAGTATTCCCTCCTTGGAAACCTGGGGGTGGGGGGGAATGGAAGAAAAGAGGCGAAACAACAAGGGTTAGACATAAAGTCTGGCAAGTCCAGTGACTTTCAGTTATGAACAGATAATAATGTCATGGCATGCAAATAAAACTGGTTGAGAGATAACAGGAAACATGAATAACCAATATACTTAGGTTAAACAGAAGAAACAAGATGATATTACTTTTCACTTCTCTGCACTAATACTAGTATAACAGGATTAGGTGTTACCCTAATGTCTAAACAAAAACAGAAATAGAATAATGGGCCTTTACCACCCTAACAGAAGGTACAGAAACATAATGCTAATAATGGGCCTTTACCACCCGAACAGACAGTACAGAAACAGAATGCTAGTAATGGGCCTTTACAACCCGAACAGAGACAGAAACGGAAACAGAATAATCCCTACGGAAACAGAATGTTAGAATTAGGTGTACACTAGTAAATGGGCCTTTACTACCCCAACAGATGGTACCACGCAGAAACAGACAGGTGTTACCACCCAATAGAAACAGACGGTACCCACAGAACAGACATAACTAAGTGTACCCTAAATCCTACCCCACGCGATCGGCTCCCTAATACGTAAATACCCTGTGCCAGCCCCACAAAAGGGTGTATCATTCCCTAAAGTGGCAACCTTTGAATGACACAGACCTATTTATAGATGTCACGGCGTCTTACATCCTTAGAGGCATACCGGGATCCATGCACGCACATGACCCGGTTGGAACGCACCATCAACACCCCTCGCCATTATCAGAATGAACCGCATATAATTAGTTCAGTAAGCGTGCCCGGACCCTACCTACTGTTGGGTCAATGTTTTGATACCAGAAAGGGTTACTGACTAATATGGGTCCCAAACAACAGATGACACAAGTATTTTCCCTCCTAACCTTGTGCCCCCAGACTAACAGATTTCAGATTAACTTGTTTACAAGTTCAGACATACAAAGTTCAGGTCAACTAGTTCATAGATCAGAAAATCAAGTTAATAAGTTTTCAGACTAACGGATCAGACATACAGATTTAACAGATTTACGGACTTGTCTAACTTTGTACTAGGCCTACAGATTCATGAAACGGGTTTATTAATTTCATTAGTTGGTTTAACCCTATCCACACAACACGTTTTAGACATCATATTTATCTCAGATTTTCATTAATTAAATATTAACGCCCAGACCTGTCACATTAGACTGACAGTTTGCGGCTACTGGTTAGGCCGGTTGGTTCCGGCCAGATTTCTGCCACAAACTGAGTCTAACCTCGGGTTTCAAGCATGTTATGACTAACTTCTGACATTAGAACCTATTGTTTGCGGCCACTGGGTGTGTCGGGCGGTTCCGAGCAGGATTACGCCGCAAACTCATTCTAACCTCGAGTTAGCCATGTTTATCTTTGCGGCCAATTAATTAATAATTTACCATTTATGCCCATGCCTAATATACATGTCAATTATTCATAATTATGGCCAATTTAGATTATGTCAATAACAGACTAAATATATCAACTCAACAGATAACAGATTTCGCAGATTAGGCGACTTAACAGATTTAGCAGATTAAGCAATTTAGCAGATTTAACATATAACGGATTAGGCATTTTCAGCAGACTTAGCAGATGACAGATTTAGCAGATGAACAGATCTAGCAGATTAGGCAATATAGCAGAACTAGCAAATTAGGCAATATAACAGATTTAGCAGATAACGGATTAGGCAATTTAACGGATTTAGCAGATAACAGATTTAGCTGATTATATATATATATCTAAAACTCTATTTACCTATCTTGCCTAATCATAGATTTAGCCTAAACTTACATGCCTAAATCAAGGTCATAATTCATAATACAATATATGCCCCAAATCTTAGCCTTAATATTCCCATTTACAGTTCATGTCAAAACTAGATTTAACATTCTAGTTTACCCTTTTTGTCCAAGACTAATATGCATGTAAATCATTCTCTATCATAGCCAATTCAAATTATGCCAACATACTTATTAACTTAATTAAGCTACGCCCAATGTTTCAACAAGTTCTCTAAGTACTCATGAAATGGTCCTAGCAAAAGGAATAGGAGATAAGCACAAGAAAGAATAGGCATGAAATAATGAACCAAATACAATGATAATGGCCCCACTAGGCTCGATGTACAAAACAGTGAATGGGAATAAACTAGCAAAGTTACATACTAAATATGAGATCTAGTATCATTAAGGGAATAGGCGTAAGAAACTAACTACAATAGTCATGGGCGACAAATCACAATAGTTTCTTATTCAATGTCATAGGCAATAGTCTCATAGTCAAGAATCATAGTCATAGGCAATGGTCTCATAGTCATGAATCATAGTCATAGGCAATAGTCTCATAGTCATAGGCAATAGTTTCATAGTCATGAATCATAGTCATAGGCAATAGTTTCATGTCCAATTATGCATTATTCATTATTTGTCCCAAAATTTAGCGTTCGTGCGTTAATCTCTTATGAGATTCGGCGCAGGCTCGTAGTAGCCTGGCTATAGAACAGAAAGAAGAAAGGGATACAGAATAAGATAGATCTAAACAGAACAGAACAGACATAACCTCAAAATTCAGATTTACAATCCATGTCACAGTCATAATTAACATTCATATCGGAAAATAACTGTACTTGCCTTTCATGGCTAAAGAAAAGGATTATAAATCGAATTTGATGCAGAAACGCTGATTAATCTTCTTCGATTGTTGTTGCAGCTCTAAACTTTAATTCGAATTGTGAATGAACACTTGAAATTAGATATAGAGGCGGCGGCTAGGGTTTAAGAGAGAGTTTGGTAGCATAATGGTGTCAAAGACAATATTCTATGAATTAGGGTTAGGCTAATCACATATTTATAGGAGTAGAGAGTGTTTCAGAACCATTAGATCACCCTAGAAGCCATCAGGTCCGTGCAGCACATCAAAAATCGTCATTAGAACTCTCTAGAACCCTGTGCAGGTTTCTGGCTCGACATGGGCGCACTTCCCAAGTGCGCCAGTGTATTTTTGTGCTGGCGCACTTCACAAGTGCGCCAGTGCATTTCTGGCATGTTTCCGGTTTTTCTGCCTAACTTCGTTCGTCCATATCTCCTTCATACGGTATCCGTTTTACGCAAACTCGGACTCTATCTCAAGCAGAATTTCGAGACGAACGCAATGGCGGAACCTGTTCCCTTAATTCTTCTCCTAAAAATTAAGTATACTTTAATTTGTTACTTATACGTTCATAGAAAATACGGGGTGTTACACTAACATTGGAAAATGAACAGTTGGCGTCCGACGCGTTAGAAGCCAATGGTCATTTTCCAGCGTTAGCCCCAACGACTCTTCCTTCACTAACCTTTATACTACCTCTACTTCCTCCACTTATAATCCATCATCATCCTCTTCTTCTTCTTCTTCAAAATAAATGTCTGTCTCCGATTCTTCCTTTGATTTGGACAATATAATTGATCTATACGGGATCTCATTGTGCTGAATTCACCGAGGAATCATATGGCCCTGATTAATACATCGGAGTATACTGGTTTAGCTTGGATCAACGACATTCTGAATGGGCATCAGCAACGTTGTCAAAATAATTTCCATATGAAAAGATTTCGTTTCTACTCGTTATGTGACAAACTACAACACCATGGTTTCTGTTTAACGATAGAAATTTGTGTTAACGAAATGATTGGTATTTCCATATTCCGTTCAGGATATCCTAAATGGACAGTATTATTTGGTCGATTCAGGATATCCACTTCAAGCTTAATATTTACCACCTTATCGAAATATGAGATATCATATTCCGTATTTTCGTGAAACCGTGAATCAACCAAAATCGGCTAATGAAGTGTTTAATTTTTACCATTCTAGTTTACGGATGGTCGTGGAAAGTACTTTTGGTATTTAAAAAATAAGTTTGTTGTTTTGAAGAGTATGCCAACATATTCATTTGACACTCAAGTCAAAGTGGGTGTAGCTACAATGGCCTTACATAACTACGTACGCAAATATAATAGTGACGATCCATATTTTATGGCTTTTGATGATGGTCCTGAACTTATTCCTGATGCATACGTGGAGGAATATTACGCTTTGAGAAATTTGACGAATAGAGGCACTGAACGGGTACAACGAAATGGATACCAAGAAATATCCGCTATTCGAGATACCATAAGAGATCAGTTGTTTACTGTAAGGATGCGCTGAAACATACTACAGTATCTGCATTTGTATTTGTATTTTTATCTGTATCTACGTCTGTATTTGTATTTGTATTTGTAATTGTATCTGTATTAACTTTATTATTTAAAATTTACTCCGCTCAAATACCCCGTTCGTAGCAAAAAACGCATTCCCCGTTAACAACAGTGCCACGCTCAAATGCCCCCGTTACCATTTGCTGAGAACGCACCCTAGCACTTGTCTCAAGTTGGTTCTTTCTTAATATCCCTAAAACTTGTCTGAAGTGTTTTTCATGATCTTCATGATCTTTTGAAAATATAAGGATATTATCTACGAAGACTACCACAATTTTATTTAGAATGCCCCTAAACACTCTACTCATGAGGTATACAAAGTAGGCATGTACATTCGTTAATCTGAAAGGAATAACTTCCAATTGAAACAATCCGTATGGCATCCTAAACGTGTTTGTTATCCTCCACGGTTCTTAACTGGTGAAATCCAACAGCAAGGTTTAGTTGGGAAAATACTCGGGCTCCTGCCAAGTGGTCAAAAAGGTCATTGATTCTTGCTAGTAAAGGGTACTTGTTCTTTTTGGTCAATTTATTAAGTTCCCTATAGTCCACACAAAGTCTCAAAGATCCATCTGCTTTGGTGGCAAATACAATGGGTGCACCCCATTTAGAGGTACTTCGACGGATAAAACCTTTTTTGTAACAATACTGACATCTGTTTGTCTAACTTCCTCCTTTCCTTGGGTGCCATATGCCTTAAGGGCAGTGCTACAGGTCTAATGTCACAAGTAATATTCATGCTGCATCCACCTCGACTCCTAAGGAGAACTAGTGCCTTATCGCAATCTAGGATGGCCCCATAAAACGTTAGCCAGTCAATACCTAAGATAAGGTCATAACCCAAAAAATCCAGTGCATACGCTTTGCAATGGAACTCGACATTGTCGACCTCCAATACTAGGTCCTTACACAAGACCTCAAGATACTTAGATCCTCCGATGGGGTTGGCCATCTCTATAAGACTATCCAAGATAGATATTGAAAGGTTCAACAGATTTTTTAATCGACTGGAGATAAAAGAATGGGTTGCTCCAGAATCAAACAAGGTGTATGTTGAATTTCCTGAAATAGAGATTATACCTTTAAGTGCGGGCTGCCCTTGGTATCTTGGGGGTCGGCTTTGAATTTGGGTTACTTCAATTGCATAATTCTGACCACTCTTGACAACTATGGGCTTTGGGCAATCTTTGGACATGTGTCCTTCTTCGTGGCAGTTGTAACATTTCCCCTTAAACTCCAATTTTGCCAATGAGGTCTTACAATCCTTGGCTTCGTGGCCGTTGCGGTTACACCTCGTACAAGTCTTTGCGTCATTTTTGAATTTCTTCTTCTTCTTCTTCTTGTTTTTCCACCATTCCTTCTTCTTATTTCTATTGGAGCTTTCTTATTTCTCACCATCCTTATCCTCCTTTGAGATTTCAGCTGTGCCAAGCGTGGCTGTCTCAACTAAAGTCTCAGAAGTTGCCCCAAATGCTACTTAGGCTAATAAGGTTTCCTTAAACAGGGAGTTCAGTTCTTTCACAAACCTAAGGGCTTTGTACATGGAGGTTCTATCAATCCTCTACCAAATTTACATAACTCAGTGAATTTGGATACGTATTCTTGCAGACTCAAGCTTCCTTACTTGAGGTGGTTGAATTTCTCTAGCTGAATAGTCATTTCTGCCTTTGGCAAAAACTTCGCTTCAAAACGGGTCTTGAATTCGGCCTATGTGAAGATCCGACCTCGTTCTCCGTTGATATTAAGTTCCAACACTCTAGGGCTTCATCCTTCAAATGCCAGGCTGTAATTCTCCTCTTTGCTTCATCAGGTTAGTAAGTAGCCTCAAAGATTCTTTTGCAGTCCATAACCCAAGATTGGGCTCTAGCAAAGCCTTCCTTTTCAGAAAACGGTTTCCTTCCAAAATTCATAAAGATCGTACGCAAACAAGAAAAATCAGAGGCCACATCAGTGGCAGGAGCTGCGAGAGCCGCCAACCTGCTCTGTAGCACGGAGGTACTACTGGAACCATTCTTGCAAGTAGCGTGATCCTGCCTGGTTGCCCTGCTAATTAGGATTTTCATCCTTTCTACTATCTGAAAAGAAAAGGAAGAATACCTTAGTGGATATTCCTGAGATAACATTTAGGATGAAAAATGAAGAAACGATAAACGTGCCTAGTATAAATGTGTATGCTTACTGGGGTAAACATATTATATATATATATTTTGAAAAATCTTTTTTGAATCGCAAATGCGCCTCTCATACGTATGTATCCCTCTTAAACGGGTAACCTATGCTCTAATACCAAATGTAACAATAACATATACTCCGAATGGAAATTTCACATAGCTAAGAGAAAATATAATACAAAAAATAAGACGTACCATTTATTTCAAAATCATAGAGACACATGATCACAGTTACATTTATTCAATGGTACATCAAATATTTCAATCTCATAAGATTCTAAAAGAAGCAAAACAATAACTGCCAATAATACCATAATAACTTTGTCTTCTTCATCGGCTTCAATCATGACTTCATCCATGGCTTTACCCCATTGTATAACCTGTTGGATGTTAAGGAGAGGGGGTCAGAACATAAAGTTCTGTGTGACTGAAATATTATGTTACTTAATATCCATACCCTATATTTTAGCAGGTTACATATGTCAAGGTATGTCTACGCAGCACGCAAGATTTCATCCAAACACAAACATCTAACCAATAGGGTGGATATCCAAGTCAGTCGCGCATTAGTGTTTTTAGGGTAAAGACCCAACGAGGTGGCATTCTCAGTCACTTATGACCCTATTAAAAGTGAATTCTTACAATCTCTTATAACCCGAAGGCGGACCCCCAGCCCTTTAAGAACCCCGTTCTAGTACGTTAACATGCTTAAGTCTATTCTCTCATTTGTAATATTATAAGTAATATTGCGAACGTTACTACTTAACTGATATTACCCGGTAGGGCAATTATGTAACTTAAACTTCCCTTAGACAGTTGGTGAGCATGCAACGACCACATATCTTTCAATTACCAATCTATCCCTAGTTGAGCCCTTATAAGTTTCTAGAGGAAGTGGACATCCCCGTGAACTACACTACTCCGTTAACTATCTTATAGATAACCACTTTCAAAGAAGGAGGACCCAAAGACTTACCTTAATACTAATAAGGGTGGGTCTCATGATTTTGGTTCCTCTCCATGGAATAAATCTTCAGAGGGATACTAGTCCTATCCACTTAAGACTCAAACTGGATAAAAAGGTGAGCCAGCCACTTAAGACCTTCTTAAGGCGTAGTAAACCTATTTGTTTTCACACATCAGGCTTATATATATAGTTATATATATAAACACTAGACTTCTCTCATTAAACCATACACTTATAGATGCTGGATATGCCGGCCGGTTCCGGGTAGGCTTCTACCACAAGTCAGTTTAATCTCGTGTCTAATGTACTAAGTTTATGAATGGCCCATGGCACCTAGACATCTCACATTAGTTGGGTCTACTTGTGGTTACTTGATATGCCGGTCGATTCCGGCCAGGCTTCTACCACAAATGGCAACTAACCTTGTGTCTATGTGTCATCTATTTATATATATATATATATATATTTAACCCATTATAAATATACGCACACACAAGCAAACAAATATATATATATATATGTATGTATGTATATTTGTTAAGGGGACATTTCAAATTCAAATTCTATCCTAATCGTATTTATTATACTAAGATAACGTTAATTACATTGATCATATTAAAATAAGTAATATAATAATAGCGCCTAATTAACGTAACATTCGTACAAACGGGGAAACGTTCTAAGGAGGTGGAAATTATCATCTTATCCAAATTAAGGCATACAAGTTAGATTTTTTCCATATTTTACCGCTACAATATAAACATGATGACATAGTGAATATATAGCAAATAGCAGTGAATAGAAAACATATATATACATAACAATTACAACTTGTATTCTATGCATGTAGAGATGATTTCAATATTAAGTAGAGTGTTACATACGTTCTCACATGTATGTTTACAATCCATATTTCACCCAATTCACCCTTTCTGTGGTGTTATACACCCAAAAATGTTTACATTTGACTTATTCCAATTTATAAATGCGTTTACACCCAAATTAGGATCCAAACCCAATTCAACTATGAAACAATTCAAATCCAAACCTTTCTAGGCTAACTCAAATGATAATAACGGTGAATGCATAAAATATTAATAATAGTACAACACTCATATTTTCCTTTAATCCAATACAAAACCACAATTCCACAAAACCAATTCAACATGACAATTTCCTATGTAATTATAAAATAGAAGATTTGGGGATTTTCAAGTTATATTATCGCATAACCAAATCATCGTAGGCATAGCAATTCATATGGCAAACTGTTAATAATATGAATATGCCTTTAAGAAAAACTAGATTCCACTCACAAATTAGGTGGAGATGTGGTAGAAATTCAAGATTTGCAATGGTTATCAACATTCAAGTGAGCTCTGATTGATCTCCTAACAATATACATATAAGAAACATATTCTTATACATCTTTGTATAGGCTAAATTCCATAATCCTAAACTTAGATAGATTGAAATAGAAAGATATAGAATGGAGGTAGAGAAGTAAAAGAAAACTTCACCTTATTCTCTTTATTTTTTCTATGGAATTCAGCAGCATGAAGGTAAAGGTATAGAATAATTAGGGTTTCTAGTGTGTTTTTTGAGGGGTTATTTATAATTGCTCGTGTGAGTAGGAGCTATTAGATTAATAAAAATTAGTCCAAGCCACCCATATAAGCATATCCTCTTAGAAAACCCTAATCCAGTAGGCAGAATTGGGCTCCCCAGCCGCCTAGCGCTCGACCCCCCTTAAGAGGGAACTGTTGACCCCTTCGGGTCTAGAACGCCCAATTTGGTTGTGTTATTGAGCTGTTTATTTTATTAATTATGTTCTTAATTTGTTTCATTCTTTTCCATATATCCAATATACGTTGTCCCCTAGATCTTATCTCCAATTCAAATTTTAAATTTCCCTTTTTTATTTTAAATTATTATTTGAACAATATATGTAATATTCACATAATTATATTTATATTTTTCTGCGTACACTGTCTAATTTCATTTGTTTATAACTTCTTCATACATTGACCGTTTCCAGCATATACGAAAACGATTCAGAATTTCGCCACAAATCTAAATAAAAGACTTTCGTAGCCAAATTCCTAAAGCTAGAAAATCTAATTTTCCAGCCCTATTATTTATTTGCTTATTTTTAATTATTTAATTTATTATTGATACTTAAGAATTTTACGAGGTGTTACATTCTCACCCCCCTTACAATAGATTTCGTCCCGAAATCAGTTTAAGGGGCGAAAAATACAACTCGCTCGAAACATCCATGTTATACACCTATGTTTATAATTCATCCATAAGAATCCATGACTCGCAATGATTATGAACCATAGACCCGCTAAAGTGAGCTCTACACTAGCATGTGGGTGTAATAAGCGATGCAGCATGTATGTAGACAACCTAAATATGCATATATTTCTGTATGAGTGCTTAGTGCGATGGTGTTGCATCCATTACCTATAATCCAATCTATCAATAATGATGCATCCATAAACATAAATTTCAGGGAAAAATTACTCGTGAAAAGCTCTGGGTGAGCCTGTATCATCTTATCCTCGATTTACCATATGGTTTCCACATAATCATTCCTCCATTGTACTCGGACGAGGCGAACAGTTTTGTTGTGGTGCCTATTGATTCCGTGCTTTGCAATCCTTGCAGTGGCACTGGATACCCTGGACTTCGACTTGAGTTTCTCTATGTCCCCAATCTCATCAAGCTCGAGTCTGATAGCATAATCATGAAGGAATTTCCTTAGATTAGATACATGAAACAAATTATGGATTCTAGATAGACGCTCTGGGAGATCCACTTGATAGTCCGAAGATCCTATCTTCTCGACGACACAAAAAGGACCAATAAACCTGGGAGCCAACTTCCCAGTCTTTCCAAATCAAATAGTTTTCTTGAAAGGGGATACTTTCATGAACACTAAGTCTCCAACATTAAATTCTTGTTCCCTCCTATGCGTATCGGCAAACGATTTCTGACGGTCTTGGGATTCCTTCATTCTCTATCTAATCAAAGATATCTACTTTGTGGATTCACGAACGAAGTCTGGTCCGAGTATAACCTTGTCGGTAGTTTCCCACCAAAAAGTTGGCGATTTGCGTGGCCTCCCGTATAGCGCTTCGAAAGGGGCCATACCAATCGTCGCTTGAAAAGTATTATACGTGGACTCCATAAGCGGTGGGTGTTGCTCCTAAACTACTCCAAAGTCATTGATACAAGCTTTAAGCAAATATTCTAAGATTCTGTTTACTCTCTCTGTCTATCCGTCAATCTACGGATGATAAGTTGTGCTTATCCCCAAACCCGCTTGTAGGCTTCTCCAAAATTCGCTTGTGAATAAGGGATCTCTATCAATCACGATACTTGATGGAATATCATGGAGTCTCACTGTCTCTTTGACATATAATTGGGCTAATGAGGCTGCGATCCTTATCTTCTTGACTGGTATGAAACGGGCGTTTTTGTTTAAACGATCTACCATAATTCAAATGGCCTCATTCCCTTTTTGGCTTCTACGAAGTCCATCTATAAATTCCATGGAAATATGCTCCCACTTCCATGTGGTGATTTCTAAAGGTAACAACAGTCCTTTGGGTTCCCCTTGCTCCGCCTTGACTTTTTGGCACGTCAAATATTTGGCCACAAACTTGACTACGTCTCTCTTCATTCCTTCCCAATGGAGATTCCTCTTCGTATCCTTGTACATTTTATTCCCACTGGGGTGTATGGTCAATTTTGGCCTATGGAACTCCTCTAAAATTTCTTTCATCAACCATTCATCATTAGGGACATAAAGTTGTCTATCCCAAATTAAACTCCCATCACCATGGATCGAATACCTAACCGAATGATGAAAGGTCACTCTCTTTACCACTTTCTCTTTTATGCCTTTTAACTCTTCGTCAAGGTTTTGTGCACTTTGCACTCTTTCTCTTAGGGTTGGTCTAATTATCATAGCCCCAAGAAAACCATTTGAAGTGGTTGGTGAGGGTTGCAGACTAAAATTAGCGAGTAACTCTAATTGTTTCCACTCTATCATCGTATTCAATGTTGCATGTTTCCTACTTAAAGCATCCGCCAGAACATTCCCCTTGCCCGGGGTATACTAAATCGTAAAGTCAAATGAGGCAATATATTCCATCCATTTTTGTTGTCTTAAATTTAAATCACGTTGAGAAATTAAATATGCAAGGAATTTATGTCCATTAAACAATTTAAACTTCTCCGCTAAGAGATAATGCCTCTACATCTTAAGGGAGAACACTACTGTAGCTAACTCAAGGTCATGCACTAGATATCTTTTCTTTAGATCCTTGAGTTGTCTACTAGCATAGGCAACTACTCTTCCTTCTTACATAAGGACTGCTCTAAACCAGTCCCACATGCGTCAGTGTAAAAGGTAAATGATTTTGAACCGTCAGCTATAATTAGGATCGGTGCACTAGTTAATGCTTTCTTTAATTTCTTAAAGGCTGTATCACTTTTATTACTCCAAGTGAATACCATATTCTTTCTCGTTAGTTGGGTTAATGGAGTAGCAATCTTTGCAAAGTCTTTAATGAATTTCCTGTAATACCCGGCCTTTCCAAGGAAACTTCTTGCGTCTATAGCATTTCGAGGTATCCTCCATTCCTTGATTACCTTGATCTTCGTAGGGTCTACGACCAAGCCTTTATTCGACACAATATGTCATAAAAATATTACTTCTTCCCTTCAGAAATGGCATTTCGAGAATTTTGCTTTCAGTTGGTTCTTTCTTAATATCCTTAACACTTGTCTCAAGTGTTTTCATGCTCTTCATGTTTTTTTTAAAATATAAGGATATCATCTACAAAGACTACCATAATTTTATTTAGAATGCCCCTAAACACTATACTCATGAGGTCTAAAAAGAAGGCAGGTGCATTCGTTTATCTAATGTGCATAACTTCCCAATGGAACAATTTGTCTTGCATCTTAAATGCAGTTTTGTCTTTGTTGTCCTCCGTAATTCTTAACTGGTGAAATCCAATAGCAAGATCTAGTTGGAAAAATACTCAGACTCCTCCCAAAGTCAAAAAGGTCATCGATTATTGGTAATGGGTACTTGTTCTTTTTGGTCAATTTATCAAGTTTCCTATAATCCACACAAATTCTAAAAGATCCATCTGCTTTGGTGGAAAATACAACAGTTGCGTCCCATTCTGAGGTACTTTGATGGATAAAACCTTTTTGTAACAACTCTGAAATCTATTTGTCTAACTCCCTTCCTTGGCGCCATATGCCTTAAGGGCAGTGCTACAGGTCTAGCATCCTTCTCTAGGTCAATACGACAGGATATTTCTCTGTAAGGCGGAAATCCCATGACTTCCTCAAAAATGTCCAAGAATTCCAAGCAATAGGGATCAAAGATGGTCCTTCAGAACTAGGGGATAAGGAATAAAATAGGGCTTTATCCTTGTTTTTAATATCACAAGGAATATTTTGGCGGCGTCCTCCTCGGCTCCTAAGACGAACGAGTCTCTTATTGCAATCTAGGATGGACCCATAAAACGAAGGCAGTCCATACCTCATAAAATCCAAAGCATACGCTTCACAATGGAACTCAACATTGTCGACCTCCAATACTAGGTCTTTACACAACAGCTCAAGATACCTAGATCCTCCGATAGGTTTAGCCACCTCTATCGGACTATCCGAGATAGACATGGAAATGTTCAACGGATTTACTAATCGCTTAGAGTTAAAAGAATCGATTGCTCTAGAATCAAACAAGGTGCATGCTAAATTTCCTAAAATAGATATTATACCATCAAGTGCGGGCTGTTCTTGGTCTTTTGGGGGTCAACTTTGAATTGGGATTACTTCAATTGCCTAATTCTGGCCACTCTTGACAACTTTGGGCAGTCTTTGGACATGTGTCCTTCTTCATGGCAGTTGTGACATTTTCCCTTAAATTCCCTTTTCACCAACGAGGTCTTACAATCCTTGCCCTAATGGCCCTTGCGGTTGCACCTAGTACAAGGCTTTGCGTCCTTTTTGAAGTTCTTCTTCTTCTTGTTTTTCCACCATTCCTTCTTCTTATTTCTGTTGGAGCTTTCTCCTTTCTCACCCTCCTTATCCTCCTTGGAGCTTTCAGCCATGCATAGGGTAGCTGTCTCAACTTAAGTCTCAAAAGTTGCCCCAAACGCTACTTGGGCTAATAAGGTTTCCTTCAATGGGGAGTTCAGTCCTTTCACAAAACTAAGGGCTTTGTTCATGGAGGTGTTTTTCAATCCTCTACCATACTTACATGACTCTGTGAATTTGGATACGTATTCTTGTAGACTCAAGTTTCCTTTCTTGAGGTGGATGAATTTCTCTAGTTGAATAGTCATTTCCCCCTTGGAAAAAACTTCGCTTCAAAACGGGTCTTGAATTCGACCCATGTGAAGATCCCGCCCTCGTTCTCCATTGATATTAAGTTCTACCACTCTAGGGCTTCATCCTTCAAATTCCAGGCCACTGTCCTCCTTTTTACTTCATCGGGACAGGCAGCAGCCTCAAAGACTCTTTCATAGCCCATAACCCAAGATTGGGCACTAGCAAAGGCTTCCTTTCCAGAAAAAATTTCCCTCCAAAGTTTGTAAAGATCTTACATAAGCGAGAAAAATCAAAGGCCACATCGGCGGCAGGAGCTGCGGGAGCCGCCAGGGCAGGATTAGCTAGACGGACCTGCTCCGTAGTGTAGTGGTACTGCTAGAACCATTCTGGCGAGTAGCGGGGTTTGCGTGGTTACCTTGCACATTAGGATTTTTAGCTATTCTACTATCTGAAAAGAAAAGGAAGAATCCCTTGGTGGATACTCCTGAGATAGCATTTAGGCTGAAAAAGGAAGAAACGATAAAAGTGCCTAGTATAAATGCGTGTGCTTACTGGGGTAAACATATATTATACAAACATAGTTTGAAAAGTCTTTTTCAAATCACAAATACGCCTCTCATTCGTATATTTCCCTCATAAACAGGTAACCTATGCTCTAATACCAAATGTAACAATAACATATACTTCAAATGGAAATCTCACACAAAGGAAAGAGAAAATATAATACCAAAAATAAGATGTACCATTTATTTCAAAATCAGAGAGATACATGGTCACAGTTACATTATTCAATAGGTACATCAAATAGTTCAATCTCATAAGATTCCAAAAGAAGCAAAGCAATAACTACTAATAATATAATAATAACTTCATCTTCTTCATCGGCTTAAATCACAACTTCATCCATGGTTTTGCCGCATCTACTGACCTGTTGGATGTTAAGGAGATGGGGTCAGAACATAAAGTTCTGTGTGACTGAAATATAGTGTTACTTAATGACCATACCCTATATTTTTGAAGGTTACGTATATCAAGGTATGTCTACGCAACACACAAGATTTCATATAAACAAAAATATCTAACCAATAGGGTGGATATCCAAGTCAATCACCCATTAGTGTTTTTAGGGTAAAGACCCAACGAGGTGGCATTCTCAGTCACTTATGCCCCTTTTAAAGGTGGATTCTTACAATCTCTTATAACCCTGAGGCCGACCCCTATCCCTTTAAGAACCCCATCTTAGTAAGTTAACGTTCTTAAGTCTATTCTCTCATTTGTAATATGAGAAGTAGTATTGCGAATGTTACTGCTTAACTGATATTACCTGGATGGACACCTATGTCGCTTAAGATTTCCCTTAGACAGTTGGTGAGCAAGCAATGGCCAATATCTTTCAATTACCAATCTATCGTTAGTTATGCCCTTGCAAGCATCTAGTGGAAGTGGACATCCCCGTAAAATACCCCACTCCGTTAACCGTCTTATACGTAACCACTTTCAAAGAAGGAGGACCCAAAGACCTACCTTAACACTAATAAGGGTGGGTCCCATGACTTTTGTTCCTATCCAAGGAATAAACCTTCGGAGGGATACTAATCCTAACCACTTAATACCCAAACTAGATAAAAAGGTGAGTCTATGTGTGGTTGCTAGATATGCAGGTTGGTTCCAGGTAGGCTTCTACCACAAATGGCAACTAACCTCATGTCTATGTGTCATTTATTTATATATATTTAAGCCATTCTAAATATATCCACACACAAGCAAACAAATATATGTATATTTTTTAAGGGGACATTTCAAATTCAAACTCTAATCTAATCATGTTTATTACGCTAAGATATCGTTAATTACATTGATTTCATTTAAATAAGTAATATAATAATAGCGCCTAATTAACGTAACATTCATACAAAAGGAGAAACTTTTTAACGAGGTGGAAATTGTAATCTTATCCAAATTAAGGCATGCAAGTTAAACTTTTTCCATATTTTATAGCTGTTAGATAAACATGATGACATAATGAATATATAGCAAATAGCAGTGAATGGAAAACGTATATATACATAACAATTACAACTTGTATCTTAGGCATGTAGAAATGATTTCAATATTAAATAAAAGGTAGAGTGTTACATACATTCTCACATGTATGTTTACAATCCATATTTCACCCAATACACCCTTTTTGTGGTGTTATACACCCAAAAATGTTTACATTTGATTATTCCAATTTATGAATGTACTTACACCCAAATTAGGATCCAAACCCAATTCAACTATGAAACAATTCAAATCCAAACCTTTCTAGGCTAACTCAAATGATAATAATAGTGAATTGCATAAAATATAAATTATAGTACAACACTCATCTTACCTTTAATTCAATACAAAACCACAATTCCACAAAACAATTCAACATGACAATTTCCTACGTAATTACAAAATAAAAAATTTAGGGATTTTCATGTTATATTATCGCATAACCAAATCTTCATAGCATAACAATTCATATGGCAAACTGTTAATAATATGAATCTGTCTTTAAGAAAAACTGGATTCCACTCCCAAATTAGGTGGAGATGTGGTAGAAATTCAAGATCTTCAACGGTTCTCAACGTTCAAGCGAGCTCTGATTGATCTCCTAACAAAATACATACATGTAGCATAGAATTAGATTCTTATACATATTTGTATATGCTAAATTCCATAATCCAAAACTAAGATAGATTGAAATAGAAAGATATATAATGGAGGTAGAGAAGTAAAAGAAACTTTCACCCTATTCTCTTTATTTTTTCTATGGAATTCAGCAGCTTCGAGGCAGAGGTATAGAATAATTAGGGTTTCTAGTGTTTAGTTTGAGGGGTTATTTATACTTGCTCGTATGAGTAGGACCCGTCGGGTTAATAAAAACTAATTCAAGCCATCCATATAAACATATCCTCTTAGAAAATCCTAATCAACGTAGGCAGAATTGGGCTTCCCAACCGCCTAGCGGTCGACCCCCCTTAAGGGGGCGCGGTCGACCCCATCGGGGCTGGAACGCCTAATTTTGCTGCGTGGCTGAGTTGTTTATTTTATTACTTACATTCTTAATTTTCTTCATTCTTTTCCATATATCCAATACACGCTGTCCCCTAGATCTTATTTCCAAATTCAAAATTTAAATTTCCCTCTTTTATTTTAAATTATTATTTGGATAGTATATATAATATTCACATAATTATATATAAAAAATTTTGTGTACACTGCCCAAATTCATTTGTTCATAACTTCTTCATACGTTTACCCTTTTTAGCATATTATATATGAAAACGATTTAGAATTTCGCCTTGAATCCAAATAAAAGAGTTTCATAGCCAAATTCCTAAAGCGGCAAAGTCTCATTTTCTAACCATATCGTTTAATTGTTTATTTTTAATTATTCAATCGATTATTGATACTTAAGAATTTTACAGGGTGTTACAGTGCAACCTCCCTACATGCAAGTCTGCATCATCATTATGAATGCCATCTTTTCACCAACTAACCGATGTTAACTTCAAATGTCATGTAACGATCCACCCTTTATGATATCTAATGGTCGACACCTTACAATGTCATCTTACACTTGAATACCAAGAAAAACAAACTGTCGGGGTAAAACTGAATCTAAACATATCGATAGTATCTCACAATGGGGTAAAAATATATAATATATAAGATATACATGAACATAAATAGAATATTAATATATAAGAGACTTCACTAGTGGAAGAAACTGATAAGTGAATATTAGTGAGAATACATAAATTTCAAATGCATGGAGTTTTGAATAAATATATAACACAAAAAATTTCAATATAAATAACTAGACCTGTTAAAACTTACCCATACCCATTTACGCAACCCATTTACCCTCCTTACATCCCTGTTTGGTCAACCCATCTTTGAATTTTAATTAAATATGTCATAAAAAGAATGACCTGTTTAAAAAAAAGGTATAAATGGATAACCTATTTACCCATTTAACTCCTTACATATGAAATTCATATTTTTTTTGTTTAAACTACGGTAATGTCTTCACAATGTCTCGAAATTGGAGGGGTTTTGAACAATGAATTCCGAACTAAATTTTCAAAAATTCAAAATTTAATATTTTAGTTTTCAAATTATAAATTTTGAAAATTTCAATTTTCAAATATCAAAATTCAAAACTACAATTTCCAAATTTCATATTTTCAAAATTTGTAAAATTCAAATTTAAGATTTTCAAATTTTCAAAATTTTAAATTTTAAAATTCCAAATTTCAAAATTTCATATTTTAGATTTTCAAAGTTTAAAAATTAAATATTCAAAATTCCAAATTTCCAAAGTAAAAAAATTTAAATTACAAATTCTCAATTAAAATTTCAAATTACATAATTTGAAGTTTTCAAATTTGAGCCGTAAAATTTTAGATTCGAAAATTTTGAATTTTTAAAAATTTGAATTTCGAATTTCTATAAACTAAAATTTAAAAATTTCAAATTTGAAAATTTAAACTGATTTTTCAATTTTTAAACGAATGTTATAGTTCCTCAAGATGATTAATGAGTGTACTTAGAAAATAGTAGAATAGATTTAAATGGGCAGCCAACATAATAGGTGGGTTGGATAAATCTTTTTGTTAAATAGGTCAAAATAAATGAGTTATAAATAGGTTGAGTCAAATTTTGCTTGACCCTCATACGGTCCTACATGACCCATTTGACACCCCTAAAATAACTGAACCATCTTGCATAATACTTACAAGCATATATATGTCTCAAAACATTAATGTCATGGCTCCAAAAAGCTCAAGCGGTGCACTCCAATAGCAAATCCCCCAAAAAAACTTGACTTCTGAACTACTCAATGAAGTACCCGAGAGTTGTTACAACACAAGATGATAAAGACAAAACGCAGGTCAGACATAAATCCTGGTGTGAGGGAAACTATCTCAAACTATTATATATTAAAACTATATACAAACAGGCAGGAACTACCTAATCGCCGTCGGTCTTCCCCACAAACGTGGCTAAGGGAAATACGAACTATTCATAAAAAAGTATAATAAGTCCATCTTAAATTTACGAGGATTATACCATAATCTGCTTTTCTGCTGTAATAAAAAATTATCATAATATCTCTCATTGCACAAAATTAGCTTAGAAAATAATATAACATAGTACGAATGTATGTTGATTAATCCATGATAAAAAATGACAATCACTACTCCTAAGGTCAATAGGACATGCCCTAATGTGCATAGCTATTATGAACAAAGCCAAATGGTATGCCATAATGCGTATTGTCACTACTATAAGACCTAATCATAGATGATTCACTACTGGGGAATAAAACATTACAGCTTATTATCATCAAAAACGCATATTACTCCATAATGTGGAACTTTAAGTCTAAGTCCGCAATCATCAAAACTGTATATGACTCGCCATTAATGAACTCCATGTCACATCCCCGCTGTTGACGCCAAAAAATGGTCGCCAACACTCGAGAATTTCGAAAATTTGAAACTAATTGTTCATAGCGGAAAAGTATGCGAGATGCATATAATATGCAGGAAGTAAAGAACACAGTATTTTATAGTAGTTCGGTTCGAATTGAACCTATATCCACTTTGAAAGCTTCACTGATTTTTTTCACTATCAAGAGAGTACAATGGTAGACATCATTACAAGTAGTTACAATGATTAACCAAGTTCTGTTAATCCTTGTATCAAGATTCCTTGCTATGCGGGAGCGGTCAGGAATTTTCGAGGTCCGCGCGGTGTCGGGAGGTTCCGAGGTCCGGGTAGTGTCCAGAATCACTATCTGGGAGTCACTGTTCGGGAATCTTAGAAAAAAAAAGTTAGTTCTTCTTTCACAAAGCTCAAGAGGTCATTAATGGTTTCCAAGGTACTTTCAAGTTCTCAAATCAAGCAAATGTCAACCTCTTTCATGTATGAGGACAAGAGGCATTTATATGTACTGAAATTGGTGGGAGTATGTAAGAAATGAGGACCACAGGCCAAATTTCGTATCTAGAAATATCCATTTCGAGGGGATGCGAAATATGCATCCCGAGTGGATGAGAAATTTGCATCTCGAGGGGATGTGAAATATGCATCCTGAAATATGCCTTCGGAAGGGGATGCGAAATATTCATTCCGAGAGGATAAAAAATTTGCATTCCGAGAGGATGCAAAATATGCATCCTAAGGCGATGTGAATATGCATCCTGAGAGGATGCAAAATATGCATCCCTAAATATACATCCCGGGCGGATGTGAAATATGTATCCCGAGGGAGTGCAAAATATGCATCAAGGGTAGGGCTGTCAAAATTGCAACCGACCCATTTACCCAACCCAGTTAACCATGAACTAATTAGGTTGGGTTATACCTAACTATTAGGATGGGTTAGTTGGCCTAGACCATTAAACCCAGATTTTCATGGTTTACAAGAGTAGAACACCTATTATACCCAACTTCCGTTTAAATGATTTATTCTCATAACAAAATATTTTAGGGTTTCCTGCTCTCTATACTTAATCCAGTCATGGTTGCTCATCGTTCCCTCTGATTTTGGCCCTAATCGACAGCTTCTAGTGTTCCTTGGTGAGTTTGGCCCTAATCGACAACTTCTACTGTTCCTTGGTGAATTTGCAGGTGACGATCTTTCTTGTTGTAATGGATTTAGTTTTAATTTCTAGATAGTGGATTTCGATTTCGAGTGTTGATTTGATTTGATGTCTAAGTAAATTAGTATGCGTAGATCGGTTATGAAGGAAAAATAAAGAGTATGTGGTGCTGATTATTGCTTTCATCTGTTTTCATTTAAGCATTTAAATTTTTCCATCTACAAATTGGTGTTTGTTTTGCATTCTTGAATGTTATGTACAACTTATTAACCAATTGATTCAGATAAGTTTTTGTTCTTCAGTAGTTGTAGTACCTCTAAATATCAAATTGTGTAAGATTCAAATTCCTTTTCACAAACTTGAAGCAGAAGAGGATAACTAAAGATTTGTCTATTTTGCTTTACAGTTAAGCATAGAGACAAGCAGGGGCAAATATGGTCCATGTCCCCCTTTAATTTTCAAAATTATGTAAAGAAAACAATTTTTAACATTTTATTGGGTTAACTTGATAGCTTGACCATGGCTTGATGGAAGAAAAGAAATAAGCTGGCTGTGTGATTGTAACAACCCGTATTTTCAATAACCTGTTATAACATAAATCGAGGCAGAAATTAATTCTAAAATCTGAATCAAGGGAAACGGGCTATGCCATTGCGTTCGTCTCGGAAAAATACGCGAAATAGAGTCCGAGTTTTCGAAAATCGGAGTCCGTATGACCCGATTAAGGCCCGACGAAGTTTTCAGAAAATTCCTAAGTAAAAACAGATTTGAATTTCAAGTTCAAAAGTGGGAAATTAGGGCAAACTGGCGCAGGCGGGAAAACTCCCGCCAGGACCCCCATGTCGACAGGCTTGTCGACAGGGTCCCCAGGGTGTCGACAGCCCTGTCGACAGCCCTGTCGATACAGGGTGGCCGGGCAGTTTTGCCTGGCACACCATTTTGGGTTTTGGTCTGGTTGTGTGGCTTGGTTCTAGAGAATTCCGAAATCTGATGGACCTAATTCAACCTAGGGTTAATCCTATGGTCTAAATCACTAGCCTAATCTATAAATAAGACCCTAACCTACCCTAAATCACTCATTATTCATCCTAGCAACCAAACTATGTCAAATTGAATTCTCAAATGGCCTCCACCTAAAAACCCTAGCCTCCACCCTCTTCAAAAATCATTCCTATGAAGATTTTGATGTTCATACAAGCATTTCTAAGTTGTATGAATGATCATTAGCTTGCATACATCATCAAGTTGCAAGCTTTATTTGCTAAGCTAGAGTTTTTGGGATTTTTGTTAATTAGAGCTTTGTTTTGGGTTTTTATATGCTTGCATAAAGGGCTTCTCATTCTTTATTAGTAGATTTGTGTCTTCATAATATTTGTAAGCCCTCTTACCTTCATTTTAGAAACTCTAAAGTTAATATGTGATGAAAGTTGGGATTTATGCATGTTTAATAAGTTATGCATGCTTATGCGAGTTCACTATGCTATGTTATGCATGTTTAATAAGTTATGCATGCTTATGCGAGTTCACTATGCTATGTTATGCATGTTTAATAAGTTATGCATGCTTATGCGAGTTCACTATGCCATGTTACACACGTTTGATAAGTTATGCATGTTTACGCAAGATCACTATGCCATGATTTGCAAGTTTAACAAGTTATGCATGTTTATGCAAGTTCACTATACCATGATTTGCAAGTTTAACAAGTTATGCATGTTTATGCAAGTTCACTATGCCATGATTTGCAAGTTTAACAAGTTATGCATGTTTATGCAAGTTCACTATGCTAAGTTATGCAAGTCCAATATGTTATGCATGTTTATTATGATATGTAAGATTTATCATGTATGTTGTGCCAAGTTCCCTCTTTCTATCCTTTATGCGTTATGACGAATATGTAAGCGATAGAATGACGTTGGGGTTTTTTTGGGTAAAACTTAAAATACATGAAAATATAAGATTGGGAATTTACCTATTAAGTTAGGTCTACCCCTTGGGAATTTACCTATTAAGTTAGGTCTACCCAAGTATTTGTTAAACTTGTGATTATGTTTTGAAAATAAAGTGGACATGACACTTAGAAAACATAAGTGTGGCCAACTCGAGGTTGGGTTGAGTTTGTAGCGTAAACCTACCCGGAACCGACCGGCTTAACTAGTTGCTACAAACAATAGGACCCAATGTGAGAAGTTGGTCATGTGTACCTGGGACCCGAGGTTAGACCAAGTTGTGGTGTAAAGCTACCCGGACCCGCCCGGCTTAACTAGTAACCGCAACAAAGTCTAATGTGAGAGGTTAAGGTACAATTAAATTAATGCCTCATGATTAGGGTTAAGTCATGGCCCACTAATACTTAACCAATTTTGGGGATACGAGGGATTAAATGGGGTTAAGTGGTGAACTGTTGGTTACACTTAACTAATTTAATCCATGATTAGTGAGGGGTTAAACCACACTTAACCCTCTTAGAAAACCCTAGCAACGTGGTCTGTTCCAGCAGTAATCCCAGTTTGGTATCATTCACAACCCTAGAGGCTAGGCTAGGGCGGGGCACGATTACTGGACTGATGTAAGCGACCAAAGCGACGGCTGAGTGGTACAGTGGTGCGGGTCCAGGCGGGCTACGGACGTGCACGTAGTCCGGTGTTGGACAAACTCGAGGCACGGGTACCAGTAGGTTTAGACTGTGCATTATTGCTTAGGTGTCTGGGGTTGACACCCGAGGGCTTGATACACCCGAAGGTGGACCCAGTACAGTCTGACTACAACCATATGTGGGCCGTATGGACACCAACACTTGACATGTTAGGTTTATAGGGAGCCGATCGACTAGACCGTTGGGCTGGACCTTGCATTAAGGTCACCTCATGCTATTGGGCCAAAGTTTGGCCTGAGGGATCAATACCTGTTATGATTAGTTTGCTAGTACACTGTGGTGCAAAGCTTAATCTTCTTTATGTGATGACACCTTTATCTATTGCCAGTATGTTCATCTCAGTTTCCATCATGATGTTAACTTTATTAGTTTATAGAATGATCGTAGTAGGGCTTACCAGTCTTTTTGACTGACCTGTTTTCTTTCGCTTCTTTTCTTCCGTTTCCCCCCCAGGTTCTCAGGGAGGGAACAGTGGTGCTTAGCTTGGATCGCTTGCTTGTTTGCTGGATAGCTCATGTATGTCTGGACATTGAGCTCGCTATGGTTTATCATCTTTATTTTGGGGATAGCACTATGTATTTCAGTATTTCTGTTTATGATGTACTAGACATGTTTATTTTGGCAGTTGACTTTATGATGTACTAGACTTGTTTTGAGATGGTTTGAGATATTCCGCTGTTTTATTCTCACTTACTCTATTTTACATATATATTTATGTTCTTGTTCTGCCTTGATATATCATTATGCATGCTTACCCAGTTCTAACGCCCCCCAGAAGCTAGTGCCCCCGAAAGAGTGACCCTAGCGGAGGTGGGGTGTTACAAATTTGGTATCAGAGCATATGGTTTACGAGAAAGAACAAAAAGTTTTTAAAAAGACTTTTGAAAAACTATTTTCAAAACAAAGTATAAAGTATTTTCCAAAGAAAAGTCTAGTATTTTAAAAGGGCTATTCCCCAAAAAGCCATTAGCGTTATCCTTCGTTCCCTTGACCTAATCTTATCTTATCCTTCGTTTCAGTATGGCTGAGGATCTTGCCATCCCGGATGGAGTAAATGTGCCACTCTGGTATAGGAGACTCCTAGAAGCTAGGGCGGTAGCTGGCCCCGCAAACCCTACTCCCACTCCTCCTCCTGTAGTTGAGAATCCTCCCCCTAATGTCCCTCCTCCAGTGGTTCCTGTTCCTCCTCCTCCAGGAGTTAATATTCCACCTCCCGTTGCTAATGTTCCTCCTCCTCCTGTTGCTGAGGCTCCTCTTCCTCCTCCTCCCCTCAGCATCCTCAGGTTGAGTTCACGAAGGTTTGTAAAGACTTCAAGGCGATGGGAGGCAAGAATTTCCTAGGCACGGAATCTTTTGTGGAAGCTAGGAATTGGCTGAAAGACACTGAGGACTTGTTTGCTATCTTTAGGATTGATGACGAGAGGAAGATCTTATTGACAGTATGGCTTTTGAAGGACGAAGCAGCCTATTGGTGGGAGGTCACCAATGGGACGAGGCCCGTCGAGACTTATGCCGATTTGAGGGCTAGATTTGTGGCCAAGTTTCTATCTTCTGCTGAGGCGAATTTACAGATGGAGAAGTTCATTGCATTAAAGCAAGGTGATATGTCTGTCAAGGAGTATGTGAACAAGTTTAATCAGCTGGCCCGTTTTGGTTTGGATATGGTGAACACTCCTGAGAAGAAGGCTCTTCGATTTGCTAGAGGATTGAATGAGCCGCTGCAGGGTTTGGCGATGTCACATATTCCGCATGGGGCTACTTTTGAGAGTTTGGTCGATATGGCTCTACTTCAGGGAGATGGAAAGAAAGAGGTCAAGTCGAGTGATACTCAAGCAAAGAAGACTGATTCTCAGGGTAAAGGCAATCAAGGTGGTCAAAGCAGTCAGGGGAATCAGAGCAAGAACAAGAAGGGAAACAACAACAAAGGCAAGGGAAAGTGCAATTACTGTGGTGCGCCTGGACACTTTGCTAAGGATTGTAGGAAGAAGAAAAGGAAGCTTAGTGGTGGATGTTTTTCCTGTGGTGAGACTGGACACTTCAGCAAGGAATGCCCGAAGAAGAAAGGACAGGCTGGACCTTCAGGAGGGCAAGTTCATGCTCTCAATACCGCTCCAGTTCCCGATCGAGGTAGTGTTTCTGTTGAGAACCTTGTTTATGTTTCTGATCTTCCAGTTCGTACCTTGTTTGATTCTGGTGCATCACATAGCTTTATTTCATCTGATCTTGTTGATAGCTTGCACCTTAGTACTAGCTTAGTGGATGATCCCGTTTGTGTTTCGAATCCCATTGGGGGTTCTGCTCATCTATCTATGATATGTGAGGATCTGAGGATCTCTATACTCAGTGTAGAGTTCTTGTGTAGTGCGTATGTTCTTGGTTTCAGGGGATACGGATTGATATTGGGCATGGATTGGCTGTCCCGATATGGAGCCATTCTTGATTGTGAGCATAGGGTTGTGAGGCTTGTGACTCGACTTGGCAACACCTTAGAGATTTCATGCAATCCGAAGGATCCCGTCATGTTGTGCTATCTTGAATCTCTCGACTCGTCAGAGGAAACCCTTCAGTCTGTAAGGGTGGTCCGAGATTATCCAGATGTTTTTGAAGAAGTTAAGGGGTTGCCCCCTAAACGAGAGATTGATTTTCGCATTTATCTGGTGGATAATGCTAAGCCTGTTTCTTTGCCCGTTCGGCACATGGCTCCGCGTGAGAGACGGGAGCTCAGCAAGCAAGTAAAGGAGTTGCTTGAGAAGAACTTCATCAGACGAAGTATATCCGAATGGGGAGCGCCTGTGGTGTTTGCTACTAAGGCAGATGGTTCTCTTCGACTTTGTGTGGACTATAGAGAGTTGAATAAGCTGACTAAGAAGAACAGACACCCATTACCGAGGATTGACGATCTTTTTGACCAGCTTGTCGGTGCTTCTGTTTTCTCTCAGCTTGATCTTGCTACTGGATTTCATCAGCTCAGAGTGGCTGAAGATAGTATAGACAAGACTGCATTCAGAACTCCAGATGGATTCTTTGAATGGCTTGTTATGCCGTTCGGTTTGACGAATGCACCCGCGTATTTCGTGGACTTGATGAGTAGGGTGTTTCGAGAGTTCTTGAACAAGTTTGTCGTGGTCTTTGTGGATGATATTCTGATCTTCTCCAAGGATGAAGAAGAGCACGCGAGGCATCTTGTAGAGGTGATGGATACGCTTAGAGCGCATCAGTTAAAGGCCAAGTTCTCCAAGTGTCACTTTTGGAGAAGGGAAGTTAGATTCCTTGGGCATATCGTATCCAAGCAAGGCTTAGCGGTGGATCCCGCTAAGGTAGTTGCAGTTCAGGATTGGAAGACTCCAAGGAATGCAACCGAGGTGAGAAGTTTTCTAGGTCTTGCGGGTTTTTACCGGAAGTTCATCAAGGACTTCGCGAAGATATCCGCTCCTCTTACTAAGTTGACGAAGAAGAACTTAGTTTTTGCTTGGGATATGGACTGTGAGCTTGCTTTTCAGAGACTCAAGAGAGCCCTTACCTCAGCACCAGTTCTAGCTTTACCCGATGGTGGTAAGATGTTTACCGTGTACACTGATGCTTGTGGCACGGGATTGGGCGCCGTTCTGATGCAAGAAGGCAGAGTTATATGTTTTGGTGGGAGGCAACTTAAGGTGCATGAGAAGAATTATCCCACTCATGATCTAGAGCTGGCAGCGATAGTATATGCACTCAAGGCTTGGCGTCATTATCTTCTGGGAGAGAGATTTGAGCTGTATACTGATCATAAGTCTTTGAAGTATCTCTTTTCGCAGAAGGATCTGAACTTGAGGCAGCAAAGATGGATGGAATTCTTGGCGTCCTATGATTTTGATATAGCCTATACCCCTGGCAAGGGGAATGTTGTAGCGGATGCGTTGAGTAGAAAAAGGTTGACACTAAGTCCTCTATTTGTTGAGATGAAGAATTTAGAGTTCTTGGCAACCTTTGATTTCTCTTTGGCGGTTGAGTCGATGACCGGTTCTTTAGCATCTCTTGAGCTCAGGCCTACCCTTCTGGATCAAGTTGGGGCTTCGCAGAAGGAAGACCCTCAGATAATTGAGATTATGGATAAGCTGATTCGAGTGGAGACATCTGGTCACCTTGCTCGATATTCTATAGATGATAAGGGTTGGCTGAGGAGAGACGGAAGGCTTTGTGTTCCGATGGTGGAAGACTTGGTGAGGAAAGTTCTTGAGGAAGCACATCGTTCCAAGTTGACTATACATCCAGGCGGTGATAAGATGTATAAAGATATGAAGCGTATTTTCTTTTGGCCTGGGATGAAGAAGGATGTGGCAGAGTTTGTCTCTAGATGTATCATTTGCCAGCAAGTTAAGGCAGAGTCAAAGAAGCCCGGTGGGCTATTGCATCCTCTAGATGTTCCACTTTGGAAGTGGGAGAGTATCTCCATGGACTTTATTGATGGGCTTCCAAGGTCAAGGAAAGGGAATACGAGCATTTGGGTTATTGTGGATAGACTCACGAAGAGTGCTCATTTTATTCCAGTAAAGAGCAAGAGGACCGCATCTTGGCTAGCGTCCGTATATCTTCGTGAGATTGTGAGACTTCATGGAGTCCCTTCCAGCATAGTCAGTGACCGAGACCCCATCTTTACTAGTCAGTTCTGGAACAGTTTGCAGGAAGCTATGGGCACGAGGTTGAACCTGAGTACGGCCTATCACCCACAAACGGACGGTCAGACAGAAAGGGTGAATAGGGTACTTGAGGACTTGTTGAGGCTTTGCATTCTGGATTTTGGTGGTACTTGGGAAGACCGTCTTCCTCTTGTTGAGTTTGCATATAATAACAGTTATCAAGCAAGCATAGGGATGGCACCATTTGAAGCTTTATATGGGAGGCCGTGCAAGTCACCTACATGTTGGTGGAAGACTACAGATAAGCTTATACTTGGACCTGACATGATTAGAGATACATCCGAGAAGGTCGAGTTGATTAGAAGACAGATGAAAGCGGCCCAAGACCGACAGAAATCCTATGCTGATAAGCGAAGATCCAATTTGGAGTTTGATGTTGGGGATATGGTTTTCGTAAAGGTTTCTCCTTTGCGGAATGTAGTCCGATTTGGAGCCGTTGGGAAGTTAGCACCGAGATTTGTTGGACCCTTCCCTATCATAGAGAGAATTGGGAAGATGGCTTATAAAGTGCAATTGCCCGAGAGGCATAATGTCTTTCATGTCTCGCATCTCCGAAAGTGCCTACATGAGTCCGCTGAGGTGGTTGAACCTAGCATTCTTGAAGACGTAGAAGTAGAGAAAGAGGCAACTTTGAGGAGAGCTCCGATTCGTATCTTGGGGACGGAGACCAAGAAGCTAAGGAATCGAGAGGTCAAGTTGGTGAAGGTTCAATGGGGTGAAGCCGAAGAAGACGCAACTTGGGAAACCGAGGAGAAGATGCGTGGGCTTTATCCATTCCTTTTTGAGGGTACACTCTCAATCTCTTTTTAGCATATCTTTCTCTTTGCTATCCATGTTTATCTAGTTATCGTGCTAATCTTGTCATGAGAACCTTAGGTAGAAACCCTTTGGATGAAACATGTGTTTGGGACATGTTATGTTTGATGGTTGCAAGTGGTTACAAGTGTTTGCAAGTGGTTACTCGTGGATGCATGATACACATTAGGCACTAGATCGGCTCACACACTCCTCATATTGCATATGCATGAGTGTTTATGCTTATTCTTGGATGAAATTCGTATGCTATCACATGGATGTTGCATATGGATGTATGATTGAGCACGCATGTAGATATTATACATTATGTTAGGGATTTGCATACATATGGATACATTTCACTAACATATTTTGCATTGATCTTTGCATTAGATAAGTACATATACACACACTTTTGCATATGTTCATACAGCATTTAGAATCTTTTAAGGACAATGGTTGCTCGTGGATGATGTTTTGAGTAGATGGATGTTGGATGGTAGGATATGTTCTTCCTAACTTGAAGATTTCGGGGACGAAATCCTTTAAGGAGGGGAGAATGTAACAACCTATATTTTCAATAACCTGTTATAACATAAATCGAGGCAGAAATTAATTCTAAAATCTGAATCAAGGGAAACGGGCTATGCCATTGCGTTCGTCTCGGAAAAATACGCGAAATAGAGTCCGAGTTTTCGAAAATCGGAGTCCGTATGACCCGATTAAGGCCTGACGAAGTTTTCAGAAAATTCCTAAGTAAAAACAGATTTGAATTTCAAGTTCAAAAGTGGGAAATTAGGGCAAACTGGCGCAGGCGGGAAAACTCCCGCCAGGACCCCCATGTCGACAGGCTTGTCGACAGGGTCCCCAGGGTGTCGACAGCCCTGTCGACACAGGGTGGCCGGGCAGTTTTGCCTGGCGCACCATTTTGGGTTTTGGTCTGGTTGTGTGGCTTGGTTCTAGAGAATTCCGAAATCTGATGGACCTAATTCAACCTAGGGTTAATCCTATGGTCTAAATCACTAGCCTAATCTATAAATAAGACCCTAACCTACCCTAAATCACTCATTATTCATCCTAGCAACCAAACTATGTCAAATTGAATTCTCAAATGGCCTCCACCTAAAAACCCTAGCCTCCACCCTCTTCAAAAATCATTCCTATGAAGATTTTGATGTTCATACAAGAATTTCTAAGTTGTATGAATGATCATTAGCTTGCATACATCATCAAGTTGCAAGCTTTATTTGCTAAGCTAGAGTTTTTGGGATTTTTGTTAATTGGAGCTTTGTTTTGGGTTTTTATATGCTTGCATAAAGGGCTTCTCAATCTTTATTAGTAGATTTGTGTCTTCATAATATTTGTAAGCCCTCTTACCTTCATTTTAGAAACTCTAAAGTTAATATGTGATGAAAGTTGGGATTTATGCATGTTTAATAAGTTATGCATGCTTATGCGAGTTCACTATGCTATGTTATGCATGTTTAATAAGTTATGCATGCTTATGCGAGTTCACTATGCTATGTTATGCATGTTTAATAAGTTATGCATGCTTATGCGAGTTCACTATGCCATGTTACACATGTTTGATAAGTTATGCATGTTTACGCAAGATCACTATGCCATGATTTGCAAGTTTAACAAGTTATGCATGTTTATGCAAGTTCACTATACCATGATTTGCAAGTTTAACAAGTTATGCATGTTTATGCAAGTTCACTATGCCATGATTTGCAAGTTTAACAAGTTATGCATGTTTATGCAAGTTCACTATGCTAAGTTATGCAAGTCCAATATGTTATGCATGTTTATTATGATATGTAAGATTTATCATGTATGTTGTGCCAAGTTCCCTCTTTCTATCCTTTATGCGTTATGACGAATATGTAAGCGATAGAATGACGTTGGGTTTTTTTTGGGTAAAACTTAAAATACATGAAAATATAAGATTGGGAATTTACCTATTAAGTTAGGTCTACCCCTTGGGAATTTACCTATTAAGTTAGGTCTACCCAAGTATTTGTTAAACTTGTGATTATGTTTTGAAAATAAAGTGGACATGACACTTAGAAAACATAAGTGTGGCCAACTCGAGGTTGGGTTGAGTTTGTAGCGTAAACCTACCCGGAACCGACCGGCTTAACTAGTTGCTACAAACAATAGGACCCAATGTGAGAAGTTGGTCATGTGTACCTGGGACCCGAGGTTAGACCAAGTTGTGGTGTAAAGCTACCCGGACCCGCCCGGCTTAACTAGTAACCGCAACAAAGTCTAATGTGAGAGGTTAAGGTACAATTAAATTAATGCCTCATGATTAGGGTTAAGTCATGGCCCACTAATACTTAACCAATTTTGGGGATACGAGGGATTAAATGGGGTTAAGTGGTGAACTGTTGGTTACACTTAACTAATTTAATCCATGATTAGTGAGGGGTTAAACCACACTTAACCCTCTTAGAAAACCCTAGCAACGTGGTCTGTTCCAGCAGTAATCCCAGTTTGGTATCATTCACAACCCTAGAGGCTAGGCTAGGGCGGGGCACGATTACTGGACTGATGTAAGCGACCAAAGCGACGGCTGAGTGGTACAGTGGTGCGGGTCCAGGCGGGCTACGGACGTGCACGTAGTTCGGTGTTGGACAAACTCGAGGCACGGGTACCAGTAGGTTTAGATTGTGCATTATTGCTTAGGTGTCTGGGGTTGACACCCGAGGGCTTGATACACCCGAAGGTGGACCCAGTACAGTCTGACTACAACCATATGTGGGTCGTATGGACACCAACACTTGACGTGTTAGGTTTATAGGGAGCCGATCGACTAGACCGTTGGGCTGGACCTTGCATTAAGGTCACCTCATGCTATTGGGCCAAAGTTTGGGCTGAGGGATCAATACCTGTTATGATTAGTTTGCTAGTACACTGTGGTGCAAAGCTTAATCTTCTTTATGTGATGACACCTTTATCTATTGCCAGTATGTTCATCTCAGTTTCCATCATGATGTTAACTTTATTAGTTTATAGAATGATCGTAGTAGGGCTTACCAGTCTTTTTGACTGACCTGTTTTCTTTCGCTTCTTTTCTTCCGTTTCCCCCCCAGGTTCTCAGGGAGGGAACAGTGGTGCTTAGCTTGGATCGCTTGCTTGTTTGCTGGATAGCTCATGTATGTCTGGACATTGAGCTCGCTATGGTTTATCATCTTTATTTTGGGGATAGCACTATGTATTTCAGTATTTCTGTTTATGATGTACTAGACATGTTTATTTTGGCAGTTGACTTTATGATGTACTAGACTTGTTTTGAGATGGTTTGAGATATTCCGCTGTTTTATTCTCACTTACTCTGTTTTATATATATATTTATGTTCTTGTTCTGCCTTGATATATCATTATGCATGCTTACCCAGTTCTAACGCCCCCCAGAAGCTAGTGCCCCCGAAAGAGAGACCCTAGCGGAGGTGGGGTGTTACAGTGATGGTACTATGTATAGTCTTCAGGCGTTGAGTAGTAGCTAAATTCCTGATTGGTTAATTTTTGTGATAGTTGATTTCATTTTCAAATAGTTTACGCATGCATCGTTTATAACACCCCACCTCCGTTAAGGTCACTCACAAAGGGAATGCCTTAACTTTGGTGGAGCATTTTAGTAAACAGAACAGAAACTTACAAGACAGATAAAACAGTACTTGAAAAATTTATAACTTTATTACAACAGAAGCCGAAATAAGCTTGGTTACATCCTTTCAAATCACAATATCAGAATTCAAATACAAAATATCAGTCTTGTACAAAAGCCTTCAGATTGCATAGTTTAAAATCATAATCCCCACAGAAGAAGACAAGCCATACTTTAAGCACTTCAAGCAGAAGAAATCTAGATCAAGCTAGAGTATTCCCTTCTAAAAAACCTGGGAGGGGGAAACGGAAGAAAGGAGGCGAAACAACAAGGGTCAGACAAAAAGTCTGGCAAGTCCAGTGATTTTCAGTTATGAACAGATAATAATAACATGACATGAAAATAAAACTGGATGAGAGATAACAGTAACAGGTGTAGCGGATATTACAGAAGAACACAATGACATAAGCTATTTCTCTACACTTCTCTACACTAATACTAGTATAACAGAATTAGGTGTCACCCTAATGTCTAAACTGAAACAGAAACGGGTACAGAATAATTTCCACAGAAGAGAGTGCTAGTAATGGGCCTTTACCCCCCGAACAGAAACAGACAGAAGCAGAAACATATTAATCCCTACGTAAACAGAATGTAGAATTAGGTGTATACTAGTAATGGGCCTTTACCACCCCAACATATGGTACCACGCAGAAACAGACAGGTGTTACCACCCAACAGAAACAGACGGTACCAACAGAAACAGACAGAACTAAGTGTACCCAAAAACCCTACCCCAAGCGATCGGCTTCCTAATACATAAATACCCTATGTCAGCCCCACAGTAGGGTGTATCACTCCCTAAAGTGACAACCAATTTTCACAGACCTATTTACATATGTCACGGCGTCTTACATCCTCAGAGGCAGACCGGGGTCCATGCACGCACATGACCCGGTTGGAACACACCATCAACACCCCTCGCCATTATCAGAATGAACCCCTTATAATTAGTTTAGTAAGCGTGCCCGGACCCTACCTACTGCTGGGTCAAGGTTTTGATACCAGAAAGGGTTACTGACTAATATGGGTCCCAAACAACAGATGACAAAAGTAATTCCCTACCTATCCTTGTGTCCCCAGACTAACAGATTTCAGATTAACTTGTTTACAAGTTTCAGACATACATAATTCAGATCAACTAGTTCACAGACAAGTTTTCAGACTAACGGATCAGATATACAGATTTAACAGACTTACCGATTAACCAGTTACAGATTAATAGACTTACTGATTTGTCTAACTTTGTAATTGGGCCTACAGATTCACGGAACAGATTTATTAAATTCATTAGTCTAGTGGGTTTAACCCTATCCGCCCAACACGTTTTAGACATCATATTTATCTCAGATTTTAAATATTAATGCCCAGACCTCTCACATTAGACTGACAGTTTGCGGCTACTGATTAGGCCGGTTGGTTCCGGGCAGATTTCTGCCGCAATCTGAGTCTAACCTCGGGTTTCAAGCACGTTATGACTAACTTCTCACATTAGAACCTATTATTTGCGGCCACTGGATGTGCCGGGCGGTTCCGGGCAGGATTACGCTGCAAACTCATTCTAACCTCGAGTTAGCCATGTTTATCTTTGCAGCCAATTAATTAATAATTTATCATTTATCCCCACGCCTAATATACATGTCAATTATTCATAACTATAGCCAATTCAGATTATGTCAATAATAGACTAATTATATCAACTCAACAGATATAGCAGATAACATATTTTCGCAGATTAGGCGACTTAACGTATTCAGCAGAATTTGGTAATTTAGCAGATTTAGCATATAACAGATTTGGCATTTTCCAGCAGACTAGTAGATGACAGATTTGGCAGATGAACAGATCTAGCAGATTAGGCAATATAGCAGAACTAGCAGATTAGGCAATATAACAGAACTAGCAGATTAGGCAATATAACAGAACTAGCAGATTAGGCAAATATAACAGATTTAATCATTCCTTAAAGTTTCACAAACATATCTTGCCAAATTATAAATTTGGCCTATGTTTGCATGCCTAAATAGTTGTCATGATTCATATTATGATCATATACCCCATGTTTTCATTGAATTTACATGTCACAGATTATGGTCATAATTTACATGTCCCAGTTTAGTTCAACTTGCCTAGTACAAAAGATTCACATATAAATTATACCAAATATAGCCATCGATTTCAATGCATGTCATATATTCAAAAATCTCCTACTTAGTTGTTATTCACATTTGATAGTTATCAAATCTTAATATATATCTTCACACCTAAGTCACATTCTCTTTCAAATCATGAATTGTTATATAAACAATATGCCCAAAAATCTAGTTATAATAGATCTTAATTCAAAATATGCGTTATGTCCAATGTCTCGAGTCACATGTTAACATACCATGGTTCCTCTTCTTCCAATTCACATAATATGCATAGATCTAAATCTAGTTTACAACCTATGTCCTTTTTCTTAAATCAGTCACAGATTAGCCATGTCCAATTATGCCACATTCATTATTTGTCCCAAACATTTTAGCGTTCGTGCGTTAATCTCTTAGGAGATTGGCGCAGGCTCGTAGTAGCCTGGCTATAGAATAGAAAGAAGAAGAGATACAGTGAAACACCCCACCTCCGTTAGGGTCACCCTCAAAGGGAATGCCCTAATTTTGGTGGAGGTTTATAAGTATAAGTCACAGATATACAAGATAGATATAAGAACACATATTTTTGAACAACGGAAAACAACAACAACTTTTATTTCATTAAAATATGTGTTACACAAACCATGCCATAATTGTCTTACAATTCTTCCAAAAACATAACATCTTCATAACTGTCTTGATTACATTATTTAAAGAAGCATAAAGAAAACATAAATAAACTGCATAAGTCCCATAATTGCTGTCCAAAGCCATAGTCCAAAACGAAAAAGATCCAAGCAATACATTCTTTCTTTTCAAGCTGGATGTGAAAGCTGGTCAAGCTGCGGTATTCCCTCCCTGTGGACCTGGGGAGGGGGGGGGGGAACGAAAGGAAAGAAGTCGAAAGAAAAGTAGAGCCAGACATAAAGCCTGAGTAAGTCTAGGACTATTCAGTCTATGAATAAATAACTGGGTATGATAAGTATAAACTGGAAATGGGAAAGCACCATAAAATAAGTTAAGTTGTCTAGAGTCAAATATACTATCATACCCCATATTAATCTCTGTACCTATATAAACTAGTTTCCAACCGGCACTCCATAATCAGGGTGAAGTGATCCATTTCTGATGATCGGCTCCTACTCGCATAGTTACATGTGTCTTACGGCCCCCGTTGTTGTAGTTACCTATGCTGGTCCCACCATGGGGTGTATCAAGTCCCATGGTGGCGGCCCGACACAATTCTAGAATGCACAGGTATACTACTGGTGCCCAGTGCCTTATTTTTCTACGTCGGAGTGTGTGCACGCCCGCACCCCGTTAGAACCTACACTGCTGCACCACCGCCGTCGATTTGACCACTTACAGTCAGCCCAGTAATCGTGCCCCACCCTGCCTAGTTCAGGGTATCCTGATACACCTTGTAGGGTTACTGCTGAAAAGTGTCCCCCGCTACTAGGTTTTCTATTTCTAGCCAACATGCTAGGTTGGTTAAGTGTTTTGTAAACCTAACCCCCAATCAGTCTGTATAGTTTAGCATGTTCCATTTTGATTAAGTATTAATTCAATTTACTTATTCCTATCAATCCTGACTCAGCCTTAATTGTCTTATTAAAGCCTTGACCTCTCACATTAGACAGGTATTGTTGTGGCTGCCTGTTGCCGGTTGGTATTGTTGGGCTTCGTGTTTAACCACCCACATTGGATAGGTATTGTTGTGACTATTGGACAGCCGGGCGGTTCCGGGCAGGTTTACATCACAACTCAATCCAACCTCGGGTTAAACACATCGTATTTTCTACATTTACATATTTTGTCTCTTTTCTTTTTATATGTAAATATTTGTGGCCCATTATTCAAATTCATCTTTATTGGGTAAAATTAATTTATACCACTTAATTGTTTTTCAAGGTTGTTGGCATGCGTCAAACATGCCAACACATATGTTCTATGTTTTAACCCAAACGTCATTACCCCCGTTTTACACATTCGCTACAATATAAGATATGTTGGGTTTAACATTTAAACCCAACTTAGCCATAAGAAAAGGGGAGGCTTATAACATGGTGTTTATAAGGTAACATAAAAAGGGGAGTGTGAACGCATGAACTTGCAACATAACGATCTAACTAACATGAATTAGGCAAATGTGAACTTGCATTGTAATAGCATATAATCATGGTATAAATAATACTTAAACATGAATCATTCTATTCATATAATCATGGCATAAACATACCTAAACATGTACCATTCTATTCATATAATCATGGCATAAATATACCTAAACATGAAATCATGTTTTTTAGTCTATTCATGTGAACTTGCAATTAGAATGTAAATCTAACTTAATTATGTGTCGCATATATCACTATATGATTTTGATAACAACATAGGCCTAAAACATGTTTCAACTAGGCATCACACCAAACATAGTTTAGTCATGTTCATAAAGATGCTTACTTTTGTCTCTAATACAAAAGCATGGTTTTACACTTGAATCACGATGCCAATTTAACATAAATTCATATAAACCATAGTACTTAGTTGAATCCAATTACACACTAAAAGTGGTAATAAAAGTATGTACATCATATTGGCATAATGGTGAATCATATACTTGCATTAATCCCAAATAAACTACCACAACATATGATTGTTAACATGAATCATATACTTGCATGAATCTAAATTAAACCACTACAAAAATGTAGTTGTTAACTTCCAACATAAATTACATACTTGCAAATATCCAATCGTTATACCATAACAATTCCAAATCGTTTAGAATCAAAGCAACATACAAATATAGATTATTATCACCACAATTCCATTTCTCACTTTACACAAATGACAACACAATTATTTATTCACATCGGAATAGCACTCTACTTACAACGTATGACGAATCTTCAATTCAGGAATCTGAATTCCGAATTTGGAGATGCTATCCTTTGTTTTAGGCGTTGTTTTGATTTAATTGACGTTGCTTTAAGCTTTCGAATTATCTCCTAATTGTCTCTCAATTTCTGACGGCTATTCCTAGTCTTTCCTCAGCAGCATGACGGTCTCATCTCCATTTTAGTTTGTGTGAATTAGGGTGAGTCTTAGGTCCCTTTTATAGAGTTTGTGAGTTGATTAGGACCGTCGATGGAGCTTGGTTTAATAATAGCCGTTCGTTTGAAGGGGAGACCAACCAGGAGCTGACACCTAGGCCTAGTGACAAGGCAAGGCTCAGAAAATCGACCAAACACAGACCAGGCCAGCCAGGGGGGCTGGGTTCGACCTGGCACAGGGGCCAGGTCGACACGCCAGTCGACATCGTGTCGACTTGGCAGTCGACACGGGTTACCCAGGTCGACTACCCAGTCGACCTGGGTAGCCCCAGGTCGGCTACCAAGTCGACCTGGGTGCCTTGGTCGGGAAAATTCCCGCCCTGGCCAATCCGGGCCGATTTTGATTTTTGAATTGGTTTTTCTGAGTTGTTTGGAATTTTAAACTGAATTCTGAAACTTCCGAAGGCCATGTCTTCTTCATACGGAGTCCGTTTTATGCAAACTCGGACCCTATCTCAAGCAGAATTCCGAGACGAACGCAATGGCGTGTCCCGTTTCCCTTAATTCTTTGATTTGAAATTAGTTATACTTTAATTTGTGAATTTCACTGTTATAGAATACACGGAGTGTTACATTCTCCCCCACTTAAAAGGATTTCGTCCCTGAAATCTTCAAGTTCAGGAAGAATGTACATCCTAACATCCAAACATCCATCTACTCATTCATCAAACACGAGCATCCATTGTCCTTAAAAGACTTCTAATGCTTCATGATCATATGCGAAGTGTGTGTGTACATGTACTTATCTAATGCAAAATCAGACGGTCTACTGATTCAGTTGACCTCCTTAATGCGAATTATGTAAGTGCCATAAATCCATTATGTATGCAAATTCTCCTATTCATGATTCTACATGAATGCTCAACCATTTATATAAATGCAACATCCATATGACAACGCATTAAACTTCAACCATATACGAATATAAATACATTTATGAATATGCAATATGAAGTGACTTAGCCGATCTAAAACCTAGATTGTGTGTATATGCAACCACGAGCAATCACTTGCAACCACTTGCAATAATCATCCATAACATGTTTCAATTACATGTTTTCATCCAAAGAGTTTCTACCTAAAAGATAAGGTCGAGGAGATATACCTAAAAAGATAGATAAAAGCGCAACTTAAGGAAAAAGAAAGATCAAAGATGTACCCTCGAAAAGAAAAGGGTAGGTTGCGCGTATTCTAGCTTCAGATTCCCAAGTTGCGTCTCCCACGGTGTCGCTCCACTGAACTTTGACGAGCTTGACTTCGCGGTTGCGTAGCTTTTTCACTTCCGTTCCTAATATGCGGGTTGGAACTTTCCTCACGGTTGCTTCGCGTTCCACTTCAGCTTCTTCTAGGATATTTGGCTCTACCACTTCAGCAGATTCATGTAGACATTTTCGGAGCCGCGAAACGTGAAAGACGTTGTGAAGCCCGGCCAATTTTTCGGGTAGCTCTAATCTATAGGCCATTTTCCCAATTTTCTCGTTGATAGGAAATGGCCCTATGAACCTTGGTGCTAGCTTTCCTGTGGTTCGAAAATGAACAACGTTCCTTAGCGGAGATACCTTAAGAAAAACTCTGTCCCCAACCTCAAATTCAAGGTCGGTCCTCCTCTCGTCGGCGTAGGACTTTTGTCTGTCTTGGGCCGTCTTCATCCTTCTTCGTATTAAGTCTACTTTCTCTGAAGTCTCTCGGATCATATCTGGTCCAAGTATGATCTTATCAGTAGACTCCCACCAACAAGTGGGCGATCGGAACGGTCTTCCATATAAAGCTTCGAAGGGCGCCATTCCGATGGTGGCTTGGTAGCTGTTGTTGTAGGCAAATTTCACCAAAGGAAGATGGTCTTCCCATGTCCCTCCGAAGTCAAGGACGCACAGTCTTAAAAGGTCCTCCAAAACACTGTTCATTATTTCTGTCTGGCCGTCGGTTTGGGGATGATAGGTTGTGCTTAAGCATAATTGTGTGCCTACCGCTTCTTGCAGACTCCGCCAAAACTCACTTGTGAAGATAGGGTCTCGGTCACTAACAATGCTAGATGGTATTCCATGGAGTCGAACAATTTCCTTGAGGTAAAGAGATGCTAGGGATGAGGCAGTTCTTTTACTTTTGACAGGTAAAAAGTGGGCGCTTTTAGTAAGCCTATCCACTATTACCCAAATGCTAGTGTTGCCTCTCCTAGACCTAGGCAGCCCATCAATGAAGTCCATTGAGATACTATCCCACTTCCACTGCGGGACCTCTAGAGGATGGAGCAGACCGCCAGGCTTTTCCTGTTCCGCCTTAACCTGTTGGCACACCATACACTTAGAAATAAAATCTGCCACGTCCTTCTTCATGCCATTCCAAAAGAAAGTCCTCTTTATGTCCTTGTACATTTTATCCCCGCTTGGGTGTATCGTCATCTTGGAGTGATGTGCTTCCTCGAGAACCTTCTTTACTAAATCCCTTGTCTGTGGGACGCATAGTCTTCCATCTCGCCTTAGCCAACCCTTGTCGTCGATGGAGTATCTGCTGAGGTGACTTGAAGTCTCACCCCTAATTAGCCTATCAATCGTCTCCATAAGCTAAGGGTCTTCGCGTTGTGCTGTCCCTATTGAGTCCACTAAAGTCGGGCGTACTTTGAGAGATGCTAGCAAGCCTGGTACAAAATCTGAGGAGGTCCTAAAGTCAAAGCTGGCTATAAACTCTATGCTTTGTCTTTCAACAAACAACGGGCTTAGGGTTAGTTTCTTTCGGCTCAACGCGTCTGCCACTACGTTGCCTTTGCCTGGAGTGTAGGAGATCTCGAAATCGTACGAGGCAAGAAACTCCATCCATCTCTGTTGCCTCAAGTTAAGATCTTTCTGCGAGAAAAGTTATTTCAACGATTTATGGTCAGTGTAAAGTTCGAACTTCTCACCTAGGAGATAGTGTCGCCAGGACTTGAGTGCAAAGACGATGGCGGCTAACTCAAGATCATGGGTCGGGTAGTTCTTTTCATGCACTTTCAATTGTCTTCCGCCATAAGCTACTACCCTTCCTTCTTGCATTAAGACAGCGCCTAGCCCTGTCCCACATGCATCTGTATAAACTGTGAACATCTTGCTTCCATCTGGCAACGTCAAAACTGGGGCTGTTGTAAGAGCCCTTTTTAGTCGTTGGAAAGAAAACTCGCAATCCAAGTCCCAATTGAACACTAGATTCTTCTTTGTCAGCTTTGTGAGGGGAGCTGAGATTTTCGCAAAATCCCTTATGAATTTTTGGTAGAAACCTGCTAGTCCTAGAAAACTTCGGACCTCAGTTGCATTCCTTGATGTCTTCCAATCCTGCACCGCTACTACCTTAGCCGGGTCTACTACTTACCCTTCTTTGGATACTATGTGCCCAAGGAACCGCACTTCCGCTCTCCAAAAGTGGCATTTGGAGAATTTGGCTTTTAGCTAATGGACTCGCAGAGTTTCCATGATTGCCCTTAAGTGCTGAGCATGTTCCTCTTCGCTCTTTGAGAAGATAAGGATATCGTCTACGAAGACCACTACGAACTTATTGAGGAAATCCCTGAACACCCTACTCATCAAGTCCACGAAGTAAGCGGGTGCGTTTGTCAAGCCAAAAGGCATGAAAAGCCATTCAAAGAAGCCGTCTGGGGTTCTGAATGCTGTCTTATCGATACTATCTTCAGCCACCCTTAGTTGATGAAAACCGGTCGCCAAATCGAGTTGGGAGAAAACAGACGCTCCTACAAGTTGATCAAACAGATCGTCGATTCTGGGGAGAGGGTGCCTATTCTTTTTCGTTAGCTTGTTGAGCTCCCTATAGTCAACACATAGACGGAGTGAACCATCCGCCTTTGTAGCGAACACCACTGGAGCACCCCATTCTGAAATGCTCCTTCTAATGAACCCCTTCTCTAAAAGCTCTTTAATCTGTTTACTGAGCTCTTTCCTTTCCCATGGAGCCATGTGTCTAACGGGTAACGCAACGGGCTTTGCATTATCTACAAGATATATGCGGAAGTCTATCTCCCGCTTCGGACGCAAGCCCTTCACCTCTTCGAAGACATCCGGATATTCCCGGACCACTCTAACCGATTGCAAACTTTCAACAGAGGCATCTAGCGATTCATGATAACCAAGCATAACCGCATAGGAGGGATTATAAGTAATTTCCAGAGTGTTACCGAGTTGGGTCAGAAGCCTAACCACCCTTTTCTCACAATCCAGGATGGCACCATTACTGGATAGCCAATCCATGCCCAAAATCAAACCATATCCCGAGAAGCCCAAAACAAAGGCACTACATCTAAATTCTACGCTTAGAATAGAAATTTTCAATCCCACACAGATCATAGACAAATGAGATGGGCCTCCAATTGGGTTTGAAACAATTAAGGGGTCCTCTACCATACTAGTTTCTAGGTGCAGAGATTCTACTAAAGCAGACGAGATAAAGGAGTGTGATGCGCCAGAATCAAATAAAGTGCGAACTGGGTGATCATAAAGATAAAGTACACTTTCTACAGAAGTATTTATACCTCGCTGTTGCAGAGGTGGCGCCTCTAGCACATGAACCTGTGCCCCTGAGGTGGATCCAACCCTCTGCCCCTATCCTCGTTTCTTCGGGCAATCCTTAGCTATGTGGCCTGTCTCACCGTAAGAAAAGCACCCACCATTCATCTTGGCCTTCTTTTTCCAGCAATCTTTCACTAAGTGCCCCACTTTGCCATAGAAATTACACTTCCTCTTCTCTTTGTTGTCTTTCCCGCCCTTCTTAATGTCTGTCTTCTTAGGCTGCAAACCCTCTTTCTTCCCTTGAGAGCTTTCTGCCTTTGTCTCCTTCTTGCCCTTATCCTCTTCATTCAGCAATGCCATCTGCACCAACCTTTCATACGTAGCTCCCATGGGTATATGGATCATGGCCAAACTGTGTAATGGCTCATTCAACCCCTTGACAAAGCGGAGAGCCTTCTTGTGCGGGGTGTTGACTAGGTCTAGTCCGAACCTAGCTAGCTGATCGAACTGATTAACATACTCTTTGACTGTCATATTCCCTTGCTTAAGAAATAAGAAAATTTCCAACTGAAGACTCCTTTCAGCTTCTGAGAGAAATTTAGCCTCAAACCTTGCCCTAAAGTCCTCCTATGTTTCCACTGGTCTTTCTGCATTGGTGACTTCCCACCAGTAGGAAGCCTCACCTTTAAGTAGCCATACTGCCAGTTGTACATTCTGCCTATCTTCTACATCAAAGATGACGAATAAGTCCTCGGTTTCTTTCAGCCAATTCCTAGCTACTACGAAGGACTCGGTTCCATAAAAGTCCTTTCCTCCCATAGCTTTAAAATCTTTACATATCTTAGCAAAAGTATTTCCTCGCGGAGGAGGTGGAGGAAGAGGTGCTGCTGCAGCTGGATGATTTCCTGCAGCTGGAGGAGGAGGAACGATAGGACCTGGCTGAGTGGCCCTAGCTTCTAAGAATCATCTAAACCAACCAGGTATTGGTATACCCTCTGGCAAGTTAAGTTCTTCGGACATGCTGAAACAAAAAGGATAGATTCAAAACGAAGGATAAAAGATAGTACCTATGGCTTTGGGGGACTTTGCCTTTTTTAAAATATAATATTTTATCTTTAAAAATGCTTCTTTAAATTTTCCCTTGAAAATAAATTTTCAAAACTGTTATCTTATCTGGTAAACCTATGCTCTGATACCAAGTGAAACACCCCACCTCCGTTAGGGTCACTCTCAAAGGGAATGCCCTAATTTTGGTGGAGGTTTATAAGTATAAGTCACAGATATACAAGACAGATATAAGAACACATATTTTTGAACAACGGAAAACAACAACAACTTTTATTTCATTAAAATACGTGTTACACAAACCATGCCATAATTGTCTTACAATTCTTCCAAAAACATAACATCTTCATAACTGTCTTGATTACATTATTTAAAGAAGCATAAAGAAAACATAAATAAACTGCATAAGTCCCATAATTGCTGTCCAAAGCCATAGTCCAATAAGTCTAGGACTATTCAGTCTATGAATAAAGAACTAGGTATGATAAGTATAAACTGGAAACGGGAAAGCACCATAAACTAAGTTAAGTTGTCTAGAGTCGAATATACTATCGTATCCCATATTAATCTCTGTACCCATATAAACTAGTTTCCAACCGGCACCCTATGATCAGGGTGAAGTGATCCATTTCTGATGATCGGCTCCTACTCGCATAGTTACATGTGTCTTACGACCCCCGTTGTTGTAGTTACCTATGCTGGTCCTACCATGGGGTGTATCAAGTCCCATGGTGGCGGCCCGACACAATTCTAGAATGCACAGGTATACTACTAGTGCCCAGTGCCTTATTTTTCTACGCCGGAGTGTGTGCACGCCCGCACCCCATTAGAACTTACACTGCTGCACCACCACCGTCGATTTGACCTCTTACAGTCAGCCCAGTAATCGTGCCCCACCCTGCCTAGTTCAGGGTATCCTGATACACCTTGTAGGGTTACTGCTGAAAAGGGTCCCCCGCTACTAGGTTTTCTATTTCTAGCCAACATGCTAAGTTGGTTAAGTGTTTTGTAAACCTAACCCCCAATCAGTCTGTATAGTTTAGCATGTTCCATTTTGATTAAGTATTAATTCAATTTACTTAATCCTATCAATCCTGACTCAGCCTTAATTGTCTTATTAAAGCCTTGACCTCTCACATTAGACAGGTATTGTTGTGGCTGCCTATTGCCGGTTGGGTCCGGGCAGTCTTACGCCACAACTCAGTCTAACCTCGGGTCTTTGTTGGGCTCCGTGTTTAACCACCCACATTGGATAGGTATTGTTGTGACTACTGGACAGCCGGGCGGTTCCGGGCAGGTTTACATCACAACTCAATCCATCCTCGGGTTAAACACATCGTATTTTCTACATTTACATATCTTGTCTCTTTTCTTTTTATATGTAAATATTTGCGGCCCATTATTCAAATTCATCTTTATTGGGTAAAATTAATTTATACCACTTAATTGTTTTTCAAGGTTGTTGGCATGTGTCAAACATGCCAACACATATGTTCAATGTTTTAACCCAAACGTCATTACCCCCGTTTTACACAATCGCTACAATATAAGATATGTTGGGTTTAACATTTAAACCCAACTTAACCATAAGAAAAGGGGAGGCTTATAACATGGTGTTTATAAGGTAACATAAAAAGGGGAGTGTGAACGCATGAACTTGCAACATAACGATCTAACTAACATGAATTAGGCACATGTGAACTTGCATTGTAATAGCATATAATCATGGTATAAACAATACTTAAACATGAATCATTCTATTCATATAATCATGGCATAAACATACCTAAACATGTACCATTCTATTCATATAATCATGGCATAAACATACCTAAACATGAAATCATGTTTTTTAGTCTATTCATGTAAACTTGCAATTAGAATGTAAATCTAACTTAATTATGTGTCACATATATCACCATATGATTTTGATAACAACATAGGCCTAAAACATGTTTCAACTAGGCATAACACCAAACATAGTTTAGTCATGTTCATAAAGATGCTTACTTTTGTCTCTAATACAAAAGCATGGTTTTACACTTGAATCACGATGCCAATTTAACATAAATTCATATAAACCATAGTACTTAGTTGAATCCAATTACACACTAAAAGTGGTCATAAAAGTATGTACATCATATTGGCATAATGGTGAATCATATACTTGCATGAATCCCAAATAAACTACCACAACATATGATTGTTAACATGAATCATATACTTGCATGAATCTAAATTAAACCACTACAAACATGTAGTTGTTAACTTCCAACATAAATCACATACTTGCAAATATCCAATCGTTATACCATAACAATTCCAAATCGTTTAGAATCAAAGCAACATACACATATATATTATTTCGCCACAATTCCATTTCTCACTTTACACAAATCACAACACAATTATTTATTCACATCGGAATAGCACTCTACTTACAACGTATGACGAATCTTCAATTCAGGAATCTGAATTCTGAATTTGGAGATGCTATCCTTTGTTGTAGGCGTTGTTTTGATTTAATTGACGTTGCTTTAAGCTTTCGAATTATGTCCTAATTGTCTCTCAATTTCTGACGGCTATTCCTAGTCTTTCCTCAGCAGCATGACGGTCTCATCTCCGTTTTAGTTTGTGTGAATTAGGGTCAGTCTTAGGTCCTTTTTATAGAGTTTGTGAGTTGATTAGGACCGTCGATGGAGCTTGGTTTAATAATAGCCGTTCGTTTGAAGGGGAGACCAACCAGGAGCTGACACCTAGCCCTAGTGACAAGGCAAGGCTCAGAAAATCGACCAAACACAGACCAGGCCAGCCGAGGGGCTGGGTTCGACCTGGCTCAGGGGCCAGGTCGACACGCCAGTCGACACCGTGTCGACTTAGGTGCCTTGGGCGGGAAAATTCCCGCCCTGGCCAATCCGTCCCGATTTTGAATTGGTTTTTCTGAGTTGTTTGGAATTTTAAACTGAATTCTGAAACTTCCGGAGGCCATATCTTCTTCATACGGAGTCCGTTTTACGCAAACTCGAACTCTATCTCAAGCAGAATTCCGAGACGAACGCAATGGCATATCCCGTTTCCCTTAATTCTTTGATTTGAAATTAGTTATACTTTAATTTGTGAATTTCACTGTTATAGAATACATGGGGTGTTACATACAGAATAAAATAGATCAGAACAGAACATACACAATCTCAAATTCAGATTTACAATCATGTCACAATTACGATTAGAGTTTATATCGGAAAATAACTGCACTTGCCTTCTGTGGTTAAAGAAAGAACTTTAATTTGTTGTAGAATCGTTGTAGGAGCTTTAATCTCTAGTTTGATTGAGTTTAGAGGCTAAGAGAATTTCTTAGAGAGCGACAGCCATGATCAAGAGGAAGTCCAGCAACATTTTGATGTAAGAATGTTTTGTCGTTGTAGGAGCTTTAATCTCTAGTTTGATTGAGTTTAGAGGCTAAGAGAATTGCTTAGAGAGCGGCAGCCATGATCAAGAGGTAGTCCAGCAACATTTTGATGTAAGAATGTTTTGTTATCCATTAGGTTAGGTCTTAGGATGTATTTATAGGTGTAGGAACTCATTTAGGCCCTCAGATTAACCCTAGAACTCATCAGGTCCGTCCAAACACGTCACAACCCCCAAAATCGCACATACGCACGCACAAGGTTCGACCAGGGAGGTCGACCCCCAGGTCGACTGCCCAGTCGACCTGGTCTGGGGGGTCGACCGCCCAGTCGACTCCCCAGTCGGCCTGGGTCGAGGGTGCCGACTGCCCAGTCGACTCCCCAGTCGACCTGGGTCTAGGCGGGAAATTTCCCGCCCAGTCTGTTCTGGGTTTGAAATTCGAATTTTTGAATTCGAATTCGAGCTTATTTGAGCTCTGAATATTTCTGAAACTTCGGAGGGTCATATCTCCCTCATACAGACTCCGATTCTTGCAAACTCGGACTCTTTTCCAAGCAGAATTCCGAGACGAACGCAATGACGCAACCCGTTTCCCTTGATAAAAATTAATTATCCTCTTATTTGTTACTTATACATTCACAGAAAATACGAGGTGTTACATTCTCCCCTCCTTAAAGGATTTCGTCCCCGAAATCCTCAAGTTAAGAAGAATGTGTCCTACCATCCAACATCCATCTACTCAATCATCAATCAATTGCATCCATTGTCCTTAGAAACTTCTAATGTTGTATGAACATATGCAAAAGTGTGTGTATATGTTCCTTATCTAATGCAAAGATCAAGCGGTCCACTGATTTAGTTGACCTCCTTAATGCGAATTATGCCGGTGCCATGAGTCCAACATGTATGCAAATTTTCCTATTTGATACATATCATTTCTATATGAGTGCACAACCATTCAGTCATATGCAACATCCATGTGCTGAGTCAACCATTTTGCATCCACAAAAATTTAAAATGCTCACACATCCATATGTAGTATGAGAGTGTTTTCGAGCCGATCTAGTGCCTAGTGTGTGTATATGCATCCACGAGCAACCACTGGAAACCACTTGCATCCACTTGCAACCATCAAACATAACATGTCTCAAACACATGTTTACACCCATTAGTTTCTACCTAAAGTTCGAAGATTCGATCGATAGGATACAGTCGAATGATGGAAGCGAGTACAGATAAAACAAAAACTTGGTTCCCGTTAGACATGGGTCCTAAGTATCGGCCCCGAAGACCGAAATCAACATCAGATTGACACCCAAAGGATTACCCTCTTTAGATAATGTCAAAACTGGAAATCTTAACCTTATCAGAAATATTCAGATATTTACAGATTACTGGTACAGATTAGATTACCGAATGATTCTTAGGAAACTAAGCATGATATAATCATATCCCACAAAAACTCAGAATGTATGCGTCATACTTGACGTCTAACACAGATATCCCTCAAACCCCAATCTATCATAAACATATGAGTCATAACCCTTATGGGTTTGAGTCTACAACGGGATCAGAAACAATACTAGTATTAAAGTGCAGAGTATCGATTACAGAATCAAAATGCCAGAATCAGATAGAGTTTTAACTCAATAATTAGATAAAGAAATTAAACCTTCCATGGAAATTTTCCCTATTTCTATCCTATCCACTAGCCTCGAGAGTGTTCGCCTGCCCTCCAGAAGTTGGTCCTGCCCTCTGCCCTTGCCCTCATTTCTTCGGGCAGTCCCTGGTGAAGTGTCCCATCTCACCACAGTTGAAGCAAGTGCCCTTCCTCTTTCGGAAATCCTTGTTCAGATGAGTCGAGCTCCCACAAGTAAAACACTTTTTCTCCTTCTTATCTTCAGACTCCTTATCTTTCTTTTGGATTTCCTTTTTGGGCCATGCCTTCTTGTTCGGTGGCTCTTCCTTCTTTGCCTCTTTCTTCTCGGGTGCCTTATCAGCTTTAGTGCCTTTCTCCTCGTGCATGAGTGCTATGTCTACTAGGTTCTCAAAGGTGGCCCCCATAGGGATGTGGGTCATAGCCAACCCCTGCAGTGGCTCATTCAAGCCATTAAAGAACCTCAGAGCCTTCTTCTCCTACGTGTTCCCCAAATCTAAGCCAAACCTTGCCAATTGGTTAAATTTGTTGATGTACTCTCTCACTGATAGATTTCCCTGCTTCAATATCAAGAACCTTTCCATGTATAGATTCTCTTCTACCCTTGAGAGAAACTTTGCCTCAAACCTACGTCTGAAATCCGCCCAAGAATCAACTGGACGCTCCCCATTAGTGACATCCCACCAAAACGAGGCCTCTCCCTTCATTAACCAAGCTGCTAATTTGACTTTCCTCCCTTCTTCTACTTCAAAGATTTCTAGCAATTCTTCCACCTCCTTAAGCCAATCTCTAGCTTCCACAAACGTTTCTGACCCTTGAAAAGGTTTTCCACCCATAGCCTTAAATTTCTTGCGTGTCTTTGCAAAAGTATCAGCGCGAGGAGGGGGAGGAGGAGGAGCGGGTGCAACTGGTGGTGGAGGAACATTGGCTAGACCTGCAGCGGCCCTAGCCTGTAACAACCTCCTATACCATCCTGGTATCGTTACACCCTCTGGAAGGTTAAGATCTTCAGCCATGCTGAAACCAAAAAGGAAAGATTCAAAATGGAGAATTCGAAAGATAAAGATATATGGCTATTGGGGATTATGTTTTTCAAAATAAGCTTTACTTTTGAAAATACTTCCTTTTAAAACCTTTTTGGAAATGGTTTTCAAAAACTTTTATCTAATCTGGTAACCTTTAGCTCTGATACCAAGTGTAACACCCCACCACCGTTAAGGTCACTCACAAAGGGAATGCCTTAACTTTGGTGGAGCATTTTAGTAAACAGAACAGAAACTTACAAGACAGATAAAACAGTACTTGAAAAATTTATAACTTTATTACAACAGAAACCGAAATAAGCTTGGTTACATCCTTTCAAATCACAAAATCAGAATTCAAGTACAAAATATCAGTCTTGTACAAAAGCCTTCAGAATGCATAGTTTAAAATCATAATCCCCACAGAAGAAGACAAGCCATACTTTAAGCACTTCAAGCAGAAGAAATCTGGGTCAAGCTAGAGTATTCCCTTCTACAAAACCTGGGAGGGGGAAACGGAAGAAAGGAGGCGAAACAACAAGGGTCAGACAAAAAGTCTGGCAAGTCCAGTGATTTTCAGTTATGAACAGATAATAACAACATGACATGAAAATAAAACTGGATGAGAGATAACAGCAACAGGTGTAGCGGATATTACAGAAGAACAGAATGACATAAGCTATTTCTCTACACTTCTCTGCACTAATACTAGTATAACAGAATTAGGTGTCACCCTAATGTCTAAACTGAAACAGAAATGGGTACAGAATAATTTCCACAGAAGAGAGTGCTAGTAATGGGCCTTTACCCCCCGAACAGAAACAGACAGAAGCAGAAACAGATTAATCCCTACGGAAACAGAATGCAGAATTAGGTGTATACTAGTAATGGGCCTTTACCACCCCAACAGATGGTACCACGCAGAAACAGACAGGTGTTACCACCCAACAGAAACAGACGGTACCAACAAAAACAGACAGAACTAAGTGTACCCTAAAATCCTACCCCAAGCGATCGGCTCCCTAATACATAAATACCCTGTGTCGGCCTCACAGTAGGGTGTATCACTCCCTAAAGTGACAATCAATTTGCATAGACCTATTTACAGATGTCACAGCGTCTTACATCCTCAGAGGCATACTGGGGTTAATGCACGCACATGACCCGGTTGGAACGCACCATCAACACCCCTCGTCATTATCAGAATGAACCGCTTATAATTAGTTCAGTAAGCGTGCCCGAACCCTACCTACTGTTGGGTCAAAGTTTTGATACCAGAAAGGGTTACTGACTAATATGGGTCCCAAACAACAGATGACACAAGTAATTCTCTTCCTATCCTTGTGTCCCCAGACTAACATATTTCAGATTAACTTGTTTACAAGTTTCAGACATACAGAATTCAGATCAACTAGTTCACAGACAAGTTTTCAGACTAACGGATCAGATATACAGATTTAACAGACTTACCGATTAACCAGTTACAGATTAACAGACTTACAGATTTGTCTAACTTTGCAATTGGGCCTACAGATTCACGGAACAGATTTATTAAATTCATCAGTCAAGTGGGTTTAACCCTATCAGCCCAACACGTTTTAGACATCATATTTATCTCAGATTTTCATTAATTAAATATTAATGCCCAGACCTCTCACATTAGACTGACAGTTTGCGGCTACTTGTTAGGCCGGTTGGTTCCGGGCAGATTTCTGCGCAAACTGAGTCTAACCTCGGGTTTCAAGCACGTTATGACTAAATTCTCACATTAGAACCTATTGTTTGCGGCCACTGGATGTGCCGGGCGGTTCCGGGCAGGATTACGCCGCAAACTCATTTTAACCTCGAGTTAGACATGTTTATCTTTGCGGCCAATTAATTAATAATTTATCATTTATGCCCACGCCTAATATACATGTCAATTATTCATAACTATGGCCAATTCAGATTATGTCAATAACAGACTAATTATATCAACTCAACAGATATAACAGATAATAGATTTTCGCAGATTAGGTGACTTAACGTATTCAGCAGAATTAGGTAATTTAGCAGATTTAGCATATAACAGATTTGGCATTTTCCAGCAGACTTAGCAGATGACAGATTTGGCAGATGAACAGATCTAGCAGATTAGGCAATATAGCAGAACTAGCAGATTAAGCAATATAACAGAATTAGCAGATTAGGCAATATAACAGAACTAGCAGATTAGGCGAATAAAACAGATTTAATCATTCCTTAAAGTTTCACAAACATATCTTGCCTAATTATAAATTTGGCCTATGTTTGCATACCTAAATAGTTGTCATGATTCATACTATGATCATATACCCCATGTTTTCATTGAATTTACATGTCACAGATTATGGTCATAATTTACATGTCCCAATTTAGTTCAACTTTCCTAGTACAAAAGATTCACATATAAATTATACCAAATATAGCCATCGATTTCAATGCATGTCATATATTCAAAAATCTCCTACTTAGGTGTTATTCACATTTGATAGTTATCAAATCTTAATATAGATCTTCGCACCTAAGTCATATTCTCTTTCAAATCATGAATTGTTATATAAACATTATGCCCAACAATCTAGTTATAACAGATCTTAATTCAAAATATGCGTTATGTCCAATGTCTCAAGTCACATGTTAACATACCATGGTTCCTCTTCTTCTAATTCACAGAATATGCATAGATCTAAATCTAGTTTACAATCTATTTCCTTTTTCTTAAATCAGTCACAGATTAGCCATGTCCAATTATGCCACAATCATTATTTGTCCCAAACATTTTAGCGTTCGTGCGTTAATCTCTTAGGAGATTGGCGCAGGCTCGTAGTAGCCTGGCTATAGAACAGAAAGAAGAAGAGATACAGAATAAAATAGATCAGAACAGAACATACACAATCTCAAATTCAGATTTACAATCATGTCACAATTATGATTAGAGTTTATATCGGAAAATAACTGCGCTTGCCTTCCGTGGTTAAAGAAAGAACTTTAATTTGTTGTAGAATCGTTGTAGGAGCTTTAATCTCTAGTTTGATTGAGTTTGGAGGCAAACAGAATTGCTTAGAGAGCGGCGACCATGATCAAGAGGAAGTCCAACAACATTTTGATGTAAGAATGTTTTGTTATCCATTAGGTTAGGTCTTCGGATGTATTTATAGGTGTAGAACTCGTTTAGGCCCTCAGATTAACCCTAGAACTCATCAGGTCCATCCAAACACGTCACAGGCCCCAAAATCGCACACACACACACGCACCAGGTTCGACCAGGGAGGTCGACCCCCAGGTCGACTGCCCAGTCGACCTGGTCTGGGGGGTCGACTGCCCAGTCGACTCCCCAGTCGACATGGGTCGGGGGGGTCGACTGCCCAGTCGACTCCCCAGTCGACCTGGGTCTGGGCGGGAAATTTCCCTCCCAGTCTATTCTGGGTTTGAAATTCGAATTTTTGAATTCGAATTCGGGCTGTTTTGAACTCTGAATATATCTGACACTTCGGAGGGTCATATCTCCCTCATACGGACTCCGATTCTTGCAAACTCGGATTCGTTTCCAAGTAGAATTCCGAGACGAACGCAATGGCACAACTCGTTTCTCTTGATAAAAATTAATTTCCTCTGATTTGTTACTTATACATTCACAGAAAATACGGGGTGTTACATCGTTGGATTTTTTTATTAATGTTGGTTAGTTCTTAAGCTTATTTACCTTTTTTATTGTTAATTTTATTGTAAAATATTCCAGATAATTAGTTATAAAAAATAATGGTCGGTTATTAAATTTCTTTTTTTGGTCCTTGCTTAAACGCTTGCATTTTGCTTAGTAATTTAAGGTTGCATCATTCTTTTGATCCTATCGGGTTAGCTTCACTTGAAACATCATAGTTTCGTTGTCATATTTTTAAAGCTGTAAGCTAATTTAATTACATATTTACATTCAGTTTAACCATCTATTTGGAGCTTGGAGGTCCTTTGCTTTTTGAGTTGCTGAGTTAGCCTTCTTGTCGAGTTTCGAGGTTCCATCATCATTTTCTTGGCCAAGTAATTTAGGTAAAAAAATTCTTTTTCTAATACTAATTTTTGAATTGCTTTATATTAACACAAAGTTGTATTACCTAATGCTTGTTAAATTTGAAATTGTAGTATGGATTCAACTGGACATGTAAAAATAGAAGTGGAAGATTTGATTGTAAGGGAAAATATGTTGAGTGGTTCAATTGGAAATAAACATCGCAGGAATACACATTCTGAAGTTTGGCAGTATTTTCAAAAAAATAAGACTATAATAGGACAAACGCTGAATGTTTTCACAAGGGATGCAAAAAAATATTTCTGGGGGGAAAAGCATGGATCATCTAACACAAGAAAACATATACCTAAATGTTCCTCTATTACGGGGAAACCAGTTATGTTTAATGAAACAAATAAGCTTGATCAGCAAAAGTATAGAGATTTGATGACTAGAGCAGTGATAAGACATAATTTTCCATTTGCGTTTGTCCAATATGAAGGAGTTCGTGAATTGTTGTCTTATTTGAATAATAAAGTAGAGCATTTTTCAAGAAATACCATTCGTTCAGATATTATTAAACTTTATGAGAAAGAAAAGCTCAAACTCAGACGTTTTCTTAAGTCTTGCCAGTGAAAAGTAAGATTAACTTCTGATTTATGGACATCAATTAACACCTATGGTTTTATATCACTAACGGGACACTTCTTTGATAATGATTGTATTTAACAAAAGAAATTGCTAAGTTTTTCTTTGATGCCACCTCCCCATTCAGGAGCAGCTATATTTGGAAAGTTTTCAAGTTTTTTAATCAAATGGAATATTGAGAACAAGTTATTTGCATGCACACTTGATAATGCATCGTCAAATGATAAGCTTATTGAGTTACTAGAATCACATCTTACCTTTAGAAAATCATTGGTTGCAAATGGAAAAGTTTTACATGTTTGTTGCACTGCACACATAATAAATTTAATGGTACAAGATGGTTTTAAATGTATTATACCATTTTTAGCAAACTTTAGAGAGACTATGAAATATATCAAAGGCTCTTAGTCAAGGAAAAAAATTATTTGTGAAATGCATTGTTGACCTCTCTATGGATTATACTAGAAAAATATTACAACAAGATGTTCCAATGCATTGGAATTCAACCTTTTTAATGCTTAAAAGTGCCCTTCATTTCTAACATGCATTATGTCGTTCAGAAACAGTCGATCAAAGCTATTCTTATTGTCCAACTCTCGATGAATGGGAAAAAGCAAAGAAAATTTCGGATTTTTTGGAACTTTTTAACAGTGTTACTTGCTTATTCTCTGGTTCTAATTATCCAACGTCAAATCTATTTTTCCCAAAGATTGTAACGATTCTTTCTACCCTACAAAATCATATGTAGGAATGAAACGTATAAGAAATTTGAAAAGTATTGGAGAAAATTTAGTGTGTTACTTTCTATTGCATGCAATTTTGACCAATGACATAAAGTTGAATTTGTTAAATATTGTTATGAGAAATTTCATGGAGCCAATTGTTATGAGTTTAATGAGGTTGAGAGTAGATTGGAAAATCTTTACAATGAGTATGCAAGTAAAATGGAAAAGAATTAGTTAATGAGGCAAGTATTTTAGACAACATGGAATCCATAGATGCTGAAGTTGGTCCATATTCACAAGAGTGTGAAGATAAGTTGGAATTTTTTTATAGTTATCGTAGCCAAGATTTAGTTGTTAGTTCTCGTAAGTCGGAACTTAAGTCATTTCTTCAAGATTGACTATTAGATCCCAAAGCATCATTGGACATCCTTTCATTTTGAAGTCCCAATAATACAAATATACGATTCTTTCTTCTATGAGAAAAGATATATTGGCAGTTATGATTACTATAATGGCATCCGAAATTGCGTTTTTTGTTGGAGGTAGAGTTACTGATGATTATAGATCTTCTCTTAACCAATATATTGTTCAAGCATTGCTTTGCTCTCGTAATTGGTTGGATGGAAATGACTCATCACTTATACAACAATTGAATGAAGATATTTCTGTTTTGCAATTAGATGAGCAGCCGATAATTTAATTGTAGGTACATTTATGGTCTTTCTTTATGATTTGAGCAAGTATGCTTATTAACTATTAGTTCAGCTGCTTATGAGCTTTGTTTCAACCTTAGCCTATTTTGTTTTGCTTTTATATAGTTCATTTAAGTGTGCTTCTAAAGCAGCCAATTGAAGAATAATGTTCACAAAGTCTTTTGATTTGCATGCAACTGTTGGAGCTTTCTATTCTCCTCTTGCCAGTTTTTTTCATTAATTAATAACTTTATTATAATATTGTTGTGGTTATTAGATTTATAAACATAATATGCTAAAGTTCACGCTATGATGCTATGGAATTGCATTTCCATTCAATTAATATGCTAAGTTATATAACCATACATACTTATCATATCTTGTGCCTTTATGTGTTTTTCATTTAAATTTAGTTCGTTAAACATGTGTTGAATATGAAAGTGCTGCAAAATGTCTAAGGGAAGAGTTGACTGGTGTATGAATGTTATGAACCAATGCGTAATCAATATTAGTTTGACCGTAGAAATTTAAGTTATGCATGTGAAAGTTATTCAGCTGAAGAAAGGCACAGGCTAGCTTCATAACTGCTAGTACTTCAAAAATCCAGTTTCAGTTTCATCCATACCTACTTATCTGTTATTTTTATCATTCACTTTTTGTTAGAATTTCTAGTTTCTTTAGTAAGAAACAAAATAAAAGTTTTGAAGAAAAACTGCATATAACGCGTAAACAATTTTCCATATGCAATCATGATGCAATGATACATTAATACAAAAATCATGCATGCACTCATTGTGCTGCATTTAGCTTTTAAGCTTCAATTCATGTCATGTTTCATATCAGTTTGAATTTAAATGATATCTGTAATAGTTTTCTTATGTAAATTTAGTTTCTGTTGTAGGCATATTGAGCAAATATAATGGTGTGCACAGAACAAATATGGTCTTACAGTCTGAAATGAAAAAGGATTTGAATTCAAGTTGTTGAAAAGGGTTTCAAGAAGTCCTCATTGCATATCATATTTCATAGTATTGCTTATGATATTTAGTTTTGAATTATATGTTGGATAATGTTGTATTAAATTCTATAAACATTTAGTTTGGATTATATGTTTTTCGTATGAGAACTAAATTGATCTTAACTTGAATGTGAATGATGCTTTCGTTGTTTATCTTGATTAAATGGTGATAATGAAGCGAACATTTTAATATTTGGCATTGATTATATAAGATTGTGCATATTTTTATGTAGTTTTGTCCATAATGGGTTAAATGGGTTGATCCATTAAATTTGTGGGTTAGGTTGGGTTGACCCATTTAATATATGGGTCTAATGGGTTGGATCGATTTTTATTTAAATGGGTTGGGTCAATTTTTGAACCAACCCATTTTTACCTAAACCAACCCATTTGACACCCCTAAATATAGGGGATGTGAAATATGCATCTCGAGGGGATGGCAATATGAATCCCAAGGGGATGCGAAATGTACGTCCCGAAATACACATCCCGTGGGGATATAAAATATGCATCCTAAGAGGATGCAAAATATTCATACTGAAATATGAATCCTGGGAAGATGCGAAATATGCATCCTGAGGAGATACGAAATTTGCATTCTGAGGGAATGCGAAATATGCATCCCGAATGATGCACTCTGAGGGAATGCGAAATATGCAACTCGAGGGGATGCGAAATACGCGTCACGAAATATGCATTCTAGAGGATGCATAATATGCAACCCAAGGGGATACGAAATTTGCATCCTAGGGGTATAGCTATGGACATGTGGTGTCCAAAGTGGGGATAGCTATGGACCACACAAAAGTAGTTACTGTGCAAGATTGGAAGGTTCCACGGAATGCAATCGAAGTCTGACGCTTTCTCGGGCTAGCGGGCTTTTACCGAAAGTTCATTAAAGACTTTGCAAAAATCTCATCCCCACTCACAAGATTGACAAAGAAGAACCTAACTTTCGCTTGGGATTTGGATTGCGATATTGCTTCCAACGTTTGAAACGGGCTCTAAGAACAGCCCCAATTCTGGCATTGCCTGATGGGAGCATAATGTTTACCGTATACACAGAGCATGCGGTACAGGGTTGGGCACTGTCTTAATGCAAGAAGGCAAGGTAGTTTGTTATGGGTGAAGGAAATTGAAGGTACATGAGAAGAACTACACAACTCATGATTTGAAACTAGCTGCCATTGTTTTCGCTCTAAAGTCATGGCGTCATTACCTACTAGGAGAAAGGTTTGAATTGTTTACTGGCCATAAATCATTAAAATCCCTTTTATCATAGAAAGATCTTAACTTAAGACAACAGAGGTGGATGTAATTTCTGGCCTCGTATGATTTTTAGATTTCCTATACCACTGGCAAGGGCAATGTGGTAGCAGACGCCTGGAGTAGAAAGAAGCTGACCTTGAGTCCTCTCTTTGTAGAACGGCAAAGCTTGGAGCACATAGCAAATTTTAACTTTAAAACCTCCTATGAAATTGTACCTAGTCTGTTAGCATCACTAGAGGTGCGGCCTACTCTTTTGAACTCAATAGGAACCACGCAAATAGAAGACCCTCAGCTAGTTGATGTGATGGATAAGCTAGTTAGGGGTGAGACTTCTAGTGAACTCAATAGATACTCCATCGATGACAAGGGTTGGTTGAGATGGGATGGAAGGCTATGCGTCCTACAAGCAAGGGATTTAGTGAAGACGGTTCTCGAAGAAGCGCACCATTCTAAGTTGACCATACACCCAGGCAGAGACAAGATGTATAAAGATATAAAAAGGGTTTTCTTTTGGAATGGCATGAAGAGGGATGTAGCTGAGTTCATCGCTAAGTGCTTGATATGCCAGCAAGTCGAAGCGGAGCAGAAGAAGCCTGGTTGTCTGCTTCATCCTCTAGAGGTCCCATAGTGGAAGTGGGATAGCATTTCGATGGACTTTGTTGATGGGTTGCCTAGGTCAAGAAGGGGCAATACCAGCATTTGGGTAATAGTGGACAGGCTCACTAAAAGCGCTCACTTTATACCTGTTGAGAGTAGAAGGACTGCCTCGTCCCTAGCATCCATTTATCTTAAAGACATAGTTCGACTCCATAGGATACCCTCCGGCATAGGGAGTGATCGAGATCCTATATTTATGAGCGAGTTCTGGAAGAGTTTGCAAGAGGCTATAGGCACAAAATTATGCTTAAGCACGACCTATCACCCCCAAACCGATGGTTAGACGGAAAGGGTGAATAAAGTACTGGAAGACCTCTTGAGATTGTGCATCCTTGACTTTGGAGGGACATGGGAGGATCATCTTCCTTTGGTGGATTTCTCTTATAACAATAGCTACCAAACCACCATAGGCATGGCACCCTTTCGAAGCCTTATATGGAAGACCATGCCGATCACCAACTTGTTGGTGGGAGTCTACTGACAAACTCGCACTTGGGCCAGACATGATTAGAGAAACCTCAGAAAAGGTGGACTTGGTAAGAAGATGGATGAAGGCTGCAAAAGATAGACAGAAGTCCTACACAGACAAAAGAAGGACCGACCTTGAGTTTGAGGTTGGAGATAGGGTGTTCCTTAAAGTATCTCCTTTGAGGAATGTGATTCGCTTTGGGTCGGTAGGAAAGCTAGCACCAAGATTTGTAGGACCATTTCCTATCACTGAAAGATTGGGACAATGGCTTAGAGAGTAGAGATACCCGAAAGACTGGCTGAAGTTTATAATGTTTTTCATGTTTCTCATCTGCGAATGTGCTTACGTGAGTCTGCGGAAGTGGTGGAGCCAAGTATACTAGAGGAAGTAAAAGTGGAACGAGAAGCGACTATGAGAAGAGTTCCAACTCGTATCATGGGTATGGAAGTCAAAAAGCTACACAACCGTGAAGTCAATCTTGTTAAAGTTCAAAGGAATGACGCTGAGGAAGACGTGACTTGGGAAACTGAGAGAAAAATACGCGCAGCCTAACCTTTTCTTTTTGAGGGTACCTCCTTGATATCTTTTCCCATAAGCTTATTCATGCTTATATCTATCTTTTAATTATATCTCCTCGGTCCTAGTCTTTATCCTTAGGTAGAAACCATGGATGCAAACATGTATTTGATACATGTTATGATTGATGGTTGCGAGTGTTTGCAAGTGGTTGCTCGTGGATGCATGTACACGCACATTAGGCACTAGATCGACTCAGTCACTTTCATATTGCATATAATGTGTGTGCATATTTAAATTAATGGATATATAATGGTTGGGTTATCATATGGATACTGCATTTTGATGAAGGGTTGTGTACACATGTAGAAGTAATATGTATCGTTAGGATTCTTTTGCATACATAATGGACGCATGGCACTATCATGATTTGCATTAAGGAGGTCAACTGAATTTGTAGACCACCTAATTTTGCATTGGATAAGGAACATATACACACACTTTTTGCATATGTTCATACAACATTAGAAATCTTGTAAGGACAATGGATGCCTGTGTTTGATGGTTGAGTAGATGGATGATTAGATGGTAGGATATACATTCTTCTTGACTTGAAGATTTCGGGGACGAAATCCTTTAAGGAAGGGAGAACGTAACACCATGAATTTTCTGTGACTATTAAAAGAACGAATTTAAGAATACTTAATTGTTAAAATGAGAATTAAGGGACGGGTTACGCCATTGCGTTCATCTCGAAATTCTGCTTGGAATAGAGACCAAGTTTTCGTAAATCGGACTTCGTATGAGGAAGTTATGGCGCTCAGAAGTTTCAGAAATTTAAATAAATTAAAAAAAATACAGGTACAAAGATTTAAAATTCAAAATTCAAATGAGGAAGCGGGCTGGGCGGGATTTCTCCCGCCCCAGGCCAGGTCGACCAGGGGGTCGACTAGGGGGTCTACCTCCCCTATACAGGTCGACCTGGGGGTTGACCTATGGGTCGACCTACCCTCTGGAGTAGATCTGAACTGTGACATTTTTGACTTGTTGCTGAGTCTTTCCTGACCTGTTGCAGAGTCACTAGGGCATAAATGGTAATTCTGGATAACTCTATCTAGTCTGGACGGTTATGATTGCTCCTATGATAATCTAACGACTTATGTTGATTTGAACTTCTATATAGGCACGCATAGACTCAAGCCCTAAACCTAAACTAAATTAGTCTCTTGGCCACCATGCTGCTGCTAGAATAGTTCTACTTCTTAAAGCCTAGGAATTGCAAGTCAGAATTCTAATACAAACGACAAACGAATTATTCTCTTCTCTAATCTGTCTTTGTGAGTACAATTTCTTTCACAAAATAATTAATAATTAATTATGATGAGTTATAATTTGGATTATGAGAACATATCTGTTGAATCATGTGATGTTACTTAACTTTGTTATCGTCTGTTGGTGAACATATCACAGTTTTGTTAACTTATGTTGGTAGATCTATTTCATATCTCCAATCACATATGTTTAACTTGATTCATTTTATGACATCAGTTTATATGCAAGTTTGGGATGTAAATCATATGCTAGTTTGTATGTGAGTCTTATGCAAGTCTGTTTTTACATATGCTAGTTGTATATGAATCTTAAGCAAGTTTGTATGCAAATTATACACAAGTTTTTATGTGAATCAAGTATGTACATATGCTAGTTTATATGTAAAACATGTGATATTAGTTTACATGTTTAAATTCATATGCAAGTTTGTAAGAATCCATATGCAAGTTTAGGTGAAAACAATATTCACATTTTTAGGTGAAAACTATATTCACATGTTTTGGTGAAACCCATATCCGTATATGCAAGTTTAGGTGAAACCCATATTCTTATATGCAAGTTCACAATTTCACGTTTAGATATATATTCAGATCCATGGTAGTTTATGCAAATTTATGTTCTATATGTCCATTGCCTATGCAAGATATTGGCTATGCAAACTTATGTTATAATTCTTATTTGCAAGTTAGATCTATTTTATGTGTTATGCAAGTTGTGATGTTTCTTTACTTTTTATGAGTTAGACTATTTGCGAGTCTAACATATTTCATATTAAAACGTACGAATAGCGTGAGGACAATGGGAAAATATTAATTATGCAAATTGTGAATTAGCATAAAATGGCTTTAAAGGCATATAATTAAATTGAGACACTAATTGGTATAATTTATACACCTGAAAAGTATGGACATAATTTAGGTGACAATTATGAACAAGATTAATTTGGAAATTATTGACAATTTGAATAGGGATAATTAATTCGTATTGGGGTGAAATAATTATGTGTAATAATAAACGCCTAAGACATGAGGTTAGACTCGTTTGTGGTATTATACTGCCCGGACCCGCCCGACAAATCCAGCAACCACAAACAGTAGTCTAATGTGAGAGGTCGAAGGCACAAATTAAATGCATAACAATTGTAAAGACACGAGGTTAGACTCGTTTGCGGTGTAAGACTACCTGGACCCGTCCGGTAAATCCAACAACCGCAAACGGTAGTCTAATGTGGGAGGTCTTACAAGCTTACGGTTATAATGAATTAAGTAACACTTAACCAAGATAAACATGTGGTAGGACATGGGGGTTAAGTGAGTGACATGGGTGATATGTGAAATACGATTAGAAACACTTAACCAAATTGAAACATGTAAGAAGACATGAATAAGAAGGGTTAAGTGGGAAATCTTAGCGGGGACCAAACATAGGTGGAAAGCTTGGGTCAAGCATAGGGGCCCTTTTCAAACTAGTAACCCATTAAGTATCTTAGTGAGCTCGAGGACCGGACACGCTTACTGGGTTTGACTGTAAGAGGTCAAAACGGGTTAACGGAGGCAATGCAAGTCCAACGGGGTCATGTGCGTGCGTGGGCCCGGGCTGGTAGGTAAGACGTTGCATCGTGTAGATATAAGTTGTGCATCTTTAGTGGTATCGGGTTGCCACTTTGGGGAGTGATACACCCCACTGTGGGACCAGCACGGGTATCTATGAGTTAGGGAGCCGATCGCATGGGGGTAGTGGGTACAACTAGTGAAGACAGGGGCAGGCGGCACCTATGAAGACAGCTAGGGGTACACGAAACTACCATTATGATTATTATGGTCTGTAGGCGAGATCAACTTTTAGGGTGACTAGTAGTGGTGTAGTATAGTAATTATCCTACAGTGTTGGAGGGGCAAATTAATGTTATCTTATTCCTCTTGTTTGCTTTGTCATGCCCATTTGTTTTACAGTCATTCCTTGTTTTACCAGTTTATGCCTTATCCTAATTACTTTAATAATTATATTGTTAAAGTTATTGGATTCACCGGACTTCATGTCTGACCCCCTTTGTTTTTCGCCTCTTTTCTTCCTCCCCTCCCCCAGGTTCTCAGGGTGGGACTAGTGCTAGTGGAGCTTTATTTGGATCTCTTTCTCTCTCTTTTGGAAATGCTTGGATTGCTGAAAGTAAAGTTCAACTTATCTCTTTTATGGCTACTTATGTTGGGGTTATGCTTTTTACTTTATGTACTCAGAAAATAATTTGTCAAGATGGATATTAAGTTTTCTTGGTTTTATTGTTGGTTTTTGATGTCGTTGTAACCAAACTAATTCTCCGTTGCAATAAAAGTTGTTTTAAATTTTCAAGTACCAATATATGTATCTGTCTTGTTATATTCTGTTCAATACACCAATAATACCCCATGAAAGTTAATGCATTCCCTTTGAGAGTGACACTAATAGACGTGGGGTGTTACATTTTAGGTAGATGGATGGAGGCTAGGCCAGTTTGTAGACGAACAACATGACGGCTTCATAGAATGAGTTCTAGGGTTGAGGTTTGGGGTGATTATATAGAAGTCTTGGTTCAATTCTAGCCTTGAGATCAGTCTAGGAGAAATCAGAGCCATCAAACCAAAGAGATGTGTCATCCAGCCGACCGTAGCATGACACATATGCCCTAATACCTCATAAATTAGTCATTGGCCAATCAGAGAAGGCCACATCAGCATAGGGCTGTAAAAATTTGTCATAGGAGCTGGATCTGGGAGGGGTCGACTCCCTGTAGGGGGGTCGACACCTATGTTGACACCCCCTGGGGGGGAGGGGGTTCGACACCCCTGAGCGGGAAATTTCCCGCTCAGCCGATTTTGAATTTTGAACTGTTTTTATTATTTATATTTATTTATATTTATTTTCTGCTTGAACATGAAATCTTCTGAACTCCATAACTTCTTCATACGGAGTCCGATTCACATAAACTCGGACTCTATCTCAAGTAGAATTCCGAGACGAACGCAATGTCATAACCCGTTTCCCTTAATTCCCACTTTTAAATTTTAGTATTCTTTAATTGGTTACTTTAATATTCATAGAAAATAAGGGGTGTTACATATATATATATATATGTATGTATGTATGTATATATGAGCAATTGGAATATTCCATCAAATTTAAATATGCGTATATATATAAATACAAAAGAAGGGGACAAGAGCAACATTAAAAAGGAAATATGTAATTAGAATTAATTGCGTTATTGTATGTGTTTGAATTGATAATATCTATGGGATAAAGTACATATTTAGTCAACAATAACTTTCCCTTAGGCGGATTTGAAATCCAAATAAATAGATAAAGACAAGGGGACAAAGGATGCGTTACATAAGGAAAAGGATTGGTAAGAAATGGTAAGCAATTAAGAAAATAAAGAATGTAATTAATAAAAATGAACAGCCCAATAAGGCTATATAATTAGGGTTTTCTAAAGAGGTTATGTTTATATGAATGGTTCAGAATAATTTGTATAAATCTGACGGCTCCTGCTCACACGAGCAAGTATAAGTAACCCCTCAAACAACACACTAGGTACCCTAATTATTCTAAACCTCTGCCTCCATGTTGTTGAATTCCATAGAAAAATAATGAGAAAAAGGGTGAAGGTTCTTTTACTTCTCTATCTCCATTCCTATATCTCTCTATATGAATTTATATAAGTTTATGAAGTTGGAATTTAGCATAAACAATATATATAAGAATCTAATTATATCTAATTATATGTTTCTTATATTTATATTGTTAGGAGATCAATCAGAGCCCGCTTGAACGTTGAGAATCGTCGTAGATCTATATATTTCTATCACATCTCCACTTGATTTGTGAGTGGAATCTAGTTTTTCTTAAAGGCATATTCATATTATTATCAGTTTGCTATATGAATTGTTATGCCTATGATGATTTGGTTATGCGATAATAAAACAAGAAAGATCCCCAAATCTTCTACTTTTTAATCACGTAGGAAATTGTCATGTAATATTAGTTTTGTAGAATTGTGGTGTTTGTATTTAATTAAAGGTGACCATGAATATTGTATTATTATCTATATTTTATGTAATTCACCACTGTTATCATTTGATTTGGCCAAAAAAGGTTGAGATTTGAATTATTTCATAATTGAATTAGGTATGGATCCTTGTTTGGGTGTAAACACATTGATAAATTGGAATAAGTCAAATGCGAACATTTTTGGGTGTATAAAACCACAAAAAGGGTGGAGTAGGCGAAATTTAGATTAAACGTATGAAATACTCTACTTTTAATTCAATATTGAAACATTTTCTACATGCCTAGGATAAAAATTATAATTGATATATATATATGTGTGTTTTCCATTACTACTATTTACTATATGTTCATTATGCCATCCTGTTATATTGTAGCAGAAAAATATGGAAAGATTTGAACTTGTATGCCTTAATTTTGATATATGACAATTGCCATCCCGATTAAAACGTTTCCCGTTTATACCAATGTTACGTTAATTAGGCGCTATTATTATATTACTTATTTAAATGTAATTAACGTAACTAATGCTATATTAGCATAATAAATGCAATTAGGTTAGAGTTTGAAATGTCCCCTTAACAAATATACATATATATATTTGTTTGCTTGTGTATGCATATATATACAATGGCTAATATATATATATATATATATATATATATATATATATATATATATATATATATGACACATGGACACGAGGTTAGTTGCCATTTGTGGTAGAAGCCTGCTTGGAACTGACCGACATATCCAGTAACCACAAGTGGGCCCAACTAATGTAAGATGTCTAGGTGCCATGCGCCATTCATAAACTTAGTACGTTAGACACGAGGTAAAACTGACTTGTAGTAGAAGCCTTCCTGTAACCGACCGGCATATCCAGCTTCTACAAGTATATGGGTTAATGTGAGAGGTCTAGTATGTATATATATAACTATATATATACATACATACGTATACATATATAAGTTGATGTGTGAAAACAAATAAGCTTACTATGCCTCAAGTAGGTCTTAAGTGGCTGACTCACCTTTTATCTAATTTGGGTCTTAAGTGGTTAGGACTAGGATTCCTTCACAGGTTTATTCCTTGGAGAGGAAACCAAGTCATGGGACCTACCCTTATTAGTATTAAGGTAAGTCTTTGGGTCCTCCTTCTTTAAAAGTGGTTAGGCATAAAACGGTTAATGGAGCATGGTAGTTCACGGGGGATGTCCACTTCCTCTATAAGCTTATAAGGGCTCAACTAGGAACAGATTGGTATTGAAGGATATGTTGCTATTGCATGCTTACAAACTATCTAAGGGAAGACTTAAGTGACACAGGTGTCCTACCGGGTAATATCAGTTAAGCAGTAACGTTCGCAATACTACTTCTCATATTACAAATGAGAGATTAGACTTAAGAATGTTAACGTACTAGAACGGGGTTATTAAGTGGCTAGGGGTCCACCTCAAGGTTATAAGAGATTATGAAAATCCACCTTTAATAGGACTGTAAGTGACCGAGAATGCCACCTAGTTGGGTCTTTACCCTAAAGACACTAATGGGCGATTGACTTGAGTATCCACCCTATTGGTTAGATTTTAATGATTGTGTGAAATCTTGTGTGCCGCATAGACATAACTTGACATACGTAACCTGCTAAAAATATATGGTATGGACATTAAGTAACACTATATTCCAGTCAAACAGAACTTTATGTTCTGACCCCCTCTCCTTAACATCCAACGGGTTAGTAGATAGGGTAGAGCCATGGATGAAGTCAGGATTGAAGCTGATGGGGAAGACAGGGTTATTATGATATTATTGGAAGTTATTGATTTGTTTCTTTTGGAATCCTATGAAAACGAACTATTTGATGTACGTATTGAATAAGTATAACTCTGGCTATGTATTTCTGTGATTTTGAAATAAATGTACATCTAATTTTTGATATTATATTTTTTCGTTTCGCTGTGTGAGATTTTCATTCGAAGTATATGTTATATTTATCTGTGCAAATGTAATCTTTACAAGAACCAAAGACCCGTTTAGAATGGCTCTAAGTTTCGCTGGGCCTTTTCTGGGTTGAAATTTAGGCTCATTCCTGGCAGGTTGTTACATTTGGTATCAGAGCATAGTTTACCAGGTTACGGGGAAATATATTTGTTTTAGAGGCGTACTTGTTATTTTGAAAAGGGATTTTCAAATTTTTTTATTATATATATATATTTTCAATGTACACATATTTTAGAAAGGAGCATTTGTCGGTCTTTTTAGGGAAGGTTTGGCATTACATTCCAGAAATAGTCTAGAAGCCATATAGTAATATAGCAACCTCATTGTCAATTTATAGATCTTTGAGCATTTGATGGTTATAGGATTTAGAATATGGAAAGGATTTAAACCTTTTTACTCAGTAAGTCATAAATGGAAGTTAATCGGATGAATTATCTATCATGGTAAAAAAATGTTTAATAGGTGAACAATTAATATGAACCAATTTGAGAAATATGTAAAGTTTTGACTAAATAACATCTTCGACAAAATTGAGCTATGAATGTCTAAGCTTTCAAAGAAACGTTAAATGGTCAGAAAGGAATGTATTAATTGATTTATTATGACCATTTTTATGCGTGAATATTTGGAAGAAATGTTAGTGATGTCCATAAGAATAAGTGATATTTGAAATGCTTTGATGGACATAATGGATATATATTAGGAATGTGTAGGAATGAGAAAAAAAATATGGAAGAAAAGGGTTGAGATAAGATATAGGCTTTCATAAATAAAGATATCAACCTTTGTTGAAGACATTGTAGGTGCTGTAGGAAAATTTAAAAAGAGAAGCATGTATTCCTAATTGACAAGGAAATGTAAAACCTAAAAATATGATTTTCGACATACCACCAATTTATTGTGAAAAATAAAATTTTTATATACTTCCGTAAGTGTGCCAGAAAATTGAAATAAAAGACCAAGAGTATTTAGAAACCCATCAAAATGGATTTTTGACATACTAAGAAAGTTATTTGAAAGGATAAATTTTTGAAGAACTACTAACTTTTTGTATATGGTCTAGAATTAAATGATAATTCCCAAAAAAAAAACTGGAGTTGTAAATGGTCATAAGTTCTTCAATTAGACAAATAATAAATATGAGTTTTAGCGTGACAAAAGATGAAAAAGTTAATTGTAGATGTTTGTAAATAAGAGCTTTAATGGAAAAAGGAAATTAAAGCCACAAGCAATAAATAATTCAAATGGTTAATTTGAACTTTTCACGATCTTGATGTAACGAACTTTTAAAGTTTAGAATTGAATATATTCTTTTCCGGATGGCGATAGCAAATTTACGTTCAAAAAGAAAAAGAAGAGAAGGAAGACAAGACAAAATAGCTTGGAAAAATAAACGTCGTTCACATACCCAACTAGAAAAGAGAAGATAGCAGATTTGTTAAAAATTTGGTAGTGTTGGAATGATAGAATCTGTGATGGCATGCCCTGCACTTGCCGACATTTCCCCGAAATGCGTTGTGCCAATGCCCGACCATCACGGGACGGTAGTTAAAGGAAAATGTTTTGAAACTATGAATCATCAAGTACCTATAGTATATCTCACAACGCATGAAATAAAATATAATAGTAACATAACTTGATATGAAACGGGCGATGCAGTGCATAAGCTGAAAAATAAATCATCATAGCAGCGGAATCCAAATTACAGCTTATGATCCAAACCATCATTATTACAACTTCAAAATACCGTCTCTAAAGCAAAATAGAAAAGGTACACTACTAATGCCCAAAGTAGTGACCAACAACAACACAGGGAGAGTATATGTAAATAGTATGTGGAAGCCTCCTGCTCGTCTCCGGACAGCTAGTTGTGCATAACCACCTAACATGTCTCTAGTCTGCCCGTTTAGGAGCACCCTGAGTAATAAGAAGAGACATAAAACTCTGGGTCAGACAAAAGTCTGGTATGAGCGATAGCAGCAAAACATAACAATAACAGGTATAAATAATCATACCTGAACCTGGACCTGCAACCAAAGAGTTAGCACAATAGGATGTACAGTACTCTAAGGTGACATTAACAGATGGTGTGAAAATAATGGGGAAGGGGTGTGCATGTCATGGTGATAGAAAACATCAAAAATAACAATCATCTTCACATCTCTCACTCAGTGCGTAAAGCATACGGTACACGCTGCTTTGATCACCAAAACCATTGGGGCCATGATGAAGCCCAGCTCTACCCAAACCTAACTACAACCACTTTTCCCTTGGGGGTCCTGATGGAGTTCGACTCCATACAACTTTGACCCCACCGCATTAGTCTATAGCCAATGCCTCCAATCAATAGTGAATCAAAGTTATGGATATCGATAATCCATTTGCATTCGTCCCACAACAAATCCCAATCATGAAGTTGACTCATTGGTTCGCATCTGGATCCTGAGTTTTTACTTCCCATTTGGACTTCCTTTGCATCTCGGGTTTTGGTCGAATTGGAGTTGATCTTTGGAAGAGTCGTCGCGTAGAAGTAGTGGAAGCTCAATTCGGTTCGGTTCGATTTGCGTCAGCCTGTTCGGTCCGAATACATCGTCCCTAGACTTCCCATTCGGTTCGGTGCTCCACTTCAAGTCGGTTCGGTTCGATCATCTCCATCCAGTTCGGTTCGGATGGTGCTCCAGCCTCAGTTCTTTTCATATGGTACCTCATCTCCAGATTTCGATCCGGTTCTCTCCTCCATCTCCGATCTGATCCTCTGCTCCAATTCAATCCATATGACCTTCCTTTTTTCCATACTACTGAAGGTTCCACTATCCCGGCTCGGTTCATTACATCCGATCCGATCCACTATAGCCGATGCGATCCCCAACCGATCTGATCCGGATCCTACAGAATTTCCAGTGAGTTTGTTTCGTCCATTTCTCACCATACGACGACGTTTTCAACAATTCTAACTTTACTAAACAATCACAAAACATCACAAACAACAGTAACAACATACGGGTTCAATCAAAAAGATCAAAACATCAAGCATATAGGTCATTTTAGATCAAACATACCCATAAAGCATGATTTTCCCCATAATCCCCTTAACCATTTTTAACTATAGTATTAGCAAACTTAATCCAGATTAATCCAAATTTTTATCAGAGAAATAAAATAATATTTATGAATTTCTACATATTTTGGCATATTTTTATGATGCATAATTTCACTAATTATCACTAATCACCCCTAATTAGCCGTAATTAGTGAATAAAAGTGCAAATCACTCACCTTAGTCACAAATAAATTCTTAGATCTGAAACACCACTGATTTAGGTCGAATTTCTATGTATAGTAGCAGCTCTATCTCTGATTTGATGCTAGTCTGCTCGATTTGATGTAAATTTGCTTAATATGCGATTAAAAGGTGATTTGGGTGTGATTTAGAAGATGGAGGCCATTGCTAAGGTTCAAAAGAGGTTAGTGGCGGCTAGAAAACTGAATGGAATGTTTTCCCAAACCCTTTCAGCCCTCCCATAACCCTAATCCCGAAACGGGTTATGGGCTTAGCTGCTAATCACCCCATTAAGCCCAATCATGTTGTTTTTCATCTTCCAAACCTTATTTTTGCCATATCTCCCATATGGTAAGTCCGTTTGATTACTATGACCACTCTAACCATCATCCGAATCAAATGGAAGTGGTTTCAGGTCAAAACTCCTTACCAATCAAAAATTATAAGCGAAACAAGATCCCCTAGGGGCAAAATGGTCATATAAAATTTGGCAAAAATCATGAACATGTGAAATGATCCCAATAGTCGTTCCCCAAAGTTACACGACCAAACGACCTCATATGAAAATAAAAATAAATATTCTATGATCCTCCGACATGTAGAATGCGGGTCGTTACACTCTCCCCCCTTAAGAAATTTCGCCCTCGAAATTCCTTAACCAAAACATACAATGGCGCCCCAAATGCCTTTCAGCCATTTACAAACAAGTAAACATACACAATAACATCACAAGCCTATCCTAGCTTGCGGTTTACTAACAAGAGAATAACTATATCGCGATTAAAACCTTACCAGGCAAAGAGTTCTGGATATGACTTCCTTATGCTCTCCTCTGTTTCCCAAGTACAGTCATTCTCATTATCGCCCCACTAGACCTTGACTAGTTCCACCATCTTTCTTTGAAGTTGTTTCGTATCGTGTTCGACAGTATGAATCATCTTGCGACTCCCAACTGCCTCGGATTCTACCTCGATATAATCCTACTGATCTAGTGAAATAGTCATATTAGAATCGGGTACGAACTTCCTTAACTGGGAAACATGAAATACGTCGTGAACTCCGACCATCTTGTCAGGCAATCCAACTATATACACTAAATTCCCAACTTGTTCGAGGACTAGAAATGGACCAACAAACCTTGGTGCTAATTTACCTCTTCTACCAAACCGAATCACACTCTTCAATGGGGAAAACTTGGCGGATACCAAGTCTCCAATGGAGAATTTCAAATCTATTCGCCTTTTATCAGTGTAACTCTTCTGCCTATCTTGGGCAGCCTTCACTCGCTGTTGAATAACCTTGATCTTATCTGAAGTTTATCTTATTACATTTGGCCCAAGCACAAATTTCTCACGGGTCTCCAACCAACATGATTGTGAGTTGCATGGTCTTCCATACCAAGCTTCAAATGGAGCCATACCAATACTGGACTGATAACTATTATTATATGCGAACTCAACTAGATGCAAATGGTCATCCCAGGAGCCCCAAAAATCAAATATACAAGCTCTCAGGAGGTCCTCTAATATACGATTCACCCTCTTTGTTTGACCATCAGTTTAGGGATGGTACGCGGTACTGAGATATAATTCTGACCCTAAAGCCTCTTGTAAGCTCTTCCAAAACCCACTAGTAAATAGTGGACCTCGGTGACTCACAATACCTTTAGTTACTGCAAGAAATCTCATTATCCACTTTATATACAGTTCTGCCAACTTAGCTTCCGTTCTATTCAACTTAACGGGTATAAACCTTGCACTTTTGGTCAATCGATCCATAATCACCCAAATAGTATCATGACCTGATCTAGTCCTTAGTAAACCGTCAACGAAATCCATCGAAACTTGTTCCCATTTGCATTTGGGATATTTCAGCGGTTGTAACAAACCACTTGGCTTCTTTTGCTCGTCTTTAACTAACTGTTAATTCATGCATAGATATAAACATCCCAACGTCTCTCTTCCTCCCTTCCTAGTAGTAGGTTTGCTTCATGTCTTGATACATTTTGTTACCTCCAGGATGTATAGTCTGTTCGAGTGATGACACTCTTTAAGCACTTCATCTCTCAATCCATTAACATTGGGTACAACTAGCATCCCATTCTTTCGAAGCCATCCTTCTCGATCAAGATAGTACTTGTTCATTTCCTTACCATCTATACCCATCTCTACTTTGGAGATGATTTCCAATAGATTAGGATCATCCCTCTAGCTAGAGCTGATCCGATCAATCAAAGTCGGTCTGATCATTAAACTTGCTAACATCTCTGGATCCAATTCACACATAGTTCTGAAATCATAACCCGCGATATACTCCAGTTGCTTCCATTCCATAAACATACCCCTAAAACTGGCATGTCTCCTACTCAATGCATCAGCTACCGCATTTCCCTTCCCGGGTGTGTATGCGATATTGAAATCATATGAAGCCAAGAACTCTAGCCATCTCTGCTGACGAAGATTTAAATCCTTCTGAGAAAAGATACTTTAACGAATTATGATTGGTAAACAACTCAAATCTTCCTCCCAAGAGATAATGACTACACATCTTTAACCGAACACAAATCGCTGCCAATTCCAAATCATGGGTAGGATATCTTTTCTCATGCGGTTTTAGTTGCCGACTAGCATAAGCTACAACCCTACCTCCTTGCATTAGTACAACACCTAGTCCGGTACCACCGGCATATGTGTATACCGTCATTTCTTCGTTCCCTTTAGGAATGACTAACACTGGTGCGCATGTTAACTTTTCCTTTAGACTCTTAAATGCATACTCACGCCTTTCGTCCTAGACAAAATCTTGATTCTTCTTGGTCAACTGAGTTAATTGTGCCGCTATCTTGGAGAAGCCTTGGATAAAATTACGACAGTATCCAGCTAACCCCAAGAAACTTCTTATGTCTGTTGCATTCTTGAGCATAGACCAATCTTGTATCGTATCCACCTTCACAGGATCCACGACAATTCCATTCTCTAAAACAACACGGCCCAAGAATCTCACTTTCCTCCTACAGAAGTGACATTTAGAAATTTTTCTTTCAATCGGTGTTTCCTCAACACCTCCATCACTGTCCTCAAACTTTGCTTGTGTTCTTCCTCTGTCCTCGAGTAAACCAAGATATCATCCACAAGCACAAGAACAAACTTATTCAATTGATCCCTGAATACCCTATTCATAAGATCCACAAAATATGCGGGTGCATTGGTCAACTCGAATGGCATGACCAACAACTCATAGAATTCAGACAGCGTCCGAAATGTCGTTTTAGGTATACTCTTAGCTGCTACTTGGAGCTGATGAAAACTTGTCGCGAGATCTAATTGGGAGAACACTCTCGCTCCATTCAACTGATCAAGCAAATCATCTATCCGCGAAAGAGGATACTTATTCTTCCTCGTCACCTTATTCAACTCGCGGTAGTCCACACACAATTGAAGGGAACCATCTGCTTTAGTAGCAAATACAATAGGTGCTCCCCACTTGGAAACACTTCTTCGGATAAAACCCTTCTTCAAGAGATCGCCCACTTGAACCTCAAGCTCCCGTTTCTCCCTTGGCACCATACGACGAAGTGGCATCATTATAGGTCAGGCATCTTTTACTAAATCAATCCAAAACTCGATCTCTCGGTGCAATGGACGTCTGGTCACTTCCTCGAAGACGTCCGGATACTTGCCAGTAATAGGCACATCTAATAACTCATCATGATGGATGTCGAGGGAATTTAGAAAACTAGCCATCACCCCATCACTAGGTAGGCAACCAAATAGTACCCTCCGCCCATCGTCCGCTCTAATGGTCACCGAACCCAGTAAAGGCCAAAACAAAACAATCACAAGCAAAAATGCATCCATGACTCGACAAGGCCAAATTACGAAAAATCATACTAAGGCTAGTCGAACCACCAATCGAGTTCGTCACAACTAAAGGTCTATCGATAATCTTGGGTTCCAATCCCAACCTATCAATTAGGTTACTAGATATGAAGGAACGGGAAGCCCCGGTATCAAACAGTATTCAAACAGGAACATCATAAATGGAATACCTTGAATGACGACACCCTTTCCTTTCCCTGCCACAGTTGGGGCATTAGATAAAGAAGGAACAACGTTGATAGCATATGCTTTCATAATCTGCTTCTCTTTAGGAGGTTGCAGACATTTATCCTTGTGATGCCCCACTTAGCCGCAATTGAAGCACTTCCTGTCCGCTGGCTTTGCTCAACATTTTTCGATATAGTGGCCCTTCTTGCCACAACTATAGCACTCTATATACTTTTTATCCCTCTTTTTCTGACCATCCTTGGTTTGGTTCTATTTTCTCATATTTTGGGAATTATTCTTTCCTCCACCGCTTGCCTGCGGTTTTGGCTCTCCCGCAGATGCAATAGCAATCTCGGTCTTTGAGTTAGGGTAAAGGCTTTCTGATCTCAATGCCTTTCCCACAATAGTCTCAAATGTCTCATCTATATGGTTTATCAGGCTTTCCCCCAAATACTCATTTAAGCCAGTTATGAACTTCTCGTTCTTCTTCTCGGTAGTATCGATAAGGGATAATCCATTCTTCGATAAGGCATCGAATTTAGCAATATATTCCGAGACTGCCCTACCATTCTGCTAAATCTCTAAGAATTTCCTAAACAATTCTGATTTCTGAGCGGTTGGGATAAACTTATCACTGAATTGGGTCTTAAACTAATTCCAAGTAACTTGATCCTCGGGAGTAGCTGCTTTAATAACATTCCACCAATTCATAGCTCGTCCTTAAAGTTGAGGCGATGCTAAATTTCTTTTCATCGCAACATCGATTCCCAAATACTCAAAGATACGCTCATAACTATCAAGCCAATCATCACCATCCGTAGTCGACTCCGTTCCGTGGAATTCGCTTCCCACCAAGACTAGTATAATCCTTGTTAACTTGGCAAAATTGGCTCTAGGCGCCTGCACCACTGCACCACCATTAACAGCATTAGAAACCGCTTCCTGAGCATCGCTAAGCATCTCTCTCATGAAGGTAGTAAACATCGTCCTCATATCATGGACATTCCCACTGTTGCTCCTGAACTCGTACTCCTCGTATATCGGCTCATCGTTCAATCTGTAAAGAGAAAACGATTAATCATCTCATTAGTGGTGCTAATGAAGTGCAACTTCATCCTTAAATATGCTAATAGTGTAATTTATTGTTTTTGAAAACCAAAATATCACAAATACGTGCTCTCATATACTTATACTATCTCTCCCTAATGCCTTCCCCTAGGTTAAACTACGAACCTTGGCTCTGATACCAAGTATGTTGGCACGCCCCGCACCAATCGATATTTCCCCAAAATGCGTTGTGCCAGTGCCCGACCAGCGCATGGAATAAAATATAATAGTAACATAACTTGATATAAAACAGGAGAGACAGTGCATAAGCTGAAAACTAAATCATCATAGCAGTGGAATCCAAAATAAAGCTTATGATCCAAACCATCATTATTATAACTTTAAAATACTGTCCCTAAAGCAAAATAGAAAAGGTACACTACTAATGCCCAAAGTAGAGACCAGTAACAACACAGGGAGAATATATGTAAATAGTACGTGGAAGCCTCCTGCTCGTCTTCGGATAGCTACTCGTGCATAACCACCTAACCTGTCTCTAGTCTGCCCATTTAGGAGCACCAGAGTAGTAAGAAGAGAAATAAAACTCTGGTTTAGACAAAAGTCTGGTATGAGCGATAACAACAAAACAGAACAATAACAGGTATAAATAATCATACCTGAACCTGGGCCTACAACCAAAGAGTTAGCACAACAGGATGTGAAAATGGGGGTGTGTGTGTCATGGTGATAGCAAACATTAAACACAACAATCATCCTCACATCTCTCACTCAGTTCGTAAAGCATACGATACCCACCGCTTTGATCACTAGAACCATTGGGGCCATGAAGGGGCCCAGCTCTATCCAAACCTTACTACGACCACTTTGCCCTTGGGGGTCCTGATGGAGTTCAACTCCTTACAACTTTGACCCCACCTCGGTGGTCCATAGTTAGTGCCCCCCGTCAATAGTGAAGCAAAGTTATAGATATCGATAACCCCTTTGCACACATCCCGCAGCAAAGCCCAATCATAATGTTGACTCGTTGGTTCCCATCTAGATCCTGAGTTCTAACTTCCTTCTTGGATTTTTTTTGCATCTCGGGTTTTGGTCGAATTGGAGTTGGTTTTCAGAAGAGTCATCGCGTAGAAGTAGTGGAAGCTCAATTTGGTTTGGTTCGATCTACTTCAGTCTTTTTGGTTCAAATATATCATCCCCAGACTACCAGTTCGGTCCGGTGCTGCACTTCAAATCGGTTCGGTTCAGTCTTCTCCATCTGGTTCGGTTCAGACGGTGCTTCAGAATCGATTCGGTTCATATGGTACCTCATCTCTAGATTTCGATTTGGTTCTCTCCTCCGTCTCCGATCCGATCCCCTGCTCCAATTCAATACAAATGACCTTCCTTGTTGTAATATTGCTGAAGCTTCCACTATCCCGGCTCGGTTCGTTCCATCCGATCCGATCCCCTATACCCGATCCGATCCCCAACCGATCTGATCCGGATCCTGCAAAATTTCCAACAAGTTTGTTTTGTCCATTCTCACCATACGACGGCGTCTTCAACCATTCTAACTTTACTAAATAATCATAAAACATCACAAACAACAGTAAAAACATATGGGTTCAATCAAAAAGATCAAAACATCAAGCATATTGGTTATTTTAGATCAAACATACCCAAAAAGCACGATTTTCCCATTAATCCCCTTAACCATGTTTAACTATAAGATTAGCAAACTTAATCCAAATCAACCCAAATTTTTATTTGAGACATAAAATAATTTTTAAGAATTTCTACATATTTTTCCATATTTCTATGATGCATAATTTCGCTAATTATCATTAATCACCCCTAATTAGCCATAATTAGTGAATGAAAGTGCAAATCACTCACCTTAGCCACAAATAAATTCTTAGATTTGAAACTCCAGTGATTTGGGTCGAATTCCTATGTATAGCAGCAACCCTATATCTAGTTTGAGGCAAATCCGCCTTGATTTGATGTAGATTTGCCTAATATATGATTAAAAGGTGATTTGCGAGTGATTTAGAAGGAGGCCATTACTGGGGTTCAAGAGAGGTCGGTGGCAGCTAGAAAACTGAAATGAAATGTTTTCCCAAACCCTTTCAGTCCCCCCATAACCCTAATCCCGAAATGGGTTATGGGCTTAGCTGCTAATCACCCCGTTAAGCCCAATTATGCTGTTTTTCATCTTCCAAACCCTACTTTTACCATGTCTCCCAAATGATGAGTCTGTTTGATCAATGTGACCACTTTACGAAAAGGTAAACCATCATCCAAATCCAATGGATGTGGTTTCAGGTCAAAATTCCTTAATAATCAAAATTTATAGGAAAAACAAGATCCTCCAGGGGTAAAACGGTCATATAAAATTTGGCAAAAATCATAAACATGGTAAATGACCCCGAATAGTCGTTCCCCAAAGTTACACAACCATAGGACCTCGTATGAAAATAAAATATATATTCTGCAATCCCCCGATACGTAGAATGCGGGTCGTTACAGAACCATTATAAAATAAGGAGCACGCGAGAAGATAGCAGAGCTAAGGGGAAATATAAAGGATGAAAAATTATTCCAAGTAAGTTATTTAGTAAATTGGAATGTATTTATGACCATTTAGTCTAATTTTTTGAGAGACCCCCGTATTGTGTAAATTAAAAGTAATGAATGGTCGTGTTCATTAAGGAACATCAAATTTTATATATATAAATGAGAGCTTTTGTGTTAATAGGGAATGCGGTATAATGTTTCAAAATACATTTGAAAAACAAGGGGTAAACTGAAAATATGGATATAAATAGGAGAATTAATTGCTAATTAATTCAATGCCAAAAGATTTAGGTTTCAATTGCGGATAGAGATGAACATTCCTGTCAAAAACAATTGTCATTCATTAAAGGCTAAATGTTTAACGTGCGTATAAAAGATAGTTGTTTGAATAGGAAAACATACCTTAATCTTAGTGAAGGAATTTTGGGCATGTCATAAATGTTTGTGAAACATTAAAGTTGAAATATACATTTGGAACATTTTACTAAATATAAAAAATCACTTATCTTTTGGGTAATGTTTCAAAGATGTTTTAAAATATGATAATGAATGCCAATCAAACATTTTTAGGAAACTTAATATCACCATTAAGTTTTTGACATTCAGTTAAGGTTTTGTTTTTAAAGTAGCTTTTGTTTGCATGCAAAACCTCAAATGTTTATCATAGGCATGCAACATATGTGGTGAATATTAAAAAAATATTGAAAAAGATCACTGAAATTCTTATTGCTACGTTTTTGAGTTCTTAGAAAAAAAAACTTAGAATTATATTTTAAAGGTGGAAATTTAGACTTTTTATGCTATAACATTTAAAAATGGCAATTAATGCAAATTTTCGGAAACCTTATTAAATTGTTGTCATAAAAGGGTATAGATATACATGCATGCAAATGACAATAACATGACTGCTGAATATTGCTTAATGCCACTAAGAATGATGTTGTTACCTAAGAAATAGAAGCCCATACAATTAAATTAGAAGAATTAGTATATTTTAAAGATTTAGTGTAAATAATATTGCCTATGATAGTAGTTCAGGAATTTATGCATTAATAACCATATCTAACGTTTAGTAATATATAGAAATATAAAGATACAGGTGGGATATAAGCAACATAATTTGTGATTTCGAGGAATTGAATTCATGACTATTAATTGCAAATTTAATGCACAATGAATTTGTAGTTAATAAGATTAAGAAGGAAATTTTGGGAATTTATTTTAAAAAAGACAAGTTGGTTTGGAGTAAGTAGACATATTTCAAGCCTAAAAAAATCTTGAGGGAATTAAATAAGTATTTAGGAAACAATCTAGTGACATACAGACATATTTGAATGGACCACATTTACAAAGAAGGCAAAGATGGAAAATTTAAAGGTATGGAATTGACGTCTAAAGGATTTGGATTGAAAGTACTAAAACATCAGTAGTATTTAGACCGTTTAATTGTAAGATAAAACTTCCAAATAATTTTAGGCTCCTATTGTTAGTTGTTCCCTCATATTGATTAGATAAGGGTATAAACATGATGAAAGAAATAAATCCCTGTTATGCATGAGATGTTGGGATTTAAAACACTTGTTAAATTCTTAAGACAAATGGGTAAGCGGAGAAAGAACCTCATCGGGACACTCAACCTAGTGACTTAATATATGTGGAATTTGGAAGTTGATAATGGGATTAGATTTATAGCTTACACAAAGGAAGTGTATTGGTCTTAGAGTTTTTGAAAATTTAGCCACATGAAATGCCACCCTCAAGAATAAGGATGAGACATTGGAATTGCATTGACCTTTTTAGTTTGAATATGACCATGTTTTGGTTTATTTAAAGGTATTTGTTTAATTTTTATAAGTTATCCCTTTTGTTGTTATTAAAAAAAAAGAGGTACTATATTTAAAATTATAAGGAATATGCCCAAAATGAAAAGGATGTGATGTGCAGTTCTTCATGTTTGAACGCAAAGTACACTATCCATCCGAAATAAAATAGTACCCATTCCTTAAAATTCTAAATATGTCAATATTATTTCTAGGAAAATTTATGAAAATTTTAACAAAAGACCTTATTAGAATTTAATTTCCAACAAATTGGAGCATAAGAAAATATTCTAGTCATAGTATAGATTAGATATTAATTAGTTAGATCTAAATGTTTAATTTAGAACTTCTTTTTGGATCAAGCTTCACTAGAAGACTGGAGAACAAAATGAAGACAATCGAAGTTTTGTGAATAAGAGGAAGGATCTACAGAATTAGTTTCATAGAAATAAGAACGATAGTAATATTTATAGGATAGCTTAATTGTCTTTTGGTAATTAGTGGGCACTATTGAAGAACTTCAAGGAAGCCACTTAAATTACCAAAGTGTTGATGGAATAACTATTGAAAAGTTTCTACCCGAACCAAGTATGTAGTTAGACTTTACAGAAAGTTTAATTTGATTAGGTAAACTGTGGAGAATAATGAGTTGATATGATATTTTGGGTTTATTTTTAAAAAAAGTTGTAAAGATATGTGATGTTGTTAATAGGAACTCACTGAAGATTTATGTTTGATAAGATACCTCCATGGTACACTAAATTTTTGGTAGGGCCTAATCAAGAGATGGGGAGAAAGATGGAATCTCGGAAGTCTTATGCCACCATAGATAATTTGGAGCACGGGATCTTAAGACTCTGCATTTTTAGATTGGTTCACGTACAGTAAAGAGAAAATTCTAGAAAAGGCATGAAAATTAAAAAAAAAGTTGTAGCCTCCATCGAAAATTTAGGATTTTTGGTTGCATTATGGTGTCTGGATTGGATGATAGGAGATGGATGCAACATATAGAGATATATGCATTATGGTTGCACAAGTGCATTCATATAGAGATATATGAATGTTAAGGTGTTTTGCATGCATATTGCATCACTTATTGCACATACATTTTAGGTTTGAGCTCACTTTAGTAAGTCTGCAATTCGTAATCACTGCGAGTCATGGATGCTTGACTTATTTATAAATAATATAGGTGTACAACATGGATGTTTCGAGCGAGTTGTATCTTTTCGCCCCTTAAACAGATTTCGGGACGAAATCTATTTTTAAGGGGGGAGAATGTAACACCCCTTAAAATTCATAAGTATTAACAAATAAATTAAATAATTAAACTAAGCAATTAAATGATATGGCTGGAAAATGGATTTTTTGCAGCTTTTGGAATTTGGCTACGAAAATCTTTTATTTGTATTCATGGCGAAATTCTACATCGTTTTCATATATAATATGCTGAAAATGTTTAACGTATGAGGAAGTTATGAGTAGTTGAATTTGGACTGTGTACGTAGAAATTATATGTATATATATATATATATATATATATATATATAATTATGTGAATATTATATGTATTGTCAAAATAATAGTTTAAAATACAAAGAGGGGAAATTCAAATTACAATATTAACATATGGAATAATATATATAAATGAGCAATTGGAATATTCCATCTAACTTAAATATGCATGCATATATAAATACAAAAGAAAGGGACAAGAGCAACATTAGAAAGGAAAGATGTAATTAGAATTAACTGCGTTATTGTATGTGTTTGAATTGATAATACCTAAGGGATAAACTACATATTTGGACAACAATAACTTTCCCTTAGGTGGATCTGAAATCCAAATAAATAGATAAAGACAAAGGGACAAAGGATGCGTTACATAAGGAAAAGGACTGGTAATAAAAGGCAAGCAATTAAGCAAATGAAGAACGTAATTAATGAAAATGAACAACCCAATAAGGCTATGTAATTAGGGTTTTCTAAAGAGGTTATGTTTATATGGATGGTCCGAATTAATTTTTATAAATCCGACGGCACCTACTCACACGAGCAAGTATAAATAACCCCTCAAACGACACACTAGAAACCCTAATTATTTTAAACCTCTGCCTTCATGCTGCTGAATTCCGTACAAAAATAAAGAGAAAAAGGATGAAGGTTTTTCTACTTCTCTACCTCCATTCCTATATCTCTCTATTTCAATTTATATAAGTTTAGGAAGTTGGAATTTAGCACAAATAATATATATATATATATATATATATATATAAGAATATAATGATATGTTTCTTGTATTTATATTGTTAGGAGATCAATTAGAGCCCTCTTGAATGTTGGGAACCGTCATAGATCTAGTGATTTCTATCGCATCTCCACTTGACTTGTGGTGGAATCTAGTTTTTCTTAAAGGCATGTTCATATTATTATCAGTTTGTTATATGAATTATTATGCCCATGAAGGTTTGGTTATGCGATAATAAAACATGAAAAATCCCCAAATCATCTACTTTGTAATCAAGTAGAAAATTGTCATGTAATATTAATTTTGTAGAATTGTGGTTTTTGTATTGAATTAACGGTAAACATGAGTATTGTATTGTTATCTATATTTTATGCAATTCACAGCTATTATCATTTGATTTGGCCTAAAAAGGTTGGGATTTGAATTGTTTCATAATTGAATTGGGTTTGGATCCTAGTTTTGGTGTAAACACATTCATAAATTGGAATAAATCAAATTCGAACATTTTTGGGTGTCTAATACCACAAAAAGGTTGGATTGGGTGAAATATGGATTGAATGTTTGAAATACTCTACTTTTAATTCAATATTGAACCTTTCTCTACATGCCCAGGATACAAGTTATAATTGATATGTATGTGTATGTTTTCCATTACTGTTATTTGCTATATATTCATTATGCCATCATGTTATGCCGTAGCCGTAAAATATGGAAAGAATGAGACTTCTATGCCTTAATTTTGATAAATGAAAATTTCCATCATGATTAGAACGTTTCCTATTTATACCAATGTTTCATTAATTAGGCGCTATTATTATATTACTTATTTAAACGTAATTAGCATTATATTAGCATAATAAATGCAATTAGGTTAGGGTTTGAATTTGAAATGTCGCCTCAAGTAATATGCATATATATATTTGTTTGTTTGTGTGTGCATATATATATAATGGCTTATATATATATATATATATGTGTATATACACATACGACACATAAACACAAGGTTAGTTGCCATTTATGGTAGAAGCCTACCCGGAACCGATCGGCATATCCAGCAACCACAAGTGGGCACATCTAATGTGATATGTCTAGGTGCCATGGGGCCATTCATAAACTTAGTACACTAGGCACGAGGTTAAACCGACTTATAGTAGAAGCCTACCCAGTACCGACTAGCATATCCAGCATCTATAAGTATATGGGTTAATGTGGATGGTCTGGTGTGTATATATAACTATATATATGTATGTATGTATGTGTGTGTGTATATATATAAAAGCTGATGTTTGAAAACAAATCGGCATATTATGCCTTAAGAAGGTCTTAAGTGGCCGACTCACCTTTTATCTAATTTGGGTCTTATGTGGTTAGGACTAAGATCCCTCCGAAGGTTTATTCCTTGGAGAGGAGCCCAAGTCATGGGACCCAACCTTATTAGTATTAAGGTAATTCTTTAGGTCCTCCTTCTTTAAAAGTAGTTAGGCATCTAACAGTTAACGGAGTATGGTAGTTCACGGGGGATGTCCACTTCCTCTAGAAGCTTATAAGGGCTCAACTAAGGACAGATTGGTAACTGAAGGATATGTGGCCATCTCAAGCTCACCAACTTTCTAAGGGATGTCTTATGTGACATAGGTGTCCTACTGTGTAATATCAGTTAAGTAGTAACGTTCGCAATACTACTTCTCCTGTTGCAAGTGAGAGTTTAGACTTAAGAACATTAACGTACTAGCACGGGGTTCTTAAAGGGCTAGGGCTATGCCTCAGGGTTATAAGAGATTATAAAAATCCACCTTTAATAGGGCAAAAAGTGACTGAGAATGCCACGTCGTTGGATCTTTACCTTAAAGACACTAATGGATGATTGACTTAGATATCCACCCCATTGGTCAGATATTTAAGTCTATGTGAAATCTTGTGTGCGGTATAGACATACCTTGACATATGTAACATACTGAAAATATAGGGAATGGACATTAAGTAACACTATATTCCAGTCATATAGAACTTTATGTTCTGACCCCCTCTCCTTAACATCCAATAGGTCAGTAGATGGGGTAGAGCCATGGATGAAGTCAGGATTGAATCTGATGGGGAAGACGAAGTTATTATGATATTATTTGCAGTTATTGCTTTGCTTCTTTTGGAATTATATGAAAATGAACTATTCGATGTACCTATTGAATAATTGTAACTGTGATTATGTATTTCTGTGATTTTAAAATAAATGGTACATCTTATTTTTGATATTATATTTTCTCTTTTTGCTGTGTGAGATTTTCATTCGAAGTATATGTTATTTTTATCTATGCAAATGTAATCCTTATAGGAATCAACGACCCATTTAGAATGACTCTAAGTTTTAATGGGCCTTTTTTGGGTCGAAATTTAGGCCTATTCCGGGTGGGTTATTACAAGTAAAATCAATTAACCAAAGGTCTGATACCAAATGTGATGATCGCCCACAACTCCTACATCAAACTAAGGAAAGGTTGCACTATATGATGTGCCAGACTGATATGGGATGGTCAACAAGAAGAATAATTCGAAAGATACCTGTTGGCGTATGGTTAACATATAACATAAATTATACTTAGTAGTGAAGCATAACAGAACAGAAACTCAAATCTCATAACATCTCAGAGTCACCAATAAAACATTTGTGAAATTGAGTAATCCATACATTAAGCCTCACTACATATCTCTTAGGGTATCAAAAGACATCAGCTTACAGCGAAAACAAAAGTGTAACAACCCGAAATTTTTACAATAAAAGTTATTTAATTAGATTATCAAAAATAGGAATTTCTGCAAATGATGGAATTTAACCAAGTAACTTTAACCTTGCGTTCGTCTCGGAATTCTGGTCAACTTTCATGTTAGATGTTTCATGAATGGAGTACGTATGAAAAAGTTACGGACGAAATACGAAAAATAGACAAAAATAAATAAACAAAATAAATATAATATATCTTACCATTTATAACTAACCCCCACTAGGCAAACCAGCCAAAGGGCGGTCGACATCCTTGGGGAAGCGGTCGACCGCTTCGAACCTGAAGTGCCCAGTGGCGGCTAGGTTTAGATGGTTGAGTTTTATATATAACATTATATAAACGGACAGACATTTATTTAGTCAAATCTAACAATCCATGGCCAATTCCACTCATATAAATAAAGGGATAAGGCCTCATTCATTTCTATACAAATCTGTAGGCAGCAGCGAAGCTCTGACATTTCACTTTCTCTTCAAATCAATTTATGAATTTAAAAATATATTCTTATACAATTAATCAAACATAAATCACATAGATTATATTCTTATACAATCAATCAAACATAAATCACATAGATTTGAAAGGGATTATCAGATTCAAATGGAAAAGTTGTGAATTTACGGCTAAGCTATTCTACATCAGATTCTCTCCTCTTTTCCTATATTCTCGCGGATCTGAAAATATCCCCTTTTCAGAATAATTGTAGACTTGTAAGAATTTGGGGATTGTAGGCCTAAAAGATTATTCAGATGTGGATGCTTTCAGGTTAGTGAGAAATTTATATACAAAGTTACAATAGCTTAATTATCTCCTTTACATTAGATCTTAAAGTATGTGCCTAACATTTATCAGATTTGTTTATATTTTATAAAATATAAAATGATGCTTATTAGATCAACTTATGAATATTGTCAAAGACATGAAAGTATAAATTTGTGGTTTTGAATAATATTATTTGTAGGCTTACTTAATTGTTTTACGTATTTCCTGCAATTGTGTTTGAAATTATATCGTGGTTATTGCAAACCACTATGGATCTGGAAATCAGTCCCATGAAATATTGTAAAGATGTAGTTTTATTCAAGATCTCTAGTTTCAATGTTAAGTAATAAATTGTGTGATTTTGACTGGAAAGATATAAACCTTCTTGTGTTCAACTTTGTTGGGGTTTAGACTAAAGTTATTGTAAATATGCCTTTTTCCTCTTTTTAAATAAAAAGACATTATTTTAAACCAATAAGAAATATGTCAAATATTGAAACAGGGAAAGGTTGTGTAGGTTCATATATATAAATATATATATATATACACACACACACATATATATACACACACACACATAAACTATTCCAAAACATACATAAAATATATTTCTTATGGTTGGAGATGTGTTTGATTCAATATTATAACTTACAATAATTGTAGTTAACGTTCTTTCTATAAGATTTGGAACCTTCTTGCAAGATTGAATACAAAATGGGATGTTTGGTTATTAGTTGAACAAATTATTAAACTTGACGACAATAACAATAAAAGAAAATAACTACGTTAAGTGTGCAAAAACATGAATATTAGTATCGTTGGCTAGCTTTATTACCAAGCCACCAAGAACTGAACTAATATGCACAAGTAAACATATGTGAAGACTCATAAATCAATCCATTCTGGTTCATGAAGCATGACAACCATTCGTGATCGACACTATCCCCGACTCATGATTCAACGTCACGACCCGTTCATGACAGGGTGCACGAACTGCTCATGAATAGGAAACATGACTCGACCCCAATTTAAAAAATGATGGCCCTGACCAAGTCTTCCACGAGCCGCAAGTTCAGGATCCGATCACATCTGTCCATAACCCTCATATTGACCATTCTCCATCAAGCCACAAACCAGTCCGAGATCCTCGAGGTCCATGCCACGTGTCTTCACGAACCGCCTGCAGATATCGCCTATAAATAGCCCCATACTTGGCTTTTTTAGGATCTTTTGGCAATTCTGAGTGTTGTTACCACCATTACTGCTCCTCCATTATTTCCTATCAGAATTATCTCAAAATTACTGAGTGAATCATTATTGTAAGAGTGAATTTGAGTGAAATCTTTGGTTGTACTTGCAGTTAACATATAATCTAAGATATATAAAGTGGAAGTAGGCTCGTTAATGCTGAACCACTATAAATTTGGTGTGTTTGCTGCTCTTTTTCTTCATTTCTGAATATTATTCTCTACATTTCCGAACAATTTAGGTGTTAGAGCCAAATTTGGAACTAACATTTTGGTGCTTTCATTGACTACCGAAGTCTCAGCATACCGGATTGTTGTTCTATTATTTGGATATTCTAGTCCGAAGAAAATAGTCTGATTCTCCACTATTTCAGTTTTTGAAGATTTTTGCAAAGTCAAGACATTACGACTAGAAAGAAATCCAAATTTGGCTTTCAGTACGAGCTTCGCAAGAAAATGAAGCCGTTGAAGAAAGTGCTCACGAGCAGGCCGAGGTGGAGCTTTCATTTCGTGAAGACCAGGGGGCGACCCGACCGGGAGTGGGCATTACGACCCGGTCACAAGGAATTGTCACGAGTCCTCCTGACGGCCACACCACGAGGGACCCTCAGCTCCAGATCACAAACCGCCCTCGAACTGCCACCACGAACCGTCCTTAGGGAACCATCACAATCCAGGAATGAGGGGATGCTGCCATGAACCGAACCCCTTACAGGGCTGTAACTCGACCCGGGAAAGAAACTATGTCCCGTTTTACGCATGCTGGCGCTTCTGCTCTACCTGGCTCGAGTTCTTTAAGTACAATAGAGAACGTTGATGATCAGTTCGACCCTACTTCCCCAGCTACTGAAGGACATCTTTCTCGCATCCTCGAAATGTTGGACAAGACGAATGATGAATTAGCCGCCCAAAGGCAAGAGAGCTACTTGTTATGATATAATATAACTGCTATGGATAAGCGAATTGATGATCTCCAAAGGCAAAGGAAACCTCCGACAGCCCGTCCTCTTACCCCAGAGTACTCGCCTTCCTCCGAGGAATCTCTAAGACCTCCACTTTGACTATTGGAGAGGGTCGAGAATATAGAACAACTGCGATTTGGATCGCTTCCTTTCAGAGAAGAGGCGACACTTAACTTGGGGCCTATCAACCGCAATCTGAATAATCCTGCAGAACCTCCTATAGCACAAGTTGTTAATGATCCTGTTGAGAATCGACCACCGCAACCCCCTCGCCGCGTGATTGACCATGGCAATAGGGGGCAACACTACAAGAAAAACCGAGATTAGCGACAGATTTTTAGCAGTGGAAAATTTCTTCGCTAATTGACGGCGGATTTCCATGGGTTTGTAAGAGAAAATATTTTGGATTTTATATGTCATCTTATTATAAATTATTACCGTAGAATACTAGTTCTATCGGTAAATCAATGGAAATTGCAGCTCTTTACCATCATATAATATTTGATGCTAAATTATGTTGCTAATAGAGTCGGATTACCATCGACATAATTTTGAAGCTATTTTCCTGCAGTTTTCCAAGAGATTAGAAACGAACTTTTATATTTTTTATTTATTAAATGTTTTAAATTTGTGCTATTACTTAGTAATTAAATTTTAAATAATTAATGTTAATAATACATTAGTAATTAATAATAAATAATGACTATTAGAAGTAAATAAAATTCAATAGTTAATGCTGATTAATTTTTTTTGAAAATTAGTGTTGATTAATTATTAATTACTACATAATATTAACTATTTTACAAATCCTTATTTCTTAATTAAAATTTGGGAAGGCTTATACAATTAAGCCATGACAAATTCTGTAAAATATATATTTAATAATCAAATAACCATTGATTAATACTTAATAATTAAAAAATAATTTATAATAATTAATTTTTATTGATAAGAAATCATTACTAAACAAATGGTAACTAACAATATATTTATTACTTAGTCTCTAATATTTGATGATTATATTTGAAATCATATTAAATATGTATTAATTTAAAAAGTAAAATTTTGGAATTTTCTAAAATATATTTAATGTTGTTCATAAGTTTTAAATATAAAATTTTTAATTTTTCATAAGATTCGAAAATATTCTTTTAAATAAATATATAAGTTTGTAAAATATTCAAAATTATAAAGAATTCCAATTGGTTAAAGAATTTCAAAATATTCGACAATATATACTTGGTTAGTTATAATTTTTTACTTTTTTGGCTGCTAGTTTCATTTTGAAATATTGTAGTGAAATTGGGTGGAGTTGTGCTCAAATTCATAACTCGTTGATTTATTTTTTATATTGTTTATTTCATTGTTATGCATTCTATACAAATTGATTAAGCAAATAATATGTTACTTAATCCAGAAGTTTTTTCTTGGTTAATCTTCAATTTAGAAAGTTCTTCATAAAGACTGATGCGTTACAGAAATATAATTGATAAATAATAATACAAATTATAACCAAAGAGTGATAATGAAGGATTAATTTAAAAATTATTATTTTTAAATACTAATAATTAATCAAATAATGGATAATAATTAATAAATTATAAATATGAGTCTTTCTATTTTTTCACAACCTGCATCAATCGTCCGCTTAACTTAGAAAAGAATAGGCGCCACAAAGAATATAAACATTACCATACAAGTTATTATTCCATGCCCATTTATGGCTTTCACATGTAACTATATATCTTCTCTCAAGAACATTACGTGTTGATTATGTTTTCAATTGTGTTGAATTAGTAAATAATTAGATATCGAACATTGTGTATTTTTTAAAAACGGATTTTTCTTGAACATTGTTAGTAATTAATATCGACTATTAATAATTAGTTATTGATAATCTATCATTAGACGAAATTTTAATTTGAACCATGAAATAATTACTATTCAATAATTAATGAAATAATGAATAATGATTATTATTCAATAAATTATATAATAATGAATAACGACTATTGCATAACCATGAATGAAAATTATTTTTTGATAATTAATATTAACAATCAAAAATAAAAATAAGTAATCAACATTAATAATAAAGATTAAATAATTAATATTAAATATATATTATTTAACAATTATAATTACTATTAATATTCAATAATTACATAATAATTAATATTCAATTAAGAGGAAATAAGTAATAATTTATATTTAGTAAATAGGAGTAATATCTAATATTTAATAACTAGTAATTAATAATATTAAATAATTAGTATTAAAAAATTAATAGTAAATAATAATAATAATTAAGACTAATAAACAATAATTATCACTAAATAATTGAAATTGCGGTTGAGAGGTGAAATAGTTACTATTAGTAACTAATTGTTTTTAATAACTTTTCCCTTAAACGTTGTAAATATCAATTTGCTACAGTAAATGTCCAATTAATCATATGTTTAGTTTTTTTAAGAGAAAGGTAGCCGCTGAATGAAAAGTTGAAATTATTACAACTAGACTAAATATAAAACCCTTGATTATTTTTAACCATTAGATCTACAGTACCAACCAGGATCATACCACTCTTCTTCGTACCAAACCCTAAATATAAAAACCTTCGCTCCACTATTCAGCAGCCACCTCTTTTTCTCACTTAGATCCGGTTGCTTAAGCCAAAAAATTAAATTAAATTAAAGCTTCCATGTCAATCTTCCGATAATCATCCTAGATACCCATCGATTTCTTGTTTTCTCCAAAATAGCCAATAATTTGACATCGATTTCTTCGCCAGTCGTCGCCTGGAGTCCGACGACTGGCTATTTCCATTTTCTCTAAACCGTCCGATCGAGATCTGAGATTTATAGCAAGATCTCTAGCAGGAGTTTTGGCTATTGGCGGTGGTTTCATATTTATTCAATCTCCTGGTTTACAAACATACTTTGATTTGAATGATCCTAGATTTATGCTTGGAGAGTCATTTCGTAGAAGAGTGTTCTTTAACTATAAGAAATGACAAAGATTGCGAAGTAGAGTTGAAAAGTTCTTAATTTCAAAAACCTGTACATGCTTAGAAGTGCTCTTGACAAAGCAAAAGGTGTACGAGAAATCAGAATTTGAAAGAAACTTCAAGAAGAATGTGCAGCGGAACAGCATTGGACATCAAATGGATACAATTATCTGGTAAGATATCTAACTTGCAATAACAATAATACATATTCAGTGTCACTTAGTAGTAATTTGTTAGATTTGCTTGCATAAAGAAACTATCTACCCTATTCCTACTTATTGGTAGAACTATAGATTGAGAGACAGTTTTACATAGAAACAAGAGACATAAACAAATCCACCTAGGAAGCTAGTTAATAGTCATAATTAACCGAATTATAATTATAATTATCACTAATGACCTGCATCTTGTGTCCTGTTGAAAATAGCAATACGATAAAGGAGCAAGTAATTCACTTGGTGGTGGCGCTGGTAACTCATAGCCAGTTACGACTTCTTGTTCATTTTTGGTTCCAGTAATATCATTATAATTGTTGCTCCAACTATAAACGCCGTTACTACTCCCCTCATTATTAATGTTAGCAGCAACATATCGGTTTCTTCATTATGATTTGGGTATATTGTTGCATTGCTGTTACATTCATCTTGAAATTCTCAGTTTGAAAAACATATGCAAACTGGGTTTGTGTAGATTCAGTCTCATGCATGATTTATGGATTTACACTACTTGAGATGTTAAGTACTTTGGTTATATGATGGGTAAATTATAAAATGAAGAAATAGGATTTACACTTTGAATTGGGTGCAATGTAGATGGATTGAGAAACAGTTAATAGTGTCATATTTTCATGAGTACCAGTGATTTAGTGGATAAATTTCTTGACTGTCCTCTACTTTTGAGGTATAATTGTGCTTCCAGGATTGAGTTTCTTATCTTTAAGCTATTATGATAGTTTTTTTTACTGAAAATAAAGTTTTAAGGCTTTCAGAAAGTCAAATTGTAAACTGCATATGTTGTTATGAAGTAGGGATATAATTGAAGCTTTATACACCAGCTGTTCACCTATTCTTTAGGCATAAAACAATCAAATTATGTTGGAAACACATAGAGTTATAGGAATTCTTTGTAGTAGAACCCTTTAAGAACATGCTTGCAGTATCATTTATATATCATTTAGCTTTATGTATTATCAGTCAATCCCACAATCTGTGCAAAACATATATGGTTTCCTTTTTATGTTGTTCATTTGTACATAAAAAAAATAAGTACAGTAGTGATTTTCCTGTCAAGATTTAATGAATAACCGTGCCACATGTATTGATTGTTATTGTTTCAGCGTTGAACATGGGTCTTAATAAAATCACATGCATACATGACTAGTTACTAACACATTGTTTTATAATGCAGACAAGACTTTCCTATTACCAAAATTGAAGTGTAGATTCATTCTCATTTTGTTGGTAGCATGTGAGCTTCCTGTTGCTTTATCCAAGCTATGAATTAGAACTAGTTTAGTTTGTTAAAAAAAAGAATGATGCAACGTGAGCGAACTACAATGAGAGTTGTTAGAGCTCCGGCCAACAGGCAGCATGCCGGAATTTGGTTTCACCTTAAAGTAGCTGAAAATCAGTAAACGATTAGTTTGTTTCTCTGTTCTCTTCTACGAGTAGTGATTAATTATGGGAATAATTAATTAATATTAATTTTTTTGGTGATTGATTTGAATGTAGAGTGAGGATGCTGAGTTTGCTGAAAATACCAAAAAGCTACATAAGAATCAAGTATTGCTACCATTCTATTCTTGTTTCAGCTTAATCATTTTATTTCTTGCATGCTTTGTTTATTTAGGCCGTTGTTTGCTTTTCAATCACCAAAATTTTTTGACCTTTTTCCTATCTAGACTTTTTTTCAACTTTTTATTTTTGATAAATTTCGGGGATGGTAGGATGAGAGTTAGGCTGTTGATGAAGTACTTGGTAAATAAACTTGGTCTGAATGATGACTTTGAGGTATTTATTTTACATGACTATGTAACTTTTTGCTTAGTTATGCCGCACTCACTAAATTCTAAAAGATAAAGAACATTTTAAAGTGGAATATCTAGATGCTAATTTTTTCATAATTAAATCTTACAGTGAGGATGGTCTACACAAGAGTGTATGTAACGACCCAGAAAATCTGAACCAATTTAATTTTTTTTTAAATTGGCTAAAATAATGGATTTTAAATATTTAAAATAAATATTTTAAATAATGGAGATTAAAACTGAGTTGAAACGACATTTGAAAATGAATATAATTAATTATAATTATATATAGAATTGAAAATGGCGCGGTAGTTCGATAATTCGATTTCAAACTTCAATTGAATATACCGGGTGCAAAACAATCCGGATTTTAGTGAAACCAAAAATATTTAAATCTGTTAGTGAATATCTTTCTAACGAATCCGACCAATCGAAATTTGATAGCGGGAATCAAAAGATATGTCCAGTTGAAAATTCTGAATAGTCGCTATGAAATTCAGGCCCTTAAAAATGGACATTTTGCCAACGACCTCGGATTTCGACGAAACCACTTTTGTTAGGTCCGTAGTGTCAAGTTATGGTTAGGTTTCAAATTTCATAATTTTTCGAATCAATATGTGAGCGTGGCAAAGGAAAACGCGTTTGACCAGTTTTCGTTGATTTTAATCGACTGGAAATTGGCCATTTTACAAACGGTCTCAGAATTCGACGAAACTAGTTTTGTTAGGACCGTATCGTCAATACGAAGCTAGAAATTATTTTTCTGGAATTTTTCTAGTTAGTATGTGACCTCGGTAATTTGAAATGTACATTTAAAATTCAATATAATGATTTAAATGAAAATTCAAAAAGAAACCGATTGTAACGATCAAATCAGCTTGCGATACATATCCCATTGTGTTCGGAATGGGGGTAAAACGCTATGGACGACAGGCGGTGGGCCTCGTTTCGAGGTCGTATGTGAAAGTCAACTTTTTGAATAATTAAATAATAATAATAAATATATATATATATATATATATTTATTTCCTCCTTCCCTCTTATCTTCTGCTTGCCCCCCCCCGGTCGTTTTAATTCCAAACGAAGAGAAAAAAAAAAAACCCTAAAGATTATCGACAGCCCCCCCCACCCCGAAGCGTCGCCGCCTATCACCGTACCCCCCCCCCCCCCCCCCCGTGCTTCGAACCCCCACTGAAGCCGCAACCCACCGAAGCCCCCAGATTGCACGAGCTCCGACGAAGATCAGCGACCCAAGCCAGAAGCTGCCACCACCGATCGAAGACCCAAGCCGCCGACGCCTTCTTTCCCCCCCCTCGCAGCTAATCGGTGAGCGTTTTCCTTTTTCTTTTTTCTTTTTTTATTATTTTTATTTGTTTGTTCTGAAACAAAACTGATTTGTTTGGGAAAAAAAAAACTGATTTCTCTGAGATTATACAAACTGATTTTTAAACAAAATAAAAACTAATTTTTAAATAAAATAAAAACTGAAATTTTTAAAAGTTTAAAACTGAGAATTTTTAAAAAGATTAAAACTGAAATTTTTAAAAGTTTAAAAACTGGATTTTAATTAGTTTAAAACTGATTTTCTTTTTAGAGAAAAAAATGATTTTTATAAATAAAGTAAAAACTGTTTTTATAAAAGAATTTTTAAACTGATTTCTTTTAAGGAATTTTAAAACTGATTTTAAAAAGAAATGAAAACTGATTTCTTTAAAAAGTAAAAATCATATTTTTATATATCGAAAGTCGAAAGTAAAAATCATATTTTTATATATTGAAAGCCAAAGTAAAAATCATATATTTATATATTGAATAGCATCGTAAAAATTCGATTTTTACATGTGTAGAGAATACGGGCGAAAGCGACAAAAGGCGAAGATTTCTCTAAAGGAAGTGTCGTGCTGTTGGATAGCTATTGGTGAGATTTCTGATTTAAAATTTATATATATATGTGTGAAATGAAAGTGAATAGCTATATATAAATTGCTATATATAAATATATATATATATATATATACGCCCCTCGTCCACAAACCATGGACGATATTTATTGGTTGAAACTGTTGTGAAAATTGAATGATTGTTTGGGATTGTTTGAGATTGATATTGGTTGATTGAGGTTGAAAAATACCCATTTGTGGTTGTGAAATATTTGGTTGAAACCACTTAGGATTAGTTTGTGGAAATGAAATAAATATATACATGCCGCCTGCGTGCGAACTAGATGCATGAACCCCATTGTCAAAAACCGCGAGGTTTTAAGGTAGAGCGAGGAGCCGTACTAGGGACGGTGCCGGTGTAACTACCCTGTCGTTATGCTGCCGAAATTTTGAATAATATTTGTGTGTTTGAATTATTTTCATATGCTTAAACTATATTTATTCATTGAATAGAAAACATTCATGTGTTGAATTGATATTCATTCGTTGTTTAGAAATTCATGTGTTGAATGGTATTCATATTTTGAAATAAATTGTTCGATAATAAAAATCACATTTTTATCTATGTATAAAAACTATTGAAAACATTCATGTGTTGAATTGATATTCATTCGTTGTTTAGAAATTCATGTGTTGAATGGTATTCATATTTTGAAATAAATTGTTCGATAATAAAAATCACATTTTTATCTATATATAAAAACTATTGAAAACATTCATGTGTTGAATTGATATTCATTCGTTGTTTAGAAATTCATGTGTTGAATGGTATTCATATTTTGAAATAAATTGTTTGATAATAAAAATCACCTTTTATCGACTATATGAACTATATAGAAAAATAGTGTTTTGAAATGAATCGTCTTACAATAAAAATCACATTTTTATTGTATGCATAAATCGTTGAAATGTGAAGTGTTAAAAATAGCCACTTGTTCAAAATAAACATATATGAGTTGAAATATTCATTAATTAGCTAATGAAATGATTTGCACCTATTTATGTAACATTAGAATGAATGGAGTTTTTAAACCAAATAGAAATCAAATATGAAGTCGAATAGAAATTGATAAATGATAATAACTGTATATATATGTACATGCAATATTCATTGAACAGGTCATAGCAAAGGGGCTAGAGAAGAGGAATAAAATTTTGTGCCCGACAAAGAGGTACACATTTACTGATTTGTTTGGGGTGATGATTTTGAGCCTGTTGGCTAGCCGCTTGGCTTCTTCTTTTTCTTTTTGAGATTAGAAGGACCGGGAACGCTATTTGCGATTTCCCGACGCTCCCGGTGCAGGGGAGGTTATGGCGAAATTTTTCCAAAATTTAAGGTGTTAGAAAAATATTTGAAGTGAAAACGATATTGAAATCATTGAATGAACTATATTTATATAAATATATAAATATAAATAAAATTAAAACGAAACGAGGCCGTGCAGTTCGTATTTTGAAACCGTGATTTCAAACGACTAGTGCGGGAAATCCGACCATTGGATTTTCCCGAAACCTCAACCGTCGGGTTCGCCTTGGAATAATCTTTCCAACGGCACCAATCTTGTTAAAATCCAACGGTTGGATTGTCTGGAATGTTTAATTCAAATCTGAAGAAAAACAGCGCCAGAAACGATTATATTTATTTATATATATAAATATAATTATATTTAATCGAATAACGACGCTGCAGTTCGTAATTTGAAATCGAAAATTCAAACGATTGTACCGGGAGATCCGACCGTCGGATTTTCCCGAAACTAGAACCGTTGGATTCGTTTTGAAAAGACCTTTCTAATGATGTAAATTTTGTGAAGATCCAACGGTTAGATTTTCAGATATGTGTAAATCAAATCTGAAGAAAAACAGCGCCACGGCCGCCTTATGGCCCGAAGCGTCGTTTTGAATAAAATGGCTATTTTAAAATAAATAAAAATAGCGATAAATAGTTATAAAATATCGTAAGCGATATGGAATGGAAATAAACTGAATTTGCTTGATTTATGCGATGTTTGATGGTTGAATGTGTTTGGTGTGAAAACTATATTAAAGAACACAATTGGTGTTGTCGAATAATTTAACCATTGAAATAAATCGATTTGAAATTCTAAATATACGTGAATTATTTGAAAAGGCCGAGTTAATTCTCATTTCGAATAATCGACCGACGATTGAAATTCGAAGATGAAGATGATGGTCGAAGACCGGAGATCTTCACCTCGTTTGGATGGTAACCGAGGTCCTGATTGGGAGGCATCCCGAAATATGGATAATGAGTGGTGATCGTTCAGACGTACGTGTTGATCAAAGGGTTTGCGAGGTATTTAGTGCCTCCGGTTTCGTTCAGACCCAGAACGGACTTGTAAATGGACTGTGTGTCTGACATAGGATTTATTCTGTGTGGCATGCTAAGATGCAGTGATCAGGGCTTCTGTTGAAAAGCAAAGTCTTGTGGTGATGATCAAAGCACCGCCTGTGTGGCGTAGCTTTGTGTATAACGTAAATTCGCGAGCCTCACACCCCGGTATGAACCTAAAACGGGAGAGGACATCAGGGAGGGCCTGCGTTTCTTTCTAGCTAGGGTGGTGTCAGTGACCTACCAGCCCTGACATTTATATACTTTTCACCTATGTGGTTGTTGCTGTTGCGAGGCGCCTCGGTTTGATCGGACGATCCGGGTCCGATGGAGTCATTCGTTGGCTCATTTACGCCCCAAAGGGCGGAGAAACGCAGTGTTCAGGAATTTTAATCCACATCGGTGGACCGGCCCTGACGATCCAAGGGCCCACCTGTGTCTGGGTCCTGAGACACGGGCTAGAGCGTCTCGAATTCGGTAAGGACTATCTTTTGCCTTGGTTCATGACGGAAATCCAATTTCCAAATACGTGACGATGCGGTTTCGATTGTATAGATATTTGGCGACATAGTGGCATGGGACGCTCATGTCGTCTATGATTGATAGTTATGATTTGAAATTGTTTTCGAAACATATAAACACTAGCAATAATATCAAATGCCTTTGTTTTATTCGTATCAAGCATATTTTGGCCGTTATAAGGTAAAAACTCTATCCTCCGGTTTGCGTTGCATTGTGTGATGGGAACTGAGTCTTATAACAGCTTCATTTTTATAAAAAGCATAGCGATGTTTAAAAGAAAGATTTGTTTTAAAGCACTGGCAATCCAATGGAGTAAACCCGTTCCACGAAAGTGGCGTGGTCCTGTGATTAGCCAGTTATATATGTGTTGAGTGGATTTCTCATACCAGTCCCATGACTGACTCGTAGTTTGTTTCACTCTCAAACTCGGGTGCCCCTTTTTCTACACGGGCAGCCTTGTATTCAGGTTTAGCTGGTTCTTTCTGGATAGCTGGAGCTGAAGATGGATTCTATCATTTATTTCTTTTTATGCTGTTCAGCTCCAATTGTACATATTTTGTTTATTTCCGCTGTAGACATTTATGTATAGCTGAACTGTATTTGTACTAAGTAAGATCCTGTATACTGTGTAACTCTGATAATTACTTTTATCCAGTATATTTTGTTGTTCATTCTGGTGTATTTATTTAATTCTGTTCTGCTATTATCTATTTCTGTGTTATATTCCAAAGATAACCTTGTTTCCGTGAGAACGGGAAATCGGGTCGTCTCAGTGTAAGATATAGTGTATGGGCTAGCAGTCCTAATGGAAACAAGAAGCTAGATTCTGCTTATAGAGTAGCACAGGGAAGAGCTGCTGCTTGTCCCATTTTCCTATTTTTCTTTGTAAGTAATATTTCTCATCGCATGTTGTTTTGTGAAATCACGTTATATAACTTAGCCTCCAAATTATAAGGTCTTCTAAACTTTTGCATTTTGGAAATTCAAAGCTAATTCCAATGGAAACTAGTATGCATGTGTCTGAAGAATAAAAACTCATGTCCATTCAACAAAAATGTGCATAATGAGAAGTAATCAAGTGACAAATTATGAATACTAGTATAACTACTCACAAAATGTGAGTGCAACATCCTTTATCATCCTTCAAAATGTGAGACAGTCATTTGTTAAATGAATATCTCTATGTAAAAAGTGAGTAATTAGAGTGCTTGTTTGAAATGTTGTAATATTAGTAGTCACTGTGTCACCGGCTTTAATATATCATTCCTGACAACTATCAAGAGAATACATACGGAGCCTCTACTTGATAGCAGAAATTTTATACTCAATGCAACACTGAAATTTTATGCATATTCTAAAGCTTATGGATAGAGATAGTTTTCTTCACAGCAGTTAATGAGGCATGCCTGGTATTAGACGAGGGAATTGCTGTCAAGGCATTCGACCTTGATATTGCTGGCATTATGGTTGGGTATGTTAGTTAGACTTATTTTTGTGTAAATATGACGTTATGTGGTTTTAGTATGGTTTTGGAAGACATGTGTTTGTATTTGAGATAATGTTAGCACCAACTGAAAAGTTTTGTTCATAATTCAACTTGATGTATGAATTGATAAAGGATTATGGATGTTGTGGTTTTTTGTATGTGATTATGAATGTTCTTTTTAGTTCTAAATTAATATTGTTGGTTAATTTATCTTTGTTTTTTTAATATGTTATTTATTTCAGTGTTCACAGTTGAATGATGTGTTATATATATATATATATATATATATATATATATATATATATATATTCCAGATCAGAAGGTGAATAGCGGCGAGTTACCAACAAAAAAAGTGAGGTTAAGTTTACCCCAATTAACTTTCCGTCGGTAATCCTTTGGATATTAGTAAGGGTTTACCAACGCCTTTTATAAATAATAATTTATTATAAATTACTTATCCGTCGGTAAATTGTCGGTGAATAAATTAAAATTAAACTAATAAATAAATTTATATTTTTATTATATAATTAGTAAAATGACGGAAAACTATCGGAAAACTAATGTTAAATTCCGTTGCAAAATCTGACACAATTACCGTCATGGTTTTTACCGACAACAGTATTTTGCAGGAAATCCGTCGCTAAAACCAAAATAGCGACGAAATTGAAGCGGATATTTCCGCTGCTATATGCGATTTTTCTTGTAGTGCAAGGAAGCTCTGCTCAGGCTCCAAACTTCGTGGCAGCTCGTCTGAGGAATGATCGTGGCCCCTGCAGGGCAAGGAGTGCTAATCTTGAATCTATAGTGACTCATGCTGATGTTGAAACAACGATTAGGCAAATCATGGTGGATAGTCGTGGGCAGAGAAACGAAGATTGGGGTATAAAGTTCAACCACACGCCCTTCACCAATGATATATTGGAGGTTACATTCCCAAGGCGTTTCAACGTGCCAACTATGAATCTTTATGCAGGCAGGACAGACCTAGTTCAACACTTAATGAGATACTCGTGGTCCATGAATGTCGCTGCAGCCTCCGACGCCGTAAAGTGTAAAGTGTTCCCAATATTCCTGGAAGATGTGGTGTTACTATGGTTTACCCGCCTTCCAGCACGATCGATATCCAGTTTCAGGGAACTGATTGAAAAATTTATGAATCAATTCCGGCTTCACGCTCAAAGGACTAAAAATGTCATTAAGTTATCCCTCATTAAGCAACGTCCTGACGAGACTCTGAGGTCGCATCAGAATCGTTTCAATCTAGCTGTCACAGAGGTCAGAGACCCTCATGAACAGACTGTCATGATGGCCTTAATCGATGGGGTGGACAAAGATACTTAATTTGGAAGGTACCTAGCTGGCAAGCCGACACTGACTAGAGAGATATTCTATGAAAAAGCTAATATTAGCCTACGTCAGGAAGAAATATATGCCAATCGGAAGAGGAAGGCTGTTGATAAAGAAGATATATAGAGCAACGTGGCCATTAAGCAGATAGGAGACAGCTCAGGGAAAGTGGAGGTGAATGTCGGAAATAAAAGTCAAGGAAATGGCTGCCAGTCGGGAAATAACAGTCGGAAGAAGAACCGGGGGAATGATTCCCAGAGAAGGCCTCGGTCCAGGCCATTTGAGAACTTTACACCATTTAGTGGTATGTTAGAGAACATCTTTATGGATACTTATAATGTCATCCAATACAAGAGGCCTCCCCTAAGAGATTTGACGGAGAAGGAACGCGAAACTGGAAAGTTCTGCCTCTTCCACTAGGTTCACAGTCACTCCACCAACAAATGTCGCCATTTGAGAGATGTGGTTCAAAATCTACTCTGAGAAGGAAAACTAGACGAGTACAAGGTGGCTCCAAGAGATAAGGGAATGCTGGACAGGCCCTGAACCAAAACAAACTCGTTGCTAGACCTACCCCTCAACAGAAAGGGAAGAATATTGTAATCAACACCATGCTCGGAGGGCTTCATGGTAGGACACAGCTTCAGGGAAATGGATCAGTATATCAACGCGGCTAAACAACACCTTGAAGTTGGAGAATGCATTAACCTGGACAATTCTGCTCCAATCAAACAACAAAAGCCAATGTCCAATGATGTTATATTCCGCAGTAGAGAGAGTATTGGCGTCCATTCCCCAACTGAAGACCCATTAGTGATCATAGTCACTATTGGTCTGGCTATAGTCCATAAAGTTTTGGTGGATAATGGAAGCTCCGTCAACATTCTGTTCAAGAAAGCATTTGATCAAATGAAGTTAGAAGCAAAAGACTTGAAGCTTTGTGAGGGATGGGTCCGTGGCTTTAATGGAACCTCAACAGCCCCAATTGGATATGTAGAGTTGTCAGTCACCGTGGGAGAAGGAGATCGCCAGAGGGTGAGGATTCTCTCTTTTGTGGTCTTGGATATAGAATCACCATATAATGCCTTTTTGGGCCGCCTGGCCCTGGCAGAATTTAGAGCCTTCATTGTGCCCTGGTGTCTTTTGTTGAAATTCCCGACGGATGCAGGAGTAGGAATAGTTAGGGGAGATCAAGTCGTTGCACGAGCATGCTACATCGCAGAGCTAAAGTTGTTGCGTAAAGGAAGAGACGTTGAGACAAAAGGCGCTTCCTCCTCTCCAAGGGAGGAAATGTCTTGGCATCTAAAGAAAATAACTCTGGGAGTGTCTCCCAGAGAACTCCCCAAGGACATAGACCCCAGAATGGATGAGGAACCTGGGGGCAGAATGGGGACTCCTAATGAAACGACTGTGGATGTACCAATCAATGATAGTGACACATAGAAGGTCCTGAAGATTGGATCCCAATTGGACCTTCTTTGAGCAAGAGAATTAACAGATTTCTTGAAAGCTAATTTAGATGTGTTTGCCCGGAGCCACCTGACATGTGTGGAATATCTCCCTCAACAATGAGCCATTCAATAAGCATCAATCCAAAGAATCCACCTGTCAAACAGAAAAGGCGAATGCTTGGCCCAGAGAGGTCTGCTGCCCAGAAGGAAGAAGTAGAGAAGCTGAGAAGTAATGGGTTCATCAGAGCCTCAACTTATCTAGAGTGGATTTCAAATCCGGTCTTGGTAAAGAAAGCTAACGGAAAGTGGCGCACTTGTATTGACTTCTCAGACTTGAACAATGCTTGCCCGAAGGACAGCTTTCCGCTACCGAGAATCGATTAGTTGGTGGATTCAACAGTAGGTCACGAACTCCTCTCCTTCATGGATGCCTACTCGGGATATAACCAAATCCCTATGCACATCCCAGACCAAGAGCATACCTGCTTCATCACGGATCTAGGGTTATATTGCTATGTAGTGATGCCATTCGGTTTGAAGAACCCCCGTGCTACCTACCAACGATCGGTGAATAGAATGTTCTACAACCAAATTGGGAAGACGATGGAGGGGTATGTCGACGACATATTCGTAAAATCCAGACAATCGTCCAACCAGGCCGACGACTTAGCAGAAATGTTTGATATCCTCCAAAGATACGGGATGAAACTCAACCCTATAAAGTGTTCATTTGGGGTTGCCTCGGGAAGTTCTTAGGATTTATCGTCAGTTCGCGTGGAATAGAAATCAATCTAGATCAAATCGCTGCAATCAGAAACATTCAAAAACCCATACAAATCAAAGATGTGTAGAGCTTTGCCGGAAAAGTAGCTACGTTGAGTAGATTTATCTCCAAATCTATGGACAAGTGTATTCCGTTCTTCGAATTGATAAAGCGAGGAAAGCACAATTTCGTATGGATTCCTGATTGTGTAGAAGCATTTCAGAACCTTCTGGATCATCTTGAGGGACCCCTGATACTATCGAAACCGATCGATCATGAGGATTTGTTTGAGTACTTGACAGTGTCGTCCCATGCGATAAGTTCATCATTGGCGAGGGATGAAGATAAGATTTATAGGCCAATGTACTATGTGAGTAAGAAGTTGGCGGCAGCCGGGCGAAACTACCCAAGAATAGAAAAGCTCGCGTACAGTTTATTGATCGCTTCAAGGAAGCTTCACCACTATTTTCAAGCTCATCCTATTACCGTGTACACTTACCACCTACTTAGACAAGTTCTGGAGAGGCCAGAGGCATCACGAAGACTACTCAAATGGAACATCGAGTTGATTCAGTTGGATTTGAATTTCCAGCCCCGACAATCAACAAGGGGGCAAGTACTGGTAGACTTTATAGTAGATTTCACTATCCCAGAGGATGATGTAGTGGGTGAAGAAGCTGATTCTCTGAAACATCTTCTTGACCCTAATGCTTAGAAACTATATACTGACGACACCAAGAATGACAGACGATCCGGCGTCGGAGTTGTGCTTGTAACTCCCGAAGACCGATCGATATACTATGCCCATAGATTGGAGTTCCATGCCACAAATAATGAATCTGAGTATGAAGCCCTGATTGTTGGGCTGAAGATTGCGAAGGAGTTGGAGATAATGAAGCTAGAAATCTTTTGCGACTCCAGGTTAGTTGTGAACCAAATCAATGAGAATTTTTGGCAAAGGGTCCAAGGCTGATATCATATTTAAAAGAAGTAAGAAGGTTACTCGATAACCTTGATCACTACATCATATTGCATATTCCTCGAGCGGAGAATCAAAGGGCTAACAAGTTGGCAAAGATGGCTAGTTCTGACAGTCCCGAAGACACCGAACTAGTTCCAATTGAATTATTGCACTCTCCAAGCGTTGATCGGATAGAAATTGATCCCGTTGAACTAGAAAGGGAGTCATTGATGACACACTTGAAGAACTTTCTTATGAATCGAACGCCTCCGACCAAGAAAAGTGAGAGACGTGCTGTTATCCGAAAGGCCTCCAGATATGTTTTGCAAGGCGAAGTCCTGTATAGACAGGGATTCTCGATGCCTCTCCTCCGGTGTATAGCCCACAATGACATCAAGCGTGTACTGAAAGAAGTACACAAAGGTGAATGCGGTGACCACACTGGAGGACAAACGTTGGCAAAGAAGATATTACGATGTGGCTATTTCTGGCCTACCGCAAACAAGGATGCAGCCAAGTATGCATGACGTTGTGATGCATGCCAAAAGTTTTCAAAGATCCTCAGGGCACCTCCTAGTCAATTGAAGACGTTGATGAGCCCGTGGCCCTTTGCCATTTGGGGGATTGATATTATTGGAAGCCTCCCCATAGCGAAGGGCGGAGCAAAGTTCGCCATCGTGACCATGGATTACTTCATGAAATGGGTCGAAGCAGAGCCATTGGCCACGATCACGACCAAGCGAGTAATTAACTTCGTCGTTAAAAACATCATATGCCGGTTTGGGATTCCAAAAGTTGTCATAACGGATAACAGAACCCAATTTGATAGCACAGAATTCAGAGACTTTTGCCAGAAGTACCACATTGAGAAAAGGTACACCTCTGTGGCACATCCGCAATCGAACGGGCAGGTCGAAGCGGCAATTAAAGTGATTAAATCCATTCTGAAGAAAAGACTGAAGAGGACCAAAGCCATGTGGGTCGATGAGCAACCCTTGGTTCTATGGGCCTACAGGACAACCTACAAGTCGGCGATGGGTCATACAGCTTTCTCCCTCGCTTCCGGAGTAGAAGTAGTCATCCCGGTTGAATTAGAAGTACCCTTTCACAGAACCAATTATTATGACCCGATGACCAATAACATACTGCTCCTTGAATCCCTGGTTACTAAAACAGTCTGGTTACTAAAACAAGAAATTATAGAGTGGACGTAGGTCATGATTCGGCCGAACCACTTTAAAAATATCACGTGTCATTTACTTTTATCGTGTTGTTTCTTATCTATTTTTTTTTCATTTTTTATATGTATGAATTATCACTATTATGAAATCAACTACTCAGAACGCTTTTCATTGTGACACCATAATCAACACTCTAACTCTTATGATCCGAGAGAGAGAGTATAAAGGACCAGAAATAGCGTCCCGAGGCGTGACGGTGCACGATGAATAAAGACCGGCTCGATAACACTCTATCCTTGATACCCGATGGGAGAGTATAAAGGCGCCATGAATTGGCGCCCCCTAGAAATCCCACCCCGCTAAAAGATCGGGGAGCAGACTGAAAGCTGAGTTCGAACTCTAGAGAGACTATGAAGGCATATATTAAAATTCCAGTCAAGGGCTTCTACCCCGCCGGAGTGCCCGAAGCAAGACTAAAAGCTGAGCCCGGATCCTCCATGTCCGGCCATGGGGGCAAAACAGTTAAGGTCCTAATCAATCCTCAATAAAGCCCTGGCCAGGCACTAAGTTAATGATTGATTGGGGGCATACCTGTACACACATACTACTTTAGTGCCCTTTCATTTATAGTTGCTTTGACAACTTATAACGCTTCATGACTTATTTGCTCATTTGTGTTTCAAATGTTTAAATGCATAACTAATTATGGAATATTCGCAGGTACAAGACAATGCGAAAGAAATGAATTTTCATTTACTAATGCAGGTTTATAAAAGTAAAGCTATACAAAAAGTGAGGGCCTCTCTCACAACTACGTAAACTGGCCAGTGGAAAGTCTAAAAACAAAACATGGACTAACAGGTCAACTTTACTTACGCTTGGGGGATGATTTTGGCTTTTTCTCCTTCCTCTGCTTTTCCAGCTGCTCCTTGTCGGCATCAGACTTATCATTCTTCTTCCTCTTCTTCTTATCGGAAGGAGGGTCATGTGGAGTGTTGGAGAACTGAGATGCAAGTTGTGTAGTGATTGATTTGGAGGAGAACTTTATGATTAGTCCAGATTTAGGGTCAGCAGTAGAGATAGGTGGTACATTTGGAGGCTCTTGCTCCTCTATTTTTAAAGCCAGCTGTTTATCCCTCTTGGCCTTCATGTCTGCTAGTGTCTCATTATCATCATTCTTGGTCTCCCCGGCAATGGCGACCTCCTCTTCATCATCCCCGTGATCACCATCAGTATCTTGCAAAGATTCAATGATTTCAGCATCCATGGGAGCATCGATGCATGGTGCCACAATGGCCTTCTCAGTTGTTGTGCTCTCAGTTTGCTTTGGGACTTCAGAAACTTCAACACTTGCTGATACGCCGACTTTATCAGCCTCTACTTGCTTTTCTGCTTCCTTCACGATCGGCTTGGCACCTATATCATGAGAAGCAAATATTATTAGTTCCGGAGAGCATGTGGCTTTTTCAATCGTCTGCTCAACAATACGATGACAAGTTACTATCGCTTTGACAAACTGTGGGGAAAATGTGGAGATACCTTCTGCCGATTCCTCACCCGGACCTGCAACAGAAACCCTGACTGCTTGAGGGGTTGGAACCAAGGGGATCAAAGGATCATCCGGGCTATACTCCTCTACCTCGGAACCTTTGCCGATTTAGATTTGCGAATTCTTATAGAAAATTCATTGGTGGAATGGAAGGAATTAGGAGACGAAGAATCCGCTGGAAACGAATGGGAAGATAGAAAAATTCGAAGAAGAAAGGATTTTTTGGTTAGACGCATGAAATTAGCTAAACATTTTATCCGAACAGTTGTAGAACCAGAATGGATGGTTTGGGCTCTGGTGTTGAGCTCGAGCCTTCGTCAATTTTGTTCTTACCCTTGAGCTCAAGCTTCTCGTTCTCTATAGCCTTTTGGATCGGACGTCTACACTCTGCTAAGGCCTCAGGCTCTCAACCTCTAAGTTGGGTCTCCATGAGTTTGCCCTCGTCGATCTCATCAACTTTCAAGCATTGCCTTTTGCCCTCGACGATCATATCCCATATATTAGTCAAGGTAATGGAATAGTCTTGGATCCAGGAAATGTCTGGAGTTTTAATGACTTGACCAAAGAAGTCCATTAGCAGTTCATCAAACCCTTCAATCTCCTGTTCAGCTGCAGCAAGCTTATCGGCAATGGCGGAGGAGGATTCGAGGGCATTGTTGGCATTACTTTCAGCAAGAGCCGCCCATCCCTCCGCATGAGCAAGCCTATTGGTTAAGCTTGAATTCTCCTTATCAACCCGAGCTAGATCATCCTTTAAGCTTGCCTTTTCCTTTTCCCAAGTAGCCTTCTCTACGGCAAAACGATCCTGTGAAGCTTCCAACTCAGTGTTGGTCGTCCTGAGATCCTCTATCTTTCTTCAGAGCTACGCTTTCTTGACTGTACAAATCAAGCACAAGATGGAAGCGCTTCTTGGCATTCTCTAACTCTGTCTTGTAATTCTCCGCATCTCATTGAGCTAAAGCAAGGAGAGCCTGCGTATCCTCAAGATCCTTTACTGCCTTACCCATGGCCCTAGAGTCGTTGTCAATTTTCACTCTACCTCTTGCTGCTTCCGTTTATAGATAACGGATGACATCTAAAAGATTTTTGGCATGCTGCTTTATTATCCTATATTGTTTGGCTGCGTGACTAATTTGGCCCACTACTCCAACATCCCAATCCTCAGGAACCAGTTCGAGATCTGGAACAAAAGTCATCCTTTTGAAGTAGATGTCAGGGAATTCTTTTCGTAACTGCTCCAACCTTGCTTTGTTTTCAGAGGTAAAGCCCACCTCCTATATGGTTGTAGTTTCTAAGTTGCGCTGAACGGAGGGAACGAGAGCCACCTTCTCTTTTTTTATGCTTTTGCTTGAATCTTTGTGTTTTTCTTTGGGTTCATGATGTTTTTTCAAAGACTTATCCTGGGGAGGAATGCCTTTCGGGGGAGTCGGAACCTGGGAGAGTTTCTTACCCCCTTGCTGGTGGAACTGGACATTGTGGTATTTCCCAGGATCATGTTTCGAAGGAGAGTGAGACCGTGTAGCGGGAGGCTAATAAGAATCACGGGGTCAGTGGCTGTCTCTCCCCCAACTATCACTGCGAACATGCTCGGTATCAGGAATGAGCCTGGATGTGTTCTCATGAAGAGTACGATGGGAATAGGAATGCTTTCGAGGCATTTTCCTGCAAAAAGAACAAGCAGATGTTAGAACCGTGAATATGAATAGTGTATGGGTGCGGTGACGAGTGGTGCATGTGATTTGTGTATCCAGTGTTACCCCCCTTAATAGACCAGGGCCCGAAGTTAGGCTCGTCTATGCGATTTCCTTTTTCTTGACAGGAGTAGCTTCTTCCTCAGAGATAGGGAAGAAAGTTTCTGCTCCGATGTCCTCCGAGGTGGTAATGGCATCTGGTAACGGAAGATTTGCTAAACCCCTATATATCTCCTCCTCCGTTAATGTATCATCAATAGTAGAATCTACTGGTGGTGGAATTTTGGAGGAGACTGCCCTTTGGAAACTAATGCATCCGTTGGCTCATCAACCCGAGTTTTACCTCCTTTATAGATATTCATTTCCTCATCATCCTGAATAACCATAGGCTACAGACTCTTATGAAATTCAGTGTAGTTTCTGTAATTTCTTGCCCCTCAATTGAGGGCATGCTACTAGATTCACCAGTTGTTTGAACAGAGGGCACATACTTATAAGGCTTGCCACCTGGACCGAGCCCGAATCTTATATCCAGAAGATGGTATTTGTGAAAATTTTCAACAGTAATACATTTCTTGATTCTACAAAAGTCCGAGTTGCTCTTTAAAAGGCGGGATAATCGCTCCTCAAACACCTTACCCTCCATCTTCGGGAAAGTGTGAACTATACAGAAAAAGAAGATGTTAGGACCTTAATCATGCAGTTGAACATATACTGAAGAATTCATGACCTACTTGATTGTAGCCACCTCCTCGCAAACCCTGCTTGGTGTCTTATGTAAAACCAATCGGACTTGGCATCCCCTAAGTCGCTGTGCCCATCAGTTAGAACTTTTCTGGAGGGAAGTGACTCGAAGAAAATAAAGTTTAGGGTCCCCGTAGAACGATGCTTGAAGTAATAATAGAAGTTTAGATGTTTGAAAGTAAGCTCAGTCCACAAGATTTCTGCGCATGCTACATATAATGAATACAAAGCTGCATAAGCGTTGGGATGGAGATGCATAGGAGCAATGTGCAGTCGCCTCAAGAAGTCAACGACAATTGGGAAACGGAGGAATGACACCTACCAAGCACATTATTCTACTAATAGCCATATACTCTCCAGAGCAGAATGGGGTCTATCTCCCTCCTCTGGAGTTTTTGCATCAGTCTGAGGGATCCCATGTCTGAATCACACTTATGTCACCTTCAAATCATCCAATTTGGAAGCTATAGAATCGCTTAGTTTCCCTTCAGCTATTTCTTTAACACCTGGGATTTCGTCGGGAGCCCGATCATCCTCGTCCCCCAGTGATATACTCTCAGATGATGTTGACTCTGCGTCACTATCCGTATTATAATCCGATCCAAATTTTTCCTATTCTGGATCTGATGGGAGCACATCAGGATCATAAAAACTCGATGACTCTGGATCTACAGCCTTCTCTAATATCCTCGTTGAGTGTCTACCAAACATGTTTGTTGTGTCGGCGAATAAACATGAGCGATTAGCACACAATTACCCGTACCCCGTGTGTGTAAGTACAAGAGTGTGTGTGTACAGTACAAGAAAGAAAAACATCAAGATAACCAGATAAGCGTAATAATGGATATTGTATGCTGCTATGTTACGCCGTTGTTCAGTCCAAAGAGTTCATTCTAAAGGCCCTAACCTAATTGTTCATCGGTTAGTCCTGGTTACAGTTGATTTTTGTTAAAGTGAGTGTTCACAGGTTCGATAAATTGGTATAACTAAGTTGGATATGGTCATGAAGTTAGGGTTGGCCCGTAGATAGGCTAATCCCCGAAACTCATTGGGTCGGCTCGTGAATGTGTTGGCTCGTGAATAGCTCGACTCGATGGTTGAACCGGCTCATGACGTGGTCTAAGAGAGTTGGGTGCGCATCGGCTCATAATAAGGGTTTGACCATTAAGACAGACATTGCCAAATCCAGGAATCGGTTCATGACAGAGAGCAATTTGCAGAAAGAAGTTTGACTCATGACTGTATAAGGTTTGTGACGGTATATCCAATCGCGTACCAAAATAGTTCACGAGACACTACCACGAACCGCATAGCCATTGCCTTCTCATGAAATGGTGCCCTGCTACTCAATCGCGATCCGACCCGATGCCGCGTCCCTCGCCACGACCCTCAATCCACGAAACGACTCGGTCTAACTTCCTTCTCTACAATCAAACTGAACCTTTCAAACCCCTGTCCTCATCCTCTCCACGACCGAGTCTGTAACAATGGCACCGCCGCTGAGCTTTCCAGCTCTTAATTCCCCAGCTCGCAAACCCATGGCTTCACTTTCTCCATCGTTTCTCCTATCTTCTCCAAACATCGACAGCCTAAAACTTCTCCTTAAGCTCTACATAAAATTCGAATCAACACTCCTCCAAGGGCACCGCCGCCACGCACGACATCATGAAACCCAGAAAAGAAAATTTGGTAAATTGGGTAGAAGATTAAAAAAATTAAAACATGGAAAATGAAAGCTGTTGAATTAACTCTCTTATTACCTATTTGAATCGAAGGATGAAATCGGTTGGATAATGGAAAGTATGGCAGCTAGGATTTTGGACTGAAGGTAAGAAAACTGCAGTAGTAAAAAAGCAAGGGAGAAAGGTAAACTTATATAGCCCTCATGCTGGCTTTTCGTCTCCTCCTTTTTGTCTCATTCAGACCGTGTAATCCTATGGGCCACGAACAATTTCCCACCATGGCTCGTGATATGGCCCGCTCCGCCAATGACTCAAGATCGAGACCAGGAAACCATAATAGTTAAAAAGGAAGCCAGTTCGACCACTGGACCATGATAGACATGCAATTCCATGAACTGCATGGTGTTCCAACGACCCGAGCTCAAAGAATGATCACTAAATAGAAGTATGGAAACACTTATGGGATTTAAAAATTACATGTCAAGTTGATCGTGATATATTCTGGAATTTAGAAGATGAAAATTAATCAACAAACAAAGAAATAAGTGGAAATCCGGACTGATATTTATACTCCTCAAAGGGCGTAACTATTCGAAATAGTGTGACGCTATAAGCGGGTGTGACTATCGATTTGGATCGTTTCATGGAAGGATAGTACAGCAGCTTCGACGCATGTTCCATCCCTGATAAAACAAACTTCGAGGGGGCAAAATGTTGGCTAGCTTTGTTACCAAGCCACCGAGAACTGAACTAATATGCACAAGTAAACATATGTGAAGACTCATAAATCAATCCATTCTAGTTTGTGAAGCATGATAGCCATTCGTGATCGACACTACCCCTGGCTCGTGATTCAGCAACATGACCGGTTCGTGAAAGGGTCCACGAACCGCGCGTGAATAGGAAACACGACCCGACCCACAGTTCAAAAAATGAAAGCCACGACCAAGTCTTCCACAAGCCGCAAGTTCAGGATCTGATGACACTTGTCCATAACCGTCATATTGACCATTTCTCCATCAAGCCATGAACCTGTCCGAGATCCTCGGGATCCGTGCCACATGTCTTCACGAACCACCAGCAGATATCGCCTATAAATAGCCCCATACTTGGCTTTTTTCATAATCTTTTGGCAATTTTGAGTGTCGTTACCACCATTATTTCTCCTCCATTATTTCTTATCAGAATTATCTCGAAATTACTGAGTGAATCATAATTGTAAGAGTGAGATTGAGTGAAATCTTTGGTTGTACTTGCAATTAACGTATAATCTAAGATATATAAAGTGGATGTAGGTTCGTTGATGCCGAACCACTATAAATTTGGTGTGTCTGCTGCTCTTTTTCTTCATTTCTAGATATTATTCTCTGCAATTCTGAAAAATTTGGGTGTTAGAGCCAAATTTGGGTCTAACAAATATATATACATTATCCGTCCAAAACTGCTTAAACAACGAAATATATGTAATAATGAATGTTTGAATATTTAAACGAAATTCATTTAATGGAATTATGCATGCAAATGTAATCCATATAAAATGAATATATTTGTGGTGACTATTGTAGCAATTAGTGTAATTGATTGCTATAAACTAGGCCATAAATAAATAAGCAGTTATTATAACTGACATTGGTCTGGGAAAGAAAATTTAATTAGGCAATTAATCCTAATGGTTAGATATTTCTAAATTAGTTAGGATTAATGTTGTAAACCCCAATTAAGGGATCAGATTATAATCGCACTAAGACATGAGGTTAAGGTCAACTTGTGTTAGAAGTCTGCTTGGAACTGCCCGTCAAATCCAGCATCCACAAGTATTTGGCTTAATGTGAGGGGTCGGATGCACAAATATTAAATATATATGTACAAATAGCAAAAAATAAATTAGAAATATTCGTTGGGGTATTAAAAGTAAATATTTTAGGACTGATAAAATAAGGATATTTCATTGTTAATTAATCTATTAGGGAAGTTATGACCGCTAAGCTCATAAATGACATTAATTATAATCAATGGAAATAATTGGTATTTAAAGATTAATGGTTACCTTAGGAAAATATGACCGTTATGGTCATAAATGAAAATACCCCTATTAAACAGAAACGAATGAAATAGAAAGGGGATTAACGGGTATAGATTGTTGTTTAAATACCAAGTCTAATAAGGAAGGTAATTAAATAAATATCCTAGGCTAAGAAGGATATAACTTTCCACGTTTATACTAGTTAATCTAGAACTTATAATTAAAAATAGAATTGGACTTGGTAAGTTAGTGATGTGAAGCAAAATGTATGGTATTTCTGTAAAGAGAAAGTAAACGAGAATAACTCAACAACGTAGCCTGCTTTGGAAATTAAAGTCTTAAGTGGTTAGATCCACCTATAAAAATGGATTAAGCGATCCAATAGCTCACCTCCCATAAATGAAAGCATTAAAGGCTAACTGTGTACGTGCTTGATAATCTAAACGTATAGTCCGCTTCCTTAGGTCTTAAATGGCTTTGGGTCGGGGAGTCCACGTGGGAATAAGTCATCCAGTTAGGGGTCTTAAATGGTGTGCAAATCCTACCTAAACTTGAATTTAAAAATGTCCGGTATGGCAATTCCATAGGGCTACCTATCATACTGGAAGTATTAAGCATCTAAGTAGATTATCCAATAGGTTAGCTAGATGGTACAACGAGCTTCCACCAATAGGAACTATTGGTCTTAAGCGTTGAGTTACCATCTCTCACCTTATATGGGGCATAGGTTTATATGCATCAATGACGAAAGCCTTAACTAGTAGGACCCTACAGCTAGTTTCCTCTAGTTTATAATAATGTTGAGTAAATCATCGAGAGGTATTAGATGACCAATAGGTCCGCCTAGATTCTTAAGCAACCAGAGGAATCTACTATATATATCATTCGATAGTGAGGCGTCAAGTGGATGTGCATACACTTATGAATAAATAAACTCCGTAGTTGTGGGGTTCACTTCTCAGTTTAATAATTAGTTTAATGGCTTCATAAATATATACATAAACATTCTGTCTTGGTATCAATATCATTGAGAATACTACCTTAGGAAGGATATCTAGAGTCGTGCATAAATGTTTACAAGGCTAGGTTAGAATTACTAGCCTTAGTAGGCATATGTCTTGGGTTGAAAAAAATGAGATACATATGTATATTTTAATATTGTACTTTTCTTGTTCACTAGAAATTGTTGTTCTGACCCCCTCCTCTTTACAACCTCCTAGTTCTTCTGGAGAAGGTCGGGTTCTCACCAGTGTTAAGGTTTGCCTTTCGATTGTCGTCCTCTCTTATGCTTGGTATTGGCAAAGTGCTTACTTTCAAAAAGGTAGCTACTTGAGTTAATACTAGTCTATCCTATTTGTTTCCACCATGAGTTATTTTATCACACTCTGATTATCCTCATGCTTATTTATATGCGGGTACCAGAGTTACACATTCCATGCTTGGATGTGTTTGAGATTCAATTTTTGTCAAAATTTGGGCTTATAAAAGAGTAAGGTTTTACATATGGTATTAGAGAATAGGTAAGACGATCAAAGGAATTAGTTAAAAATTAGGACTTGTGTGAGGATGTTATTCGATTTTCTTCATCTTTCTTACTCGACTTTAATTTATTTCGACGATGAATTATTCATGGGCCTAAATGTACAGAATGCACTTTAAACGACTAAGAGTTAAAATACAATGAGTTCAGGTTTCTTGCTAATTCTGCCTTACCCAACAGTATGTTGGCCATTTCGTTATGGAGAGCACGAGGACGACATATGGTGGATTTCGTTGATTTGAGTTTGGAGACGGGAAAAAAAATCTAGCTACAACCGAGATGGTCGCAACTTCTGGTTTTCGGTTTCGTTTAGTAGTTTCAGTCAAAGAGCTTTCCTTGGTCTGAAAAGGGAAATCCATATTAATATTTCATATCCACTCGGAAATAATTACAAGGTGAATCCATTTGCTACTTTGTCAAATTCCGGATATTCCTTTTGTTAAAAATATTCATTTGAGGTCTTAGCTTTGTATTCGAGGGAATTTTATATTTAAAACTATTTGAAAAAATAAAATGGATTTCAAAAAATTTAAAATTTCAGTTTTGGAAAATCGTTTTATAAAAATATAGTTTATGAAGATATAGTTTTTAAAATTTTAACCTATTCATGTTTCAGAATTATTCGGGCTTTGTGTGATTTTGATAAATATAATCCGATTAATAAAAAGAAGGGAATTGGAGATGACTAGGAATATGCCACTAAAATTTGAAAATAATTAATACCTATTCCTTTTATTTTTTGTATCCCTCTTTTTGTATATATTAGACGATCTTTTGAAATTATCACAGTTAAAACTTGAGATTTTGAAGTTCCAACATTTTTGAGCACGAAGAGGTTTTTAATTTTGTAAAATAAACTGGGATACAAATATTTATAATAGCAATAATAAATTGGATTACAAATACAAAACCGTTAGTTTATAACAAATACCATTAATGAAAAAATAAGTTTTCCTTCGAAAAGGCTAAGGAAAATCCTTCATTCGGACTTTTGTGGTATTTAATTTTGTATAGTTTAATTTTACGATAGCTAGTTAAGGGGAAATCCATTTTAACTTAATTTAGGATTTCTAGCTGAACTATTTTGGAAATTCATTTGTTCTTTTTATGGTCGCAGCATCGTTGTTGAGACTACTTTAAATTCTTTCAAGTAGGTTCGATGTTTAACTGTGGTCTATGATATCGCCATGATGAGGATAATTATTTTTGGCTTGCGTCAAATCTTAAAATATTACGCGAGATGACTAATATTTTAATCCGACCTAATAAGGTCAAGGTTCAACCTTTGCGCAAAACCCATTTGACATTTTACCATTTAGCATTATACCTAGAGTGGTCAACATTTTGATGAGTTTTGGTACAACCTGGATCTAGGACCCAACTATAAAAGTTACACCCAAATCACCCCCCTTAACTTCTTTCTTTCGTCATTCCTTCCTTATATAGCCATACCATATTCTTATATTTCTTCTTTTTCTTTATTGTCGTCTCACCTCCTCATTTTTAATGCTAGTTGTGCAATAGAACTCGCCACATTAATACTCCAAGATCTAATCTAATTTCTTCTCTCTGATCATTTCTTAGTCCATAATACCTGCTTGCGCTACCCGATCCTTCTAGTACCATTTAAGTCCCATCCTTTGGGAGAGATCATTTGGTTGGATCATCTCACTGTTTTAAGGCTAAGAAAAATTGTCGTGGCAGTTGGACTTGTACCGGCCATTTGCTCCGAGATCTTAGAATAGGATTGTCGTTTGTGCTGCATCCACCTTTGTTATACCTTATTGGAATAGGTTATTTCGAAGCCGACCGTCATTTCAGAGATGAAGATTTAAGCTATCTTTTGGTGATTTTTCTAAGGAGAATCTTAATGAAATTAAAGAGGCATTTGTGTTTTATGTGGATTTCCATGGTCTTTTTGCTAACCGGTTTTGGAGATTTTGCAGCCAATCTCTTTTTCTTAATGTCGAGTTTTGAGTTTAGGAATCTGTGTTCGAACTTCCTACTTAAATGTGTAGCTCATTTAGCATATCGTTTTATAGATGGGAAGTAATGACTAGATATATCTCATGGTGCGGAAATCAATCTTGTGCTTGATCGATGGCATAGCCATCTTTTAATGGCGCATCATATTTGATTCAGCTTGTTGTTCTTATGTGTTGTCTCGTTGAGTTACTTTGTGTAATTTCACCTATCCATTTTCGTCTTTAGAAAATATTACGTGGATTTCCCTGGGAAGCGGTTTTGTGGTAGGTTTCTTTTCTCATCATAAAATTCTCTCTAAGAAGAGATCGTGATGTGGGAACCCCCAACAACACCAATAGTGTTTGTAACATGAGATTTAGCATTTTGCTACCATTATATGATTATCAAAGATCATAAAAATGGTTTGAACTCCGGTACTGGAGCAAGACATCTCGTTGTTTATAGCCATTGTTTTGCGAATTTCGGTATTGTCGTTTGGTTGTTTTCCCTTTCTAGCATTTGGCTCTTGGTTTTGTGGAAATTCGTGTTTGTAACTATTTGTGTTGTTTAAATCGCATGACTTATGTTAACGGTATTCTATATTTGAAAATGTTTGTTTCATTCGCACATATCCATTAGACTAAAGTCTCATTTCTCTTATCTAACAGTTGTCCTAGAGGTGGAAAGAATAGAATTCCGTGTTGGATAAATTTTAGCAAAGGACCAGTTTTGCGTTGTTTTCGTCATAGGTATAAATAAATCACCATTCCTTGTTTAGCTAAAATTTATATCATCTTTTGTGTGTGATTTCAGTTTTCGCATTTTTGTGTGACTGACTTCCTTTTCGCTAACATGCAACCTGAAACGTTTAAGTTTCCGCAAAATAAAATTTTGTAACTTTTGGAAAAACATTGTTTGAAAAAAAACTTTTATCATTCTAAATTTTTTTCACTGATTTACTTTCTTCTATTTCTGTTTACATGAGAACGCAAAATTTGGGTAGAGCAGTTTATGCGTGTTTAAAATGTCTATTTTACACTAAATTAGACGGTTTGAATGATGCAGAGCGCATGCTACCGAAAATTTGATTTCCATACGAATCTCATATGAAACGCGACAAAATATTGAAAAGAAAATTTCAAAATTAATATAAGAAGTTTAAAGCGGAAATTTATTTTTATGAAAAATTTCGATTTTTTGTTACATGAACAGGGTAAGGAAGATTTTCAGATGATTTGTGTGCGCGTTTTAGCAGTGCAATATGTTTGGGAATGCAGAAAGGATCTTAAGGCAAAACAAACACTAGAGGTGGGAGTGAATAGTGTTTTTGAGAATTTAACGAAAATCTAAGACTTACGTTATAAACTATATGAATCAAACACTACCGAAACAATCACAAACACAGGATCAAACACAGATGCAAAATAAACAGAAATAAAAATGCAGAAAAGGAAAAAACACACCGGATTTTATACTAGTCCAGAATTGCTCCTACGTCCAGTCCCATGCAGTGCTGGATTTCATACTGTTTTATTATTATATCAAAATCCAATTACAACTCTCCTTGATTTCACGGCTGCAAGGATACCACTGTTTCCACCTACACACTTAATCAAGTATACCCTCCTTGATTTCATGGCTATAAGGGATAACCGATTACCCGTCCTTGATTTCACGGCTACAAGGGATACCACCGATCATCACCAATACAACCCAAACAATTACAAACATCACTATAACTCTTCAATAGCACTTGACTCAGATAGTAGAGAGTACAGAGAGAAGAAGTTTGGTCAAAATGGAATTGCATTCGGCAGAGTATAAGTATAGAAATCATAAAAATGATTAAAAATAATGGTGTAATGAAATAGAGTGAAAGTAGAGAAGAAGAGATGATTAAAAATTCGAACTCAAGCCTTTTTTATATTGTATGAAAGGATGTCACGCTTCAGAACCATCACAATTAGTGAAAATACACTTCCTTTCAAAATTAAAAAAATGATAGTTATATGTCGACATATAGTTTTCTTTATGTCCACATATCCATAGTAGAAATTTGATTTTTGAATATTTTTAAAGTGTTTTGATATAAATATAATTCTGGAAATTTTTGAATTAAAATATAGTGTTATAAATTAATATTATAAAGTAGGAAATCATATGTAAACACAAATATGAACTATATAAACATATTTATAAAATTATAAAGTTTAAAACTATATAAATATAAAATGTAAAAATATAAATATATGAAACTCATGAAACTTTGAGATTGAAAAAAAAAAATTAAAACATGAAAGTAAAATAGAAAGGATAGAAAATAAAATAGAGAGAAAATAAAATAGAGAGGAAATAGAGAGGATTGAAGATAGAATTTGAAAACAAAATTTGAAATGAACCCGGAGTGCTATTTAGAGTCTTGCATAAACTAGACTCTATTACTATATTAGCCTTGAACTCTAGAAATCTTGAATACTCATGAGTCTTGAAATTTCTGTGAACTCTGATTCTTTAATATCTTTAAACTGTACAGTCTTTAGTAATATTTCCTGTATATTAATCCTGCATATGTGTGTGTGTATATATATATATTCTATACAAAAGTGTTAGTATATATTTTATAATCAATTAGTATTAAACTAAGGTTTTTGTCATTAAAACTCCATTCTCCAATACAATAGGACCGGCTATGCGATAAAAATGTAAACGACAACAAAGAAAATGTTGTTTTAGCCTTGGAAACGCTGTTTCCATACCTTGTCAATGCTACACATGAGTTGCTAATTAACTCGTTTTACATCTTAGAGCTTATTTTGAGCCCCCTTTACAGTCTAAAAATGAAATTTTTTGGGAGTATATTAGGTAACTGAGGTGAAATTTCGATTGTATGTCAGGAATGGAATATTTACAAATGAGGGGAACATTGAAATTCTTCACTTTGATTTCATTTTTCCAATTTGGGAGAAATATAATAGGAAGCAATTAGATGCGTTGACATTTTGTATGGTAGGATTTGGATGAAAAATTGGTTGCTTCACATTTTCATTCGTAATCATGTGGAGGTTATAGATGACAAAGGATTTTTGAAATTTACATTCGTATAGAACTGCTGGTATATTTAGCATGCTTTGCATTAGGTTTTCAAAAGTGTTCTAAAATTTTAATTCATACATGTAGAAGGATCAAATTTAGAATCAATGTGCATACATGTTTAGTGGTTGAAATGCATTATGTACACTGTGCACATGCACGAATGGTTGCAATTTGAATGTACACAAATTGATTGTGTAGGACATGATAAACATGTGTCAGAATTTCGGGATGAAATTCCTTTTAAGGGGGGAAGAATGTAACAAACTGGAATTTTGACAAAATTAGTTATTTAATTAAATTCTCAATAATATGAGTTTCTGGAAACGATGGAATTTGACCATGAAATTTTAACCTTTGCGTTTGTCTTGGAATTCTGGTTAACTTTCATGTTTGGAATTTCGTGAACGGAGTCTGTGTGAAAAGTTATGGAAGAAATATGAAAAATGAATGGAAATAAATAAACAAAATAAATATGATATATCTTACCATTTATAACCAGCTCTCACTGGGCGAATTAGCCGAAGGGCGGTCGACACCCCTAGGGGAGTAGTCGACCGCTTCGGGCATAAAGCGCCCAGTGACGGCTAGGGTAAGATGGTATAGTTTTATATTTTATATTATATAAATAGACAGATGTTTATTTAATCAAATATAATGGTTCATGGCCAATTCCACTCCTATAAATAAAAGGGTAAGACCTCATTCTTTTCCCCAAAATCTGCAGGCCACAACCAAGCTTTTCCATTTCCCATTCACTTCAAATCAATTTCTAAATTTAAAAATAGATTCATATACAATCAATCAAACATAAATTAATAGATTTGAAAGGGATTATAAGATTCAAATGGAAATAGGTGTGAATTGATATCTAAGCTATTCTACATCAGATTCTCCCGTCTTTTCCTATTTTTTTTTTTTTTGCAAATCTGTAGATCTGAAAGTATCCCCTTTTCAGAATAATTGTAGATCTGTAAGAATTTGGGGATTGTAGGCCTGAGAGATTATTCAGATTTGGATACTTTCAGGTGAGTGGAAAATTTACATACAAAGTTACAATAACTTAATTATCTCCTTCTATTAGATCTTAAAATACGTGCCTAACATTTATCAGATCTCTTTATAATTTTTTAAAATATAAAATGATGCTTATTAAATCAACTTATGAATATTGTCAAAAAGATGAAAGTATAAATTTGTGGTTTTGAATAATATTATTTTTAGGATTACTTAATTGTTTTACATATTGCCTACAATTATGTTTGAAATTACATTGTGGTTATTGCAAAACACTGTGGATCTGGAAATCAGTCCCATGAAATACTGTAAAGATGTAGTTTTATTCCAGATCTCTAGTTTCAATGTTAAGTAATAAATTATGTGATTTTGATGGGAAAGATATAAACCTGCTTGTGTTCGATTTTGTTAGGGTTTAGTCTAAAGTTATTGTAAATATGCCTTTTTCCTCTTCCAAAATAAAAAATCATTATTTGAAACCAATTAGAAATATGTCAAATATTAAAAAACAGAAAAGTTGAGTAAATTCACATGTACATATGTGTGTGTGTGTGTGTATACGTAGTTTACATCAACTATTCTAAAACATACGTAAAATATATTTCTTATAGTTTAAGATGCGTTTAATTCGATATTCAGGCATAGTTTACAATAACTGTAGATGACGGTCTTTCTGTTAGATTTACAACCTTCTTGCAAGATTGAATACAAATATGGATGTTTGGTTATTAGTTGAACAAAATTATTAAACTTAACGATAGTAATAATAAAAGAACATAACTACATTAACTGCGCGAAAACATGAATACAAATATATATATATACACACACACACACACACATTATCCATCTAAATTTACGTAAAGAACAAAATACATATAATATTGGATGTTTGAATGTTTGAACAAAATTCATTTTATGAAATTATACATGTAAATGTAATCCATATTAAATGAATATATTTGTGGTGACTGTGGTAGTAATTAGTGTAATTGATTGTTTTAAATAGGCCATAAATAAATAAATAAATAGCCATTGTAACTGACATTGGTTTGGGAAAGAAAATTTAATTAGGCAGTGAAGCCTAATGGTTACAAATTTCTAAATTGATTAGGATTAATGTTGTAAATACAAATTAGGGAATCAAATTATAATCACACTATGGCACAAGGTTAAGCTCATCTTATGGTAGAAGTTTGCCTACAATCAACCGAGAAATCCAGCATCCACAAGTGGTCGGCTTAATATGAGGGATCTAGTGCGCACACACACACACACACACACACACACACATATATATATATATATGTACAACAAGCAATAAATAAACAAGTAAATTAGCAATATCTATTGGGGTACAACAAATAGATATTTTGCGACTGATAAAATAAGGATATTTCACTGTGAATTAATCTCTTAGGAGAATTATGACCGTTAGACTCATAGATGACATTAATTATAATCAATGAAAATAAATGGTGTTTAGTGATTAATAGTTTCCTTAGGAATCGTTATGGTCATAAATGGCAAAAACCGTATTCAGTAGAAACAAATGAAATAAAAAGGGGATTAATGGGTATTGATTGTCGTATAAATACCAGGTCTAATAAAGAAGATAATCAAATAATTATCCTAGGCTAAGGAGGATAAATTTTCCTCATTTATGCTAGATAATCTTCGCGTATAGTCCACTTCCTTTGGTCTTAAGAGGCTTTGCATCGAGGAGTCCACCTAGGAATATGTCATCGAGTTAGGGGTCTTAAATGCTGTGTGAATCCTATCTAAACCTGGATTTAAAAATGTCTAGTATGGTAATTTCATAGGGCTACCTATCCTATGAGAAAGCGTCTAAGGAGATTAACTAATAAGGTCAACTAGATGCTACAACGAGATTCCACCAATAGGAATTATTAGTCTTAACCGATGAGTTACCATCTCTCACCTTATGCGGGGCATAGTTTTATATGCGTGAATGACGGAAGCCTTAACTAGTAGGGCCCTCTAGCTAGTATCCTCATGTTTATAATAGTGTTGAGTAAATCATCGATAGGTATAAGATGATCAATAGGTCCGCCTAGGGTCTTAAGTGATCGTAGGAATCCACCCTATCTATCATTCGATAGTGAGGCGTTAAGTGGCTGCATACACATTTATGAATAAATAAACTCCATAGTTGGGGAGTTCACTTCTCGGTTTAATATAAACGTTTTATCTCGGTATCAATATCATTGGGAATACTACCTTGGGAAGGAAAGTTAGAGTCATGCGTAAATGTTTACAAGGCTATGTTAAAATTACTAGCCTTGGTAGGCATATATCTTGGGTTGAACCAAACGGGATACGTATGTGTATTGTAATATGTGTTGCACTTTTCTTGTTTACAAAAACTTGTTTTTCTGACACCCTCCTCATTACAACCTCCCAGGTTTTCTTGAGAAAGTCGGGCTCCTATAGTTGTTTAGGTTTGGCTTTCGGTTTGCATCCCCTCTCATGCTCGGTATTGGCAAAGTGACTTACTTTCAAAAGGGTAGTTGCTTGAGTTAATACTAGTCAAGTCTATTTGTTTCCACTGTAAGTTATTTTATCGTACTCTGATTATGCTCATGCTCATTTATTTGCAAGTACCATATTGACACGCTTGACGCTTGGATGTGTTCGAGTTTCAATTTTTATCAAAATTTGGGTTCATAAAAGTGTTGGGCGTTAAATAGCATAGTAATAGTATGCCAGCCTCCTGCTTGTCGCCGCACAACATCATTGGCATAAAAACCCGCTACCTTCTATCTCAGTCTACTCACCAACGCAATCGATGATCAGCCCGAGTTAATAAGACGGAAACTTAAAACCTTGAGTCATACAATAGTCTTAGTGAGCATAAAATAAATAAAAACGGTTACAAAAGATATATGAGTATAGACAATTCAATCATCTGATCTATTCTGCAACTGTAGTACTAGAACAAGATAATCATTTACCATATGCTAATACAATGAATAGGAAAGGACATCTCTAATCCCTCTTCTCTTCGACAACCTTTAGTGATACTGTACCCTGAGAAATAGAGAAGAAAACACACAATCAAGTTTAGTATCCAATATCCTAGCCTTCACTGACTAAAGCCGTGAATACATCAATCATTAAATGATCGACCGTTCTCGTGTGTCATGGACTAATGGAAACCCATGTTCTAGTCAGATTGTCATACATCCATCTTGTGTGTGTTTGCCTCCATCCGAGGCAAGTATGTCACTCCCAGAGCACGATCTATGGTACATGACCCTACTTGATCCTAATGGGCGCCCCACAATACTCATGCCTTGATCGTCTAATTTGGGTACACGATCTCAGAGCACGATCTATGGTACATACCCCTACATCACCTATAGACCGGTACCAGTCTTCACAATTAGCCAATTTGGGCTAAGTGTCTCAACCATCATGCCACCCTTCTCAAGTGCTTCCTGCCGGTCCAATATCATATCTAAATTCCATACATGCTAAAACTCCTAGCGGTACATCTCGTACACTCGAGTAGCCAACTTTTGGTCTATCCAAAATTATGTCCAATTCACTTGAAAATTTGCACCAGCCTAAAAATCTCCAATCCATATACTTAGCATATTTTCTAGTCAAAATTTTCAAGCATCGTCTCGATAGCGTCCAAAGCTCCTTTGCTAAGTTTCGTCTAAATCCGATCATTTGATCGTCTAATTGGCTCTATTCTTTAAACCTAAGATCTACAACACATAATTTAAACAAATAATTGAAGCAATATATTTAATTCAATCAAAAAAGAGCGATTCATTAAATCTTGATTGTACAGACATGCACATAACATAAACATCTCATAAAACAATGGATCTACCATGAATTGGATCTAAACATATGTAAAAACATGATTAAACTAACGAATTGCTGGTTTTTTGATTAAATTAAGTTTACCCAAGGATGTCTAAACCTAAATTAAACATATATGGTCAGATCTAAGATGAATTTATATATAATCATGAATTTGATCCTAATTTGCCCATAACATCTGTAGTTTCTGTGTGAGAGATATCTATCTCTCACCAATTTCTAGATCCATTGCAATACCAAGGAGAAAAGATTTGGATAGCATTGAAAACCCCCAAAAGTTGATGCAATTTAGGTGATATGATCTTCCTTAATGATGATCTAACTTCTAGATGCCATCTATGATGAAATAGGATGAAGAAACTAGGGATTAAGATGGACCGGAGAATCACATGCGCCACACATAACGTTTGAATGAAGAGAAAAACCTTAATCCTCTCCCTAATTCCCCTCTATTTATTGGAGCAGGTCATTAGCCTAGTAGGCTTCTCTAATCAGCCCACTAGTAGCTAATGAGTTTGCCTAATGGAAACAGGAACTTAAAACATCGATTCCTCCTAAATCGGTGAAACAAATCCTTAATGTTACTACTCTTAAGAATCGTAAACCACCATTCCGTTCCGATGAGACTGAATCCAGCACCTGATTCGATCCCTATCAAAATTTATAGCTAAGACAATATTTATAAGGGTAAAAATGACATAATTAAGTTTGATAAAAATTGTGGACATGTCTCATATTGCCATGAACATTATATTAAAATCTAAGAATGATATGATCACTAGGAAATAAAATTTAATTATTTTACGATCCTCATACGCGTCGTTATAGGTTTAGCTTTAGTACTTTCCATTATCGATCTAATTGATATTTGTATGCGACTATCCATATGAGCCATGCTAGTTAGAAACCTGCACACAAAGTCATGAGTCCATGTTTTATATGAACACCCTCCTCCATCCATCAACCTTTTAACTACTTATAAAGGATAGTCTCATTAGTCCTGCAGTGCAAATGTAATCATGACATGTTCTTTTGATGGAACACCCACAGACCTGCCTTTGGGATGCAACTTTGTTAGTCCTACTCTAGACGGCCATCCTAAAGCACGCTTATGTCTCGCTGAAGTCTCCTACTTCCTTTTAGACCTATAGAAAAATCATGTTGGACATGCTCCCTCTGGATCAAATCATCTCCATGTTCCGCTTCGTTAGGTACTTATCCAAACTCTCTTCGTACTGCTCCAAACACACCTCACTTTTTAATTAGACCTTACGTCTAATCTTTCATTATGCATTTAGCTTGCCTTTCTTTCCTTTACCATCATATTGGTTTGCATTTCCTCTTGTCCTTATTTATTTTCTTATTCATTTAATCCATGATCTAAGTTTAAATATAGTTTCCACTTGTTCTTTTACTATTATGTTATAATTTTACATGCAAATATCTAGACTTACCTAATTTTTCTATCTTTCTTTTCTTTGTATATTTACCTGATTTATAGTTATTGTTAGTTTTATTCTATGAAGTAATCATACTCCACTTGGTTGGTTGCAGAAACTACATTAAAATCTATTTCCTTATTTTTAAAATTAGTCCCAAAATAAGTAACTCATAATTACAAGATATTTCTATTATTATTTCTTTAATTGTCGGATAGTGGAAAATATAGTAGCATCCCTATTTTGCCATAATCCCATTTTCCTTACTTTTATTCTTGTAATTATGTTTGTCTTCTTTCTTACAATATTAAGTATGGAAATATGTCTCCTATTCTCAACCAGCCAAGTAATATAATGCGAACTTCCAAACCCATTTATATATTAGAATTGCCTTTTTATTTCAGTTCCCGAATTTTGACATTTTACTATAATTTCTCTTATTTTTGTCTTATGCCTTTCCTATAATTTTCATCCCTAACATTACTTAGATTTATTTATTTGGATTTCATTCTATAATAATAACAATTATATGTGAGTGTTTTGTTAATCATTCACAGTTTAAGTATGAGTAACTTGCGTAGTCCATTTCTACAATTATCTAAAACATAATTTCTGACAAATCCAATGATTTAACGGGAATCTAATATAATTAATAGAAATGATATAAAATTTTAATCCATTCACCTAGAAAAAACACTTTATGTTCCAGATCCAATTTTTAATCCAATTCTATTATCCATAGCCTTTCCTTTTATAATTATATTTGGATCTACAAACTGGAATTTGCTTTGATTAAAAATCTGGATCTACATAGGAAAAAAATAAACTAATTTGGAAACAAGATCTATAGAACCTAGCTCATGGGAATGGCTTAATTCAGACATCTCTTTTCCGAGATTTACGATTTCTACTTTAAGATTTCTAATCAGAAAGCCTAGATCTAATATATTTATGTTCTGAAGAATTAGAGGAGTAAAGAAAATAGCAGGGCTTCCGGGTCCATATAGAAAATTATGGATTTAGAGGATAACCCTGCACATTTGTTTATATATGTTTGAAACAATGTTGTTCGTTTGTTTTAAAACAGATAATATTTCACTGTAGAATACACAGACAAAGCATCATTTTTGATGTGTTAGTTTCGCCCCACACAATGTACAGAGCCCTGTTAGAATCATACTATATGTGTAAATTGATCGGAAAATCGACATGAACACATTGGCATAGCTTTCGAGGCCAAATTCTGAGATTCCAGAAATGTTTATTTTTCACTGTTTGTAATTTAAATTAATTTAGTTATTAAAAAAGGCAGGGTGTTACAGGTTGACCCTAGATAAGGGGCTATTGATACATCTATGTGGGTTGGAACATATTAGAGAGGTGTGATGACCTTGTCCAATATATTTTGATCGAATGGATGTGGTTGATTCTTGCGTCTATAAATATAGGACTAAACATTCATTCTCTTCTCATATTTTCTTGAGGCTTAAGCAAAATTCTTCCATTTCTTTTTCTCCACTTTCCTACCAAAGCAAATAAAATTGAATAAATTTATCTAAATCCACTTAAATTGGAGAAGATTAAAAAAAGTGAATCAACCTTTGTGCTATGAAGTAATAATTTTCAAATATGGTCTAATCTATTATGTTTTTTCTTCCAATCTCAACTCTCTTTTTAGATCCATAATTCTAATATATGTATTGTCTTTTTTTGTACATATTCCTTTAATTTGAAAGAGACTGGAGTATAGTAGAGAACTGCAATTCAAATATGAAACTTTGGCGCTCTCCTTTTTTAACAAGTGGGAAATTATATTAATTTTTTTCTCATATAGATTTATCTCTATGGTATATTTCATTTTTGTACCTAAATATTTATTTATCTGAGTTGTAGGCTTATCCTTGTGTTAATGTGAAATCTTCTGCCGACATATTCATCCAAAATATTGTTGAGATTATTGTTACTAATGTACATCTGGAAACTAGTTCCAAAAATTTTGCAGTTTGTAAAATTTGTTGCTTTAATCTAGATCTATAAATTGAGGCAAAATAATAATAATAATTGATTTTAGATTATTGCCCAAATTATCATGGCTAAATTTTCCAAAGTTAATTTGTGTGAGGAATTTTCATTAGTTATAAATTTGCTTGTGTTCTTATTTTTAAAATACGATATTGATTTAACAAGGAGTACTCATATGGGAAAAGGAAGAGATGTGTATAATACGCGTTTTCTCTGTATTGTACACTGTCTACTTGATATAAAATAAAAATATATATTCTTTATGATATTGAATGGAGTTAATATCTTTTTTTAATGAATTTATGAAAATCAAATGGAAATTCTTCCTAAGAAACATCGTTTCAGCAAGTTAAATTTGAAAGTGTATGGTATGAATTATATGTAACTAAAATACATAAATTTAGGTTAAATTGGAAATTAAAGCATAATAATTTCATAGTAAAAAGTAAAGAAGAACAAACATATTAAGTAGAAAATTTGAACTAAGTTAAATTAATTAATTCAAAGATATATTCGAGTCATTCACATTTAATTAATAAATTAACAATAAGCGGTGTAACAGCTGAGAATCAATGGTATAATTGTTCTTAAATCGGTAGGTGAAAAATAATAAAAGGAAATGAGAAGATTGCCACAATTGATGGGTAATTAATGTAATTTGAATTTATAAGGCTGCAATTTGTCAAATAAAAAATAATAATAAATAAGTTAATAAGTAAGGTTGAATTGGAAAGGTTGAATAAATAGAGACAAATGTATTAATAAGGTTGATTATAGATGGAATAGCGGCAAACATTGCTAATTCTAAATTATTAACTTACCTAAAATGCCTTAGGTTGACTTTCATGGTATTAAATTGTTGTGTAATCAATATTTGACTAATACCAAAACTGAACTAGACTAGTAATAATCTATCTTAGAATAATTATTAGGAACTGATAGATTATTGGTATGAGGCCAATAGATTCATTCAATGGAAACCTTCCCTTCACTTTAAGGCTATCGGTTATGCTTACTACTGATATTAGATAACATTATCCAATAACCCACGGAAGTGTGAGAATAGAACTATATTTATTAAGGTATTAAATGGTATGAATGATATTGCAGTGCAAGAAATATCTCCAAAATGGTTTATTTAGGGAGTTGAGGTATTAAGCGACTATAGTATCAGCTTTCCGATCGAAAGAAGTAATATAAGAAGAGTATAATAATTTAAGGCCTGCTTCGAAATTGAGAGATTAAGCGGTTAAATCTGCCAGATGTTATTAAGCGGTTATCGGACCCACTTCGATGTATTATATAGTCCTCGGGTCCACCTTGATATTAAGTGATTGAGGGGCCTGCCTCTTTCCATTTGAAGTATTAAATAACCAAAGGGAAAAATAGCGAAATCCTCGGAAAGGTCCACTTCCTGTTGGTATTAAGTCACTAAGTTATAGTCCACTTAGAGAGTTGGTCATAAATGATCGCTAAAGGCCAAAGGTCTGCCTATCCCATAGGAAGTATGAAGTGGTTAGGGGATTACTATACAATGGAGGCTGGATAGTAGCATGGGATCTGCCGGGGAAGGCCTTACACTGCAAGATGTCATCAAACTATCCAATATGAGTTTACGTGATTACTATTATCTCTCATGTCATTCGTTATTTTACTTTATTTGGTGTCTGGGATGCGATATAGATGTGGAACCTTAACTAGCGGTCAGATGTCTTCGTAGCTAGTACCTTCTAAACAGTGATAATGTGATCTAAAAACCATTTCGATAGGTTTTATATGACTGATATGTCAACTGTCTTAAATTAGTGATAAGAGTCTGCCTTGATATGTCTTAAATAGCTATTGGGTCTACCGGTACTAAAAGGTATTAATTGACTAATGGATAAAAGAAAGTTCTTGCTTGTATTGAAATGTTAAGTGGCTAATGAACTAGATTAGATTGGATGTATTAGGCGATTATTAGGCTTCATTGGAATACTGTACGTTGGGATCAAGGATAGTTCATAGCTAAACACTAAGTATCGATAATTTAGAAATAGACATGGCCATTGGATGGAAATCAATTAGCGTAAATATGTACAATTGGACAATATTTTGATGCTCCACTCACTAGAACATTTATTATGATCCCTCCTCTTAATTACAAACCTCACGATATAGTTAAAGGGGTTGTTATTCTGAAGAAGGTGGTGATCGGATACTGTTGAGGACTTCTTTCTCTCTTGCTTAATAGCGGTTTGGTGCTTTGAGTTTCGAGGAATTGTATTGATTTTAAGGTAGTAGCCACATTTAGTATTTGTTATCGTATCATGTTTCTACAATGAGTTTAAACTAGTAAGACTATGATATTGCTCGTGTTATTTCTTGTGAGCAACAAACCAAGCAATTTGCACTCTAATGGACATGGTTTTAGATTTTTGTTGAAATTTAGACACACAAGAATATGGGTTGTTACATAAATGACAGTCCAATCTTCTTTATCTGGCACTATTATGTCTCGGAAATTCTGAACTCCAAACATAGCGAACCATAAATTCAATCAAATTATATAAGTTATTCCAGACCTAATGGAAAAAAAAAATCTAGGAGCTAATCCCATCATGCATAAAAGTTATCTTTTTAGATTGATTTACAATTCAGTCATAAGCTATTAACTGAAAATTTGTCATTCGAAATTTATCAATGATTTTACTCAACCAAGTTCGAAACATCCATCCAGACTCCATGGAAGAGGTCTCAAGCCTTAATTTGATTGTTTGCATGAGCATAAGATGTAACAACCTAAATTTTAACAAGTAGTAAATTAATTGACGAACGAATTAATCAAATAATAAGCTGAAAATTAATGGGAATCAGGAAACTAGGTTCGCGCCATTGGGTCGTTATGATTTTCTAGTTTAGATAGATATTTGGTTTGCATAAAGAGGAATTAAAACAAAGAAGTTATGAAGAATAAAAGTCTGAAATTCAAATTCAAAATTTAAATTAAATAAAACTTATTAATATAATTAACAACACTTAAATCAATTTGTAACTGGGACGTCCAGTCCCAAGCCGAGTGGACCGAGGGGTCGACCCGGTCCATAGATGGGTCCGACCTCTTGGTCGACACGCCTGGGTGATGGGTCGACCCAAGTTATTTTTAGCTACGGTTTCGAGCCTTGCACGGAAACAAAGATTTATCTGGAGACTTGGGGACTTTTCTTCCCATATGATGTTTGATTTTTTTAACTTAAAATCTAAGGGCCTGGAATTCCCTATCTACACTACAAAATAAGCCTCTAGCTCTCCCCCATTCCAAACAACTCCTTTCTTTATTTCAATGCCTCCTCCGCACTTATTTCTCTTTCAAATGAAAGTATAGTTTTAGAATAAAATTTGCTTATACACAAGTTCTGTGGCGAGGATTATTTATTTTGAAGATTTCTAAAGAGGCCGTTAGAGAAGCTAATTTTGGTGAGATTATTATGATTATCTAGATTTTTGACAAGTTAAAGAAAAATATGTACAATAGTAGTTTTTAGAAAATTTTCGATCTGAATTATTCGCGGTCTATTTACAGATTTAGATTATTTACAGTTTGGTTTAAATTTGGTTTGTCCTTATTTTCCTTTCTGTAAATCCTTATGTCTATTTCTACAATTTCTATTTAGTTTACTACAAACTATTATGTTTAGATCTCTTTTCCCTTTCCTTTTCCTAGTTTGGCTATTTGCTCGGGTTACACCTAAATATGCCAAACATGCATACAAATACGAATGAATTAGGCATGAATTGGTATAACTAATAACTTACGATGGATTATTATTCTTTTTCTTTTATTCTACACTTGGATTGGGTAAAATTAATTAAATGGAAAAGCTAAATTGGACATGTTGAAAACTAAAATAAAAAGGCAATAGTTTGACTTAATTTGATTGGACAGTATAAATGTGTAACACTGTATAAAAATATATCTAAACAGACTTAAGAAAATCTAATAATAATATATTGATCGGTTGAAAAATGGAATTTTAAAAAATTAGGAATTTGGCTACGAAAATAATGTAGTTGTATTCGTGGTGAGATTTTGATCCGCTTTCATATGTAATATGTAACACCCCAAGTCCATTAATATCACTCACTAAGGGAATGCATTAACTTTCATAGAGCTTTATAACAGTATAGAACATAACATCACAAGACAGATATATAAAATGGTACTTAAAAATTCAAAATTTATTCACTGCAATGGAAAGCAAAACATGTCTGGTTACGACATCAAAACCATATACTAAAGCCAAGTACACAAATATCCATCTTGAACAAAATTATTATCAGAGTACATAAAAGCAAAACCATAATCCCACTCCAAAAAGCCATAATGAAAAAGAGATAAAGCTGAGCATTACTTTCAACACTTTCAAGCACTTCAAGAAAGAGATCCAAGTCAAGCTTCACTAATCCCACCCTGAGGATCTGGGGGGAAAAGAAAGAAAAAAGGCGAAACAAAAAGGTTCAGACATAAGTCTGGCGAGTTTAGCGACTTTAACAATATAATCAGTAAAGAAAAGGATAAGAACATAAACTGGATACAAGAGATGATTGTAACCTAAGCAGATATGATAAGGTAAACAACATAAGCAAAATAGAACATCGGCCGCGCTCCTAACCACTATAAGAAATGCTCTACACCGTACCAACATACAAGTTACTTATTAAGAGATGATCCCTCCCTACTAATCATAATAATGGTAACTTCATGTACTCCTAGCTGCTCTCGTAGGTGCCCCACTTGCTCCTACCACCACTAGTTGTACCCACTACCTTACCATTCGATCGGCTCCTTAGCCTCGTAGATACCTGTGCTGGTCCCACAATAGGGTGTATCACTCCCTAAGGTGGCAACCCCGATACTACTGAAACACATAGCTTATACCTACACGATGCAACAATGTCTTACCTACCAGCACGGACCCACGCTCGCACATGACTCCGTTGGACTTTCACTGCCATCGCTAACTCTTTATTGACCTCTTACAATCAACCCAGTAAGCGTATCCCTGTCCTCGACCTAGTTCGAGCTTATATAGATAATAAATGGGTTACTGATTGAAAAGGGTCCACACACATGACACAAGCTTCCCTCCTAAGCTTGGTACCCACTAGGGATTCCCACTTAACCCCTCTTTATTCCCATGTCTAATCACATGTCTCATCTTGGTTAAGTGATTTAATTATGTTTCACATGCTACCCATGTTACCCACTTAACTCTTTATTATCCCCATGTCTAATCACATGTCTTATCTTGGTTAAGGGTTCATTTATTCATTATAACTGTAATCTTGCAAGACCTCCCACATTAGATTACCGTTTTGCGATTGCTGGATTTGCCGGTCAGTTCCGGGCAGGCTTATATTGCAGTCCGAATCTAACCTCGTGTCTTTGCATTATTACGCATCTAATTTCTACCTTTGACCTCTCACATTAGATTACCAAATTGTTGTTGCTGGATTTACCGGGCTGTTCTGGGCAAGCTTATACTGCAATCCGAATTTAACCTCATGTCTTAGGTGTTCATTATCACTTTCTTGATTTAAGTCCCAATTTCAAATCTTTGGATTTCCAATTACCCATAATTTCCTATCTAATTCATGTTTACAATTTCAATCCATATTATTCCCAAACTCATTTTCATAGTTATTAACAATTTATACCAAATCTCATGTACACAAGTCATACTCAATTATGCCCAAACCAATTTTCCATATTCATCAACAATTTATGCCAAATCTCATTTTATTGCATTTTTCCTAAACTTTTCCCAATCGTTCCAACGTTATTCGTATGTAAATCTCAACACAATATGTTAGGCTCGAAGTTAGCCTAATCTCATAAAAAAAGGAAAAGAAGAAGGGAAGGGAATCAAAACTGGCATAAACATACAAATAGGCATGTGAAATAAATAACGATAGAAAAGATCAGATAGGCATATGATAATAGCAATTGGGTATGAATCTGAAGGATAACAAATTACAAAACTTGGTATGATTCATCTTATTTACAGGCATATACATCAGATCCAATTTACAATCCCATCACAATTACTTTTTAATTTAATTATACGTGAAAGTAACATAGACTCAAAGTGATAGATTCTTAGAAAAGAGAATTAGGTGTTGTTGTAGCAAATCTGATCTTGAACAATCACTACTTTGATTTGTAGATCTGATCTTCTAATTATAATACTCCTATTCTGATTTGTTTTGGGGAAGAAGAAAGGCAAGTTTAGATTAGAGCAGCAAGGAGGCACCACGGATGATAACAATGAGATTAGGGTTAGGTTTAGGTGTTTATCTATAGATGTATTAGGTGAACTAGTGCCTTTAGATTAGATTAGAGACTATCTGAACCACTCATATTAAAAAGACACGTCATCCAACCAATCCCAGAAAGACACGTCATCAATGGAACTCTCCAGAGTTCTGCAGATTCTGGCTCGGCCCGGGCGCACTTCCCAGGTACGCCAGTGCAATTTTCTTTTGGCTCACTTCGCAAGCGCACCAGTCACCCTGGCCTATTTTCTGATTTTTCTACCAAACTTCCATCGTCCATAACTCCTTCATACGGTATCCGTTTTACACAAACTCGGACTCTATCTCCAGAAGAATTCTGAGACGAATGCAATGGCGTAACCTATTTCACTTATTTCTTCTTTTAAAAAATAATTATTCTTTAATTATTATTTATGTCATGTTTTGAAATTATGGGATGTTACATTCCCCCCCACTTAAAGGATTTCGTCCCCGAATCTCGAAGCTGAAAGGAATGCATGTCCTACCATCCATCATCCATCTACTCATCCATCAATCAGGGGCGTCCATTATCCTTAAAATATTTCCAATGCTTTCATGAACATATGCAAAGTGTGTGTATATGTCCTTATCCTAATGCAAAATCAAGCGATCTACTGATTCAGATGACCTCCTTAATGCAAAACATGATAGTGCCATGCGTCCATTATGTATGCAAAAGAATCCTAATGATGTATATCATTTCTATATGAGTGCACAACCATTCATCCAAATGAAACATCAATATGATAACACATTCAGTATACATCCATTAATTTAAATATGCACACTCACCCATATGTAATATAAAACTGATTTACCCGATCTAGTGCCTAACGTGTGTGTAAATGCATCAACGAGCAACCACTTGCAAACACTTACTTCCACTTGCATCCACCAAACATAACATGTCTCAAACACATGTTTACAACCATAGGATTTTTTACCTAAAGACCGAAGATATAATCGAGAGGATACACTAAATGATAGAACAAGTATAAACAAAGCGCTAGGAAAAAAAGGTGAAGTTAAAAAATACCCTCCAAAAGGAAAGTGTACAACGCATGTATCTTGTCTTCCGTTTCCCAACTCGCATCTCCTTGATTATCACCTCATTGGACTTTAACCAACTTGACCTCTCGGTTGTGTAATTTCTTGACCTCCGATCCAAGGATGCATGTAGGAACTCGTCTAACCGTGGCATCTCGCTCTACTTCCACTTCTCTAAGCATGCTCGGCTCTACTACTTCCGCCATATCGTGTAAACACTTCCTCAAATGTGACACGTGAAATACGTCATGAACGCCACTAAGCTTCTCAGGCAACTTCACTCTGTAGGCCATCTGTCCAATACTTTCTGTAATGGGGAATGGCCCTACGAGTCTTAGTGCCAGCTTCCATACAGATCCAAAACGAACTACATTCCTCAATGGTGATACATTAATAAAAACCGTGTCGCCAACATCGAACTCAAGATCGGTTCATCTCTTATCATATGTCTTTTTCCGGTCTTGTGCCATCTTCATGCGTCTTCGAATCAAGTTTATCTTCTTCGAAGTTTCTCTAATCATCTCAGGCCCAAGAAAAATCTTATTCGTAGATTCCCACCAACAAGTCGGTGATCGACAAGGTCATCCATATAGAGCTTCAAAAGGTGCCATACCAATACTAGTCTAATAGCTGTTGTTGTAGGCGAACTCTACTAATGGAAGGTGTCCCTCCCATCTCCCCTCAAAGTCTAAGATGCATAATCTCAAAAGATCTTCTAGAATCCGATTCACTCTTTCTGTTTGGTTGTCCGTCTGAGGGTGATAAGCGGTGCTCAAACACAATTGCATTCCTACCGCCTCTTGCAAGCTCTTCCAAAACTCACTAGTGAAAATGGGATCTTGATCGCTCACAATACTAGAAGGTATGCCATGTAGACGAACTATCTCTCGGAGATAAACAAATGCTAACCATGCTGTTGTTCTTTTACTCTTAACGGGAATGAAATGGGCGCTCTTGGTAAGTCTATCTACTACTACCCAAATCCCCATATTACCCTTCCTTGACCTCGACAATCCGTCAACGAAATCCTAGGAAACACTTTCCCATGTCCAATGTGGAACCTCTAGAGGGTGTAGCAAACCATCAAGCTTCTTTTGCTCATCCTTAACTTGCTGGTACACTAAGCATCTAGAAACGAAATCAGTCACATCCTTCTTTATTCAGGCCCAAAAGAAAACTCACTTTATGTCTTTGTACATCGTATCACCCCCGGGATGTATGGTCATCTTAGAGCGATGTGCTTCTTCAAGGATTGTCCTTCTCAAACTCTCATGTCATGAAACGCGAAGTCTCGCATCCCTACGCAACCAACCTTTTTCATCTATAATATACCTACTATGATGGCTTGAAGACTCCCTTCTTATGAGCTTGTCTACTATCTCTATAAGCTGTGGGTCATCTCGTTGTGCCGCACTTATCTGTCCTAAAAGCGTAGGTCCCACCTCTAATGATGCCAACAAACGGGGTACATAATCGATGGAGGGTCTAAAGTCAAAGTTAGACATATACTCTAAACTCTGCCGCTCGACAAACAAAGGACTCAAAGTCAACTTCTTTCTACTCAAGGCATCAGCTATGATGTTACCCTTATCAGGGGTATATGCAATCTCAAAATCGTAGGATGCTAAGAACTCCATCCACCTCTATTGCCTTAAGTCTAGATTTTTTTAGAGAACAAGTATTTTAATGACCTATGGTTTGAATACAACTCAAACCTCTCACCAAGCAAGTAATGGCGCCTAGACTTAGGCGCAAAAACTAGGGCATCAAATCTAAGTTGTGGGTAGGGTAATTCCTCTCATGGACCTTCAACATCCTTCCATTATAACATATACCCTTTCCTCTTGCATCAAAACTGTGCCAAGCCCTGTCCCGCAAGCATCAATATACACTACGAACTGTTTACTCCCATACGGCAAAACTAAAATTGGGGTTGTCGTCAATGCCCTCTTCAATCATTGAAAAGCATCATCACAGTTAACATTCCAAGAAAAGGCCAAAATCTTTTTTGTAAACCGAGTAAGTGGGGCTGGTATCTTAGCAAAGTCCTTGATGAACTTTCTATAATAGTCCGCCAAACCAAGAAAACTTCTCACTTCTGTTGCATTCTTAGGAATCTTCCAATCTTGGATTGCCACCACCTTCGCGGGATCCACTTCTATCCCTTCTTTAGAGACCACATGCCCTAAGAATCTTACCTCCTTCCTCCAAAAGTGACATTTAGGGAACTTAGCTTTGAGTTGATGTACTCGAAGGGTCGTTAAGACTTCCTTAAGATGTAAGGCATGCTCTTCCTCACTTCTAGAGAAGATCAGGATATCATTCACAAAGACTACCACGAACTTGTTTAGAAACTCCCTAAAGACCCTACCCATCAAGTCCACGAAATATGCGGGTGCACTCGTGAAACCAAAAGGCATGATGGGCCATTCAAAGAAAACATCTGGAGTTCCAAATGCAGTCTTATTTATGTTGTCCTCAGCCACCCTTTGCTGATGTAATCCTGTAGCTAAATCCAACTGTGAAAAAATCGAAGCACCAACCAACTGATCGAACAAGTCATCTATCCTCGGTAATGGGTGCCTGTTCTTCTTCGTGAGCTTATTCAGCTCCCTATAGTCCACGCACAATCTAAGCGAACCATTAGCCTTCGTGGTAAAAACAACTGGAGCACCCCACTCCGAGATACTTCTTCTGATGAACCCTTCCTCAAGCAACTCTTTCACTTGTTTACTAAGCTACATCCTTTCTCTTGGAGCCATGTGGCGCACAGGCAATGCAACTGGCTTTGTATTATCCACCAAGTATATACGAAAGTATCTCACGTTTTGGAGGTAAGCCCCTAACCTCCTCAAAGACATCTGCATACTCACAGACTACTCGAACATATTGCAAGTCATTAATAGATATGTCAAGAGATTCTATGTAGCTAAGCATAACAGAACCCTTAGGGTCGCATGAGATATCGCGAGTATTCCCCAATCCAGTCAATAGTCTAACTACCCTCTTTTCATAGTTGAGAATGGCACCATACCTGGCTAGCCAATCCATTCCTAGAATCAACCCATAGCCCGTGAAACCAAGCACATAAGCGTTGCATTCGAACTCAACGCCATACACAGATATTCTCAAATCCCGACATAACATAAACAGATGGGCTATACCCCCAATAGGACTTGAGAAAAAAACGGGATCCAATACTGTACTAGTATCTAGGTGCAAAGACTCAACAACAGAAGCAAATATAAACGAATGTGAAGCGGCAGAATCAAACAAAGTACGTACAGGATGATAGAAAAGGAAAATCAAACTTTCAACAGAAATGTTTCTACCTCTCTCTTGCATAGCTTCCATGAGAGCATGAACCTTCCCCCCAGAAGTAAATCCTGTCCTCTGTCCTTGCCCTTATCCTTGCCTCCTTGGGCAATCTTTAATCATATGTCCTGCCTCACCACATTGGAAGCAACCCGTCGTCTTCTTCTTCTTGCAGTCCTTCTTCAAATGGACAGGTATTCCACATTTGTTACACTTTCTTTTCTTTGAGCCCTTGTTATCCTTACCGCCCTTCTTTTGTTGTTGTTGTGTCTTCTTTGGATCCCCTTTCTTATCCTGTGTCTTATCTACATTAGCACCTTTCTCCTCTTCATGTATCAATGCCATATCAACAAGATTCTCGAAAGTAGCCTCCCTAGGAATGTTGGACATAGACAACCTGTGTAATGGTTCATTCAGGCCCTTGGCAAATCTCAAGGCCTTCTTATGTGGTGTATTAACTAATTCCATACCAACTCTTGCTAACTGGTTAAATTTGTTAACGTACTCCTTCACAGACAAACTCCCTTGTTTCAAAGCCAAAAACCTCTCCATGTATAAACTCTCCTCCGCTAGCGAAAGAAATTTCAACTCGAACCTTCATCTAAAATCCATCAACATCTCCACTGCATGTCCTCCATTAGTTACTTCCCACCAAAAGAAAGCTTCATCCTTCATCAACTAAGCAGCTAGCTGAACCTTCCTTCCATCATCTATCTCAAAGATACCAAACAAGTCCTCCACTTCCTTGATCCAATTCTGAGTCTCAAAAAAAGTCTCAATTCCATAAAAAGGTTTCCGCCCATCACACGGAAGTCTTTGCATACCTTAGAAAAAGCGTCTACAAGGGGAGGAAGAGGAGGAGTGGTTGCAGCTGGGGGAGGAGGAACGTTTCCTGGGCCTGCGGTTGTAGCCTGGACTCCAGATACCTTCTGAACCAGCCTGGTATCTGTACGCCCTCCTGTATATCGGATTCCCCAGACATGCTGAAAGGAAAAAGGAAGAGATTCCAAACAGAAAATCAAATGAAAGACATATGGCTTTTGGGATTATGTTTTTCATAGTAAACCTTTCTCTTGAAAATACCTTCTTTAAAACATGTTCTTGAAAATGTTTTTCAAAATCTTTTATATGTTCTGGTAACCTTCAGCTCTGATACCACGTGTAACACCCCCAGTCCATTAATGTCACTCACTAAGGGAATGCATTAACTTTCATAGAGCTTTATAAGAGTATAGTACAGAACATCACAAGATAGATATATAAAATTGTACTTAAAAATTCAAAATTTATTCATTGCAACGGAAAGCAAAAAATGTTTGGTTACAACATCAAAACCATATAGAAAAGCCAAGTACACAAATATCCATCTTGAACAAAATTATTATCAGAGTACATAAAAGCAAAACCATAATCCCACTCCAAATAGCCATAATGAAAAACAGATAAAGCTGAGCATTACTTTCAACACTTCAAGAAGAAAGAGATCCAAGTCAAGCTTCACTAATCCCAACCTAAGGACCTGGGGGGGGGGGAGAAAGAAAAGAGGCGAAACAAAAAGGGATAAGAACATTAAATGGATATAAGAGATGACTGTAACACAAGCAGATATGATAAGGTAAACAAGGCAAGCAAGATGGAACATCAACTGCGCTCCTAACCACTATAAGATATGCTCTGCATCGTACCAACATACTAGTTACTTATCAATAGATGATCCTTCCTTACTAATCATAGTAATGGTAGCTTCGTGTACTCCTATTTGCTCTCGGAGGCTCCTCATTTGCTCCTACCACTACCCTCACCATTCGATCGGCTCCCCTAACCTCGTAGATACTTGTGCTGGTCCCACAATAGGGTGTATCAGTCCCTAAGGTGGCAACTCCGATACTACTGAAATGCATAGCTTATACCTGCATGATGCAAAAGCGTGTTACCTACCAGCCCAGACTCACGCATGCACATGACTCCGTTGGACTTGTATTGCCATCGCTAACTCTTTATTGACCTCTTACAACAACCCCAGTAAGCGTGCCCCTATCCTCTACCTAGTTCAAGCTCAAATAGATACTAAAATGAGTTACTAATTGAAAAGGGTCCATACATTTGACACAAGCTTCCGTCCTAAGCTTGGACCCCACTAGGAATTCCCACTTAACCCCTCTTTATTCCCATGTCTAATCACATGTCTCATCTTGGTTAAGTGCTTTAATTATGTTTCACATGCTACCCGTGTTACCCACTTAACCATTTATTATCCTCATGTCTAATCACATGTCTTATCTTGGTTAAGTGTTCATTAATTCGTTATAACCGTAATCTTGCAAGACCTCACATATTAGATTATCATTTTGCGATTGCTGGATTTTCCGGTCGGTTCCGGGCAGGCTTATACCGCAATCCGAATCTAACCTCGTGTCTTAGCATTATTACACATTTAATTTGTACCTTTAACCTCTCACATTAGATCACCAAATTGCGGTTGCTAGATTTACCGTCCGGTTCCGAGCAGGCTTATATCGCAATCCGAATCTAACCTCGTGTCTTAGGCGTTCATTGTCACTTTCTTGATTCAAGTCCCAATTCCAAATCTTTGGATTTCCAATTACCCATAATTTCCAATCTAATTCATGTTTATAATTTCAATCCAAATTATCCCCAAACCCATTTTCATAGTTATTAACAATTTATGCCAAATCTCATGTACACAAGTCGTACTCAATTATGCCCAAACCAATTTTCCATATTCATCAACAATTTATGCCAAATCTCATTTTGTTGCATTTTTCCCAAACTTTTCCCAATCGTTTCAAAATTATTCGTACGTAAATCTCAATGCAATATGTTAAGCTCGAAGTTAGCCTAATCTCATAAAAAAGGAAAAGAAGAAGGGAAGAGAATCAAAACATCAAAACTGGCATAAACATACAAATAGGCATGTGAAATAAATAACGACAGAAAAGATCAGATAGGCACATGATAATAGCAATTGGGTATGAATCCGAAGGATAACAAATTACAAAACTTGATATGATTCATCTTATTTATAGGTATATACATCAGATCCAATTTACAGTCCTATCACAATTACTTTTTAATTTAATTATATGTGAAAGTAACATAGACTCACAGCGATAGGATTTAGGTGTTGTTGTAGCAATTCTGATCTTGAATAATCTCTACTTTGACTTGTAGATCTGATTTTCTTATTGGAACACTCCTATTCTGATTTGTTTTGATGGAGAAGAAAGGCTAGTTTAGATTAGAGCAGCATGGAGGCGCCATGGATGATAACAATGAGATTAGGGTTAGGTTTAGGTGTTTATCTATAGATGTATTAGGTGAATTAGGGCCTTTAGATTAGATTAGAGACCATCTGAACCACTCAGATTAAAAAGAAATGTCATCCAGCTAATCCCAGAAAGACACGTCATCAATGGAACTCTCCAGAATTTTACAGATTCTGGCTCGGCCTGGGCGCACTTCCCAGGTGCGCCAGTGCAATTTTCTTCTGGCGCACTTCACAAGTGCGCCAATTATCCTAGCCTGTTTTCTGATTTTTCTACCAAACTTCCATCGTCCATAACTCCTTCATATGGTATTCGTTTTAAGCAAACTCGGACCCTATCTCAAGCAGAATTCCGAGACGAACGCAATGGCTTAACCCGTTTCACTTAATTCTTCTTTTAAAAATTAATTATTCTTTAATTATCCTTTATGTCATGTTTTAAAATTACGGGGTGTTACATAATATGTCAAAAAGGAGTCCATATGAAGAATTCACATTTAAAAACATTGTGGACAAATATATATGCACGAAAGTTTAAAATTTGAATTGAAAGTATAAATATATGAAATAAAAATAACTAATTAATGGTTGATTAGAATACTCCATTAAATTAAAATTATGTGCATATATATATATATATATATACATACACATATAAGAGGGGACAAGAATAATGATTAAATGGAAATGAATTAATAAAATGAGTAATGTTTAATAATATAACTTTTTTAGCAATCAACGCATGCCACTGGTCATTCAGAGGCTTGGAGGTCGATCGGTTCTCTAGAAGGGGTGTCGAACGTCGATCAACCCCACTCCTAAGAAGGGTTTCGACCGATTGGGGTGGCCAGTGCCCGATTTGGCCAAGTTTTAGTTGTTTATAAATTAAAAGTCGAGATTTAATCTAAATAACCCTACACTATTATTCACTCACACACTAATAATAACACCCAAAACCTCGTCTTCTCCTACTTCCATGCATTCACTCTGCCTTTGATTCCAGAGAAAATATATTTTAGGTTTTCTTCTTCCTCTATTAAAATAGATTTTCTTTTCTAATCTCTTTTCTTGTAGGATTTGAATCGGATCTGAATTTGGAATCAAGATATATATATATATATATATTCCAACTGTTAGAGGGGCTTAATCATTTATAAAACATAATTATCATGACCTAGCAAAGGCGGCAGCGGCAACTCATTCTTCTGCTCCTATCTCCTCCTCCTTCGCCAACAATCCCTTTCCACCTCTTCCACCTCGCCCTCCACCCCCTAAACCTCCAGATCCACCACCTCCCTCTGTAAATCCCTCTTCTTCGATAGATGCTAATCCAGATCTGGATATTCCATCACAACCATCTTTTCCAGTGAAATCTGATCACGCATCTCTATGTAGATCTTCTCTAAGGAATGCAGGATCGTACAGGCCACTCCATTTTGATGTACCGAGAGATGGAAAGAAGCATATGATGCCAGATTTTGTCAAGTAGCAAGGTCTTAATTACTGGAGTAACTTTCTGATCGGATTTTTCCTCAATGGTACGTTACCATTTCACGTTGTATCTAATTATTTGCATAGCCATTGGAAGCTTGATTGTGAGGTTGATATTATATCCGATGGGTCTCGCTTTTACTTTAAATTCTCCAATGACTTTGATAGGGAAAAAATTCTCAGATCCGATCCCATCTTCATACGTAGTAGGATGTTTGTCATATCGGTTTGGGATCCAACCATAGGATTTGCCCAATATCAAATAAAATAGTCCCTGTTTGGATCCATTTATATAGGATACCCATGGTTTTATGGACTCTAATAGGCAGCAATTGGCTTGTGAATCATGTTGGCAGATTGATTTGTTATAATGTTAGTACTGAAAGGTAAGATAGGTTCAGATATGCGAAGGCATTAGTCGAAGTATCACCTTTATTTGAGCTACCAAATGCTATTGAGATTGAGTCCTATTTGTAACGGCTGGAAATTTTCGACTCCTCGAGAGTCGAAAATTCCGAGAACGTTAGTGAAAGAAAGTAGAGGGTGTGGAAGAAAAGATAGAACTAATAGAATAGAAGAAGAAGAACATCAGAATCATCAGAGTAACACGAATCTCACAGCGGAACGAATAACATATAATATATAACATAACTTTGAAGTAAACAGTTATATATATACAATAGCACTTATCAGAGTACAACACTTACAACACAGCGGAAATAACTATAGCTATAAAATCTTGCAGCCTCCTGCTCCAAGCTCTCCAAGTATATCTGTAAATCCCGACTACTTGACTGCCCGTACAAATTTAGGCACCCAATGGTTTAGGGAAAACAACAAAGTAAACTCCGGGTCAGTCACGGGACTGGTATGAGTAAAATAGTTTAAAACAGGTATAGGATATCTCATAAGACCACGCCGTGAATACGGAATGGGTTTTTCCCTTATGAGTATCTGAAAACTTTGACAAGCAATATCATTGTGATATTATAATAATGTCTAAGTACAAATAGGTATCAATCTAGCAGAAACGCTTGCATCTCACGTTCTACATACATAGTATAAAATCATAAACCGCAGGGCGCTTATCGGAGAATGGATTCCAACAGACAAGGTATGGGAGCACCTTCTGAATAGTGTACTCTAGAGGTGATACACTCAGGGTTCAACAAGAACGTCTTGCAACCCGGCCACACATGACCGCTCACTCATTTAGCTTGAGTGTCGCGAATATATTGCCACCACGGTTATAGGCCATCAAACCGTCATCCGAAGATACAGAATCAAAAAGAAGTATAAATATGAATATTCCCTAGATCGGTGACAATACACCCTGCTTGGGGATGACCCAACTAGCCATGCTGCCTAGCCCAACTTTTGTTACTTCCCGGTGTGAGGCTAGAAGCTACGTCTATCTTCAGAACATCTGATCACCATTCACTTTGAATGCCACATCGTCATACCCGCCAAATCACAAATTGACTTATCCAAAAATAACACGGGTATATAGCTAAGAGAAACGAATTCCTCCACCACCAAACGTGAATACGTTTGAACAGATCAACTTACGCGATCCATTGGATATACTCTGTCAGACCTTCTTCCATATACGTTGTCCTAGGACTGGACAAACCGAAGGAACTATTTAGTATATCCATCTTAGTCACTGTTATCTAAGACTTATACAACAGCCCTTGCACTTTACTTCGTCTTCAATTTATCTTTGGCAGATATTGCTCGCAACGCTTATGCCAATACAGAGTGGTTCTTTGGATAATAATCCAACCGGTCTCTCCATATTAACAACGTTAAAATGGTAAAAACTTTGATAGTCTGTGATTCAACTATCAAATGAAAACATGTCGGTGTACAAACAACGATCTTATTTCCAAATGGAAATTCGATCGATCAATCATCACATGTTCATATTTCCTTATTTCATATATTTAGAAAATATATGTTATTAATCATTGGAAAACATTTCCATAGCTTATTTTCACATCACTATTATTTCGCAACTATCTGTCCCTAACTGTAACTAGTATGAGAACAATTCTCTAAGTATCAATCCGGAAGGTCTAAACCAACATCAGATCGTCACTTAGAAAACCGTTCAACTTACCCTCTCCAGTTAGTTTCTGAATTTGCTTAACTCTATTTCTTAAATTCTTATCATGAAAACATTTCATTTTCTATGTTTAGAAAACATATCTGACTATATTTGGAAAACGTTTCCAAAACTCATTTACGGATTTCCAATGAACGTTGTATAAAACATCGTTTTGCTTAATCCATTTATCGCTTATTCCTTAACTTTATTTCAAATCAACCTTTTCTATCGAACCACAACTATTCCTTTGTCAATTCTGAAGTCAATCAAGTTGGGGTATAATTACCTCTCAGACCTTAATTGAACAACGTCCTTTACTGTGAAATAGATGAAGTTCGTCACTCACTTTTTTCCAATCATCTGTTTACGCAAATTCTCGGATTCAGGTTACGAATCTACTTCTTATATGAAAACGTTTGATTATAACTATAACGTTATAATTCCTACTTCTGCAATATCTAACCTAAATTATAACTTTATCTCCTAACTCGAATAATTTAACAGACACCTAATTTCTAAATCAATAACTAAATCTTGATTTAAACCCTGGAAAGTAAATAGTACTTTCCTGAATTCGCTATAATCGAATTCGACGTATAACTCTCTTTCGAGTAATCTCTATTTGATTAACTCTTCTTCGAATAACCTATATTCGATTATCTCTCTTCGAATAACTCATATTCGAAATCTCTCTCTTTCGAATAAACAATATTCGATCTCTTTCTTTCGAATATGCTATATTCGAAAATCTCCTTTCGATTTATTAATCGATAACTCCTTTCGATCAAAATAAAATCGATAACTCCTTTAACTCTATTCGAATAACTAATATCCGACTAACTCCTTTGGATCAACTCATTTGATTAACTCCTTCGAATAACTAATTCAAATAACTTACCTTCGAATAACCAATATTCGATTTACTCTAACTCGATTAACTTAATTCTAATCGATTTACTCCATTTCGATTCAACTTAATTCAAATCGATTAACTTAACTCAAATTGATTAACTCCTTTCGAATAACTAAATTCGATTTAACTCTAATTGAATAACTAATATTCAGTTAACTCTTACGTGTTTAACTCTATTTGAATAAGTAATTTGAATCACTCTAATGTGTTTAACTCTATTCAAATATCAAATTCGAATAACTTATTTCGAATAACTAAATTCGATTAACTCTTTTTACTTAACTCGAATAACTATATTCGATTAACACCTTCTTTCGAATAACTATATTCGATTAACTCTTCGACTAACTCCTTTGGATTAACTAACTTCGAATAACTCCTTTGGATTAGCTAACTTCGAATAACTCCTTTGGATTAACTAACTTCGAATAACTCCTTTGGTTTAACTAACTTCGAATAACTCCTTTGTATTAACTAACTTCGAATAACTCCTTTGGATTAACTAACTTCGAATAACTCCTTTGGATTAACTAACTTCGAATAACCAATATTCGGTAACTACTCTTCGTATAAATAATATTCGGTAACTCTTCTCAAATGAATAACATTTGATTTCTCCACTCGAATAAACTATATTCGATTACTCTTCCCTCGAATATACTATATTCGATAACTCTACTTCGAATAAGTGATATTCGGCAACTCTACTCGATTAACTCCACTTGGATAACTCTAACTGGTCAACTCTAACTGGTCAACTCTACCTGAGTAACTCTAACTGATCAACTCTAACTGGTCAACTTTAACTGGTCAACTCTAACTGGTCAACTCTAACTGTTTATCTTTAACTGGTAAACTTTAACTGGTTAACTAAAATGGTTTAACCTAACTGGTTAACTCAAATGGTTTAACCTAACTTGATTTATTTGTCTCGATTAACTGAACTAATCCACTTAGTTTAACTTAGCTAATTCACGTTGATTAACTCTAACCGATTCACTTAGTTTAAATCAACTAATTCACTTCGATTTGTTGGAACTAGAATAACCCTAGAGGGGGGTGAATAGGGTTTTTCACAGTTTTTAACTGAATTAAAAACTTAACGAGATATATAATAATAAACTGATCACAGAAAATAGCAGAAACTGAAATGCAGAAAATAAATCACACACAGATATACCCAGCTTCGGCAAAACCCTGCCTACTGCTGCATTTCTAAGGTTTCTACTAGGTGATAGAACAGATCCCGCATACAAGACCATGTACACTCGCAAACCCTTGCTCCTATTCTAACCCTACGCTCAAAACCGTAGACTGATCTAATCCCCTAGATCAGATTTCCCGAATTACAAACTCTGTAACTCGTAACTCAGATTTACAGACTCTGAAACCGACAGTCAACACCTAGACTAAATCCCCCTAGATTTTACAGACCTAGAACTGTTCAGAAATGATTTTACAACACAATTTAAAAAACAACAGAATGTAAGACAAAAATATAAACCCTAATTTTTAAAATAAAAATAAAAATAAAGGAGTTTATATTAAAGGGGCCATCCCCTTTAAACAAATTCAAAGCCCCTTTTTATCTTGGCCGGCCCATTTGTTTATTTGCCCGATCACTTTTGCTTTTGCTCTGGAGATAAAAAATGGCGGCGGCGATTAGAAACTAGGGTTTCTTCAATTTGCTTCAGACCAAATCGATGCTTGATTGTTGACGTTGTGATAATTTCGAAGCTTGATTCTTCGATGGCTTTCCTCGTCTGACTTGGAGTTGCTCTCTGGCTCGATCGAATCAGTGAGTTCTCTGAAATTTGTTGCTTTGAAAAAAATTGAACTATTTTGTGGGTTTCGATTTCTTGACTGTTGCGTGTGAATTCGATTTCATTTGCCAATGATGAAAATGGTGATTAAATAGGGATTTTGAAAACCCTAGAACTCTGATTTCACCATAAATGATTTGATTTGATTAGGGTTTCCCCTTTTGTCTGTCTTCAATTTGAATTGTTGCTTCCCGACTTTGAAATATACTCTGATTGCTGAAACGGTTCTGTAAAAAAATTGGAAACAAAATAAATGATTTCCATTGTTGATTAATTCGGTTTTTAAAAAATAATTCTGAAAAAAAAAAAAAACTTCCCTTTTTGCTATCCCTTGATTTAGCACCGTATATTTTTAAAAAAATAATAATTTGAAACCAGACACAAAAACAAAACTTCTGGAATTTGGAATCTTCCCCTTTGCATGAATAAATGGAGATTTAATTTCTGAAAACAGCTCTTGACCCATTTTAAAAAAAAACTGGTGTTGAGCAATTCTGGAAAGAGTTGATTTCTTGCTTAAAGAAAATCCTTTTTTTTGTTGCCTTGCTCGATTTTAGCTTTCCAGTTAATCTCCTTACATACATTTAGCTGCCTTGAATGGTTTTCCTGATTGAATCAAAAACAGGAAACAATTAATATGATTTTCTGAATTTAAATTGGCTTTGAAATGTTGCCTTAAATTGAAAAAAAAATCCTCTGTGAATTCCTATGCAATCCCAACATAAATCTGGAAATGATAAAGATGATTTCCAACAATTTTCCCATTTAAAAATTGCATATTTCATATGCACATGTGCATTCACATTATACACATGAATCTTTAATCTGAAGCTTCATGATTTCTTGTCTTGACTGCTTTGCATGTTGCACCACTTGTTTATCCCACTATGTCCATGCTATTGCTTGACCATACTTGATCATGCTGGTTCAAGTTGACTTTCACTGTTGAGCTCGACCACTTGAAAACTGATATTGATCATTTTGCCTTGATAATTTTCCGTTGGCTTGAGCTTGAGTCATTCACTTGTGTACACACACATGCACTGTGTTGCACCACTATGCTGAATCATGACCCAAGTTTCATTGTTCTGCTTTGAGCATTGCTGCTTTGTGTATATGCTCCACTGTGTCATCATGTGCACCTACTTGTATATATGTTGCTTAAATAAACATGCTGTGTTGAGCTTACTTGGTGCTCGGCCCTTTGTGTACTTGCACCTGATTTTGTAACATTTGCTTGAGCTGGCTATTTGAATACCATTGGCTCAACCAGACCATTTTGCACCTCAATGTTGTGTTGTGTGCATATGAGATGCTGGCTCATCTATGTATTGCAGTTTGTATGTCTATGCACTTGTGTTCACTAATATTAGTTGTACCACTTGAACTGACTTGAACTTAAAAACTGCCTCGACTCCATGTGCTGAGATTTGCACATTGCTGAACTACCATGTTGCTCCTTTGATCATGTTGCATTCATCACTACTGTGTCTCCATCATGTGTTAACTTTGTTGTGTCTTCATTCTTGTTTGTGTTGTCCCCTTGTCTGTTTTTGCTGCTGCTCTACCTTGCTATTGCCCCTGTTTTGCTTGTGAACTTGGATTTATGCATTTCTGCCTTCATGCAGACCTAACCATTTTGAGGTGCACACTTTTTCTTTGCTGCTCCACTTTGTTTTTGTTCACTTGCATTATGATTTGTATATGCTGTTCTGAAATGAACTTGTTGCACTCTAAATGTGCTGCTTCGATGCTTTGTAGCTGCTGTTCTTTGCCATGTATTGTTGCTCGACCACACATTGGCTATACTTGAGTTTCATATTGCTGTTGACCCATTTCTTCATTGATGTGATGTCTTGTTTGACCATGGTTTGACTTTGACATGGCTTGACGCTTGATTGGGCTGTTTTGACTTTGTTTATTGCACTGAGTCGAGTAGGTCCATGTGGCTACTCCTCAGTTGCGCACTGATTAGCGAGGCAGTGCACACGTGTATATTTATACACGTGTGTATATGCAGCCATCAAAAGAGATTTCCTGTCCCTGCATTGATATATATATACGTTGTCTGCCTTGTGGTATTTACAGTGTATCACTGTGAATATCACAAGCTGTCTAGACACAGATTGATGGTTTTATAATTCAGATCAAGTCATGAAAAATGATGAGAAACACACCAGAAATCTGAGGCAAATAAAATTTTAAAAATAAAATTTAAATTTGCATGTATTCTGTTTTATTTCTATTGCAGTGTACTGTGTGTGTGTGTTTCATGTGTGACAGGTAAGCTGGGATGACTGGACTAACTGTGATGACAGGACTGACAAGCTGAAGACAAGAAGACAGTGTGTGGTGTCAATGAATGTATGAGTCTGTATATACAAGTGAAAATGGATATATATGAAATGTAAACTGAATGAATGTATGAGTGTTGCAGTAAGGAGCTGTGTATATATGAAATGTACTGATGTCTGTAATAAACAAGTTTGATTGAAATAAAATATCATTTTATTGTTGTCAAACGAACTTGTCTATTTTATTCTGTTTATATACAAGTACAAATATTCTGTGAATGTATAAATAGTGGAGTTACAAATAGTTGTACTGTTTGAATATTGAAATAAAATATTCTATTTAAATAAAATACTGTGTTAATATTTGAATTTCTGTACAGTCGTATTTTATTTAAATATAAATATTATATTCATTGCTGTGATGTATATATATAACAGTACAGTACCAAACACATTTATAATAGAAATATATTTGGTTGTTATCATCAAACAAAAATCATATAATTGTGTATACAACACCGTTATATACAACAATCTCCCCCTTTTGATGATGACAAACAAATAAAAGATTTTGTTTGTAATAAATGTGTTTGACAAATAAATGTGTTTGACAGTGAATATTGAACTCCCCCTATTTATTAGCTCCCCCTACAACAGAAACTCCCCCTATAACTGTGCATGAGTGAAAAGAATGTAAAAAGATTCAGAATTCTCAAAATTAGAATATTTATTAGAATATTCACTCATAAATCAAAATCTCAACCCATTCTCCCCCTTTTGTTATCATCAAAAGGATACAGAAATTAAAATACAGATGAAAATTGACTAAAAGTATAATTCAGCATAAGAGGAAGAATAAATCTCAATCAGTCAAACAAAAATCATAATATTCTAAGGACTGGTGGCATATTTCACATTGTAGAAAATGACGGATATACGATGAATTTTATAAAAATGAGGAGAGTTATAAAAAATATGAATATTTCCCAATTATTTTCAAAAGAATTTTATAAAATTAAAGCACCAAAAATGGTGATGGATTTGGATTATAATTAAAAATTCAATTTAAGTGAGAAAATCGAATAATCTCAAATCTCAATATCTATCAATCAACAAATCATAATACGTCATAATATTTCAACACATTTCACAGATTAGAATATGGATTGATAGGCTAGTTTTTATATACACAAAGGAGAATTTCAAATTAATTTCAATTTATAGCACAATTTTCCTTTTTTTTATTTAAGAGCACACTGACCACGCATAACCAGAGCTTGGATTTTTAAATGAAGTCAGTCGCAGCTTAAATTATAAGTTGTCTCTTAACCATTCATGACCAGAGCTTGGATTTTTAAATGAGGTTAGAGACACACTTATATATTAATTATATTTTCATCATTTTCATCTTTTAAAAAGGAAAACTCCTCGATATATAAAACCAATATGGATGATAGAAATGTGGTGAGTACAGAGATGGACTGTGAAATAAATTTCTAAATTAATTATATTATGAGATATGACCAACTGTACCTGGATTATTGAAAATTTTCAATCATCACTAATTATGAATAATAATATAACCACAATTCCATCACAAATATTTTCACTGTTTATTCAATATGTTTTTAAAAAAAAATTAAACTCTCCACAAAAAAAATTATCATGGATGACAGAATGATGATAGATAATGAGGATGGCAGTGAAATAATTGCCAGTTCAAAGATATTATAATAAATATTCAACCATCATGAAAATCTAAATAAAATTCTCCTCTTGTTGTGAAATATACTGCAGTCACAATTCATCACAATTTCTAAATCTGGTTATAATTTTGATGAATTATAAATACAGTTTAATTTGGATATTGATTTCAATTTCTAAAAGAATAATCAACAAATAATTTTAAAGTTGAAAAACAATTACAAGAGGAAATGTGAGAAAGCTATACAGGATAAGAGGAAAAAAATCAGTACTTCTGATACCAATTGTTCTCTCTTCTCGAGGATTTAAAATTGACACTTGAGTCGAACAAGGATATCAAAGAGTTTCAAACACAGAGCCCACGCAGACAAGATTTACAAATTTGGCAAGCAACAGACAAATCAAAACAGGCAGTCTTTTGAAAACAGTATCAGAGCAGCACAAAAATAGTTTCAAAAACAAACTTGTCAGAATGATGATCACATAAGATGGTTCATGATCCAAGATTAAAAATACCATTTATTTTAAATCATTTGATGAATATGAAATACCAAATCGATCACACCAAATTATTAATATCAGATTCAAGATATGTGTGTGATTCAATAAATCAATAATTTCAAATGATTTTAAACAAATAAATATTTAAGTCAATTAATCATGAAATATCAATGATTTTCAAAGACCATTTTCAAAAAAGAACTCTTCAAGAATTTCTCAAAAACTATTTCTGACAAGCCCAAGAGAAATTTCAGGTCATTTACATCAAATTTGAAAATATTCATGATCGGGATAATTTATTTGAAATCACATGAATCAATATAAAGTTTCGGGATATATTGAATCAGTCACACCAGATTGACAATTTCAAAAATAAGAGGTGTGTGATATTCAAAATATCTAGAATTTCAGATGATTTCAAACAAACATATTTCAATATAATGATCATGAATAAAGATGAATTCCAAGATGTATCACTGATATTCTAGACAAATTAAATTTTCAAAGCCAATCTGAAAAATAATGAAAATATCACTACTAATCAATAATAGTGTGCTGTAATGAGTGTAATATTTCAAGCGTTTCCAAAATGAATTGGAAGGGACTCAAAACAGTATAAGTGTGAAATTTCATTAATTATTCAGATCTTCAAAAATTTAGAATTCTAGTTAACAGTGTTCAAGATATGATATGAATGCATCAACACTGTTATGAATTCAAAAATCAGAAAATAAACTTCAAAACAATTGCAGATATATACACGTTCAAATTCAGGATATGGAAAAGATTAACACATGATGATTTTATACAAGTAAGGCAAATTTCCAGAAAATCATTAATTCTGCAACTGGAAGTTTAAGAAGTACAGACAAAGAAGAATATGGCAGTGTCAAATAAAAAACACAAAAAAAAGGAGATAGAGGAAGGAATAAAAACAGAAAATAAAAAACAAACAAAGAGGATATACAAAGGTGAGTTTAGAGATCATACCAGAATCCAATGTAAAGCAGAACCTCTAACTCAACAAATCTTGGCTTAAGGAACTGTAAATGACACAGAATTATAGACAATCTTGATTTCAAATTTCTTTTCAGCACAGCAGTTCCTCAGCCTTCACTGGTACCTAGCAGTTGAGTGAATTAAGTGGTCTAACAAAATTTGTAAAACCACTCTGAAATACGTTTACCACTTTTGGTACCCAAACCTGTTTGTATAACAAAACATCAGAATTAACCTTTGTACCCTTTGGAACCCAAATCTGTTTGAATTTAGTCAAGGTCGTTTTATTTTTATTCGGGATCCAAGATTGTTTAAATGGTTTATTATAAAACGATCTCTCATCACAATTTCGATTAAAAAAACCTTTGAAATTTTCAGAGTTCAAATTTTCAACGTAGTTCTTTCCAAAGCAATTTGAGGGATTTTTCAAATCATTTGAATTTTGTTTTCCAAAAACATTATACTTCCCAAATCCGAGTCCAAACTTATTTCCAATAGGAAACTGGTTTTTCAACAAAATGTCCAACGATTTTTCTCCATTAGAAAATTTATTCAAGATTGATTCAAGTTGTTGAATTTTAGATTGAAGATCGCTATTTTCTTTTATTAAATTTGGACAACGACTTATAGCGATTTTACTCTTTTCAGCATCGTTTTGTTTCAAAACCAAATTTTCATTCTCAAGCTTTTTTATTTTGGCTTGGGATTCGGAAATTTCAAGTTCAAATCGTTTTTGTTTTTCAGACTCAAAATTCTTGGATTTTTCAATCTCATTTTCAAGTTCTTCTAAAATCAAATTTGATTTCAACAAATTCTCCTTTTCAGCAATTTCAAATTTGGAATTTATATCTGTTTTAAAATTTTCAAATTCCTTTTGCAGAAGATTATTCAAATTTGACAGCTCAGTCTTGTTCTCATTTAAGATCAGAATTTCATCTTCAAACTTTTGAATACTTTTATTGAGATGAACAAGATTGGCTTTCAATTTCAAACAATTTTTGCAAACAGAATTTGAAGAATTTTTAACATATTCAAGTTGTGATTCCAAATCAACAATTTTGCTGATCAACTCAGAATTCCTAGATTTCAAAGACTTGTTTTTAGATTTGAGTTTATCAACAGATTTAGTCAAATCAACGCACATATAAACTAAATCTTCGTATGAGAAATTTTCTGTTTCAGCATCTGTTGATTCTCCATCATCTGATTCATCTGAATTTTCATTTGTAAATCCTGTTAAGCAGAACTCTGAATCTGATTTGACTTTATCGGGTTTTGAGCTGTGGTTGTCAGATTTTCCATACTTCGTATTGAGAGTATCCCAGATTTCCTGTGCAGATAAACAATGACAGATAAGATTAAACTGTTCAGTATTAAGATAATCAAATATAATTTTCATAGCACGAGTATTGAAATTAATATCTACAGTATCAAACCCATTGATAATAACATCCCAACATTTAATATTAACAGATTTTAAATAAAATTCCATTTTGGATTTCCAGTTAAAAAAATCTGTACCATCAAAAATATTTGGAATGTGACTAGACTGACTCTCAATGGACTGAAAACTAGGATGACCCATTACTCTAGAGTTAAAGAAAAACCTGCTCTGATACCACTTGTTGGATCTAGAATAACCCTAGAGGGGGGGTGAATAGGGTTTTTCACAGTTTTTAACTGAATTAAAAACTTAACGAGATATATAATAATAAACTGATCACAGAAAATAGCAGAAACTGAAATGCAGAAAATAAATCACACACAGATATACCCAGCTTCGGCAAAACCCTTCCTACTGCTGCATTTCTAAGGTTTCTACTAGGTGATAGAACAGATCCCGCATACAAGACCATGTACACTCGCAAACCCTTGCTCCTATTCTAACCCTACGCTCAAAACCGTAGACTGATCTAATCCCCTAGATCAGATTTCCCGAATTACAAACTCTATAACTCGTAACTCAGATTTACAGACTCTGAAACTGACAGTCAACACCTAGACTAAATCCCCCTAGATTTTACAGACCTAGAACTGTTCAGAAATGATTTTAAAACACAATTTAAAAAACAACAGAATGTAAGACAAAAATATAAACCCTAATTTTTAAAATAAAAATAAAAATAAAGGAGTTTATATTAAAGGGGTCATCCCCTTTAAACAAATTCAAAGCCCCTTTTTATCTTGGCCGGCCCATTTGTTTATTTGCCCGATCACTTTTGCTTTTGCTCTGGAGATAAAAAATGGCGGCGGCGATTAGAAACTAGGGTTTCTTCAATTTGCTTCAGACCAAATCGATGCTTGATTGTTGACGTTGTGATAATTTCGAAGCTTGATTCTTCGATGGCTTTCCTCGTCTAACTTGGAGTTGCTCTCTGGCTCGATCGAATCAGTGAGTTCTCTGAAATTTGTTGCTTTGAAAAAAATTGAACTATTTTGTGGGTTTTGATTTCTTGACTGTTGCGTGTGAATTCGATTTCATTTGCCAATGATGAAAATGGTGATTAAATAGGGATTTTGAAAACCCTAGAACTCTGATTTCACCATAAATGATTTGATCTGATTAGGGTTTCCCCTTTTGTCTGTCTTCAATTTGAATTGTTGCTTCCCGACTTTGAAATATACTCTGATTGCTGAAACGGTTCTGTAAAAAAATTGGAAACAAAATAAATGATTTCCATTGTTGATTAATTCGGTTTTTAAAAAATAATTCCGAAAAAAAAAAAAACTTCCCTTTTTGCTATCCCTTGATTTAGCACCGTATATTTTTTAAAAAAAAATAATTTGAAACCAGACACAAAAACAAAACTTCTGGAATTTGGAATCTGCCCCTTTGCATGAATAAATGGAGATTTAATTTCTGAAAATAGCTCTTGACCCATTTTAAAAAAAAACTGGTGTTGAGCAATTCTGGAAAGAGTTGATTTCTTGCTTAAAGAAAATCCTTTTTTTTTTGTTGCCTTGCTCGATTTTAGCTTTCCAGTTAATCTCCTTGCATACATTTAGCTGCCTTGAATGGTTTTCCTGATTGAATCAAAAACAGGAAACAATTAATATGATTTTCTGAATTTAAATTGGCTTTGAAATGTTGCCTTAAATTGAAAAAAAAAATCCTCTGTAAATTCCTATGCAATCCCAACATAAATCTGGAAATGATAAAGATGATTTCCAACAATTTTCCCATTTAAAAATTGCATATTTCATATGCACATGTGCATTCACATTATACACATGAATCTTTAATCTGAAGCTTCCTGATTTCTTGTCTTGACTGCTTTGCATGTTGCACCACTTGTTTATCCCACTATGTCCATGCTATTGCTTGACCATACTTGATCATGCTGGTTCAAGTTGATTTTCACTGTTGAGCTCGACCACCTGAAAACTGATATTGATCATTTTGCCTTGATAATTTTCCGTTGGCTTGAGCTTGAGTCATTCACTTGTGTACACACACATGCACTGTGTTGCACCACTATGCTGAATCATGACCCAAGTTTCATTGTTCTGCTTTGAGCATTGCTGCTTTGTGTATATGCTCCACTGTGTCATCATGTGCACCTACTTGTATATATGTTGCTTAAATAAACATGCTGTGTTGAGCTGACTTGGTGCTCGGCCCTTTGTGTACTTGCACCTGATTTTGTAACATTTGCTTGAGCTGGCTATTTGAATACCATTGGCTCAACCAGACCATTTTGCACCTCAATGTTGTGTTGTGTGCATATGAGATGCTGGCTCATCTATGTATTGCAGTTTGTATGTCTATGCACTTGTGTTCACTAATATTAGTTGTACCACTTGAACTGACTTGAACTTAAAAACTGCCTCGACTCCATGTGCTGAGATTTGCACATTGCTGAACTACCATGTTGCTCCTTTGATCATGTTGCATTCATCACTACTGTGTCTCCATCATGTGTTAACTTTGTTGTGTCTTCATTCTTGTTTGTGTTGTCCCCTTGTCTGTTTTTGCTGCTGCTCTACCTTGCTATTGCCCCTGTTTTGCTTGTGAACTTGGATTTATGCATTTCTGCCTTCATGCAGACCTAACCATTTTGAGGTGCACACTTTTTCTTTGCTGCTCCACTTTGTTTTTGTTCACTTGCATTATGATTTGTATATGCTGTTCTGAAATGAACTTGTTGCACTCTAAATGTGCTGCTTCGATGCTTTGTAGCTGCTGTTCTTTGCCATGTATTGTTGCTCGACCACACATTGGCTATACTTGAGTTTCATATTGCTGTTGACCCATTTCTTCATTGATGTGATGTCTTGTTTGACCATGGTTTGACTTTGACATGGCTTGACGCTTGATTGGGCTGTTTTGACTTTGTTTATTGCACTGAGTCGAGCAGGTCCATGTGGCTACTCCTCAGTTGCGCACTGATTGGCGAGGCAGTGCACACGTGTATATTTATACACGTGTGTATATGCAGCCATCAAAAGTGATTTCCTGTCCCTGCATTGATATATATATATATATACGTTGTCTGCCTTGTGGTATTTACAGTGTATCACTGTGAATATCACAAGCTGTCTAGACACAGATTGATGGTTTTATAATTCAGATCAAGTCATGAAAAATGATGAGAAACACACCAGAAATCTGAGGCAAATAAAATTTTAAAAATAAAATTTAAATTTGCATGTATTCTGTTTTATTTCTATTGCAGTGTACTGTGTGTGTGTGTTTCATGTGTGACAGGTAAGCTGGGATGACTGGACTAACTGTGATGACAGGACTGACAAGCTGAAGACAAGAAGACAGTGTGTGGTGTCAATGAATGTATGAGTCTGTATATACAAGTGAAAATGGATATATATGAAATGTAAACTGAATGAATGTATGAGTGTTGCAGTAAGGAGCTGTGTATATATGAAATGTACTGATGTCTGTAATAAACAAGTTTGATTGAAATAAAATATCATTTTATTGTTGTCAAACGAACTTGTCTATTTTATTCTGTTTATATACAAGTACAAATATTCTGTGAATGTATAAATAGTGGAGTTACAAATAGTTGTACTGTTTGAATATTGAAATAAAATATTCTATTTAAATAAAATACTGTGTTAATATTTGAATTTCTGTACAGTCGTATTTTATTTAAATATAAATATTATATTCATTGCTGTGATGTATATATATAACAGTACAGTACCAAACACATTTATAATAGAAATATATTTGGTTGTTATCATCAAACAAAAATCATATAATTGTGTATACAACACCGTTATATACAACACGATTAACCACTTAGTTAACTTAACTAATCCACTTAGATTAACCACTTAGTTTAACTTAACTAATTCACTTCGATTAACCACTTAGTTTAACTTAACTAATTCACATTGATTAACTCTAACCGATTCACTTAGTTTAACTCAACTAATTCACTTCGATTAACCACTTAGTTAACTTAACTAATTCACTTTGATTTACTCTAACCGATTCACTTAGTTTATCTTAACAAATTCACTTCGATTAACTCGACCAATTCACTTGGTTAACTCGACCAATTCACTTGGTTATCTCCTATTTATTTAACAAATAAATATCTCCTTTAGTTTAATTCTATTTATTTAATCTCTAAATAAATATCCTTTATATTTCTTTTAACGAATATAATTCCTTTATATTTTGATTAACGAATATATCCCCTTATATTCGATTAACATATATATTCCCTTGTATTTGATTTACAAATATAATTCTTTTATATTTGTTTTTACCAACTATATTCCTTTATATTTAGAATCCTTTTTCTTATATATATATATATATATATAATCCCTTGATTTTATATAAATAAACTATTTTCAAAATATACTTTGAAAACCCCTCTCCTACATTCTGGTATTTCTCATGGTATTTAGCACGCCATATAACAACGATAAATATCGTCCCACCACACAAAATCACACAGATTATATCATCACATTATATATCACAATATAAAAATCACAGTAAAATAACTGTTGAGGAATCCTGTTGGATTCCTCCAACCTGTTTACCTGCACCACAGATGTTAGACAACACCAGTATAATATTCTGTTAGAACAGAATCAACATATAACTATTTGACGGTTTATATATATATATACATATATATATAATCTCTACTAACTGACTAGCAGTTCAATCAACAGTCAACACACAGTCAAACAGACAATAATTAACAGTCCTAAGAATACACTGTAAAAATAGAACTATTCAGAGTTGGTGAGTTTTACTCACTTTTGCGCGTTAACCGTTAAATAACGGTTTGCGTTATTTTGACTTCGACGGACAATTTATTTCTCCATAAATTTTAACGAGCTCGGATTCACTCCCCGTCAGTCCCATCGTGTAGTGCTCGTCCATACGATCCTGTCGGATCTTGTTTTGCTGGTTTTCGTCCACGTATGATCAAGTTATACCGATTAGAAGTTTATACATTTGTAGATTAAATAAATAACTTGGGTTAAATAACAAATGGGCTTTACCCCTTGTTTTTCTTTCCCGACCCAATTACCCCTGCGTTGACCCATAAGAATTTGACCTGCTCCGTATTTGAACAGTACTCTCCCTTCCAAACTCACGAATCACCTCCAGTCCCTCATTTAGACATGTCCGCTCCTTCCAATCCCCATTTCTCCATTAATCCTCTACCAAACAACACAACATCAACACCACCTTTCTCCTCGTCCAAATCCGCAGCACCTTGTACCAAAAACTCTGACCTCGTCATCGCCGTTTGTTGGAGACCACCTCCAGTGACCTCGTCACTTTCATCAAACCGCAACCCACCAGGCGGTGCATGGGAGTGCCAATCAAATCCGCGAATCCAATTCCTTTTGCCAACGCTCAACCCGTATTCATCACGTGTCCTCCCTCTACAGCATGGCCTTCCCATGCACAAGCATCCCCACGCCATTTCGTTTCTGCCACCCAAACCCCCTTTAACACCATGCTTAACAAAACTTCCGCAACATCCTTCAAAGGTTCTTCTCAGGACCAACTCCCTCTTCAAAGTCTCCCTCACCTCACAACATTTTCATGCGTCTCCAACTCCTAACTGTTTCAGCCGCATGAACCCATGCGTGACCAACTTTGTCTTCTCATTTACAAAGAACACCCTGTATACTCCTCCTTCCATCATAAATGTATATGCATACCCCAACCTGCTACACCGTTGTTCCCCGTCCATCTCTGCGAGCTTTACTCCACTCACGACCATCACTCCTAGTCATTTAAACAAACACCGCTCCCCTTGGAAACCATCGAAGTAAAATCTCACTGAAACTCGACCATTTGGCATTTGTTTTTACACGCCATTGAATTTCGGTAGGAAGAAAGTAACTGGCGGCTTGTTTTGATTTTCTACAGAAGCTAAATTAGGTCCTAAGGTTTTAAAGGGTATTTTATAGTGTAACAGTTTGGATTTTTGGAGGACCACGATTGTTGCTTTGAGTCCATAGAAACTTGCGGATGAGAAGAGCTATACGTGGCCTTGTTTTGACTTGAAATAGATTAGGATACTTTAGTTTGTTTGGTTTTTAACAGTTAGGACACCGTATCATATACAACTCCATCCACAAATGACCTGCTCTGGACAGAAGTAAAAATACCGTTGTATCGAGCTCGGTGCCACGATCCCAAAAATATAATAATACCGGTAGATTAAATCATATTTTGAAACTTCAAAATGTTGATTACAGGGTGCAAAATACTCCCAATAAAAAGTTTCTTATTTAATTAATTAAAAATTACAATAAAATTCTAAAAATTAAGTTATCACTACTTCCCAAAAGAACCTTGTCTAAATTCAAACCCGATCTCTAGTTATATCGAATAAACCGATACGGTCGTTAAACGATTCTATAGCGACTATTTTAAAATTTGATTTGGACATATCTCAAAATCTACACGACGAAATCCTGATTTTTCTCTTCTACTAGAAAGATATACTCCACCAGCCCCACACGTATCTTGTTTCACAGAAATCCGATTTAAAATGGATCATGTACATTCAGTTGAAGTTCAAATCGCCAAATTGCGAACTGCCGCGACGTTTCAGGTTCGTTTTAATTATAATTATAAATTATAAGTTCGAACGTTTTACTTTAAGTTATCGATATCGCCAAATCGATATATAAATAATTAAATAAATAAATTATTCGACAGCTAACAAAACGCGCCATTACAGACTTCCCCCCTTAAAATAATTTCGTCCTCGAAATTGCTAAGCTAGGAAAATGCTACCAACTTTACTAACTAGATTCAAATATCTTTTAGTTTACTTCTCAACTCCAGTTTCAACTGAACCATTTAATTTTCAATTAAATTATTAATTCGTTTCCGACCAACTAAAATTTTCAAAAATTCTGAAAATTTTCTAACACCTTAAATTTTCGAAAAATTTCGCCATAACCTCCTTTGTACGCATCAATACGTCAAACCACAACTCGCCTCTCTAGGCCTTCTCCAATCCAAAAGGAAATCAAAATAGCCAAGCGGCTTGCCAATTCGGCTCATAATATCCATACTCATATATGAAATAAACTTGTACCTTTTTGTCGGGCATTTAACTCTATCCCTTTCATCTGCTACCACTTCAACATATACCAATGTTATCCATTCCAATTGATCTCCAATCAGTTCATATCCTCAAATCCAAATCGAATTTTATTCGAACTCTAATATCAAATTCCAAATTATTGACTTATCAATTTGGTTCCATTCTAGATTATCTCTAATCCAATTCAATTTTATTTAACTCGGTTCAAGTTAAATTTCAATTTATTTTTGCCATCTCATTTTATTTAACTTCATTAGTTAAATTTTAATTCCAGAACTTAAGTTCCTAGGTTTCTTTCAAATCAATTTGACATCATAATGCCAATTCAAAACCTTTGAATTTCTAAACAACTTGTTTTCTCAAAACAATTCAAAAACAAAACCTTTGGTAGTAATCCGTCACTTAGAACTCGAAAATGAACACTGATGATGTCTAGATTCATCATCAGAATCTATTTTCCAGCTATCGACGTGAGTTCAATACTATATCATTTTCAATTTGAAAAACATTTTCAAAATCTCCCAGGAACTTAAAATTTCCTTATTTTAAATTCCAAATTCTGATTTAAATTCATATTTAATTCAAACTATTTCATATATTACATTCATATGAATTCTGATTGGTCATTTATAACCATTTCACCCTTTTATAATCTTATTCGATTATAATAACAACCAACACAATCAATATACTATAATAATTTAAAGATATATATTTCTTCTATAAACAAATATATTTTGGGAATTTTTTTTTTCATTTACCCTCTTTCAAAACATATTATGACGGTTCATCGTATTCGAGTGTTTAGTAACCCTTATCGATACAGTGGATCAACTGATCGACCAGAATTCATAAGCCACTCAACCAATGAGTCTTCATAATATAAAACCATTTTATATTGAGTAACAATTACGCGCTCATATATATACACTCAAACTCCATCTAGGATATTACTAATCCCATCTCTATCGACTTATGCCACAGAGCCAAGGTAATCACTTAACTTAAGCTCTGATACCAACTGTAACGGCATGAAATTTTCGACTCCTCGAGAGTCGAAAATTCCGAGAACGTTAGTGAAAGAAAGTAGAGGGTGAGGAAGAAAAGATAGAACTAATAGAATAGAAGAAGAAGAAGATCAGAATCATCAGAGTAACACGAATCTCACAGCGGAACGAATAACATATAATATATAACATAACTTTGAAGTAAACAGTTATATATATACAATAGCACTTATCAGAGTACAACACTTACAACACAGCGGAAATAACTATAGCTATAAAATCTTGCAGCCTCCTGCTCCAAGCTCTCTAAGTATATCTGTAAATCCCGACTACTTGACTGCCCGTACAAATTTAGGCACCCAAGAGTTTAGGGAAAACAACAAAGTAAACTCCGGGTCAGTCATGGGACTGGTATGAGTAAAATAGTTTAAAACAGGTATAGGATATCTCATAAGACCACGCCGTGAATACGGAACGGGTTTTTCCCTTACGAGTATCTGAACAACTTTGACAAGCAATATCATTGTGATATTATAATAATGTCTAAGTACAAATAGGTATCAATCTAGCAGAAACGGTTGCATCTCACGTTCTACATACATAGTATAAAATCATAAACCGCAGGGCGCTTATCGGAGAATAGATTCCAACAGACAAGGTATGGGAGCACCTTCTGAATAGTGTACTCTAGAGGTGATACACTCAGGGTTCAACAAGAACGTCTTGCAACCCGGCCACACATGATCGCTCACTCATTTAGCTTGAGTGTCGCGAATATATTGCCACCATGGTTATAGGCCATCAAACCGTCATCCGAAGATACAGAATCAAAAAGAAGTATAAATATGAATATTCCCTAGATCGGTGACAATACACCCTGCTTGGGGATGACCCAACTAGCCATGCTGCCTAGCCCAACTTTTGTTACTTCCCGGTGTGAGGCTAGAAGCTACGTCTATCTTCAGAACATCTGATCACCATTCACTTTGAATGCCACATCGTCATACCCGCCAAATCACAAATTGACTTATCCAAAAATAGCACGGGTATATAGCTAAGAGAAACGAATTCCTCCGCCACCAAACGTGAATACGTTTGAACAGATCAACTTAAGTGATCCATTGGATATACTCTGTCAGACCTTCTTCCATATACGTTGTCCTGGGACTGGACAAACCGAAGGCACTATTCAGTATATCCATCTTAGTCACTGTTATCTAAGACTTATACAACAGCCCTTGCACTTTACTCCGTCTTCAATTTATCTTTGGCCGATATTGCTCGCAACGCTTATGCCAATACAGAGTGGTTCTTTCGATAATAATCCAACCGGTCTCTCCATATTAACAACGTTAAAATGGTAAAAACTTTGATAGTCTGTGATTCAACTATCAAATGAAAACATGTCGGTGTACAAACAACGATCTTATTTCCAAATGGAAATTCGATCGATCAATCATCACATGTTCATATTTCCTTATTTCATATATTTAGAAAATATATGTTATTAATCATTGGAAAACATTTCCATAGCTTATTTTCACATCACTATTATTTCGCAACTATCAGTCCCTACCTGTAACTAGTATGAGAACAATTCTCTAAGTATCAATCCGGAAGGTCGAAACCAACATCAGATCGTCACTTAGAAAACCGTTCAACTTACCCTCTCCAGTTAGTTTCTGAATTTGCTTAACTCTATTTCTTAAATACTTATCATGAAAACATTTTATTTTCTATGTTTAGAAAACATATCTGACTATATATGGAAAACGTTTCCAAAACTCATTTACGGATTTCCAATGAACGTTGTATAAAACATCGTTTTGCTTAATCCATTTATCGCTTATTCCTTAACTTTATTTCAAATCAACCTTTTCTATCGAACCACAACTATTCCTTTGTCAATTCTGAAGTCAATCAAGTTGGGGTATAATTACCTCTCAGACCTTAATTGAACAACGTCCTTTACTGTGAAATAGATGAAGTTCGTCACTCACTTTTTTCCAATCATCTATTTACGCAAATTCTCGGATTCAGGTTACGAATCTACTTCTTATATGAAAACGTTTGATTATAACTATAACATTATAATTCCTACTTCTGCAATATCTAACCTAAATTATAACTTTATCTCCTAACTCGAATAATTTAACAGACACCTAATTTCTAAATCAATAACTAAATCTTGATTTAAATCCTGGAAAGTAAATAGTACTTTCCCGAATTCGCTATAATCGAATTCGACGTATAACTCTCTTTCGAGTAATCTCTATTTGATTAACTCTTCTTCGAATAACGTATATTCGATTATCTCTCTTCGAATAACTCATATTCGAAATCTCTCTCTTTCGAATAAACAATATTCGATCTCTTTCTTTCGAATATGCTATATTCGAAAATCTCCTTTCGATTTATTAATCGATAACTCCTTTCGATCAAAATAAAATCGATAACTCCTTTAACTCTATTCGAATAACTAATATCCGACTAACTCCTTTGGATCAACTCATTTGATTAACTCCTTCGAATAACTAATTCGAATAACTTACCTTCGAATAACCAATATTCGATTTACTCTAACTCGATTAACTTAATTCTAATCGATTTACTCCATTTCGATTCAACTTAATTCAAATCGATTAACTTAACTCAAATTGATTAACTCCTTTCGAATAACTAAATTCAATTTAACTCTAATTGAATAACTAATATTCAATTAACTCTTACGTGTTTAACTCTATTTGAATAAGTAATTCGAATCACTCTAATGTGTTTAACTCTATTCAAATATCTATTTCGAATAACTTATTTCGAATAACTAAATTCGATTAACTCTTTTAACTTTACTCGAATAACTATATTCGATTAACACCTTCTTTCGAATAACTATATTCGATTAACTCTTCGACTAACTCCTTTGGATTAACTAACTTCGAATAACTCCTTTGGATTAGCTAACTTCGAATAACTCCTTTGGATTAACTAACTTCGAATAACTCCTTTGGATTAACTAACTTCGAATAACTCCTATGGATTAACTAACTTCGAATAACTCCTTTGGATTAACTAACTTCGAATAACTCCTTTGGATTAACTAACTTCGAATAACCAATATTCGGTAACTACTCTTCGAATAAATAATATTCGGTAACTCTTCTCAAATGAATAACATTTGATTTCTCCACTCGAATAAACTATATTCGATTACTCTTCCCTCGAATATACTATATTCGATAACTCTACTTCGAATAAGTGATATTCGGCAATTCTACTCGATTAACTCCACTTGGATAACTCTAACTGGTCAACTCTAACTGGTCAACTCTACCTGAGTAACTCTAACTGATCAACTCTAACTGGTCAACTTTAACTGGTCAACTCTAACTGGTCAACTCTAACTGGTCAACTCTAACTGTTTATCTTTAACTTGTAAACTTTAACTGGTTAACTCAAATGGTTTAACCTAACTTGATTTACTTGTCTCGATTAACTGAACTAATCCACTTAGTTTAACTTAGCTAATTCACGTTGATTAACTCTAACCGATTCACTTAGTTTAAATCAACTAATTCACTTCGATTAACCACTTAGTTAACTTAACTAATCCACTTCGATTAACCACTTAGTTTAACTTAACTAATTCACTTCGATTAACCACTTAGTTTAACTTAACTAATTCACATTGATTAACTCTAACCGATTCACTTAGTTTAACTCAACTAATTCACTTCGATTAACCACTTAGTTAACTTAACTAATTCACTTTGATTTACTCTAACCGATTCACTTAGTTTATCTTAACAAATTCACTTCGATTAACTCGACCAATTCACTTGGTTAACTCGACCAATTCACTTGGTTAACTCGACCAATTCACTTGGTTATCTCCTATTTATTTAACAAATAAATATCTCCTTTAGTTTAATTCTATTTATTTAATCTCTAAATAAATATCCTTTATATTTCTTTTAACGAATATAATTCCTTTATACTTTGATTAACAAATATATCCCCTTATATTCGATTAACATATATATTCCCTTGTATTTGATTTACAAATATAATTCTTTTATATTTGTTTTTACTAACTATATTCCTTTATATTCAGAATCCTTTTTCTTATATATATATATATATATATATATATATATATATATATAAAATCCCTTGATTTTATATAAATAAACTATTTTCAAAATATACTTTGAAAACCCCTCTCCTACATTCTGGTATTTCTCATGGTATTTAACACGCCATATAACAACGATAAATATCGTCCCACCACAAAAATCACACAGATTATATACATCACATTATATATCACAATATAAAAATCACAGTAAAATAACTGTTGAGGAATCCTGTTGGATTCCTCCAACCTGTTTCCCTGCACTACAGATGTTAGACAACACCAGTATAATATTCTGTTAGAACAGAATCAACATATAACTATTTGACGGTTTATATATATATATATATACATATATATATAATCTCTACTAGCTGACTAGCAGTTCAATCAACAGTCAACACACAGTCAAACAGACAATAATTAACAGTCCTAAGAATACACTGTAAAAATAGAACTATTCAGAGTTGGTGAGTTTTACTCACTTTTGCGCGTTAACCGTTAAATAACGGTTTGCGTTATTTTGACTTCGACGGACAATTTATTTCTCCATAAATTTTAACGAGCTCGGATTCACTCCCCGTCAGTCCCATCGTGTAGTGCTCGTCCATACGATCCTGTCGGATCTTGTTTTGCTGGTTTCGTCCACGTATGATCAAGTTATACCGATTAGAAGTTTATACATTTGTAGATTAAATAAATAACTTGGGTTAAATAACAAATGGGCTTTACCCCTTGTTTTTCTTTCCCGACCCAATTACCCCTGCGTTGACCCATAAGAATTTGACCTGCTCCGTATTTGAACAGTACTCCCCCTTCCAAACTCACGAATCACCTCCAGTCCCTCATTTAGACATGTCCGCTCCTTCCAATCCCCATTTCTCCATTAATCCTCCACCGAAAAACACAACATCAACACCACCTTTCTCCTCGTCCAAATCCGCAGCACCTTGTACCAAAAACTCTAACCTCGTCATCGCCGTTTGTTGGAGACCACCTCCAGTGACCTCGTCACTTTCATCAAACCGCAACCCACCAGGCGGTGCATGGGAGTGCCAATCAAATCCGCGAATCCAATTCCTTTTGCCGACGCTCAACCCGTATTCATCACGTGTCCTCCCTCTACAGCATGGCCTTCCCATGCACAAGCATCCCCACGCCATTTCGTTTCTGCCACCCAAACCCCCTTTAACACCACGCTTAACAAAACTTCCACAACATCCTTCAAAGGTTCTTCTCAGGACCAACTCCCTCTTCAAAGTCTCCCTCACCTCACAACATTTTCATGCGTCTCCAACTCCTAACTGTTTCAGCCGCATGAACCCATGCGTGACCAACTTTGTCTTCTCATTTACAAAGAACACCCTGTATACTCCTCCCGCCATCATAAATGTATATGCATACCCCAACCTGCTACATTGTTGTTCCCCGTCCATCTCTGCGAGCTTTACTCCACTCACGGCCATCACTCCTAGTCATTTAAACAAACACCGCTCCCCTTGGAAACCATCGAAGTAAAATCTCACTGAAACTCGACCATTTGGCATTTGTTTTTACACGCCATTGAATTTCGGTGGGAAGAAAGTAACTGGCGGCTTGTTTTGATTTTCTACAGAAGCTAAATTAGGTCCTAAGGTTTTAAAGGGTATTTTATAGTGTAACAGTTTGGATTTTTGGAGGACCACGATTGTTGCTTTGAGTCCACAGAAACTTGCGGATGAGAAGAGCTATACGTGGCCTTGTTTTGACTTGAAATGGATTAGGATACTTTAGTTTGTTTGGTTTTTAACAGTTAGGACACCGTATCATATACAACTCCATCCACAAATGACCTGCTCTGGACAGAAGTAAAAATACCGTTGTATCGAGCTCGGTGCCACGATCCCAAAAATATAATAATACCGGTAGATTAACTCATATTTTGAAACTTCAAAATGTTGATTACAGGGTGCAAAATACTCCCAATAAAAAGTTGTTTATTTAATTAATTAAAAATTACAATAAAATTCTAAAAATTAAGTTATCACTACTTCCCAAAAGAACCTTGTCTAAATTCAAACCCGATCTCTAGTTATATCGAATAAACCGATACGGTCGATAAACGATTCTATAGCGACTATTTTAAAATTTGATTTGGACATATCTCAAAATCTACACGACGAAATCCTGATTTTTCTCTTCTACTAGAAAGATATACTCCACCAGCTCCACACGTATCTTGTTTCACAGAAATCCGATTTAAAATGAATCATGTACATTTAGTTGAAGTTCAAATCGCCAAATTGCGAACTGCCGCGACGTTTCAGGTTCGTTTTAATTATAATTATAAATTATAAGTTCGAACGTTTTACTTTAAGTTATCGATATCGCCAAATCGATATATAGATAATTAAATAAATAAATTATTCGACAGCTAACAAAACGCGCCATTACACTATTGTAAAGGTTAGCTATGACTGGAAACTAAAGATTTGTGTCAGTTGTAGGGTATTTGGACATGATTCATCCCACTGCGAATTACATGCCAATAAAAATAAGGATAATCAGAATCTGGGTAGTGCAGATGGGAGGGATTATTGTCCAATTGAGAATGTGCAAGTACAAAAGCCACATATTAAAATTCATGCAAATGGCAATCAGGAGAAATGGACAAATGTTTACAAAAAAAAGAAGTATTGGAAAAGAAAGGATGTAGATACTAATAAGGATACGACAGATTCTGCAGTTGCTCCAGGCAATGAAAAATGGTAACTCTTTTGCATGCTTAGCTACTGATGATACTGGGGAGAATGTTGATATTAATGCTACTAAGAAGAATGTTGATATTGATGGTCACGGTCTTGATGAGCCTAATATTGTTAAATCTAATCTGGTTAACAATGCACATTCAGACTACACTGCTAACGCTGAGATGTAGACCTTGTTTGGCAATCTGTTTGATGATACAAGAGAACATTTAGAAACTTCAAACAGGGCTACAGGTAGTGGAACTATTTCTTGTATTAATTTCTTGGGAACTAGTTCATCCTCTAGTGCCACTATTGTTACTCCTTGTTTAGCTCTTTCTGGTTCTATGTCAAGTTTATCAACTTATACTCAGATTTCTCCTACTTCTTCTTGTATGAATTTTATTTTGGCTTTGATTGGAACTTCTTCTTCCAGTGCCAAGCAATCTGCTTCCCCATATGCAAATTTAAAGCTACCTGACCATCTAATACTTCCTCCTCCAGTAATCGAATCTTCCATGTTATCCTCTGCAGTTTCAATGAGTACCTATCCATCTGCAATATCCAAAGGCAAGAAACCTGAAGGAAAATTTTGGGCTGAAGATGATCTTGATGAGGGATATGAGTTCACACTTGAAGACACACTACCCGCTGGTTGCAAGGTGATGTCGTAGAACCGACACACAAGGTGCAATCCTTGCCCCTTTTTTGATAAATTCTACACGTGAGTTTTGACTTGTGCCTTGTGTCAGATCCGAGGGATTATGGTGCATGCAAGCTTGTCTTGGAATGTTTTTTAACCGAAAGTGTTAGAAGCAAGAGCAAGTGGATTGTAATTTTGATTACTGGATATTTTTTCTGTAATCACTTGTGGTTAGCAAGTGAGTATCAGTGATTTTGAAGGGTATAGATAAGGATGGTTATATATCATAGCACACTTGTATAAACTGATATATGTGTTAGCCTACTTTGTGACCAGGCTACCAAATGCAAAGGATTTGAATATGAGCATGCATTGATCATCAATCGCTTGGATGAAGTGGTAGAATATGGAAAAATATGGATTTCGGCATCTTTGAAGACCGGTTCATGAGCACCCCCTGGGGTCGGTTCGTGACCACCCCCTAGGGTCGGTTCATGACCACCCCCCGAGGGCGGTTTGTAACCATGGCCCGACTTGACCATCACCATCACGACCATCACCAGCTCACCACCCCGGCTCATGAACCATGACCACGAACCGCGACCAGGATCTTCAACTACACATGTGGATCTTGACCTATTCTTGAGGCTATGACTGTACCAACTTTCCCGGATCGGGCGCCACTTGTCCTACCACGACCCGATCACCATATGGTCTCTTCTACAGCTATAAATACACCTCTATAGGGAATTTTCATGGGAGTTTTGGAATCTCCACATCCATGGTTGTCATGGCTAGCATTTCTCCATGAATAACCACCTTCTTCCTTAATAAAATCAATGAAGTCAGAGAGAATTATTCATTGAATTCGACTGAGAGAGTGACAATATTCATTTTAATTGTATTCCATGAATGAAATGAGAAAATATGAAGCGGACGTAGGCTCGTTAACACTGAACCACTATAAAAATCTTGTTTTCTTGCTTTTTCTTGTATTTTTCAGTTATTTCTTCATATCCTACGCTCTAAATACGGCAATTTGGGTGTTAGAACCATTTTTTGGTCTAACAATATGTAATGTAAATATTTGGTGATTAATAAAATTTGCGCTTAACTTCAAAAAAAATATTCCAACTGTTTAATTCTTATACATATATATATCTAATGGATTGGAGTTCGCGTTTGTATCGTTTTTGTAGGTTTTCAAATCTAATAGGCAAACATCATCAAATATCTGACATTTCGATACAGTTAAATCATTGTGAGTGGATATAATACTTCTTTAAGCTAAATTTTATATTTTGTAGATTCATATTGATTTTTTGGGCTATTGCGGTTTGGTTTCACGATAATATCATAATGTAAACCACCAAATCTCTTATTTTTCATTATCGTAGAGTTGTCAATAAAAAAAATTGGGTTTGTGAATTATTTGGTTTATGTTTGAGGAATAGTTGGATGATTATACTTCCGTTTATTTGGATTTGTCCATTTTTATTTTAAAGTGTTTGTGGCATAAAAGTATTAAGATTTGGTTTGGTTTCTTTAATTGGATAGGTTTGGATTTCAATTAAAACTAGTGAATTCGAAGGTATTCAGTTTTGGAATAATCAATTGTTAATGTTTGTATGTGCCACAGAGAAAAAGGGTAAATTTGATTTAAATATGAGTTTGTATATATATATATATATATATATATATATATATATATATATCTGTGTGTGTATGTGTGTATATGTATGTATATGTATGTATATGGTGTATATTGTGTATGTACATTATTTCTCTTTCATTATCTTAAGTAATTCTGACAAGCCTAGGATACAAGTTTGAATAGTTATGCTGATATTTTCCCATTTGATGCTATTATTAATTATACCATGAAGTTAGTAGTTAAATATGGGAATTTGGCTTTTATACCTTTGATGTGAAAGAGATTGACAAACTATGTCGTTAAAACGTTTCTTAATTCGAATGGAAATTAGCATTTATAACACATATTAAATTTTACACTTATATAGCGTAATCAACACAACCAGACATAACAATTGCATAATAAATACATTAGGATAGGGTTAGAAATTTTAAATGCCCCCATATGAGTGTATAAATGGCTTATTTTTATATATTAAATAATGACACATAGACACGAGGTTAGTCGTCATATGTAGTAGAAGTCTGCCCGCAGCCAATCAGCAAATCCAGCAAGCACAATTGAGCTTGGCTAATTTGAGTGGTTTGGGTGCCATCAGTCATTAAACTTAGTCCACTACGACACACGAGGTTAAGCCACTTGTTGTAGAAGTCTGCCCAGAATAGCTTGGCATATCCAGCATCTACAAGTAGTTGGTTTAATCTGAGAAGTCTAGTGTGTAAATATATACCTAGTATGTATGTAAATAAGTAGGCTTACTACCATCTTGAGAAGGTCTTAAGTGGCTGGCTCTCTTCTTATCTACTTCGGGTCTTAAGTGGTTAGGATTAGGACCATTCCGAAGGTTTATTACTTTGATTTGGACCAAAGTCATAGGACCCTTCCTTATTAGATTTTGAAGTGGACTACAGTCCTCCTTCTCCAAAAAAGTTGTTTAGTCTTGGCAATAACAGAGTAGAGTAGTTTACTAGGATGTCCACTTCCTCTAGCAGCTTTACGAGGGCCAACCTAGGGACAGGTTTCATATATGTGGGATGTAAAATGCAATTCATTTAACTAACCGTGTAACACCCCGTGAATTCTATAACGTTAAGCTTCACGAATTAAAGTATAATTAATTATAAATGATGAAATCAAGGGAAATGGGTTATGCCGTTGCGTTCATCTCGAAATTCTTCTTGAGATAGAGTTCAAGTTTGTGTAAAACGGATATCGTATGAAGAAGATATGGACGAACGAAGTTGGGCAGAAAAACCGGAAAACGGGTCAGAATGCACTGGCGCACTTGTGAAGTGCGCCAGAACAAAGTTGAACTGGCGCACTTGGGAAGTGCGCCAGTACAATTTTGGCCTGGCGCACCTGCAAAGTGCGCCCAGGACAGAATGACCTGCTGGTCAGGTCCTGGCTGGCCTGGTCAGGGTCTGGTCGAATTCTGATGCTTGGCTGAGTCACTAGGGCTTACATGTCTCTTTCTTATTGGCCTCTCTTGAGATGGATGGTCTGGATTCACCCTAGCTTCATCGATGGCTCAAAACAATTTAAAATTCTATAAATACAACTCAAGTCTAACCCTAAATTCACAAAAATAATAGAATACAAAAGCCGTCATGCTGCTGGAGAGGAACTAGGAATGGCCGTCAATTAGAAAGCCTAAAGACAAGCCAACAAGCCTAAGAGACGAATCAAATTAAAAGAAGATCAAAGCTTAATCAAATCATTCAACGCAACTTTGCTACCCAAAGGAGAGCATCTCCAAATCAGAATAACAGAAATCAGAAAACAAGAATTCATCACACGTTGTAAGTATAGTGACCTTTCAAAATATGAATAAAAACTGTGATGTGATTCGATGTAAATGAAAATAGAATCGTGTTGTTATAATCATTGTGTATTGTGATGGTTCTATCATGACTTGTGTATTGATGTTTGTGGCATAAATTAATTGATGCAAGCCTATTGAACAATTATATATGAAAAACAATGGCACATGCAAGCTTGTGGCAAAAACTAGAAATTTATCCCTTTTTGTATATGTCGATGGCATGGACTATGTATATTCCCTTAGTCTAAATTAGAATTTGTGTAAACATGTTATAGACCTTTTATGCCTACATAATCCAAAACCTATGATGTCGTTCTTATGTTTATTTGCAAGTATAATTAGATCTATGTTTCATAAACTATGCAAGTTCATTTGTTTATTTGCAAGTATAATTAGATCTATGTTTCATAAACTATGCAAGTTCATTTGCAAGTATAATTGGACCTATGTTTCATCAAGTATAATTGGATCTATGTTTCATAAACTATGCAAGATTATGTCTATTTGCAAGTATAATTGGATCTATGTTTCATAAACTATGCAAGTTCATAGGCTATATGATTAGATGTTAAAATTGTACATTTTGGTGAACATACATCATGCTAGTCTTGTGTTTGATATTATGCCAAGTTAACATGTTTAAACACAATTTTGTATTTGCCTAAACTATGCCATTTCATATGTCACCTACCTAGTCATACTTTGATTCAAATGCAAGTTCACATGACCCATGTTATATGTTAGTTGAATCGCCAAATTGCAAGTTCATGCGCTACACACCTTTATGCATTACATGTTCTTAATTTCCCCTTTTCCTCACGTTTATAAAGTTGGGCTGAATTGTAACAAGCCCAACACATGTTATAATGTTGAGAACAAACGGGGGTAATAACGTCGGGTGTAAAACATGAAAATATATGTTGGCATGTTTGGCACATGCCACTGACAATGACATTTAAAGCGGTATGAATTAATATACCCAAAAATAAAAGATATGACATTTCATATATATTTGAGAAAAATATGTAAATTTAGAAAACACGACATGCTTAACCCGAGGTTGGATTGAGTTGTGATGTAAACCTGCCCGGAACCGCCCGGTTGTCCAGTAGTCACAACAATACCTATCCAATGTGGGTGGTTAAGCATTGAGCCCAATAATGACCCGAGGTTAGACTGAGCTACGGTGTAAACCTGCCCGGAACCGACCGACATATCCAGTAACCGTAGCAATACCTGTCTAATGTGAGTGGTCAGGTGCTCCTAAGAGGCTAAGGACAGATGGTAGGGCTGTGTCAACTATAACACTTAACCAAATTCAACATGTTAACAAGAATTGATGGGTGGGGTTAGGTAAATACAGACACTTAACCACTTAACATGTTTGACTAGAAAATCCTGGTAACGAGGGACCCGTTTTAGCAGTAACCCAAAGTTAGGTATCAACGGTACCCTGAAACTAGGCAGGGTGGGGCACGATTACTGGGCTGATTGTAAGCAGTAAAACGACGGCGGTGGGTGCACAGTGCAGGTCTAACGGGGTGCGGGCGTGCACACACTCCGGAGCAGACAACCAGGGCACTGGGGACACCAGTAGTATAACCTATGTCTTCTAGTTTTGTGTCGGGGCCGCCGCCATGGGTCTTGATACACCCCATGGTGGGAACAGCATAGGTATCTACAATTCTTGGGGGCCGTATGACACATGTTAACGCGAGTAGGAGCCGATCTTTAATAAGAATGGGGATCACTTCACCCTCACTACGGGGTGCCAGTTAGAATGAATTCAAATAGATGTAGAGATATAGTATGGGTGTGATAGTACATTCGACACTTCCTTAGCTTGTGACACTTTCCTATTTTTAGTTTACATCCATCATACCCTTTTCTTATTCACATATTGAAGAGTTACTAGATTTACTCAGGCTTTATGTCTGAACCTATTTTCTTTTCGTCTTCTTTTCTTTCGTTCCCCCCAGGTCCATAGGGAGGAAACAACTCAACTCAGTCAGGCTCTTTACAAGCACCAAGAACGTAGATGTATGATTTGGATCTTTCTTACTCGGATAATGGCTTTAGATATCACTATGGGGATTTTTGTCACTTTATTTATGTTTTCATGCTTCTTTAATAATCAAGGCAGTTATGAGGTTGTAATGTTGAAAGTATTTTGAGACAATTATGGAAATCTTTGTTTAACACACGTATTGATGAAATAAAAGTCTGTTCGGTTTCCGCTGTTTAAAATATGTGTATTTATATCTGTCTTGAGTTCATCTGTGGCTTTTACTTATAAACCTCCACCAAAGTTAAGGCATTCCCTTTGTGAGTGACCTTAATGGAGGTGGGGTGTTTCACTTGGTATCAGAGTATAGGTTTACCAGACAAGATAAAAGTTTTTGAATTTTTTTTTTTCAAAAAGAAAGTTTAAAGAAGCATTTTTTTAAGAAAAAAAAGTGTTATATTTATAAAAAGACAAAATCCCCCAAAGCCATGTGCCCTATCTATCCTTCTCTATCCTTCGTTTTGAATCTTTCCTTTCTGTTTCAGCATGTCTGGAGACCTTAACCTTCCCGAAGGAGTGCCGATTCCCGGCTGGTTTAGGAGGTACTTAGAAGCAAGGGCCAATGGCGCGGGCCCAGCAGACATCCCTCCTCCAGTGGTCGCGGTTCCTCCTCCACCTCCTCATGGAAATGCCTTCACAAAAACATGTAGAGACTTCAAGGCAATGGGTGGAAAAGACTTTTATGGGACAGAATCTTTTGTTGGAGCAAGAAACTGGTTAAAGGAGACTGAGGATTTGTTTGTCATCTTTGGAGTGGATGACTGGCAAAAGATACAACTTGCGGTGTGGTTACTTAAGGATGAAGCTTCATATTGGTGGGAAGTTACTAATGCTCAGAGGGCGGTGGAAACATGGGAAGACTTCAGGACAAGATCTGAGATGAAATTCCTCTCCCAAGCCGAAAGAAGCCTGCAAATGGAAAAGTTTCTAACTCTGAAACAGGGAAGCATGACGATCAGGGAATATGTTAATCAGTTTAAGCAGCTGGCCAGATTTGGGCTAGACTTAGTAAACACCCAACACAAGAAGGCACTTCGCTTCGTCAAGGGTTTGAATGAGCCTCTACACAGCCTTGCCATGACCCATGTATCCACGGGAGCGACTTACGAAAGCTTGGTGGACATGGCATTGCTACACTAGGAAGATCACGGAAAGAAAGAAACTAAGGGAGAAGAGAAGAAAGAGGGTCTACAAGCAAAGAAAACCGACTTCAAGAAAGGAGGAAAGAACAATAAGCTCCGTGAGAAGAGAAGGTGCAATTTCTGCGCATTGTGGGCCATATATCAAAAGACAGCTGGAAAAGAAAGGCGAAGATGGGTGGTTGTTTCCAATGTGGAGAAACTGGGCACCAAGCTAAGGACTGCCCAAAGAAGAAAGGGCAGGGACATAAAGCTGGATCCACTTCAGGGGGTCAGGTTCATGCGCTAATGGCACCTCAGCAGGAACGAGGTAGTAATATTTCTGTAGAAAGTGTAGTCTATCTTTATGATCATCCAGTTCATACACTTTTTGACTCTGGCGCATCACACGCTTTTATTTCATCTGCCTTAGTAGAATCTCTGCATCTAGACACTAGTATGGTAGAAGATCCCTTAGTAGTTTCAAATCCAATTAGGGGCTCTGCTTATTTTTCTATGGTTTGTTTGGGTTTTAAAATCTCTATTCTCAGCGTTGAGTTTAGTTGTGATGCCTTTGTCTTAGGCTTCTCAGGATATTGTTTGATCTTAGGCATGGACTGGCTATCCAGTAATAGTGCCATTCTTGATTGTGAGAAAAGAGTAGTTAGACTCTTGACTCGGCTTGGTAACACTCTAGAAATCTCTTTTAATCCCTTGAATGCTGTTATGCTTAGTTATCTAGAGTCGCTTGATGCTTCTGATGAGAATTTGCAATCAGTTAGAGTAGTCCGGGAATATCCGGATGTCTTTGAGGAAGTAAAAGGCTTACCTCTGAGGCGGGAAATAGACTTCCGCATATATCTTGTGGATAACGCAAAGCCTGTAGCTTTACCTGTCAAACACATGGCACCAAGGGAGAGAAAGGATCTCAGTAAGCAGGTTAAAGAACTTCTCGAAAAAGGGTTCATTAGACGGAGCATTTCGGAATGGGGTGCTCCAGTGGTGTTCGCAACCAAAGCAGATGGTTCGCTTCACCTTTGCATCAAATATAGGGAGTTAAACAAATTGACCAAGAAAAATAGGCACCCTCTTCCCCGAATCGACGATTTGTTTGATCAGCTTGTAGGTGCAACGGTCTTCTCCCAATTTTATTTAGCAACTGGGTTCCATCAGCTAAGAGTGGATGAAGATAGTACTGATAAAATGGCATTCAGAACCCCAGACGGTTTCTTCGAGTGGCTTGTCATGCCTTTCGGCTTGACAAACGCACCCGCTTATTTCGTAGACCTAATGAGCAGGGTGTTCAGAGAATTCCTCAACAAATTCGTGGTTGTCCTCGTAGGCGATATCTTAATCTTCTCAAAGAGTGAGGAAGGGCATGCTCAGCATCTTAAAGAAATCATGGAAACTCTTCGAGCTCATCAACTAAAGGCCAAGTTCTCCAAGTGTCACTTCTGCAGAAAAGAAGTAAGATTTTTGGGGCATATAGTGTCCAAAGAAGGATTGGCCGTGGACCCCGCAAAAGTGGTGGCAGTGCAAGATTGGAAGACACCAAGAAATGCAACCGAAGTTCAAAGCTTTCTTGGGCTAGCCGGTTTTTACCGAAAGTTTATTAGGGATTTAGCGAAAATCTCAGCACCACCCACAAGGCTAACAAAGAAGAATCTGGCGTTCACTTGGGATTTGGACTGCGAGTTTGCTTTCCAACGATTAAAACGGGCTCTCACAACAGCCCCAGTTCTGACCTTGCCAGATGGAAGCAAAATGTTCACAGTATATACGGATGCATGTGGAACGGGACTAGGCGCTGTTCTAATGCAAGAAGGAAGGGTAGTAGCTTATGGTGGAAGACAATTGAAGGTTCATGAAAAGAACTACCTAACCCTCGATCTTGAGTTGGCCGCCATTGTCTTTGCACTTAAGTCTTGGCGCCATTATCTCCTAGGTGTGAAGTTTGAATTATACACTGACCATAAATCATTGAAATATCTCTTCTCGCAGAAGGATCTTAACTTGAGGCAGCAAAGATGGATGGAGTTCCTTGCCTCATATGATTTTGAAATTTCCTATACTTCCGGAAAAGGCAACGTGGTAGCGGATGCGTTGAGCCGAAAGAAATTAAGCCTAAGCCCTCTCTTTGTGGAAAGGCAAAACTTGGAGTATATAGCCAGTTTCAACTTTAGGCCCTCCTCGGATTTTGTACCGGGATTGTTGGCATCTCTCGAAGTACGCCCTACTCTCTTAGACTCAATAGGGGCAGCACAACGTGAAGACCCTCAGCTTGTTGATGTGATTGATAAACTTATTAGGGGAGAGACTTCTAGTCACCTCAGTAGGTACGCCATCGATGATAAGGGTTGGATGAGACGAGATGGAAGATTATGCGTCCCACAAGCAAGGGAGTTGACAAAGAAGGTTCTCGAGGAAGCGCATCATTCCAAGTTGACTATACACCATGGCGGTGATAAGATGTACAAGGATATAAAAAGGACTTTCTTTTGGAACGGCATGAAACAAGACGTGGCAGATTTCGTTTCTAAGTGCATGACCTGCCAATGGGTCAAGGCGGAACAAAAGAAGCTTGGAGGACTACTCCACCCTCTAGAGGTCCCACAGTGGAAGTAGGATAGCATTTCAATGGACTTCATTGATGGACTGCCTAGGTCGAGAAGAGGCAACACTAGCATTTGGGTAATAGTGGATAGGCTTACTAAAAGCGCCCACTTTATACCTATCAAGAATAGAAGGACTACCTCATCTCTAACATCTCTCTATCTCAAGGAAATAGTTCGACTCCATGGGATACCCTCCAACATTGTTAATGACCGAGACCCTATTTTCACAAGTGAGTTTTGGCGGAGTCTACAAGAAGCTGTAGGCACACATCTATGTTTGAGCACGGCCTATGTGACGGCCCGCCGGCACCAACCGACATTTACTCCAAAGGTGCGCCGTACACATGTCCAGTTAGCACGGAATGGATCGTGAGAAGGGAAAAAGGAAGAAGGAAATGAAAATACAAAGAACCTGTAGAATGTCTCACATCGAATAGAACAAAATATAATAATAACATACTTGATATAAAACAGGAGAGACGGTGCATAAGCTGAAAATCAGAACTAAACATCATAGCAGCGGAAATCCAAAATACAGCTTATTACAACTTTCAAACTGTCTCAAAGCAAAAGTAAGGTAAAGGAGGTACGCTACTACTGCCCAAGTAGCGACCACCAACGACACAGGGAGAATGTGTATATATATCATACGTGGAAGCCTCCTGCCCGCCTCCGAATCAGCTACTCGCGCACCACCAGCTAACCTGTCTCTAGTCTGCTCGTGTGAGCACCCAGAGTAATAAGAGGAGACATAAAACTCTGGGTCAGACATAAAACATGGTATTAGCGATTAGCATCTAAAGTGAACAGTAACAGGTAGACTAAAACATACCTGAACCTGGACCTGCAACCAAAGAGTTAGCACTACATACTGTACAACACTCTAAGGTACCATATTAAACAGTGTAAAGATACGGAGGTGGGGGAGGTGTGCATGTCATAGGGATGGAAAACAATCAAACATAGCATCCATCCTCACATCTCTCACTCAGTGCGTAAAGCATACGATATTCACCACTTCGATCACCCAACATACCTTGCTACGATCACTCTGCCCCATGAAGTAATAAATGGCTTCACTGCACTGATAACGTAGCCACAAATCCTTTGCTATGTCCACTTTGCCCCATGGAGTCACAAGAACCCCACTGCACTGGCTCATAGCCTTACCAATCCTTACTATGTCCACTTGCCCCATGGAGTTATTCACCCTATCTGCGCTGGCTCATAGTCTTACTACGCATCACCTTGCCCCTCAGGTCATAATGACCCTACCGCACTGATAACGTAGTCTTGCTACCATCACCTTGCGCCTCAGGTAATAATGACCCTACTGCACTGATAAGTAGCCATCCTTCATTTTTAGTGGTGAATCGAAGTTATGAACGTCGACAACTCCTTAGCACACGTCCCGCAGCAAAGTCCAACCATGAAGTGAACTCATTGGTTCCCAACTGGATTCTGAGCTCTAACTTCCCATATTGGACTACCTTTGCATCTCGGGTTATTGGTCAATACTGGGTCGGGTCGGGTTCCTCCTCAAGCCGTCGGTTCGGGTCGGGCATCCTCCATCGATTCGGGTCGGGTATCCTCCATCGGTTCGGGTCGGGTCTTCTCCTGGTTCGGGTCGAGTATTTCTTCTCTGGTCGGGTCGGGTGCCTTACTTTGGGTCGGGTCGGGTGCCTCTCTTCCAGTCCTTGCTTCCGCTCCGATCCGCTTCGTCATCCTTCACGCGCCTCGATCCGATCCATCCTCCTCTATCCGCTCCGATCCCTCCTCTTTGATCCGATCCGACCCTAGTTTAGTTAGCATGGCCTTCCTTTTTGCCAATTTTCTCAAGTGTCAGGTCCCGATCCGATCGGATTCCTTGCCCAGTTCAACATATCCGATCCGAGCCCCATATCCGATCCGATCTGAACCCCGCACTGTTTTTCTGAAACTGTTCTAGCAAGTGTTTACGCCATTCGACAACGTTTTCGATCATTCTAACTATTGAAATCAATCACAAAGCATTTCATACAGTCATAGCAACATGCATAATCAACCACAAACATCAAAACATCAATATAATAGGTTAAAATGGATCAAACATACCCCAAAATCCCGTATCTCCCCCTAAGCATGTTTAGGTGAAACTAATGATAGGATTAGCAAAACTTAACCAAATTAACCCAAATTCATATCAGAGGTCTAGAACATCATTTAAGAATTTATGAACATTTTTCCCGAATTTTATCATGTTTAAATTCGCTAATTAACACTAATCAACCTTAATTAGCCGTAATTAGTGCAAAACTATGCAAATATCTCACCTTAGCCACAAATAAACTAAGATCTGAAATAAATCTCTGATTGGATGTGAATCTCTATGCTAAACAGCAGCTCCAATGTTGGTTTGGTGTAGATCTTCCTTGATTAGGGGTTGCTAAGCCAAATCCATGACCAAAAGATGATTTGGAGGTGATTTAGAGGTTAGAGGCCATTTTTAGGGTTCCTTGGTGATAAGTGGAGGCTAGAAAACTGAAATGGAATGATCCTCTATCTCATTTCAGCCTCCCCATAACCCTAGTTCCGAAATGGGTTATGAGCCTATACACTAATCACCTGATTTGGCTCGGTTAAGCACTTTTTCACCCTCCAAACCTTATTTCAGCCATATCTCCCAAACGGTAAGTCCGTTTGGCTATTGTGACCACTCTACGGAAAGGTAAACCATTAAACGAATCCAATGGAAGTGGTTTCAGGTCAAAATTCCTTTCCAATCAAAAGTTATGGCCAAAACAGTACCAAATAGGGGCAAAATGGTCATTTAAAAATCGACAAAAATCATGAACATGGGAAATGACTCTAATGGATGTTTCCCAAAGTTACATGACCATAAGACTTCATATAAGAAAGAAATAAATATTCTACAATCCTATGATGTGTAGAATACGGGTCGTTACACTCTTCCCCCCTTAAGAAATTTCGCCCTCGAAATTCCCTAATCAAAGTACACACAAAGGTCCCGCATGCCTATCAATCATAAAACAACGATCAAACATGCAACCAAGCAAAACAAGTCTACCCTAGCATGCGGAAAACTAAATTGCAAAGTAAATCTTACCAGGCAAAGAGTTCTGGATATGCCTTCCTAATGCTCTCCTCTGTCTCCCAAGTACAATCATTCTCGTCCTCGCCCCACTGAACCTTGACTAGCTTCACCGCCTTCCTTCGAAGTTGCTTCGTATCGTGTCTCACAATACGAATCGGCTTGTGGTTCCCAACCGCCTCGGGCTCTACTTCGAAGTCCTCTAACTGATCAGGTGAAATAGTCATATCTGAGTCGTGAACGAACTTCCTTAGTTGGGAAACATGAAATACATTGTGAACTCCCGCATCTTCTCTGGTAAGCCAACTCTATATGCCCAATTTCCGACTAGTTCAAGAACAGGGAATGGGCCAAAAATTCTTGGTGCCAACTTGCCTCTCCTACCAAATCGTATCACGCTCTTCAATGGAGAAATCTTGAGGAACACCAAGTCACCAACGGAGAATTTCAAGTCTCTTCTCCTCTTATCAGCATAACTCTTCTGCCTATCTTGGGCAGCTTTCATTCGTTGTTGAATGATCTTAATCTTATCGGAAGTTTCCCTCACCACATCTGGTCCAAGCACAAACTTCTCGCCAGTCTCTATCCAACATGATGGTGAGTTGCATGGTCTTCCGTACAAAGCTTCATATGGAGCCATACCGATACTGGATTGGTAGCTATTATTATATGCAAACTCTACTAGATGCAAATGGTCATCCCATGATCCACCAAAATCCAATATACAAGCTCTCAAGAGATCTTCCAATATACGATTCACCCTCTCCGTCTAACCGTCGGTCTGAGGATGATATGCGGTACTGAGATGTAATTCTGACCCTAGAGCCTCTTGTAAGCTCTTCCAAAACCCACTAGTGAACAACGGGTCTCGGTCACTCACAATGCTTTTAGGTATTCCATGAAATCTCACTACCCATTTCATATACAATTCTGCCAACTTGGCTGCCGTCCTGGTCGATTTGACTGGTATAAATCTTGCACTTTTAGTCAATCGGTCCACAATTACCCAAATGCTATCATATCCCGATCTAGTCCTTGGTAAACCATCGATGAAATCCATCGAGACTTGCTCCCATTTCCATTCGGGAATCTCTAATGGTTGCAACAAACCACTAGGCTTCTTCTTCTCGGTTTTAACTAGCTGGCAATTCATGCATTTGGATATAAACTTCCCAACGTCTCTTTTCATCCCTTCCCAGTAGTATCATATCTCGATACATCTTATTACCACCGGGATGTATAGTCAGTTTTGAGTGATGACATTCTCTAAGCACTTCATCCCTCAAGCCATTCACGTTGGGCACAACTAGTCTTCCATTCTTCCGAAGCCATCCATCTCGATCAAGCCCATACACATTCATCTCCTCATCGATACCCATCTCTAACTTGGAGATGATTTCCAATAGATTAGGATCGTCCTTCTGGCTAGAACCAATCCGCTCTATCAAAGTGGGTCTGATCGTCAAACCAGCTAGCATAACTGGATCCAATTCGCACTTTGGTCTGAAATCAAACCCCGCGATATACTCCAGTTGCTTCCACTCAAGAAACATTGCCCCTAAGCTGGCATGTCTCCTACTCAAGGCATCGGCTACCGCATTACCTTTCCCAGGTGTATATGCGATATCAAAATCATACGAAGCCATGAACTCTAACCATCTCTGCTGACGGAGATTCAGATCCTTCTGGGAGAAAAGATACTTTAGCGATTTATGATCGGTAAACAACACAAATCTTTCTCCTAAGAGATTATGTCTCCACATCTTCAGCGCAAACACAATCGCTGCTAGTTCCAAATCATGGGTAGTATACTTCTTCTCATGCGGCTTTAGCTGTCAACTAGCATAAGCTACAACCCTACCTCCTTGCATCAATACTGCACCCAGTCCGGTACCACAAGCATCCGTGTATACCGTCATCTCTTCATTCCCTTTAGGAATGACTAACACTGGTGCACGCGTCAACTTCTCCTTTAGACTCTTGAAGGCATCCTCACACACTCCGTCCCAGACGAAGGACTGATTCTTCTTAGTCAACTGAGTCAACGGCGCTGCTATCTTGGAGAAGTCCTGGATAAACTTACGATAATATCCAGCTAATCCCAAGAAACTTCTTACATCTGTTGCATTCTTAGGCGTAGGCCAATCCTGTACCGTAGCCACCTTCGTAGGGTCCACGGCAATACCACTCTCTGAAACAACATGACCCAAGAATCTTACTTCCCTTCTCCAAAAATGACACTTAGAGAATTTCGCTTTCAATTGGTGTTTCCTCAACACCTCCTTCACTATCCTTAAGTGCCCCTTGTGTTCCTCCTCTGTCCTTGAATAAACAAGGATATCATCTACGAACACAAGAACAAACTTATTCAACTGATCTCTGAATACTCGATTCATAAGATCCACAAAGTAGGCTGGTGCATTGGTCAATCCAAATGGCATGACCAACCACTCATAAAATCCAGACGGCGTCCTAAATGCCATTTTCAGAACACTCTCATCCGCTACTCGTAGCTGATGAAATCCTGTCGTGAGGTCCAACTGGGAGAACACTCTTGCTCCTTCCAGTTGATCAAACAAATCATCTATCCGTGGTAGAGGATACTTATTCTTCCTCGTCACCTTATTCAACTCGCGATAGTCCACACACAAACCAAGGGAACCATCTGCCTTAGTGGCAAACACAACTGGTGCTCCCCACTCGGAGACACTCCTTCTAATAAATCCCTTCTTCAAAAGATTGCTGACTTGCACCCCGAGCTCTCGCTGCTCCCTTGGTGCCATACGACGAAGTGGCATCACTATAGGTCTGGCATCTTTCACTAAATCAATACGGAACTCAATTTCTCGGTGTGGTGGAAGCCCGGTCACCTCCTCAAAGACGTCCGGATACTGGCCAACCACGGGCACATCTGATAACTCATCATGCGGGATGTCGAGGGAATTTACAAAACTAGCCATAACCCTATCACTAGGTAGACTACCAAACACTACCCTCCGCCCATCATCCTCCCTCACTGTCACCAAAAAGCCCTCACAGTCTACTACCACCCCGTATCTTTGGAGCCAATCGACTCCCAATATAATGCCATACACAGTAAAGCCCAAAACAAAGCAATCACATACAAACATACATCCATGACTCGATAAGACCAAATTCCTGCAAATCATATTAAGGCTAGTCGAACCACCAATCGGGTTCGTCACAACCAATGGTCTATCGACTATCTCGGGTTCCAGTCCCAACCTATCTACCAGGTCACTAGATGTAATGGAACGGCAAGCCCCAGTATCAATCAAAACTCGAACTGGTACATCATAAATAGAAAGCATGCCTTGAATAACAACATTCTTTCCTTTCTCCGCCGCAGTTGGGGCATTCGACGAAGAAGGAACAACATCAATAGCATATGCTTTCACAATCTGCTTCTCCTTAAGAGGTTGCGAACACTTGTCCTTGAAATGTTCCACTTGACCACAGTTGAAGCACTTTTATCCGCTGGCTTGGCCCGACAATCTTTAGCATAATGGCCCTTCTTACCACAGCTGAAGCACTCAACATCTTTCTTGCTCTTTTTCTGGCCACCCTTAGATTGGTCCTGCTTCCTCTTATTCTGAGAGTTATTCTTGCCTCCACCGCCTGCTTGCTGCTTTGGCCCTTCTGCAGATGCAGCCTCAGTCTTTGACTTAGGGTAAAGACTCTCCGATCTCAAAGCTTTCCCCACGATCGATTCAAAAGTCTCATCGATGTGGTTAATAAGCCTTTCCCCCAAGTATCCATCCAAACCAGTAATGAACTTCTCATTCTTCTTCTCAGGAGTGTCAATAAGAGACAGTCCATACTTCGACAAAGTGTCGAACTCAGCAATATAATCAGAAACTGCCCTTCCGTTCTGCTTGAGTTCCAAGAACCTCCTGAACAATACTGACTTCTGGGCAGCTGGAATAAACTTCTCGCTAAAGCGAGCCTTGAACTGATCCCAAGTAACCTAGTCCTGTGGAGTAGCTGTTCTAATGGCATTCCACCAATTCATCGCTCGCCCTTGCAGCTGACGAGAAGCTAGCCTTCTCTTCATCGCATCCTCAAGACCCAAGTCATCAAAGATACGATCACATCTATCCATCCAATCTTGAACATCTATGGCCGACTTCGTTCCGTGGAACGGCTTTCCACCAAGGTTAGTGTAGTCTTTGCACAACTTAGCGAAATCGACCCTAGGCGCCTGCACTACTGGGCCAACACCAACTCCGGGATTGGGAACTGCCCCTTGCACTTCTCTAAGCATGTCTCTCATGAGGTTAGTAAACATTGCCCTCATGTCAGCGGCATTCCCTTAGTTGGTCCCCCTACCAGCACCCCTCGTGTCTCGGCTCATCGTCAATCTGAAAAAGGGAAACGATTAACGACCCCATAGTGGTGCTAGTACAGTGCGACTTCATTCTCATACTACTAATAGTATATATATACATAGCTTTTGAAAACCAAAGTAATCACAAATACGCGCTCTCATATACGTACTATCTCTCCCTGGTGTCTTTCCCTAGGTTAACTACGCAACCTAGAGCTCTGATACCAAGTGTGACGGCCCGCCAACACCAACCGACATTTACTCCAAAGGTGCGTTGTACACATGTCCAGTTAGCACGGAACGGATCGTGAGAAGGGAAAAAGGAAGAAGGAAATAAGCATACAAAGAACCTGTAGAATGTCTCACAGCGCATAAAACAAAATATAATAATAACATACTTGACATAAAACAGGAGAGACAGTGCATAAGCTGAAAATCAGAACTAAACATCATAGCAGCGAAAATCCAAAATACAGCTTATTACAACTTTCAAACTGTCTCAAAGAAAAAGTAAGGTAAAGGAGGTACGCTACTAATGCCCAAGTAGCAACCACCAATGACACAGGGAGAATGTGTATATATATATCATCCATGGAAGCCTCCTGCCCGCCTCCGAATCAGCTACTCGCGCACCACCAGCTAACCTGTCTCTAGTCTGCTCGTGTGAGCACCCAGAGTAATAAGAGGAGACATAAAACTCTGGGTCAGACATAAAGCCTGGTATGAGCGATAAGCATCTAAAGTGAACAGTAACAGGTAGACTAAAACATACCTGAACCTGGACCTGCAACCAAAGAGTTAGCACTACATACTGTACAACACTCTAAGGTACCATATTAAACAGTGTAAAGATACGGAGGTGGGGGAGGTGTGCATGTCATAGGGATGGAAAACAATCAAACATAGCATCCATCCTCACATCTCTCACTCAGTGCGTAAAGCATACGATATTCACCACTTCGATCACCCAACATACCTTGCTACGATCACTCTGCCCCATGAAGTCATAAATGGCTTCACTGCACTGATAACGTAGCCACAAATCCTTTGCTATGTCCACTTTGCCCCATGGAGTCACAAGAACCCCACTGCACTGGCTCATAGCCTTACCAATCCTTACTATGTCCACTTGCCCCATGGAGTTATTCACCCTATCTGCGCTGGCTCATAGTCTTACTACGCATCACCTTGCCCCTCAGGTCATAATGACCCTACCGCACTGATAACGTAGTCTTGCTACCATCACCTTGCCCCTCAGGTCATAATGACCCTACTGCACTGATAAGTAGCCATCCTTCATTTTTAGTGGTGAATCGAAGTTATGAACGTCGACAACTCCTTAGCACACGTCCCGCAGCAAAGTCCAACCATGAAGTGAACTCATTGGTTCCCAACTGGATTCTGAGCTCTAACTTCCCATATTGGACTACCTTTGCATCTCGAGTTATTGGTCAATACTGGGTCGGGTCGGGTTCCTCCTCAAGCCGTCGGTTCGGGTCGGGCATCCTCCATCGATTCGGGTCGGGTATCCTCCATCGGTTCGGGTCGGGTCTTCTCCTGGTTCGGGTCGAGTATTTCTTCTCGGGTCGGGTCGGGTGCCTCACTTTGGGTTGGGTCGGGTGCCTCTCTTCCAGTCCTTGCTTCCGCTCCGATCCGCTTCGTCATCCTTCACGCGCCTCGATCCGATCCATCCTCCTCTATCCGCTCCGATCCCTCCTCTTTGATCCGATCTGACCCTAGTTTAGTTAGCATGGCCTTCCTTTTTGCCAATTTTCTCAAGTGTCAGGTCCCGATCCGATCGGATTCCTTGCCCAGTTCAACATATCCGATCCGAGCCCCATATCCGATCCGATCTGAACCCCGCACTGTTTTTCTGAAACTGTTCCAGCAAGTGTTTACGCCATTCGACAATGTTTTCGATCATTCTAACTATTGAAATCAATCACAAAGCATTTCATACAGTCATAGCAACATGCATAATCAACCACAAACATCAAAACATCAATATAATAGGTTAAAATGAATCAAACATACCCCAAAATCCCGTATCTCCCCCTAAGCATGTTTAGGTGAAACTAATGATAGGATTAGCAAAACTTAACCAAATTAACCCAAATTCATAACAGAGGTCTAGAACATCATTTAAGAATTTATGAACATTTTTCCCGAATTTTATCATGTTTAAATTCGCTAATTAACACTAATCAACCTTAATTAGCCATAATTAGTGCAAAACTATGCAAATATCTCACCTTAGCCACAAATAAACTAAGATCTGAAATAAATCTCTGATTGGATGTGAATCTCTATGCTAAACAGCAGCTCCAATGTTGGTTTGGTGTAGATCTTCCTTGATTAGGGGTTGCTAAGCCAAATCCATGACCAAAAGATGATTTGGAGGTGATTTAGAGGTTAGAGGCCATTTTTAGGGTTCCTTGGTGATAAGTGGAGGCTAGAAAACTGAAATGGAATGATCCTCTATCTCATTTCAGCCTCCCCATAACCCTAGTTCCGAAATGGGTTATGAGCCTATACACTAATCACCTGATTTGGCCCGGTTAAGCACTTTTTCACCCTCCAAACCTTATTTCAGCCATATCTCCCAAACGGTAAGTCCGTTTGGCTATTATGACCACTCTACGGAAAGGTAAACCATCAAACGAATCCAATGGAAGTGGTTTCAGGTCAAAATTCCTTTCCAATCAAAAGTTATGGCCAAAACAGTACCAAATAGGGGCAAAATGGTCATTTAAAAATCGACAAAAATCATGAACATGGGAAATGACTCTAATTGATGTTTCCCAAAGTTACATGACCATAAGACTTCATATAAGAAAGAAATAAATATTCTACAATCCTATGATGTGTAGAATACGGGTCGTTACACTCTTCCCCCCTTAAGAAATTTCGCCCTCGAAATTCCCTAATCAAAGTACACACAAAGGTCCCGCATGCCTATCAATCATAAAACAGCGATCAAACATGCAACCAAGCAAAACAAGTCTACCCTAGCATGCGGAAAACTAAATTGCAAAGTAAATCTTACCAGGCAAAGAGTTCTGGATATGCCTTCCTAATGCTCTCCTCTGTCTCCCAAGTACAATCATTCTCGTCCTCGCCCCACTGAACCTTGACTAGCTTCACCGCCTTCCTTCGAAGTTGCTTCGTATCGTGTCTCACAATACGAATCGGCTTGTGGTTCCCAACCGCCTCGGGCTCTACTTCGAAGTCCTCTAACTGATCAGGTGAAATAGTCATATCTGAGTCGTGAACGAACTTCCTTAGTTGGGAAACATGAAATACATTGTGAACTCCCGCATCTTCTCTGGTAAGCCAACTCTATATGCCCAATTTCCGACTAGTTCAAGAACAGGGAATGGGCCAAAAATTCTTGGTGCCAACTTGCCTCTCCTACCAAACCGTATCACGCTCTTCAATGGAGAAATCTTGAGGAACACCAAGTCACCAACGGAGAATTTCAAGTCTCTTCTCCTCTTATCAGCATAACTCTTCTGCCTATCTTGGGCAGCTTTCATTCGTTGTTGAATGATCTTAATCTTATCGGAAGTTTCCCTCACCACATCTGGTCCAAGCACAAACTTCTCGCCAGTCTCTATCCAACATGATGGTGAGTTGCATGGTCTTCCGTACAAAGCTTCATATGGAGCCATACCGATACTGGATTGGTAGCTATTATTATATGCAAACTCTACTAGATGCAAATGGTCATCCCATGATCCACCAAAATCCAATATACAAGCTCTCAAGAGATCTTCCAATATACGATTCACCCTCTCCGTCTAACCGTCGGTCTGAGGATGATATGCGGTACTGAGATGTAATTCTGACCCTAGAGCCTCTTGTAAGCTCTTCCAAAACCCACTAGTGAACAACGGGTCTCGGTCACTCACAATGCTTTTAGGTATTCCATGAAATCTCACTACCCATTTCATATACAATTCTGCCAACTTGGCTGCCGTCCTGGTCGATTTGACTGGTATAAATCTTGCACTTTTAGTCAATCGGTCCACAATTACCCAAATGCTATCATATCCCGATCTAGTCCTTGGTAAACCATCGATGAAATCCATCGAGACTTGCTCCCATTTCCATTCGGGAATCTCTAATGGTTGCAACAAACCACTAGGCTTCTTCTTCTCGGTTTTAACTAGCTGGCAATTCATGCATTTGGATATAAACTTCCCAACGTCTCTTTTCATCCCTTCCCAGTAGTATCATATCTCGATACATCTTATTACCACCGGGATGTATAGTCAGTTTTGAGTGATGACATTCTCTAAGCACTTCATCCCTCAAGCCATTCACGTTGGGCACAACTAGTCTTCCATTCTTCCGAAGCCATCCATCTCGATCAAGCCCATACACATTCATCTCCTCATCGATACCCATCTCTAACTTGGAGATGATTTCCAATAGATTAGGATCGTCCTTCTGGCTAGAACCAATCCGCTCTATCAAAGTGGGTCTGATCGTCAAACCAGCTAGCATAACTGGATCCAATTCGCACTTTGGTCTGAAATCAAACCCCGCGATATACTCCAGTTGCTTCCACTCAAGAAACATTGCCCCTAAGCTGGCATGTCTCCTACTCAAGGCATCGGCTACCGCATTACCTTTCCCAGGTGTATATGCGATATCAAAATCATACGAAGCCATGAACTCTAACCATCTCTGCTGACGGAGATTCAGATCCTTCTGGGAGAAAAGATACTTTAGCGATTTATGATCGGTAAACAACACAAATCTTTCTCCTAAGAGATTATGTCTCCACATCTTCAGCGCAAACACAATCGCTGCTAGTTCCAAATCATGGGTAGTATACTTCTTCTCATGCGGCTTTAGCTGTCAACTAGCATAAGCTACAACCCTACCTCCTTGCATCAATACTGCACCCAGTCCGGTACCACAAGCATCCGTGTATACCGTCATCTCTTCATTCCCTTTAGGAATGACTAACACTGGTGCACGCGTCAACTTCTCCTTTAGACTCTTGAAGGCATCCTCACACACTCCGTCCCAGACGAAGGACTGATTCTTCTTAGTCAACTGAGTCAACGGCGCTGCTATCTTGGAGAAGTCCTGGATAAACTTACGATAATATCCAGCTAATCCCAAGAAACTTCTTACATCTGTTGCATTCTTAGGCGTAGGCCAATCCTGTACCGTAGCCACCTTCGTAGGGTCCACGGCAATACCACTCTCTGAAACAACATGACCCAAGAATCTTACTTCCCTTCTCCAAAAATGACACTTAGAGAATTTCGCTTTCAATTGGTGTTTCCTCAACACCTCCTTCACTATCCTTAAGTGTCCCTTGTGTTCCTCCTCTGTCCTTGAATAAACAAGGATATCATCTACGAACACAAGAACAAACTTATTCAACTGATCTCTGAATACTCGATTCATAAGATCCACAAAGTAGGCTGGTGCATTGGTCAATCCAAATGGCATGACCAACCACTCATAAAATCCAGACGGCGTCCTAAATGCCATTGGTCAATACTAGGTCGGGTCGGGTTCCTACTCAAGCCATCGGTTCGGGTCGGGCATCCTCCATCGATTCGGGTCGGGTATCCTCCATCGGTTTGGGTCGGGTCTTCTCCTGGTTCGGGTCGAGTATTTCTTCTCGGGTCGGGTCGGGTGCCTTACTTTGGGTCGGGTCGGGTGCCTCTCTTCCAGTCCCTGCTTCCGCTCCGATCCGCTTCGTCATCCTTCACGCGCCTCGATCCGATCCATCCTCCTCTATCCGCTCCGATCCCTCCTCGTTGATCCGATCTGATCCCTCCTCTTTGATTCGATCCGATCCCAGTTTAGTTAGCGTGGTCTACCTTTTTGCCAATTTTCTCAAGTGTCAGGTCCCGATCCGATCGGATTCCTTGCCCAGTTCAACATATCCGATCCGAGCCCCATATCCGATCCGATCCGAACCCTGCACTGTTTTTCTGAAACTGTTCCAACAAGTGTTTACGCCATTCGACAACGTTTTCGATCATTCTAACTATTGAAATCAATCACAAAGCATTTCATACAGTCATAGCAACATGCATAATCAACCACAAATATCAAAACATCAATATAATAGGTTAAAATGGATCAAACATCCCCCAAAATCCCATATCTCCCCTAAGCATGTTTAGGTGAAACTAATGATAGGATTAGCAAAAATTAACCAAATTAACCAAAATTCATATAAGAGGTCTAGAACATCATTTAAGAATTTATGAACATTTTTCCCGAATTTTATCATGTTTAAATTCGCTAATTAACACTAATCAACCTTAATTAGCCATAATTAGTGCAAAACTATGCAAATCACTCACCTTAGCCACAAATAAACTAAGATCTGAAATAAATCTCTGATTGGATGTGAATCTCTATGCTAAACAGCAGCTCCAATGTTGGTTTGGTGTAGATCTTCCTTGATTAGGGGTTGCTAAGCCAAATCCTTGACCAAAAGATGATTTGGAGGTGATTTAGAGGTTAGAGGCCATTTTTATGGTTCCTTGGTGATAAGTGGAGGCAAGAAAACTGAAATGAAATGATCCTCTATCTCATTTCAGCCTCCCCATAACCCTAATCCCGAAATGGGTTATGGGCCTATCCACTAATCACCCGATTTGGCCCGGTTAAGGAGTTTTTCACCCTCCAAACCTTATTTCAGCCATATCTCCCAAACGGTAAGTCCGTTTGGCAATTATGACCACTCTACGGAAAGGTAAACCATCAAACGAATCCAATGGAAGTGAGTTCAGGTAAAAATTCCTTTCCAATCAAAAGTTATGGCCAAAACAGTACCAAATAGTGGCAAAATGGTCATATAAAAATCGACAAAAATCATGAACATGGGAAATGACTCTAATGGATGTTTTCCAAAGTAACATGACCATACGACTTCATATAAGAAAGAAATAAATATTCTACAATCCTATGATGTGTAGAATACGGGTCGTTACAGCCTATCACCCCCAAACAGATGGCCAGACGGAAAGGGTGAATAGAGTTTTAGAGGATCTTTTAATACTTTGCGTTCTTGACTTTGGAGGGACGTGGGAGGATCACCTTCCTTTAGTGGAATTTGCCTACAACAACAGCTACCAAGCTACCATCGGCATGGCACCCTTCGAAGCCTTGTATGGAAGACCGTGCAAATCACCAACTTGTTGGTGGGAGTCTACAGATAAGCTTATACTTGGGCCAGACATGATTCGAGAAACTTCAGAGAAAGTGGACTTGATACGTAGGAGAATGAAGACAGCCCAAGACAGACAGAAATCCTACGCCGACAAAAGAAGGGCCGACCTTGAGTTTGAGGTTGGGCACAAGGTTTTCCTTAAGGTATCTCCTTTAAGGAACGTCGTTCGCTTTGTATCCGCAGGAAAGCTAGCACCAAGATTTGTAGGACCGTTCCCTATCATCGAGAATATTGGAAAAATGGCTTATAGAGTAGATCTGCCTGAAAGATTGGCTGGAATTCACAATGTCTTTCACGTTTCTCATCTCCGGAAATGTCTACATGAATCAGCGGGAGTGGTGGAGCCAAGCATTCTAGAAGAAGCCGAAGTGGGACGCGAAGCAACTGTGAGGAGAGTTCCAACCCGCATCATAGGAACTGAAGTGAAAAAGCTACGCAACCGCGAAGTCAAACTCGTTAAAGTTCAGTGGAGCGACGCCGAGGAAGACGTGACTTGGGAAACTGAGGACAGAATACGCGCTGCCTACCCTCTTCTTTTTGAGGGTACATCTTTGACCTCTCTTTTTCTTAAGTTGTGCTTGTTTCTATCTTTTTAGGTATATCTCCTCGATATTATCCTTTATCCTTAGGTAGAAACCCCTTTGGATGTAAACATGTATTTGAAACATGTTATGGTTGATGGCTGCAAGTGGTTGCAAGTGGTTGCTAGTGGTTGCTCGTGGATGCATATACACACACAACCTAGGTCTTAGGTCGGCTCAATCACTTAATACTGCATATGCATATATGTATTCTTATTTGTATATGGTTGTAAACTTGATATGCTGACATATGGTCGTCGCATTTGTATGAATAGTTGTGCACTCATGTAGAATTGTGAGTAGGAAAAATTTGCATACATAATGGATTCATGACACTTACATGATTCGCGTTAAGGAGGTCAACTGAATCAGTAGACCGCCTGATTTCTGCATTAGATAAGGACATGTACACACACTATGCATGTGATCATGAAGCATTAGAAGTCTCTTAAGGACAGTGGATGCCTATGTTTGTTGGTTGAGTAGATGGACTGTTGGATGGTAGGATATACATTTTTCCTAACTTGAAGATTTCGGGGACGAAATCCTTTTAAGTGGGGGAGAATGTAACACCCCGTGAATTCTACAATGTTAAGCTTCACGAATTAAAATATAATTAATTATAAATGATGAAATAAAGGGAAGTGGGTTAAGCCGTTGCATTCGTCTCGAAATTCTGCTTGAGATAGAGTTCAAGTTTGCGTAAAATGGATATCGTATGAAGAAGATATGGACGAACGAAGTTGGGCAGGAAAACCGGAAAACGGGTCAGAATGCACTGGCGCACTTGTGAAGTGCGCCAGAACAAAGTTGAACTGGCGCACTTGGGAAGTGCGCCAGTACAATTTTGGCCTGGCGCACCTGCCAAGTGCGCCCAGGTCAGAGTGACCTGCTGGTCTGGTCCTGGCTGGCCTGGTCAGTGTCTGGTCGAATTCTGATGCTTGGCTGAGTTACTAGGGCTTACATGTCTCTTTCTTATTGGCCTCTCTTGAGATGGATGTTCTGGATTCACCCTAGCTTCATCGATGGCTCAAAACAATTTCAAATTCTATAAATACAACTCAAGTCTAACCCTAAATTCACACAAATAATAGAATACAAAAGTCGTCATGCTGCTGGAGAGGAACTAGGAATGGCCGTCAATTAGAAAGCCTAGAGACAAGCCAACAATCCTAAGAGACGAATCAAATTAAAAGAAGATCAAAGCTTAATCAAATCATTCAACGCAATTTTGCTACCCAAAGGAGAGCATCTCCAAATCAGAATAACTGAAATCAGAAAACAAGAATTCATCACACGTTGTATGTATAGTGTCCTTTCAAAATATGAATAAAAACTGTGATGTGATTCGATGTAAATGAAAATAGAATCGTGTTGTTATAATCTTTGTGTATTGTGATGGTTCTATCATGATTTGTGTATTGATGTTTGTGGCATAAATTAATTGATGCAAGCCTATTGAACAATTGTATATGAAAAACAATGGCACTTGCAAGCTTGTGGCAAAAACTAGAAATTTATCCCTTTTTGTATATGTCCATCGCATGGACTATGTATATTCCCTTAGTCTAAATTAGAATTTGTGTAAACATGTTATAGACCTTTTATGCCTACATAATCCAAAACTTATGATATCGTTCTTATGTTTATTTGCAAGTATAATTAGATCTACGTTTCATAAACTATGCAAGTTCATTTGTTTGTTTGCTAGTATAATTAGATCTATGTTTCATAAACTATGCAAGTTCATTTGCAAGTATAATTGGACCTATGTTTCATCAAGTATAATTGGATCTATGTTTCATGAACTATGCAAGATTATGTTTATTTGCAAGTATAATTTGATCTATGTTTCATAAACTATGCAAGTTCATAGGCTATATGATTAGATTTTAAAATTGTACATTTTGGTGAACATACATCATGCTAGTCTTGTGTTTGATATTATGCCAAGTTAACATGTTTAAACACAAGTTTGTATTTGCCTAAACTATGCCATTTCATATGTCACCTACCTAGTCATACTTTGATTCAAATGCAAGTTCACATGACCCATGTTATATGTTAGTTGAATCACCAAATTGCAAGTTCATGCGCCACACACCTTTATGTATTACATGTTCTTAATTTCCCCTTTTCCTCACGTTTATTAAGTTGGGCTGAATTGTGATAAGCCCAACACATGTTATAACTTTGCTAACAAACGGGGGTAATAACGTTGGGAGTAAAACATGAAATTATATGTTGGCATGTTTGGCACATGCCAATGACAATGAAATTTAAAGCGGTATGAATTAATATACCCAAAAATAAAAGATACGACATTTACATATATATTTGAGAAATAATAAAATATGTAAATTTAGAAAACACGACATGCTTAACCCGAGGTTGGATTGACTTGTGATGTAAACCTGCCCCGAACCGCCCGGCTATCCAGTAGTCACAACAATACCTATCCAATGTGGGTTGTTAAGCATTGAGCCTAATAATGACCCGAGGTTAGACTGAGCTACAGTGTAAACCTGCCCGGAACCGACCGACATATCCAGTAACCGTAGCAATACCTGTCTAATGTGAGTGGTCAGGTGCTCCTAAGAGGCTAAGGACAGATGGTAGGGTTAAGTCAACTATAACACTTAACCAAATTCAACATGTTAACAAGAATTGATGGGTGGGGTTAGGTAAATAAAGACACTCAACCACTTAACATGTTTGACTAGAAAATCCTTGTAACGAGGGACCCGTTTCAGCAGTAACCCAAAGTTAGGTATCAACGGTACCCTGAAACTAGGCAGATAGGGCATGATTACTGGGCTGATTGTAAGCGGTCAAACGACAGCGGTGGGTGCACAGTGCAGGTCTAACGGGGTGCGGGCGTGCACACACTCTGGAGCAGACAACCAGGGCACTGGGGACACCAGTAGTATAACCTATGTCTCCTAGTTTTGTGTCAGGGGCGCCACCATGGGTCTTGATACACCCCATGGTGGGGCCAGCATAGGTATCTACAATTCTTGGGGGCCGTATGACACATGTTAACGCGAGTAGGAGCCAATCTTTAATAAGAATTGGGATCACTTCACCCTCACCACGTGGTGCCAGTTAGAATGAATTCAAATAGATGCAGAGATATAGTATGGGTGTGATAGTATATTCGACACTTCCTTAGCTTGTGACACTTTCCTATTTTTAGTTTACATCCATCATACCCTTTTTTATTCACATATTTAAGAGTTACTAGATTTACTCAGGCTTTATGTCTGACCCTATTTTCTTTTCGTCTTGTTTTTTTTCGTTCCCCCCCCCCCAAGGTCCACAGGGAGGAAACAGCTCAACTCAGTCAGGCTCTTTACAAGCACCAAGAACGTAGATGTATGATTTGGATCTTTCTTGCACGGATAATGGATTTGGATATCACTATGGGGATTTTTGTCACTTTATTTATGTTTTCATGCTTCTTTAATAATCAAGGTAGCTATGAGGTTGTAATGTTGAAAGTATTTTGAGACAATTATGGAAATCTTTGTTTGATACACGTATTGATGAAATAAAAGTTTGTTTGGTTTCCGCTGTTTAAAATATGTGTATTTATATCTGTCTTGAGTTCATCTGTGGCTTTTACTTATAAACCTCCACCAAATTTAAGGCATTCCCTTTGTGAGTGACCTTAATGGAGGTGGGGTGTTTCAAACCGTCTAAGGGAAGTCTTAAGGGACATAGGTCTACTGCCGTAATATCAGTTAAGTAGTAACATGAGGCATCCGCCGGAGGGGTCTTAAATGGCTATATGCTACCCAGAACCAGTACTAGGTGATGGGGCACTTATTCTCATATTACTTATAAGCATGTATAAAATTAGGACAATGGCATGCTTGGACAGGGTCTTAAGTGGCTAGGTCCGCCCTAGGGTCGTAGAGATCATGAGAATACACCCTTAATAAATATAATAGAATGGGCCATAAGTGATTAAGAATATCTACCTCGTTCAATCATAAGTTATCGCATGCATTAGTGAAGGTCTTAAGCGATTGACTTGGATATCCACCTCATTAATTTTAAGTATTCCTTTGAATGTGTGCTTGTGTGTTTCGTAAACATACTTTGAAATATATAAACTGCAAATCTAGAGTATAGTCTTTAAACACATATTATTTTCAATCACCATAACTTTATGCTCTGACCTCTCTCTGTGACATATCCAACAGGTTGGTGGTTGGGGAGTCGACATGATGGACGAGATGATGGAGCCTGAAGAAGGCTATGAGACTATTATTATGCTTTAGCTATTATTGATCTTCTCTTGTTGGAAACTCTGGATAAAGAATAATAATGATGTACTGTTATAAACATATGGATTTAACATTTTGTATTTTGAATAATGGTTTTTTAATAAATGGTACATCTTACTTTATTATTACACTTTCTTGCTTTGCTGTGTGAGATTCCAGCTTGTTATATTGTTTTGTGAAAATTTAATTCCTTATAGCAACCATCGACCTATTAAGAGTGGCTCCAAGTTCCGTTGGGTCTTTTCAAGGTCGAAATTTATACCCACTCTGAGTAGGTTGTTACATTTGGTATCAGAGTCTAGGTTACCCGACCATAAGGAAATTATATGTATGAGAGGCATATTTGTATTTTAAAAAAGGTTTTCAGACTATATATATATATATACATATATATACATACATATATATATATATATATTTACCCCAAAAAGCATACACAGTTGTAATAGGAAACTTTATTGTTTTCTTTTCTTTTCAGCTTAAATACTATTTCAGGAGTATCTGCTAAGGGATTCTTCCTTTCTTTTTTAGATAGCAGAATGGCTAATAATCCTTCCGATCAGGGAAACCCGGCAAGTCCACGGTATTTGCTAGAATGGTTCCAGCAGTATCCTAGTACTTTATAGAAAGTCCCTATCGCCAATCCAGCCCCAGCTGAGCCTGTCTCTCCTACCGCTGAGGTAGCTATCAATTTTCCTCGACTCTGTAAGAATTTCACAAACCTTGGTGGAAAAGCACTCCTAGGGTCAGAGAGTTTTGTTGGGGCTCAATTTTGGGTAATGGATTGCAAAAGGATTTTTGACGCCACGGGATGGTCAGACAAAGTAAAAGGAGGGTCGCGGCCTGGCACTTAAAGGGGGAAGCCGTTAACTGGTGGTACCTAGTATCTGGAGAGAATGTGGGTAGTGTATTTACGTGGGATGAATTGAAGACCCACTTTGAAGCAAAGTTTCTACATAATGCCGAGATGACAATCCATATAGAGAAGATTATTCCTCTAAAACAAGGAAATCCGAGTTTGCAGGAGTATGTGGCTGAATTCACTAAGTTATGTACGTTTGGTAGGAGTTTAGCGGATACGCCAATGAATAAGGCCTTAAGATTTGTTAAGGGGTTGAACTCCCCATTAAAGGAGACTTTGATGGCCCAAGTAAAATTCGATGCAACGTTCGAAACATTAGTAGAGACGACTATCTTATGCACAGTCGAAGGATCTAAAGAGAAAAAGAATGGTGAGAAGGTAAAAGGAAATTCTTGCTCTAATAAGAATAAGAAAAAAGAATGGTGGAATAACTAGAAGAAAGGGGATAAGTTAAAGGCTAAGATTTGTACAAGGTGCAATCATAAGGGCCATAATACCAAGGATACAGACTGTCCTAAAAAAGGAGTTAAAGGAAGGTGATACAATTTCCATGAGGAAGGGCACTTGTCTAGAGATTTCCCAAAGCCTTAAGTTGTTTAGAACATTAAGAATTATGCATTGGCAGCGATATCGGTTCAGAGCCGACCTCCGAGAGATCAAGGTCAGCACGCAGTTGAAGGTATAACTTATATTTAAGGAATTTCTGTATATACCTTAGTTGACTCTAGAGTGACCCATTCTTTTATTTCTTAGAGATTAGTTGATTCATTGAACCATTACTTATCCGTCACTAATAATCCGATATAGATGGCCAACCCTATTGAAGGAGCTAAGGATCTTGAGTTGATATGTAATGACCTAGTATTGGAAATCGACAACGTCGAGTTCCTCTGCAAAGTGTATGCATTGGATTTTGGGTATGACCTTATCTAAGGTATGGATTGGTTATCATTCTATGGAGCCATCCTAGATTGCGATAAGATAATTGTTCATATTAGGAGCTAAGGTGGACGTAGTTTGAGAATACCTTATGATATTAGAAACAAGGATAAAGCCTTATTGTGTACCTTGTCTCTTAGTTCTAAAAGACCATCTTCGGTCCCTATACTATGTGACTTCATGGGCGTCTTTCAGGAAGTAATAGGACTTCCGCCCTATAGGGAGATCTCTTTTTGTATCGACCTTGAGAAGGACACTAGACCGGTAACTTTACCATTAGGGAATATGAGGTTAAAAGAAAGAAGAGTGTTGAATAAACAGATTTCAGAGTTGATACAGAAATGCTTCATTTGATGAAGTACATCTGAATGGGGTGCACCTCTTGTGTTTGCCACCAAACCAGATGTGTCCCTAAGAATTTTTGTGGATTATAGAGAGTTAAATAAACTAACCAAGAAGAATATGTACCTATTACGTAGAGTAGGTAATCTGTTTGACCACTTGGGAGGAGCTCAGGTATTTTCCTAATTAGACCTTGCAACAGGATTTCACTAATTCATAATTTCATAAGATAGTAAGGACAAAACTGCATTTAGGATGTTTGATGAATTTTTCCAATAGAAGGTTATGCCCATTGGACTAACAAATGCACCCGCCTTCTTTGTTGACCTTATGAGTAGGGTGTTTATGTGAATTATGAATAAGATCGTGGTAATTTTCGTGGACAATATTCTTATATTTTTTAAGGACCATAAAAAGCATGATAGTAACCTAAAACAAGTCCTAGAATATTTAGAGAGAACTAGTTGAAAGTCAAGTTTTCAAAGTGTCATTGCTAGAGAGAAGAAATTAGTTTTTTAGGGCATAACATGTCAGGCAAAGGTTCAGTAGTAGACCCTACGAAGATCGAGGCAATTATGGAATGGAAAGTGCTAAACATGCTATAGAGGTAAGAAGCTTCCTTGGATTAGTAGGACATTACCAAAATTTTATTAAGGACTTCGCAAAGATTGCTATCCTTTTAACTCAACTGAAGAAGTAGAACCTGGTATTTTCTTGGAGCAATAAGTGCAATGTTTCTTTAAGAAAATTAAAGGAAGCATTGACCGGTGCGCAGTTCTTATTATACCCGATGGCTCAAGGATGTTCAAGGTTTACACTTACACCCACGGAACAAGTTTAGGATCGGTTCTCATGCAAGAAGGAAAGTTGTTGCTTATGCCAGTAGACAACTCAAGGATCCTGAGAAAAGATATCCAGTTCATGGCCTAAAGTTAGACGCTGAAATGTTCACCTTAAAACTGTGGGGGCACTATCTTTTACGAGAGAAGTTTAAGCTTTAAACTGACCATAATTCCCTAAAGTATTTATTCTCTCAACGTGGACTAAATTTGAGACAAAAACGATGGATGGAGTACATTCCCGCTTTTGATTTCATGATCAAGTATACCCTAGGGATAGGGAACATCATAGCGGATGTGTTAAGTAGGAGACATGCATCCTTGAATGCAGTTTTGGAATGAAAAAAATTGGAGTTTCTTTCCAAATTTAACTTGCAACCCCTGCCAGTAGAATCTAGTAGTTTTCTTGGAGTTATGCTAGTCAAAAAAACCTGCTCTAAGTGAAAGGATTCAGATTATGCAAGATCTTGATGAAGTATAAGAAATCTAAAGGAGAAATTGGGGAAGAAGGAGATCTTTCCTCATTCAGTTAGATATTCACTAAGCATCAATGGAAATTTTCTTAGGGATGGACTTCTTTGTGTCTCTAAAGATGAGGAGTTGAGAAAGAAAATATTAGAGGAGTGCCACAGGTCAAGGATGACCATTCACCCCTGTAGAGATAAAATGTATAAGGTTACAAAGAGAAACCTCCATTAGGAAGGGATGAAAAGCGAGATAGCTGAGTTTGGGGCCATGTGTCTAGCATGCCAAAAAGTAAAAGCAGAGCAAGGAAGGCCAGAAGGATTACTTTTGCCTTTAGAAGTTCCCAAGTGGAAGTGGGAGCATATTTCCATGAATTTTGTGGAAGGGCTTCCAAGGATTCAGAAGGGAAATGAGGCTATTTGGGTTATAGTGGACTATTTGACAAAGATTGCTCACTTTATATGAGTCAAGAAGAATAGGACTACGACTTTGTTGGCCTGGTTATATGTTAGAGAAATAGACAGATTGCATGGTATCCCATCTAATATAGTTAGTGATCAACAGCCCTATTCACAAGTGAGTTTTGGAGAAGTTTACAAGTAGGACTAGGGACGACAATCAACTTAAGTACGACTTATCACCCACAAATCGTTGGCTACATGGAAAGAATAAATCGAATCCTATAAGACTTTCTCAAATACTGCATTATCGACCTTGGAAGAGTTTGGGAGCTGCGCCTGCTGCTTGTGGAGTTTGCATATAACAATAGTTTTCAAGCAACAATTGGTATGGCCCCTTTTGAAGTGCTTTATGGGTGGTCATGCAAATCACCAACTTTTTGGTGGGAAACTACCAACAAGGTTCTACTCGGACCAGACTTTGTTTGTGATTCCATAGAGAAGATTTCTTTTATTAGGAACGGGATGTAGGCTGCCCAAGACCGCCAAAAATCATATGCTGATAAGAGAAGGAGGCAACTTTAGTTCGGTATAGGAGACTGGGTGTTTGTAAAGGTTTCCCTTATCAAGAAAACTATTCGGTTTAGGAAGACTGGAAAGTTGGCTCCTAGATTTATTCAGCCTTTTCGAATTATCGAGAGAATACGGTCTTTGGCTTATCGAATGGATCTCCCAAAATGCCTATCGGGGATCCATAATGTTTTTTATGCATCTCATTTAAGGAAGTGCTTACATGATTCTACAGTTAGACTCGAGCTTAACGAGAATGGGGATTTAAGGAAACTCGAATTGGAGTCTAGGGTGCCTCGTTCCACTGTAAAGATTGTAGAGCACGAAATCAAAAGACTCTGCAATAAGACCGTTCGCCTTGTCTGAGGACAATAGGGAGATGACCCTATGGAAAGCACTTGGGAGACCGAAGACAAGATGAGACAGGCCCACCCAGAGCTTTTCTAGGGTAATTTTCCCTCTAAGTTATGTTTATGATGCATTGTCGTTGCTAGATTGGATGCTAGGAAAATGGATGCAACAAATTGCATAGTGCACTCATATAGAAACGTATGCATATGAGGATGTTTTGCATACATAATGCATCAATTATTTCATAGACACTCTATGATTGAGCTCACTTTAGTGAGTCTGCAGATCGCAATCACTACGAGTCATGGATGTTTATGGATGAATTAAAAATAACATGGGTGTATAACATGGATGTTTAGAGTGAGTAGTGTTTATCGCCCCTTCAGATAGATTTCAGGAAGAAATCTATTTTAAGGGGGGAGAATGTAACATTTGTAAAAATATACCTAAGCAGACTTTAGATAATCTAATTTAAAATTAAATTTTACAAAATTAGGAATTTGGCCACAAAAATATCATTGTTGCATTCATGGTGAGATTCTAATCCGTTTTCACATATAATATGTCAAAAACGGAGTCCACATGAAGGATTCACATTTAAAAATGTTGGGTGCATATCTGTATACACGAACATTTGAAATTTGAATTGAATATTTAAATATATGGAATAAAAATAACTAATTAATGGTTGATTAAAATATTCTATTAGATTCAAAATTGTGTGTATATATGCATATAAAACGGGATAACAATATTGATTAAATGGAAAGGAATCAATAGTATAAGTAATATTTAATAATATAACCTTTTCGACAATAACCCCAGGCCACTGGCCATTTTGGATGCCAGAAGATCAGCCGCCTTCCTAGAATGGATGTCAATTGCCAGACGACTGTTGGTCAACCACCCTCCTAGGGAGGGTGTCGTATGCCTGGGGCAGCCAGTGCCCAATTTGTCGAGGTTTTTATTGGGTTTTTGGCGGTTGTCTATAGATTAACAACGGGGATTCAATCTAAATAATCCTATGACTATTATTCACTAACACACCTACAAATAACACCTTAAACCTTAAACCTAAACCTAGTATTGTCCTCTTTCCTTTCCTCCACTCTACCATTGATTCGAGAGAAAATATATTCTAGTTTTTCTTCTTCCTCTATTAAAATAGATTTCTTTTCTAATCCCTTTTCTTATAGGATTTGAATAGGATTTAAATCTGGAATCATAATATTTTTATATGTAAGAATTCTAACCATTTAATTCTTATATATATATATATATAAGGGATTGGGGTTCGCGTTCGTGTTCATTCGTGAAGGTTTTAGATCTAATAGTCAAACATCATCAAATCTCTGACATTTCCATATATTTAAATAACCATGAGTGGAAATAATACTTTTTAGGCTAAATTCTAAATTTTGTCCATATTGATTTATATCCCTAAGAGGTTTGGTTTCATGATAAAAACGTAATGTAAACACTAAATCTCCTAATTTTAATTATTGCAAAGTTGTCAATCAGCAATAATTAGGTTTGTGAATTATTTGGTTTATATTGGAAGAATAGTTGGGTGATTCTACTATTGTTTAATTGAATTTGCCCCTTTTTATTTAAAGTATTGGTTGCATAAAAGGATTAAGATTTTGTTAGGTTTCATCAATTGGATAGATTTAGATTTCCATTTAAAATAGAGAATTTGAACGTATTCAAATTTGGAATAATCAAATGTTAATGTTTTTATATGCAATATAGAAAAAAGGGTAAATTGGGTTTGTGTGTATATATATATATATATATATGTTGTATATTGTGTATGTACGTAACATCTTATTTCTCTTTCATTATCTAAGTAATTCTGACAAGCCCAGGATACAAGTTTGAATAGTTATGTTGTTATTTTCCAATTTGCTGTTGCTATTAATTATGCCATGAATCTAGTAGTTAAATATGGAAATTTGGCTTGTATACCTTTTGTGTGAACGGGATTTACAAACTATACCATTAAAACATTTCTTAATTCGAACGGAAATTAGCTTTTATAGTACGTATTAAATTATATACTTGTATAGTGTAATCAACGTAATCAAACGTAATAATGGCGTAATAAATACATTAGGATAGGATAAGAAATTTGAACTATCTCCATATGAATTGTTGCTTATGTTTGTATAAATGGCTTATTTACAAATATATTAAATAATGACATACAAACACGAGGTTATTCATCATTTGTGGTAGAAGTCTGCTCGAAGCCAACCAGCAAATCTAACAACCACAAGCGAGTCTGGCTAATGTGAGAGGCATGAGTGCCATAGGCCATTAAACTTTGTACACTATGATATGAGGTTAAGCCGGCTTGTAGTGGAAGTCTGCTCGAAACCACCCGGCTTATCTAGTGTCTGCAAGTAGTCGATTAAATGTGAGAGGTCTAGTGTGTATATATAACTATTCAGTTAAAATCCCGCTAAAGCCTCGAAATATCCCTGCTATCGCCCGTAGCACTCTCTGACCGCTACATTATTTCAATTTATCCCCGATGAAGAGTAGATCTTTTTTAAGCCTTGCTATTTGTCATTGTGCCTGCTAAATTAAGGCTATTTAGCATCCACATTAGAAATATTAATATACAAATGATGTTTTAATAGGTTCTCTTTCAAAACAAACCAAATTTTTTAGTGAAAATTGCAAATTTAAACCAGTAACTGGCCAATATAAGGTAGAAATCAACAATAATCATCAAATCCAACGTTCATAACCATAATAATATTTGATCTAGTAATATAATACTAAATTAATATTCATTTATTATACATAAATAATATGGGAATGATAATTAATTATTTTTAAATATTTTGTTTTACATCTAATGGATCTTTTTGCACTCCCATTATATCCCCTCTTTTCCCCACTTTATCCCCGCTATACCTTTTTGCATCTCCACCGATATACAACCGTTGTTCGCTTTAACTACACAGATATATATATACCTATTATGTGTGTAAATAGGTAGGCTTACTGTCATCTTGAGAAGGTCTTAATTGGTTGACTCTCTTCTTATCTAATTTGGGTCTTAAGTGGTTAGGACTACGATCGTTTTGAAGGTTTATTCCTTGGATTTGGACCAAGGTCCTAGGAATCTCCCTTATTAGATTTGAAGTGGTCTATGGGTCCTCCTCTAAAAAAGTTGTTTAGTTATAGCAATAACGGATTATGGTAGTTTACCTAAATGTCCACATCCTATAGGAGCTTTCTAAGGGACTACTTGGGGACATTTTCAGTTACGTGGGTTGTAGCATGAAATTTAACTAACCAACTATTTAAGGGAAGTTTAAAGCAGTATAGGTCTACTATTGTAATATCAGTTAAGTTGTAACATGAGGCGTTCACCAAAGGAGTCTTTAATGGCTATATGTGGGTCTGTCCTAAACCTGGCACTAAGCGGCGGGGTACTATTTCTCATATTACTTGTGAGAATATATATCTAATTAGCAGGAGGGCATGTTAGGATGAGGTTTTAAATGGCTAGGGTCCGCCTTAGAGTCATAAGAGATCGTGAGAATCCACCCTTAATCAATATACTAGAATTGGCCTTAAGTGGCCGAGAATGTCTACCGCATTGGGTCTTAAGTGATCGTTGATCCACCCTAAACACATTAGTGAAGGTCTAAAGCGATTGACTTGGATATCCACCTCATTATTTTAAATTATTCCTTTGAATGTGTGCCTGTGTGTTTCATAGACATACTTTGAAATATATAACCTACCATATCTAGAGTATAGGCTTTAACACACATTATTTTCAGTCATTGGAACTTTATGTTCCGACCCATCTCCTTAACATATCCAACAGGTTTGAAGGTGGGGAGTCGATATGATGGACGAGACGATGATGGAGCCTGAAGAAGGAAATGAGGCTATTATTATGCTATTAGCTATTATTGCTCTTTTATTGTTGGAAACTCTCGATAATGAATAATGATGATGTAAAGGTTATAAACATATGGATTTGGCATTTTGTACTTGGATCATTGGTTTTTGAATGAATGGTACATCTTACTTCATTATTATACTTTCTCGTTGTGTTGTGTGAGATTTAATTTTGTTATATTATTTTGTTTACTATGCAAATGTAATTCCTTACAAGAACCAACGACCTGTTAAGAGTGGTTCTAAGTTTCGATGGGCCTTTTTTGGTCGAAATTTAGGCCCACTCCTGGAGGGTTGTTACAAAAAGCCCTTTGAATGGATTATAACAGGATTTGGACTATAATCAATACCTCCATAAATGTAATAACCCGGAAAATGCGAGCCAGTTTGAAATTTTTATTTTGGCGATTTTAGCGAATTTTGATTATTTAAAATGAATTATTTTAAATAATATCGACGAGGAATTTATTTTGAATATAATTCGAACGTATATATTTATACGCGTCGTCGTTAGAATATAAATATTTATATATAATTATAAAAGGAATTGAAAATGGCGCGGTAGTTCGATAATTCGATTTCAAACTTCAATTGAATGTACCGGGTGCAAAACAATCCGGATTTTAGTGAAACCAAAAATGATAGGATCTAATTGATAATATCTTTCTATCGAATCTGAAAAATCAAGATTTCATAGCGGGAATCAAAAGATATGTTCAGTTGAAAATTCTGAATAGTCGCTATGGAATTCAAGCCCTTAAAAATGGAAATTTTGCAAATGACCTCGGATTTCGACGAAACCACTTTTGTTGGGTCCGTGATGTCAAATTATTGCTAGATTCCAAATTTCATAATTTTTCGAATCAATATGTGAGCGTGGCAAAGGAAAACGCGTTTGACTAGTTTCAGTTGATTTTAATCGACTGGAAAATGGTCATTTTTCCAACGGTCTCAGAATTCGACGAAACTAGTTTTGTTAGGACCGTATCGTCAATACGAAGCTAGAAAATATTTTTCAGGAATTTTTAAAGTTCGTATGTGACCCCGGTAATTTGAAATGTACGTTTAAAATTCAATATAGCGATTTAAATGTAAATTCGACGAAAACTGATTGTAACAGCCAAATCAGCTCACGATACATGTCCCATTGTGTTCAGAATGGGGGTAAAACGCTATGGACGACAGGCGGTGGGCCTCGTTTAGAGGTCGAAAATAAAAGTTGCTTTTTAATGATAAATAATAAAATAATAATAATAATAATAAAATATAACCCACTCCTCCCTATAACCTTTGGCCCCCCCTTTCTTCGATTTACAGAATCGAATCAAAAAAAAAAAAAAGAGAAGAAGACGTGCAGCAGCGCCGCACGCGGCACCGCAGGCGATCGTCGCCCCCCCCCCCTCTCCGGTGCCTCTCCTTCCCTCTCGCCTCTCACCTCGTCACCCGTCGCCTCTGTTTCAGCCTCCTCCCCCAATCGCGAAGCCCACCGACGCCAGTACCTCCCCCACCACCTGCGACTGCACCAACGACCTCCGCCTGACCACCACAGCCCAACCCCGACCCCTTGGACCCCTCGGCGCCTTCCTGTAAGTTTGTTTTCTTCCTTTTTTATTTATTTATTTAGCTAGGCAAATTAATGTTTAGATTTTTAATTTGATAAAACTTGGATTTGTATGATAGAAAGATCTGAATTTTAAAAATAGAAAGGAGATGTTTTTAAAATAGAAGATACGATTTTTAGAATTGTAAAGATATGGAATAATTTTTAAAGGAATAAAAATATGATTTTTATATTTTTAAAGTATTAAAAATATAGTCTTTACTATATAGAAGAAATAAAAATATGATTTTTATATTTTTAAAGTATTAAAAATATAGTCTTTACTATATAGAAGAAATAAAAATATGATTTTTATATTTTTAAAGTATTAAAAATATAGTTTTTACTATCTAGAAGATGTAAAAATATGATTTTTGGTTAGGTAGAGAATTAAAAATATAATTTTTACATGACAGGAATATTAAAAATATCATCTTTATATGTGTAGAAAAATAAAAATGAGATTTTTATAAAGATGAAATCTTCAAATTTGAAAAGGCGAAGTCTATGTGTTTATAAAGGCGAAATCTTTATTTTAGAAAAGGCGAAATCTTTAGGTGGAAAATAGCGTGATAAAAATATAATTTTTATCTATATAACATAGTAGTAAAAATATGATTTTTATATATTGAACTTCGAAATAAAAATATGATTTTTATATATTGAACATCGAAATAAAAATATGATTTTTATATATTGAACTTCGAAATAAAAATATGATTTTTATATATTGAACTTCGAAATAAAAATATGATTTTTATATATTGAACTTCGAAATAAAAATATGATTTTTATATATGGAATAGCGAAGTAAAAATTCGATTTTTACATAGGTAGTGAAAGCGGACAACGAAGGTAACAAAAAGGCGAGAACGAAGAAGATTTATATCAAAGAAGAGTCAAGATGTTTGGATAGCTTTTGGTGAGAATTTCTAACTCTTCAATTTCTTTTCTAGTTATATATATATACTAGGATGCAGACGGTGCTTAGTAGCACCCAACACAATCGTCCACAGACCATGGACTTGTTTGTTTGGTTGCATAAATTAGTAAGATGATTTGATTTGAATTTGGTTGTTTGGTGAATTTGATTGATGTGTGAATGGCGTGGGCCTTCACTAGACCGGGGATAAGGCTAGGCCTCGTCCCGTTTCTAGTATCGTACCGTTATGCCGCCGAAATTTTCTAAAATATGTTAGAAAAATAAAAATATCATTTTATTTAAAGAATGAACTGAATAGAAATTCATATGTCAAAATAAAATGTTTTATCGTTAGAAATATAGTTTTTAACGTGAAGTGAATAAAATATTCATTTACAAACCGGACGGTTTGTTTATGTACACTGATTTGACTGACATGGATTGGGATGATAAATTTTACACATCGCCCAACTGCACAAATAAAATATGTGTTTGATTGTTTGAAACCCCACACGGGTGTTGGGATGAAATTGGAAGTTCACTCATCCTGATTGATTAAATATGTCGATCGATTGATTGACAGGCTGTTATAAGCGTTAGATATCTATATTTGATGCTTATACAGTGTAGTGCACTTTGGTTGATGGTTGATTATTTTTCAATGCTATTATATACATGTGTTGTATGAAAATCCATATAGTTAATGTTATATGGTGATTGATTGGGCCTCATTCCAATTTAGAAAATAAAGAATAATATAAAATAAAGGTTCATGTGTTGACAGTACTCATCCATTGAGACTGGTCATGTGTTGAACAAAATATTTTAGTAATAAAATTTACATCTTTATCAATATAAAATAAATGTTCATGTGTTGACAGTACTCATCCATTGAGACTGGTCATGTGTTGAACGAAATATTTTAGTAATAAAATTTACATCTTTATCAATATAAAATAAATGTTCATGTGTTGACAGTACTCATCCATTGAGATTGGTCATGTGTTGAACGAAACATTTTAGTAATAAAATTTACATCTTTATCAATATAAAATAAATGTTCATGTGTTGACAGTACTCATCCATTGAGATTGGTCATGTGTTGAACGAAACATTTTAGTAATAAAATTTACATCTTTATCAATATAAAATAAAGGTTCATGTGTTGACAGTACTCATCCATTGAGATTGGTCATGTGTTGAACGAAATATTTTAGTAATAAAATTTACATCTTTATCAATATAAAATAAAGGTTCATGTGTTGACAGTACTCATCCATTGAGATTGGTCATGTGTTGAACGAAATATTTTGATAATAACAAGTATTTTGAAAAAGAAATATTTGAAATAGAATATTTGAAAATAGAAATTTATGAAGCCGTGTTGATTAGATTGACGCCATTTTGACGTAAACGATATTTATATCGATTTTATTCATTTCGAAATGAATTGAATTGAAAACGATTTCGAAATGAATTGAACAGAAAACGAATGTGATTTCAATTGAATATATAACGAATTTGATTCGAATAGAAAACCAATTTGAATTGAATCGAATAGAAAACCAATTTGAATTGAATCGAATAGAAAACGACTTTGGAATTGAATTAAATTGAAAACGAATTCAAATTGAATTGAAAGCGAATTGAAATGAATTCAAATTGAATTGAAATTTGAATTGAATTGAAATGAATTTTAAAACGAATTTATAAAGAAGAATTCAATTTTGATTTGAATTGAAAAGAAAGTTGAAATTGCTTTTGAAACGATTTTAAAACTATTTATATAATTCGTTTTAAATAGAAATCGACGAAATATATATTATATATATTATATATATAACATAATGGCCTGAATAAAACGCGTCGCGCCGCGGCAGTTCGTGAATTTCGACCATTTTTTTCAAACGGACATTACGGGAGATCCGACCGTCAGATTCTCCTAAAACCGGAACCGTTGGGTTCGTATCGAAAAGAGCTTTCTAACGAATATTAGAAATTAGAAATCTAACGGTTGGATTTGGAATTATGTCCAAATCAAATTTGAAAAAGGTCGCTGTAAGTGCAGTTCGATGGCCGTTGATGGAAATCGACTGTACGGGCCTTGATAAAATTATTAAAAATAGTAATAATTTGTGTAAAATCATAAGAAATGATTTAGAAAGAATTGGGATGAAAAACTCCATATTTGAAAAGATAAAAATAGATTTTTATCGAAAGGAACTAGTTTCGAACTAGAATTATAATTCTATTTATTTTTAAATAAATAAATTGAATTTGAAAAGGGTTTTAAAAATAACCAAAATTTCCAATGATTGCATTGGAATGGAATTGAATCGAAATTGTCTTCGGAATATTTCGGTGTTGGAATTCGTGATTATACGGATGTTGTTATGGAAATTTGAAAGATATATATTTATATCGTTATTTCCAATATGACATTTGTTAATCGTAGGATTTGATATTGAATATAAGCCGATATATTTTCTATTCAGAGCCTTGTATTGAATATCGAATGTGATTTGGGTTTGTCGTGAGTAGTGTCTTCACTAACACTGTTCTTGAACCCAGTTGAGAAAAGATTAAATCTTTTTATTTAGATTTAATGGAGTGTACCAATTAAATAATATTTAATTGAAATTGAATTGATATTGATTTTTGGGTTTATCGTGGACAGTGTTTTAAATAACACTCGTTCTTTAATCCGATAATTAATGGAATGTGACTTTGGGTTTATCGTGAACCGTGTTTTAAAAGACACTGATTCTTTAACCCAGTCACAGATTAAAACTAAGTGGAGTTTTAATGAATCTTTAATTAGATTGAAATAATCGAGAATGGAGTGTCACCAGTTTTGCTCCAGGCGATAGTTAAATCTTAAATTAGTTTTGAACGTGAAATGGTAATTGAATTTACCGATAACACCGTGGTGTTAGATATGAAGTATTACCAGTTTTACTTCATGGGATGAATAGGTTGGGTTTGGGAAATTAAAACAAATGATTACTTCGGTAAAGTTCGTTAATCCCGACTAATTTGAATTGATATTCAAAAGTAGATTCAAGAATAAATTAAAGAATTTATCTTTGATAAAATTAATGAGAACCTCTCCCTATGAATGTGAAATTTAGAAACTAACTGTCGGTTAGCCAAGCAGAATGGTTTTCTGGATATTGATCTGATGTTGGTTTCGGCCTTCGGGGTTAATATTTGGGGAATTATTCTCTTGATTAATTTACGGTTAGTGACTGATAAATTGGAATGAGGCGTATGTTGTGTTTGTGTAGCACTTATTTAAAATATACGCGAGTTATTCGGAAAGACCGGGTTTATCCCATTCTGAATAACTAATACGACGATAAGTCGAAGATGAAGACGATGGTCGAAGACCGGAGGTCTTCACGTCGTTTGGATAATTACTGATGGTCTTGATTGGGCTGTACACCCAAGAAGATGGAAACAGTTAGTGATCGTCCAGACGTACTTGGGGATACTGTGAAAACCCGTAACTTCCCCGTAAAGGAAAGTGTCGGATAGTTCGAGAACAAGCCACAAACAGAACGCATACAAAAGAACATTTCATTGTATATTACAACAATGCACCAGATTACAAGAATATACAGAGTATAAATGAATATTACACAGAAATATCAGAGATTTAAATTACATTTAAATACATAGCAGCGGAAAAATAATACAATACACAACTAGAAGAGATATACGGATACAAAGCTTTCCGGATATCGTTCCAGCTGTAAACCAGGATCCTTTGAGCAACTGTGAAAACCCGTAACTTCCCCGTAAAGGAAAGTGTCGGATAGTTCGAGAACAAGCCACAAACAGAACGCATGCAAAATAACATTTCATTGTATATTACAACAATGCACCAGATTACAAGAATATACAGAGTATAAATGAATATTACACAGAAATATCAGAGATTTAAATTACATTTAAACACATAGCAGCGGAAAAATAATACTGTGAATTTTCATTTATACTGTGAATTTTCATTTATTACAGCGGAAAAATATTACACAGAAATATCTGATATTTCTGTGTAATATTCATTTATACTCTGTATATTCTTGTAATCTGGTGCATTGTTGTAATATACAATGAAATGTTATTTTGCATGCGTTCTGTTTGTGGCTTGTTCTCGAACTATCCGACACTTTCCTTTACGGGGAAGTTACGGGTTTTCACAGTTGGTATCAGAGCTTTGGTTTACAAAGCTTAGAGAACAAGACACATTAGAACCATATGAAAGAATTCATCAGATATTGGATTAGTAATATCCAACGGGAATGACTCGTTAGAGATGGGATCAGTAGCATCCTAGAACGAGTGTGAAGGGTATATTTGTCAAATGAAAACAATTTTTGTTTTGAAAATTTAAATCAACTATTCGTATTTGATTATTTATTTATATTGATTTTGGACAATTCAGTATATAAAGAATTTGCATATACGCCTTGCAAACGTATATTCAAAGTTTTAATATACTGGATAGATATAGATTCACACTCTAGTCGCCCGAAGATGATTCTGATGATTGTAGCTACATCATCAGAATTAATGTTCGAGTTTCGAAGGTGTGATTTTCTATATATTTCCATTAGACAGGTGTGAGAACCAAAACTAATATAGCTAGAATACATTGTTGTGATTTGTCATCAAAACATGATTTTCTTTATATATATCAAAGTTATGAATTTGAAACTCTAATTCACTAATTGATTGATGTTTGTGTTGTTTGTTTAATTGTTTGATAATTTTGAACCGTTATGCCTAATTGAACCAAATATTGAACTATATTGAAAATCGGTCGTATTTGCTTGCATATACATATACTTACATTGAACAGGTCACAGCAAGGAGGCTAGAGCAGAGAATAAAATTTGTTTGCCCGACAAATAGGTACATGTTTACTACATAATTTACTATTTTGTTTGGGTGATGATGATTTTATGAGCCTATTGGCTAGCCGCTTGGCTTTTTCTTTTTCTTTTTGAGATCTGAAGGACCGGGAAGCTATTTGAAATTCCCCGATGCTCCCGGTGCAGGGGAGGTTATGGCGAAATTTTTCGAAAATTTAGGGTGTTAGCCAAATTTTTGAAAATTTGAAAATTCTCAGAAACTGAAAAGTTGGAGAATGGAAGCCAGATCGAACGTAGAGTTGATTAATCAAACCACTTTCGACTTTGTTCCTTTTCGGGGACGAAAAGTTTTAAGTGGGGGGATTGTAATAACCCGGAAAATGCGAGCCAGTTTGAAATTTTTATTTTGGCGATTTTAGCGAATTTTGATTATTTAAAATGAATTATTTTAAATAATATCGACGAGGAATTTATTTTGAATATAATTCGAACGTATATATTTATACGCGTCGTCGTTAGAATATAAATATTTATATATAATTATAAAAGGAATTGAAAATGGCGCGGTAGTTCGATAATTCGATTTCAAACTTCAATTGAATGTATCGGGTGCAAAACAATCCGGATTTTAGTGAAACCAAAAATGATAGGATCTAATTGATAATATCTTTCTATCGAATCCGAAAAATCAAGATTTCATAGCGGGAATCAAAAGATATGTTCAGTTGAAAATTCTGAATAGTCGCTATGGAATTCAGGCCCTTAAAAATGGAAATTTTGCAAATGACCTCCGATTTCGACGAAACCACTTTTGTTGGGTCCGTGATGTCAAATTATTGCTAGATTCCAAATTTCATAATTTTTCGAATCAATATGTGAGCGTGGCATAGGAAAACGCGTTTGACCAGTTTCAGTTGATTTTAATCGACTGGAAAATGGCCATTTTTCCAACGGTCTCAGAATTCGACGAAACTAGTTTTGTTAGGACCGTATCGTCAATACGAAGCTAGAAAATATTTTTCAGGAATTTTTAAAGTTCGTATGTGACCCCGGTAATTTGAAATGTACGTTTAAAATTCAATATAGCGATTTAAATGTAAATTCGACGAAAACTGATTGTAACAGCCGAATCAGCTCACGATACATGTCCCATTGTGTTCAGAATGGGGGTAAAATGCTATGGACGACAGGCGGTGGGCCTCGTTTAGAGGTCTAAAATAAAAGTTGCTTTTTAATGATAAATAATAAAATAATAGTAATAATAATAATAAAATATAACCCTCTCCTCCCTATAACCTTTGGCCCCCCTTTCTTCGATTTACAGAATCGAATCAAAATAAAAAAAAGAAGAAGAGAAGAAGACGCGCAGCAGCGCCGCACGCGGCACCGCAGGCAATCGTCGCCCCCCCTCTCCGGTGCCTCTCCTTCCCTCTCGCCTCTCACCTCGTCACCCGTCGCCTCTGTTTCAGCCTCCTCCCCCAATCGCGAAGCCCACCGACGCCAGTACCTCCCCCACCACCTGCGACTGCACCAACGACCTCCGCCTGACCACCACAGCCCAACCCCGACCCCTTGGACCCCCCCGACGCCTTCCTGTAAGTTTGTTTTCTTCCTTTTTATTTATTTATTTATTTAGCTAGGCAAATTAATGTTTAGATTTTTAATTTGATAAAACTTGGATTTGTATGATAGAAAGATCTGAATTTTAAAAATAGAAAGGAGATGTTTTTAAAATAGAAGATACGATTTTTAGAATTGTAAAGATATGGAATAATTTTTAAAGGAATAAAAATATGATTTTTATATTTTTAAAGTATTAAAAATATAGTCTTTACTATATAGAAGAAATAAAAATATGATTTTTATATTTTTAAAGTATTAAAACTATAGTCTTTACTATATAGAAGAAATAAAAATATGATTTTTATATTTTTAAAGTAATAAAAATATAGTTTTTACTATCTAGAAGATGTAAAAATATGATTTTTGGTTAGGTAGAGAATTAAAAATATAATTTTTACATGATAGGAATATTAAAAATATCATCTTTATATGTGTAGAAAAATAAAAATGAGATTTTTATAAAGATGAAATCTTCAAATTTGAAAAGGCGAAGTCTATGTGTTTATAAAGGCGAAATCTTTATTTTAGAAAAGGCGAAATCTTTAGGTGGAAAATAGCGTGATAAAAATATAATTTTTATCTATATAACATAGTAGTAAAAATATGATTTTTATATATTGAACTTCGAAATAAAAATATGATTTTTATATATTGAACTTCGAAATAAAAATATGATTTTTATATATTGAACTTCGAAATAAAAATATGATTTTTATATATTGAACTTCGAAATAAAAATATGATTTTTATATATTGAACTTCGAAATAAAAATATGATTTTTATATATGGAATAGCGAAGTAAAAATTCGATTTTTACATAGGTAGTGAAAGCGGACAACGAAGGTAACAAAAAGGCGAGAACGAAGAAGATTTATATCAAAGAAGATTCAAGATGTTTGGATAGCTTTTGGTGAGAATTTCTCACTCTTCAATTTCTTTTCTAGTTATATATATATACTAGGATGTAGACAGTGCTTAGTAGCACCCAACACAATCGTCCACAGACCATGGACTTGTTTGTTTGGTTGCATAAATTAGTAAGATGATTTGATTTGAATTTGGTTGTTTGGTGAATTTGATTGATGTGTGAATGGCGTGGGCCTTCACTAGACCGGGGATAAGGCTAGGCCTCGTCCCGTTTCTAGTATCGTGCCGTTATGCCGCCGAAATTTTCTAAAATATGTTAGAAAAATAAAAATATCATTTTATTTAAAGAATGAACTGAATAGAAATTCATATGTCAAAATAAAATGTTTTATCGTTAGAAATATAGTTTTTAACGTGAAGTGAATAAAATATTCATTTACAAACCGGACGGTTTGTTTATGTACACTGATTTGACTGACATGGATTGGGATGATAAATTTTACACATCGCCCAACTGCACAAATAAAATATGTGTTTGATTGTTTGAAACCCCACACGGGTGTTGGGATGAAATTGGAAGTTCACTCATCCTGATTGATTAAATATGTCGATCGATTGATTGACAGGCTGTTATAAGCGTTAGATATCTATATTTGATGCTTATACAGTGTAGTGCACTTTGGTTGATGGTTGATTATTTTTCAATGCTATTATATACATGTGTTGTATGAAAATCCATATAATTAATGTTATATGGTGATTGATTGGGCCTCATTCCAATTTAGAAAATAAAGAATAATATAAAATAAAGGTTCATGTGTTGACAATACTCATCCATTGAGACTGGTCATGTGTTGAACGAAATATTTTAGTAGTAAAATTTACATCTTTATCAATATAAAATAAATGTTCATGTGTTGACAGTACTCATCCATTGAGACTGGTCATGTGTTGAACGAAATATTTTAGTAATAAAATTTACATCTTTATCAATATAAAATAAATGTTCATGTGTTGACAGTACTCATCCATTGAGACTGGTCATGTGTTGAACGAAATATTTTAGTAATAAAATTTACATCTTTATCAATATAAAATAAATGTTCATGTGTTGACAGTACTCATCCATTGAGATTGGTCATGTGTTGAACGAAACATTTTAGTAATAAAATTTACATCTTTATCAATATAAAATAAATGTTCATGTGTTGACAGTACTCATCCATTGAGATTGGTCATGTGTTGAACGAAACATTTTAGTAATAAAATTTACATCTTTATCAATATAAAATAAAGGTTCATGTGTTGACAGTACTCATCCATTGAGATTGGTCATGTTTTGAACGAAATATTTTAGTAATAAAATTTACATCTTTATCAATATTAAATAAAGGTTCATGTGTTGACAGTACTCATCCATTGAGATTGGTCATGTGTTAAACGAAATATTTTGATAATAACAACTATTTTGAAAAAGAAATATTTGAAATAGAATATTTGAAAATAGAAATTTATGAAGCCGTGTTGATTAGATTGACGCCATTTTGACGTAAACGATATTTATATCGATTTTATTCATTTCGAAATGAATTGAATTGAAAACGATTTCGAAATGAATTGAATTGAAAATGATTTCGAAATGAATTGAATAGAAAACGAATGTGATTTCAATTGAATATATAACGAATTTGATTCGAATAGAAAACCAATTTGAATTGAATCGAATAGAAAACCAATTTGAATTGAATCGAATAGAATACGACTTTGGAATTGAATTAAATTGAAAACGAATTCAAATTGAATTGAAAGCGAATTGAAATGAATTCAAATTGAATTGAAATTTGAATTGAATTGAAATGAATTGAAATGAATTTTAAAATGAATTTATAAAGAAGAATTCAATTTTGATTTGAATTGAAAATAAAGTTGAAATTGCTTTTGAAACGATTTTAAAACTATTTATATAATTCGTTTTAAATAGAAATCGACGAAGTATATATTATATATATAATATAATGGCCTGAATAGAACGCGCCGCGCCGCGGCAGTTCGTGAATTTCGACCATTTATTTCAAACGGACATTACGGGAGATCCGACCGTCAGATTCTCCTAAAACCGGAACCGTTGGGTTCGTATCGAAAAGAGCTTTCTAAAGAATATTAGAAATTAGAAATCTAATGGTTGGATTTGGAATTATGTCCAAATCAAATTTGAAAAAGGTCGCTGTAAGTGCAGTTCGATGGCCGTTGATGGAAATCGACTGTACGGGCCTTGATAAAATTATTAAAAATAGTAATAATTTGTGTAAAATCATAAGAAATGATTTAGAAAGAATTGGGATGAAAAACTCCATATTTGAAAAGATAAAAATAGATTTTTATCGAAAGGAACTAGTTTCGAACTAGAATTATAATTCTATTTATTTTTAAATAAATAAATTGTATTTGAAAAGGGTTTTAAAAATAACCAAAATTTCCAATGATTGCATTGGAATGGAATTGAATCGAAATTGTCTTCGGAATATTTCGATGTTGGAATTCGTGATTATACGGATGTTGTTATGGAAATTTGAAAGATATATATTTATATCGTTATTTCCAATACGACATTTGTTAATCGTAGGATTTGATATTGAATATAAGCCGATATATTTTCTATTCAGAGCCTTGTATTGAAAATCGAATGTGATTTGGGTTTGTCGTGAGTGGTGTCTTCACTAACACTGTTCTTGAACCCAGTTGAGAAAAGATTAAATCTTTTTATTTAGATTTAATGGAGTGTACCAATTAAATAATATTTAATTGAAATTGAATTGATATTGATTTTTTGGTTTATCGTGGACAGTGTTTTAAATAACACTCGTTCTTTAACCCGATAATTAATGGAATGTGACTTTGGGTTTATCGTGAACCGTGTTTTAAAAGACACTGATTCTTTAACCCAGTCACAGATTAAAACTAAGTGGAGTTTTAATGAATCTTTAATTAGATTGAAATAATCGAGAATGGAGTGTCACCAGTTTTGCTCCAGGCGATAGTTAAATCTTAAATTAGATTTGAACGTGAAATGGTAATTGAATTTACCGATAACACCGTGGTGTTAGATATGAAGTATTACCAGTTTTACTTCATGGGATGAATAGGTTGGGTTTGGGAAATTAAAACAAATGATTACTTCGGTAAAGTTCGTTAATCCCGACTAATTTGAATTGATATTCAAAAGTAGATTCAAGAATAAATTAAAGAATTTATCTTTGATAAAATTAATGAGAACCTCTCCCTATGAATGCGAAATTTAGAAACTAACTGTCGGTTAGCCAAGCAGAACGGTTTTCTGGATATTGATCTGATGTTGGTTTCGGCCTTCGGGGTTAATATTTGAGGAATTATTCTCTTGATTAATTTACGGTTAGTGACTGATAAATTGGAATGAGGCGTATGTTGTGTTTGTGTAGCACTTATTTAAAATATACGCGAGTTATTCGGAAAGACCGGGTTTATCCCATTCTGAGAAACTGATACGACGATAAGTCGAAGATGAAGACGATGGTCGAAGACCGGAGGTCTTCACGTCGTTTGGATAATTACTGATGATCTTGATTGGGCTGTACACCCAAGAAGATGGAAACAGTTAGTGATCGTCCAGACGTACTTGGGGATCGATGGATATGCGGGGTACTAGGTGCCTCCGGTTTCGTTCCGACCCAGAACGGACTTGTAAATGGACTGTGTGTCTGACATTGGATTTTAGTCCGTGTGATTGATCTCTATTAAATATATATCTGTTTGGCGGCGGAGAATTTATTCTCTTGCTTAACGCCCTTCTCTGAGACGTACGAGCTCTGGGGTTATATATTGATGGATATCAAACGCATGGAGTGAATTGCCTGTGTGGCATGCCTAAGTGGCAATTGATCGAGGCTTCTGTTGAAAAGCAAAGTCTTGTGGTGATGATCAAAGCACGGCCTTTGTGGCGTAGCTTTGTGTAACGTTTACCTCGCGAGTTTCACACCCGGTACGAACCAAAAACGGGAGACGGACGTCAGGTAGGGCATGCGTTTCTTTCTAGCTAGAAGTGGCGTCAGTGGTTTTACACGCCCTGACGAGTTTGACTTATGTGGTTGTTGCTGTTGCGAGGCGCCTCGGTTATATCGGTTTCGGTCGATGCATTCTGGTCGGCAGACGGACCAGACTTACACCCCATAGGGTGGGGAGACGTAGTGTTCAGGCATAATAATCCACATCGGTGGACCGGCCCTGAGGATCCAGGGGCAGTTGCGGCTGTTCCTGAGGGGCGGGCTAGAGCGTCTCGAATCGGTTGAGGACTATCTTTTGCCTCGGTTTATAGACGGAAATCCAATTTCCAAATACGTGACATTTGCGGTTTTATTTGTAAACCTATATATGGCGACATGATATATGGTACCCATGCCGCCTATGATTGATACTTATGATTTGAAGTTGTTTTGTACACTATGCACTTATAATAGTATCAAACGATTTGTTTTAACCGTATCAAGCATTCTTTGGCTGTTATAAGGGAAAACCCTATCCTCGGCTGCGTTGCATTGTGTGATGGGACCTGGGTCTTATAACAGCTTCATTTTTCTTTATTTAGCATTGCGCTGTTTGTTTTATGCACTGGTATTCTTGGGAGGAAACCCGTTCCGTGTTATACGGCGTGGTCCCTTGATTTGCCTAACTTTAAAAACAAAGATTAATAACTGTTTTAGTTCTCACACCAGTCCCATGACTGACCGGGAGTTTATTGTTTTGACCTAAGCTCTGGGTGCCCCTATTTTGACACGGGCAGCTAGTAGTTTTGGTTTTGCAGATTTATATTCACAGGATCCTGGTTTACAGCTGGAACGATATCCGGAAAGCTTTGTATCCGTATATCTCTTCTAGTTGTGTATTGTATTATTTTTCCACTGCTATGTATTTAAATTTAATTTAAATCTCTGATATTTCTGTGTAATATTCATTTATACTCTGTATATTCTTGTAATCTGGTGCATTGTTGTAATATACAATGAAGTGTTCTTTTGTATGCGTTCTGTTTGTGGCTTGTTCTCGAACTATCCGACACTTTCCTTTACGGGGAAGTTACGGGTTTTCACAATAAATATGATAATTTGAAATCATAATAAACACATATGGTTTATTTGCAATTTTGATATGATTATAATTAGTTGAAAAGACTGCTAGTTTTAATATGTACATTTTGATTTACTGTGACTGGGAAAATTTCGAGTGTCAAAATTATAACGTTAGGATTTAATGTGTATATTGATTTACAATGTGTGGACAAATTACGTGCCTAAAAAGAAAACATAAATGGGGCCATAATATGTACATATTGATTTATAGTGTATGCATAAATTATGAGCCTAAATATTTAGCATTAGGCTTTTATATTGACATATTGATTTACAGCGTGTGGGCAACTTACAGGCCTAATAAAATTTGTATAGGGGTCAAATCAAGAGTTGAGGATTTAAGCCAAGTTAATCATTGGTTGGGATCCATTCCATACAACATACGCTTTTATTGCTTTCGGTCTCGATTAATGTAGCAACCCGTAAAATCACAACTAATTTAATTATATTGGCAATTTTAATGAATTTTGAATATTAAAAATGATTTATTTAAATAATAACGACGAAATATTTATTTTCGAAGAAGTTAAAATGAATAATTTTATTTAAATTATATAAAGAGCATGAAATGGTGCGGTAGTTTGAAAATTCGATTTCAAATTTCAAATGAATGTACAGGATTCAAAAGTAAATCGGATTTCAGCGAAAAAAGAAATATTCAAATCTGTTTAATCATATCTTTCTAACGGATGTAATAAACTGAGATTTCGTTTTATAAGTTGAGAGTTACGTCCAGTTTAAAATTCAGAAAAGTCGCTATTGAATTTATATATATTTTAATATATATAAAGGTCTTAAAAATAGCCATTTTGCAAATGACCTCCGTTTTCGATAAAACCACTTTTGTTGGATTCAGGATGTCGAATTATTGCTAGATTCCAATTTTCATAATTTTTGGAATTAATATTTGAGCGTGGCAAAGTAAAACGTTTTTTGACAATTTAAGTCAATTTGGATCGACCAGAAAATGACCATTTTTCAAACGGTCTCCAAATTGGATGAAAATAGTTTTGTTAGGACCGTATCGTCAATACGAAGCTAGAAATATTTTATTGGGAATTTTTAGAGTTAGTATGTGGCCTCGGTAATTTAAAATGTACGTTCAAATCTAAAATTGAATGTTTAATATTTAAATTTTAACAAAAACTGATCGGAACAACCGAACTGGCTTACGAAACAAATTCCATTGTGTTCGGAATGGGGGTATTTAGCTAAGGGCGACATTCGTTGGGTTTGATTTGGAGTTCGAGATATTAAACTTCGATTTTTACAAATAAAGGAATTAAAATAATAGAATTATATATATATATATATATATAAATTTCTCTTCAAAACCCTAGCCCTCATTCAGTTTCCACCAGCGGCTTCAAACGAGTGGCCAATTCGCTCCGATATTTCTCCCTTAATTTTGATCGATACACGCATTGAACCGAGCAACTCCATACACGAATTTCTTCAGCTCTCCGAGATGTACCTCCTGTAACACCCTGTATTTTCTGAGAATATTAAAATAACAAATTAAAGAATAATTAATTTGAAAAAAAAGAAATAGGTGAAATGGTGTGCGCCATTGCGTTCATCTCGGAATTCTGCTTGAGACAGAGTCCGAGTTTGCGTAAATCGAACTCCGTATAAAGAAGATATCTTTAAATTAAATATTGCAGCAAAACATGAAAAAGAAGAATGAGAAAAGAATAATGTTTAGCATTGTTCTAAGGTTTGTAAGCAAAATACTTAGCAGCTCATTTGGTTAGAACATGTGACTTGCATATAAGAGGTATAAAGTTCGATCCCCGCCAGCGCCATATTTTTGTTTTAGGGTAATGGCTAAAAAGTGGCTTAGTGTGAACGCATTTCAAAAAGTGGTTTAGTGGAAAATGGTTAATTGGGAATATAGATAAAAAGAAATATATATATATAGAATATATATATATATATATATATATATATATATATATATATGACGTGTACGCATCATGTGGCGCACGTGGCGCATTTTTTGTTGGTCAAGGATTGTCTTTTTTAGTGACCTTCTCTGATTGGCTTTGTGACAAATTCTGAGGTGTTAGGGCTTATGTGTCATGATATGATTGGCTGAGTGACACATTGCTTTAGTTGGATGGCTTTGATTGCTCCTAAAACGATCCAACGGCTCACTTGAGATTTAACTTCTATAAAAGCAACCAAAATCCTCAAACCCTAAATCACACAAGTTCATTCCAAGGAGCCACCATGCCGTCCATGATCATTCTAGTTTAGCCACCATTCCTTCTTCAACTTGAAAGCAAGATTAAAGCTACGAATCAAAACTAACTTAGAGAACTGATAGTCTTCTTCAAGGGATTGCTTTCCAATTTCATAAAACAGATCCCATAAAACAAGAGTTTCTTTTCTTTGTAAGTCCTGTTATTATTTAGATGTGAACGATTAAAAGTTATGATTTGTAATAAAATGTAAACTAGCATTATTCCTAGTTGTAAGACAATTATGATGCTGATTCATGCCTATTCTTGTAACGATTCTATCGTATATGCTTATGAGATTATTGTGGCTACTATGTTGGTGTTAAACCAATCATGTATTATGTACAGTCTGGTGATTTATTCATGTTGGTTATATGCAATTTGTTAGGCTATATGGTTATTATGTTGATGTAAGCCAATCAGGTAAAATTGGTGATTCATTCATGTTATGTTACATGCAAGTACTTAGGCTATGTGGTTATTATGTTGACGTAAACTAATCATATAAAATTGGTGATACATTCATGTTATGTTACATGCAAGTTATGTGGTTATTATGTTAATGTAAACCAATCATGTAAAATGGGTGATTCATTCATGTTATTTTACATGCAAGTTGTTAGGCTATGTGGTTATTATTTTGATGTAAACCAATCATGTAAAATTGGTGATTCATTCATGTTATGTTACATGCAAGTTATGTGGTTATTATGTTGATGTAAACCAATCATGTAAAATTGGCGATTCATTCATGTTATGTTACATGCAAGTTGTTAGGCTATGTGGTTATTATGTTGATGTAAACCAATTATGAAAAATTAGTGATTCATTCATGATATGTTACATGCAAATTATTAGGCCAAGACATGTATTATTTTTAGATTTACATTTAGATCTATGAAAATTGGATCCAAGATTAAAGTTCATATTTACATGCCTTGTTAAACTGTGTAAAACCGTATGCATAAGATTCATGTTTGTTGGATTCAAAATATAAAGTTCATATTTACATGCCTTGTTAAGCCTGTATAATTCCATATGTTTAAGATTCATGATTATAGGATCCAAATTAAAAGTTCACATTCACATGTCTAGTTGAACTTGTGTAATTCTATATGCTTAAGGTTTATGTTCATTGGACCCAAAATAAAAGTTTACATTTACATGCCTAGTTGGATTTGGGTAATTTCATATGCTTAAAGACTCATGTTAGTTAGATCCAAAAATGCAAGTTAATTATTTTATGCCATGTTTACATGACACATGTTTAGTTAGATCCTTGTTGTTTTATGCTGTGTGAATGGTACATGCTCCCTTCTTTCCCCTTTTGTATATAAGTTAGGCTAATTTATGAGCCTAACATTATATGTGAATTTTGCGAACATGTGACGGGGGTAGCATTGGGAAAACCTTAGAAATTATTATTATTATCAGCATAATTTGGCCCATAAATAAATGAATTGTTAGTGCCATAAAATTGGTATAATTTATATACCAAAAATTGAAAATATGATTTAGAGGGTAAATGGGCATGACTTGAATGGCAATAATTATGGATAATTTTCATATAAATTTGAAAGATAAATATGTAAATTAAGAAAAAGATGAATATGCCTAACCCGAGGTTAGATTGAGTTGTGGTGTAAAACTGCCCGGAATCGCTCGGCACATCTAGTATCCATAACAACACCTATCTAATGTGAGAGGTTAGTGCATCATGATAAATGACTAAGGTTAAGTTAATGAGAAACACTTAACCAATATAACAAGATGAATGACTAGGGTTAAGTTAATGAGAAACACTTAACCAATATAACAAGATGAATGACTAGGGTTAAGTTAATAGGAAACACTTAACCAATATATAACATGATGTGTGGCAGGGTTAAGTAACACAAGAGGACAATAATTAACCAATATGACTTGATTTGTGGTAAGGTTAAGTTAAATCAAGAGGCCAACACTTAACCAACATAACTTGATATGTGGTAGGGTTAAGTTGACACAAGAAGGCGACACTTAACCAAAGTAACATGACAAGTAGGTGGGTTAAGTAACTTGAATTGATTGATGACACTTAACCAATACAACATGAGGAACACGTGGGGTTAAGGTAACAAGAAACACTTGACCAATACAACTTGATGGAAAATGGGGTTAAGTTAACAGGAAACACTTAACCAATCCAACATGGTAAGTGAGGAGGGTTAAGTTAATAAGAAACACTTAACCAACATGACATGATGAATGGGTGGGTTAAGTTAACATGAATGGACAACACTTAACCAATATGGCCTAATGTGCGGGAGGGTTAAGTACATAGCAAGTTGGGTGGGTAATATTAGTGAATATAGGCCCACAAAACTTAACCATTAAGTAAACATGCTTGAGTCAGTAGGAGGGTTAAGTACATATAGGGTTGGTCGGTAATATTAGTAAATATAGGCCCACAAACTTAACCATTAAATAAACATGCCTAAATCAGTGTGGGGGTTAAGTACATATCGGGTTGGTGGGTAATATTAGTAAATATAGGCCCACAAAAATTAACCAGTAGGAAACCCTAGTAACGGGGACCCATTTCAGTAGTAACCCACATAGATGTATCATGGTATCCTGAACTAGGCCGGGTGGGGCACGATTACTGGGTTGATTATAAGTTGTCAAAACAGCGGCAGGGGGTACGTCAGTGTAGGTTTCGACAGTTTATGGGCGTGCACATACTCCGAAGTGGGAAAACCAGGCACTGGATACCAGGTGTTATACACTGTGCATCTTGAATCATGTCGGGTCGCTATCATAAGGATTGATACACCTTTTAGCAGGACCAACACAGGGTATCTACACGCAAGAGAGGGCCGATTGACACAGACACATGGAACATTTATGCAAGTAAGGAGCCGATCGATAGGGTAGTAAGGGTACATCTAGCATGCTCATGGCAATTAGGCTGATTGAGGTGGAATCCTCACGATAGATGCACACCTGAAGGCTACCACAATTACGGGGATTGGGATCACGTTATCATTTATACAGATTACTAGCTGGGACGCTAGTTAGGTGGTGCAGAGATAGATATAGGAATCAGAACAACAAAGTAGTAGCGAAGCAGAGAGAGAGAGTAGAAGCGCATCCAGTTTATCTTGCCTTTTCATACCTTATGCTTATCCTATGTTATCTTGTTATCCCTGTTATCACGGTATTGTCTTATATTCAGTTTATTCATGTCATGATGCTTTTGCCTGTTTATATGTTGAAAGTCACTGGACTTACCAGACTTATGTCTAACCTAGTTTTGTTTCGCCACTTTTCTACCGTTACCCCCCCCCCCAAGGTTCATAGGGAGGAAATGTTACCACTTAGCTTAGTTTTCTTTCCAAGCTCGAAGATAGCCGATGTATTGCTTAGGAATCTCTCTTCCATTGCTATGGCTGGTTCACGCGTTATTGGGGAATATCATTGTTATTTTTATGCTTCTTTTATTCTTGGAAGTTTTTAAATCAAGATAGAATTTCTATGTATTACATTTAAGTATGATTGAGAAGATTGTTTTAAAAGCTTGACTGAAATAAGTTGTTTATAAAATGACTTTATTTTCCGCTACTTTATTTGTTTGTCTTGTAATTTATCTGCATCTTTTACCTATAATGCTCCACCGAAGTTAAGGCATTCCCTTTGTGAATGACCTTAATGGAGGTGGGGTGTTTCACTAGGTATCAGAGCTGAAGGTTACTGGATTAGATAAAAGATTTGAGAAACTTTCAAAATGGTTTTAAAAGAAGCATTTTCAAAAGAAAAGTTTTTTTAAAAGGCATATTCCCCAAAGCCATATGCACTATCTTTTGTTCCTCTGTTTGAATCCTCATTTCTTTCTCTCCTGAATCTCTGGGGCTCCTGGCTTTCTAGGAGGTAACCTCATCGCGGCATGGTTCCGTAGGCTTGATGGGACTACAACACTTGTCAAAGGGCAAATAAGCGCCCAACTTCCATCTAAAGCCGCAGTAGTTTTACCAACGTCTAATTTTCTTTCAATCTTTGTAGGGTTTTCCGTGCGGTGGAGGAAGCTTTCAAGAGACTTGTCAACAAGTTACACAAAGAAGGCAAAGATGAGAATAAGGGAGTTTGGCTAAGGAACACAACCCAAGGATGAGAAACTCATGGATATGGACTTGGTTCACAAAGGAGGAAATAATAGAAAAATCTAAAACAAGAGGAAGTTTCTTTATTATGGTATAACGGGTCATATAATTAAGGACAAGGGCAACGATAAAGGACAGGATTTTCAGGAGGGCAAGTGCATGCTTTCACCGCTAGCGTACCTAAGAGAAAGATAGTAAAGTTTAGTTTTTCTTTTTGATCATCCTGTTAGTACTCTTTTTGATTTTAGCGCTTCACATTCGTTTGTATTTGCTTCCTTAGTTGAGTCTCTGCACCTTAGTACTAGTATAATAGAGGATCCTATTATTGTATCAAATCAAATTGGTGGTTCGGCTCATTTATCTTTGTTTGTAAGGATTTGAGAATAGCTATATTAAGTATTGAGTCTAAGTGTAATGATTATGTTTTTGGTTTCATGGGCTATGGGTTTTTTCTAGGCATGGATTGGTTAACTAGTAATTGTGAAAGAAGAGTAGTTAGACTTTCTACTTGCCTCGGGAATACCCTCGAGATTTCGTGTGATCCTAAGGGATCAGTTTGTCTTAGCTACCTAGAATCACTTGATGCATCTATCGACGATTTGCGATCCGTTAGAATAGTCCATGAGTACGCAAATGTTTTGATTAGGTTAGGGGTTTTCCCCCTAAAACTCGAGATAGACTTCCGCATATATCTAGTTGACAATGCAAAGCCAGTTATGCGAACAATGATAGTTTTGAAACAAGATTGGAGAGGATAGCCATAGTCGGTTAAGTGCTCAATTGTTTGGTTGTTTTTCTAGTACCATCTCACATAAATCGTCCAAATTCGGAGGAGGTATTCCTTGGTTGTTTGTCTAATATTGGTTTAGGCCTTTGGGGCTTGTACTTGAGGGATGTCAGGTTCGACTAGGATGGTTTGCCTGAGAGATATCGACCCTTAGATTTGTGACATGATGAATAAGCTAAGTAGAAGAGAGTCCTCTAATCATATTAGTATATACACTTGGTATCATGGTTAACATCTGTTTATCTTGGAAAGATAGTTCGACTTCATTGGATACTCTCTAACATAGTAAGTGATCGCGGTCCTATCTTTGCTAGTGGGTTTTGGAAATGGAGGTCAAGAAGCTTCGCAATCGTGAAGTTAAATTAGTAAAGGTACAGTGGAGTGAAATTCAAGAAGATGCGACTTAGAAGACTGAAGACTAGATACGCGCATCATACCCTTTTTGATGGTATATCCTTGATTCCTCCTTTTCTGTAAAGTTTATTTGCATGCTAGTCTTTATCTTTTAAGTATATCCTCTCGGTCCTATCCTCGATCCTTAGGTAGAAACCAATGGATGTAAACATGTGTTTGAGACATGTTATGTTTGGTGGATGCAAGTGGTTGCAAGTGTTTGCTAGTGGTTGCTCGTGGATGCATATACACACATTAGGCACTAGATCGGCTCAGTCACTTTCATGTTGCATATGCATGAGTGAATTTTTATACATATGAATTGAAACTTGATGTTTTATCATATGGATGTTGCATTTGTATAATTGATTGTGCACTCATGCAGAAGTTATAAAGTACGATTAGGAATAATTGCATACATGATGGGCTCATGGCACTGACATAATTCGCATTGAGGAGGTCAATTGAATCAGTAGACCGCCTGATTTTGCATTAGATAAGGACATATACACAGACTATGCATATGATCGTGAAGGCATTAGAAAACATTTTAAGGATAATGGATGCCTGTGTTTGATGGTTGAGTAGATGGACGATTGGATGGTAGGATATACATTCTTCTTAACTTAAAGATTTCGGGGACGAAAACCTTTAAGAAGGGGAGAATGTAACACCCTGTATTTTCTGAGAATATTAAAATAACAAATTAAAGAATGATTAATTTGAAAAAGAAGAAATAGGTGAAAAGAGTTGCGCGGTTGCGTTCATCTCGGAATTCTGCTTGAGATAGAGTCCGATTTTGCGTAAATCGGACTCCGTATGAAGAAGATATCTTTAAATTAAATATTGCAGCAAAACATGAAAAAGAAGAATGAGAAAAGAATAATGTTTAGAATTGTTCTAAGGTTTTAAGAAAAATACTTAGTAGCTCATTTGGTTAGAACATGTGCATTGCATACAAGAGGTGCAGAGTTCGATCCCCGCCGTCGCCATATTTTTGTTTTACGGGAATGGCTAAAAAGCATCTTAGTGTGAACGCAGTTCAAAAAGTGGTTTAGTGGGAAAATGATTAATTGGGAAGTTAGATAGAAAGAAATATATATATATATATATATATATATATATAATACACACACACACACACACACACACACACATATATATATATATATATATATATATATATATATATATCTATATGACGTGTACGCATCATGTGGTGCACGTGGCGCATTTTTTGTTGTTCAAGGATTGTCTTTTTTACGTGGCCTTCTATGATTGGCTTTGTGACAAATTCTAAGGTGTTAAGGCTTATGTATCATGCAATGATTGGCTGAGTGACACATTGCTTTAGTTGGATGGCTCTGATTGCTCCTAAAATGATTTAACGGCTCACATAAGATTTAACTTCTATAAAAGCAACCATAATCCTCAAATCCTAAATCACACAAATTCATTCCAAGGAGCCACCATGTCGTCCATGATCGTTCTAGTTTAGCCACCATTCCTTCTTCAACTTGAAAGCAAGATTAAAGCTACGAATCAAAACTAACTTAGAGAATTGATAGTCTTCTTCAAGGGATTGATTTCCAATTTCAGAAAACAGATCCCAGAAAACAAGACTTTCTTTTCTTTGTAAGTCCTGTTATTATTTAGATGTGAACGATTAAAAGTTATAATTTGTAATAAAATGAAAACTAGCGTTATTCCTAGTTGTAAGATAATGATGATGATAATTCATGCCTATTCTTGTAACGATTCTATCGTATATGCTTATGAGATTATTGTGGCTATTATGTTGGTGTTAAACCAATCATGTATTATGTAAAGTTTGGTGATTTATTCATGTTATGTTACATGCGAGTTGTTAGGCTATGTGGTTATTATGTTTATGTAAACCAATCATGTAAAATTAGTGATTCATTCGTGTTATGTTACATGCAAGTTGTTAGGCTATGTGGTTATTATATTGATGTAAACCAATCATGTAAAATTGGTGATTCATTCATGTTATGCTACATGCAATTTATGTGGTTATTATGTTGATGTAAACCAATCATATAAATTGGTGATTCATTCATGTTATGTTACATGCAAGTTGTTAGGCTATGTGGTTATTATGTTGATGTAAACCAATCATTTAAAATTGGTGATTCATTCATGTTATGTTACATGCAAGTTATGTGGTTATTATGTTGATGTAAACCAATCATGTAAAATTGGTGATTCATTTATGTTATGTTACATGCAAGTTATATGGTTATTATGTTGATGTAAACCAATCATGTAAAATTGGTGATTCATTCATGTTATGTTACATACAAGTTGTTAGGCTATGTGGTTATTATGTTGATGTAAACCAATCACGTAAAATTAGTGATTCATTCATGTTATGTTACATGCAAATTATTAGGCCAAGACATGTATTATGTTTAGATTTACATTTAGATCTATGAAAATTGGATCCTAGATTAAAGTTCATAATTGTGTGCCTTGTTAAACTTGTGTAAAACCATATGCTTAAGATTCATGTTTGTTGGATCCAAAATAAAAAGTTCACATTTACATGCCTTGTTAAACCTGTGTAATTCCATATATTTAAGATTCATGATTATTGGATCCAAATTAAAAGTTCACATTCACATGTCTAGTTGAACTTGTGTAATTCTATATGATTAAGGTTTATGTTCGTTGGATCCAAAATAAAAGTTTACATTTACATGTCCAGTTGGATTTGGGTAATTTCATATGCTTAAAGACTCATGTTAGTTGGATTCAAAAATGCAAGTTCACTATTTTATGCCATGTTTACATGACACATGTTTAGTTAGATCCTTAATATTTTATGTTGTGTGAATGATACATGCTCCCTTCTTTCCCCTTTTGTATATAAGTTAGGCTAAGTTACGAGCCTAACATTCTATGTGAATTTTGCGAACGTGTGACGGGGGTAACGTTGGGAAAACCTTAGAAATTATTATTATTATCAGCATAATTTGGCCCATAAATAAATGAATGGTTAGTGCCATAAAATTGGTATAATTTATATACCAAAAATTGAAAGTATGATTTAGAGGGTAAATGAGGCATGACTTGAATGGGAATAATTGTGGATAATTTACATATAAATTTGAAATATAAATATGTAAATTAAGAAAAAGACGAATATGCCTAACCCGAGGTTAGATTCAGTTGTGGTGTAAAACTGCCCGGAACCACCCGGCACATGTAGTAACCACAACAACACCTATCTAATATGAGAGGTTAGTGCATCATGCCTAAGGAAAAACCGAGGTTAGATTGAGTTTTGGTGTAAAACTGCCCAAAACCGCCCGGCACATCCAGTAACCACAAAAACAAATATCTAATGTGAGAGGTTGGTGCATTAATAAATCAATTAATTCTAATGAACAAGATAAATGAGTAGGGATAAGTAATGAGAAACACTTGACCAATACAACTTGATGGACGAATGGGGTTAAGTTAATAGGAAACACTTAACAAATTCAAAATGATAAATGAGGAGGGTTAAGTTAATAAGAAACACTTAACCAACATGACATGATGAATGAGTGGGTTAACTTAACATGAATGGACAACACTTAACCAATATGGCATAATGTGCGGGAGGGTTAAGTACATAGCAAGTTGGTGGGTAATATTAGTAAATATAGGCCCACAAAACTTAACCATTAAATAAACATGCTTGAATCAGTAGGAGAGTTAAGTACATATCGAGTTGGTGGGTAATATTAGTAAATATAGGCCCACAAACTTAACCATTAAATAAACATGCCTAAATCAGTGGGAGTGTTAAGTACATATCTGGTAGGTGGGTAATATTAGTAAATATAGGCCCACAAAACTTAACCAGTAGGAAACCCTAGTAACGGGGACCCATTTCAGCAGTAGCCCACATAGATGTATCATGGTATCCTGAACTAGGCAGGGTGGGGCACAATTACTTGGCTGATTATAAGCGGTCAAAACAGCGGCATGGGGTACCTCAGTGTAGGTTCCGACTGTTTACGGGCGTGCACGTACTCCGGAGTGGGAAAAAGCAGGCACTAGGTACCAGTAGTTATACACCGTGCATCTTGAATCGCATCGGGTCGCTATCATAAGGATTGATACAACTTATGGTGGGATCAGCACAGGGTATCTACACGCAAGAGAGGGCCGATTGACACAGACATATGGAACATTTATGCAAGTATGGAGCCGATCGATTGGGTAGTAAGGGTACATCTAGCATGTTCATGGCAATTAGGCTGATTGAGGTGGAATCCTCACAATAGATGTACACCTGAAGGCTACCAAAATTATGGGCATTGGGATCACGTTGTAATTTATATAGATTACCAGTTAGGACACTAGTTAGGTGGTGCAGATATAGATACAGAAATCAGAACAACAAAGTAGTAGCGAAGCAGAGAAAGAGTAGAAGCGCATCCAGTTTATCTTGCCTTATCATACCTTGTGCTTATCATACCTTGTGCTTTTTCCAGTTTAAATGCTGAAAGTCACTGGACTTACCAGACTTATCTCTGACCTAGTTTTGTTTTGCCTCTTTTCTTCCGTTCTCTCCCCCCTCGGTTCATAGGGAGGAAATGTTACCACTTAGCTCAGTTTTCTTTCCAAGCTCGAAGATAGCCGATGTATTGTTTGGACTCTCTCTTCCACTATTATGGCTGGTTCATGCTTTATTGGGGAATATCATTGTTATTTTTATGCTTCTTTTATTCTTGGAAGTTTTTAAATCAAGGCATAAGTTCTACGTATTACATTTAAGTATGATTGAGAAAATTGTTGTAAAAGCTTGACTGAATTAAGTTGTTTATAAAATGACTTTATTTTCCGCTGCTTTATTTGTCTGTCTTGTAATTTATCTGCATCTTTTACCTACAATGCTCCACCGAAGTTAAGGCATTCCCTTTGTGAGTCCCCTTAACGGAGGTGGGGTGTTTCACCTCCTCTACGGTGGTGATCAATTTTACGGCAGGGGGGTTATCGGATTTTGGCTTCGAAGACGATGGTTTTGGGTGCAGATTCCGATCTGCTGGGGACCACGAATTAAACGCTGCGCTAGGCATTGGGAAGAGGATCTAAAGGCGCGTCAGGTGGTGCAAGTTGATGGGGGTCACGATGATCATAGGTAGAGCGGTGGTGAGGTTTTTCCAGCGAGCATTGGGTTCATTTTTTTACTGAAGGGCGGATCGAGGGAGAAAGCAGTTAATGGTGGGATTAGGGATTTTTTTATTAAAAATTAAATTAATTATCTTAATAAATGTCGATAATGTCATTAATGTTTAGAATATCGTATCTTGGCCAAACAGAAACGAAATCGAATGTTTTAAGAAGCGTTGGAATCAGAAAAATGAGAGCTACAACACGGAACGGACTAGAATCAAAACGGAGCAAGTCAGAATTTTGAGCAAATTCAAAACCGAACAAAACTGAAATTTAAATAAAAACTGACGGAGTGGATCCCAATGTGAGAATTTCTCACTAAAATTATTTTTGTACAGTTATTTATTTTGTAACTGCATATGTGAACTACTCCCCGTCGTCCACAGACCATGGACGACTTGTTTGATTGTATAGTGTTGTGATTGTAATTACGATGTACAAATATATATACATGCGTTGTGAAAATAATATATATTTGAAATGGAAATAATATATATTTGAAATGAAAATGAATATATATGAAATATAAAAGGATATATATATGAAATATAAAAACGATATATATATATATGTGAAATATGAAAACGATATATATATGAAATATAAAATGATATATATATATATATATTTGAAATGTGAAAACGATATATATATATATATATATATATATATGTGAAATATGAAAATGATATATATATGTATATATGTATATATGAAATATGAAAAAGATATATGTATGAAATGTGAAAATGAATATATATGAAATATGAAAAACGATATATAAATGAAACGTGAAAATAATATATAGTTGAAATGGAAATGATATACATATGAAATGTGAAATCATTATATATATATATATATATATATATATGAAAAGTGAAAACGATTTGATTGTCAAAAATATAATTTATAACAAATATATGAGATGTATAAAATTTTCATGTAATGGAATATTCGATTTTGATTAGAAATTGAATATGATGTTGAAATCATTTTGAAAACGAATTTAAAACAATTTATAAAATACATTTTAAGTGGAAATCGATGAAATATATATATATATATATATATATATAATATGTACATTATATATATATAATGGCATGAATAGAACGCGCCGCGCCACGGCAGTTCGCGACTTTCGACCATTGACTTGAATGGACATTATGGGAGATCCGACCATCGGATTCTCCTAAATCTGGAACCTTGGGTTCGTATCGAAAAGAGCTTTATAATGAATACAAGAAATCAGAAATCTAACGGTTGGATTTTGAATTATGTCCAAATCAAATTTGGAAAATGTCATTGTAAGTGCAGTTCGATGGCCGTTTATGGAAATCGACTGTACGGGCCTTGATAAAATTATTAAAAATATCGATAATTAGTGTAAAATCATAAGAATTGATTTGGAAACAATTGAGATGAAAAAATTCCATATCTGAAAAGATAAAAATAGATTTTTATCAAAATGAAGTAGTGATGAGCTAGAATTATAATCCAATATTTTTAAATAAATGAATTGAGTTTGAAATGGTTTTAAAAATAACCAGAATTTCCAATATATGAATTGGAATTAATTTGAATCGAAATTATCTTTGGAATATTTCGATATTGGATTCCGTGATTATACGGACATTGTGGAGGAATTTGGAAGACATATATATTGTTATTCCAATACGATATTTGTTGATTTCAGAATTTGATATTGAATATAAGCCAATATATTTTCTATTCAGAGCCTTGTATTTAATATCGAATTGGATTTGGTGTTTGTCGAGAACTGTGTTTAAATGACAATAGTTCTTTAACCCAGTTAAAGCAGTATTAATTTCCAGAAAGTTAAACAATCAATTAGGAAAGAATTGGGATTGAAACCAATTGGAATTTGAATAAATCTCTAATTATATGGTGAATGAATAAATGGTAATTGAATTTATCAAAACACGCGATGTGATTAAACCAAATTTATTTGGTTATTGATATTCATGATTTTGATTGATTGATTGTTTGGATTGTGCTTGACCAGTATATGAGCAAAATATGCTTTTACATTTAGCTTTGGGTTGGGTAGAAATACTGGTATGATAACGCCTTTTGAAGCACTTCACGATTTGACTATGAGGTGTTAGTGAAGTTATTGAGTTCATTTCAAATTTAATGAATGATTTTGAAATGATATTTTTCATAAGTGAAAGCAAATGTATTCCCGATTTTGGACAGGGAATATTTTAAAAAAATGTTTTATAAAATAGAAAGGATTTCGAGGGCTAAAACCCGATGATTTCGAAATGATTTGGAAATATATTATGTTTTTACGTTGTAGTTCATCACATATTCCGTTAGTTGCTATTAATGATGTATCTTTTTGGTGGCGGAGAATTTATTCTCTTACTTAACACCCTTCTTCGAGACGTACGAGCTCAAAGGTTACGTGATTAATAGTGACTGGTCCTATGTGTGAATTGTGATGTGAAGTACTATAGATTCGATTTTACTTCTGATTATTATGTTGTGAAATGATTTTCCCTACTTCGGGATATGAAATGATTTGGTAACCTGGTCTACTAAAAGTATGGGTGGGATCCAGTATCTTAGGGTGAGTGGTTAGTATGTAGCATGCTCCATGTGTGGGAGGTATATATATATATATATATATATATATATATATATATATATATATCGAGTTGCTTAGGTATGTGCCCTTTGCCTTGTCTGAGGGGAGCCCAATATTTGGTTGCATATGCATTGTTATTTTTTTGGAATTCATATTTCCAAAGATTTGTTTTGAAATCCCGAAGTGAAATCTACTTTGATATAAAAGTTAGATACGTATTTCAAATGAATTGAATTAGAAATCGGGAAATAAATCCTGAAGGAATAATTTTTGAAAATTGAATTGATTTGGAAAATCTAAGTGTGGTGATTAATCTAAATGGGTAGGTTGGGATATTGCATGTTGATTGATGCATAGTAGATCCATATCTATATTACTGATTGTTGTTTATACACTGGCATTCATGGGGGTAAACCCATTCCGCGTTAGCGGCGTGGTCCTGTGATTTGTCTAATTATTAAATAAGTTAATTTTAATTGTTTAGAGTTTCTCACACCAGTCCTATGACTGACCTATAGTTTTCTTTTCCCTTGTAAACTCGGGTGCCCCTATTTTCCACATAGGCGGTCAAGTAGTTTATGTTGCAGATATATGAGTAGGATTCTGGATTGAAGCTTAGAGCTATCCAGAGCATTGATAGTTTTCCGCTGTGTTACTTTATTTATTTTCCGCTGTGCATTGTATTACATTTGATGTAAATTAATCTTCCATTGTATTATATTTAGATATACTATGATATATTCTGTACTCTAATGTAACATTATTATGATGTTTATAGAAGTCTTCTATAATTTGTTATGATGTGTTGTAAGCCCAGAGTTAGCGTACCCGGGTTTTGAACGGTCTTGGTCGGTCTAGCGATCGATTAGGTCCGAGTGAAATCCATATCGTTACATATGGTATCAGAGCTTTGGTTAACTCAAATCTTTGGGGTGCAACTCGTTAGAATAGGATAAGAGACTCATTAGAGATAGGAACAACGATATCCTACGAAAGAATCCTCATTAGAGATAGAATCAACAGCATTCTAGAATGACTGACTCGTTAGAGATGGGGTTAGAAATACCTCAGAATGAGTTGAGAGTCATATGTTTATAAATATCATATTTGTGATTATATATATAATCTGGTTTTAAAAATATGATTTTGAATGTATAAAAGTTGTATGATTGAAAAGCTAACAAACTAATTGATTGTTGGTTGTGTTGTTTGATTATTAATTTAATTAATAAAAATATTGAATTGATAACACCATTAAGAGAATGTAAGGTGAATTAGCCAAATCGAATCACAATTTGAACTAAATTGAAATTGGTTGAAATTGCATACATGTACATGCCTATATATTGAACAGGTCACAGCAGGAGGCTAGAGCAGAGGAATAAAATTGTATGCCCGACAAATAGGTACATGTTTACTAATTTATTGGTTTTTAGTGATTTTATGAGCCGATTGGCTAGCCGCTTGGCTTTTTCGTTTTCTTTTTGAGATGAGAGGGCCTATTTGGTGGTTTGGGCATTTTCCCGATGCTCCTAGTACAAAGGAGGTTACGGCGAAATTTTTCGAAAATTTAGGGTATTAGCCAAATTTTTGAAAAATTTGAAAAGTTCTTAGAAACTAAAAAGTTAAAAAACTTAAGCCATAATGAAAATAATGAAAGTTGAGTTGAATAGTAAAACAACTTCCAGCTCCATTCCTTTTCGGGGACGAAAAGGTTTTAAGTGGGGGAGATTGTAGCAACCCGGAAAATCAGAACCAATTTAAAATTTTTATTTTAGCAGTTTTAATGAATTTTGAATTTTAAATTGAATTATTTTAAATAATAACAACGAAATATTAAATTTCGATGAAGTTAAAATGAATAATTTTATTTTAATTATATAACGAGCATGAAATGGCGTGCCAGTTTGAAAATTCGATTTCAAATGAATGTACAGGATTCAGAATAAATCGGATTTCAGCGAAACAAGAAATATTCGAATCTGTTTAATCATATCTTTCAAACGGATGTAAGAAACTGAGATTTCGTTTTATAAGTTGAGAGTTACGTCCAGTTTAAAATTCAGAAAAGTCACTGTGGAATTTATATATATTTTAATATATATAAAGGCCTTAAAAATAGCCATTTTGCAAACGACCTCCTTTTTTGACGAAACCACTTTTGTTGGATCCGGGATGTCGAATTATTGCTAGATTCCAATTTTCATAATTTTTGGAATTAATATGAGAGCGTGGCGAAGTAAAACGTGTTTTGACAAGTCAATTTGGATCAACCAGAAAAATGCCATTTTTCAAACGGTCTCTAAATTGGATGAAATTAGTTTTGTTAGGACCGTATCATCAACACAAAGCTAGAAATAATTTTTTAGGAATTTTTAGAGTCAGTATGTGGCCCCGGTAATTTAAAATGTATGTTCAAATCTAAAATTGAATGTTTTATATTTTAAATTTAACAAACACTAATCGTAACAACCGAACTGGCTTACGAAACATATTCCTTTGTGTTCTGAATGGGGGTATTTAGCTAGGGGCAATGGTCTTTGAGTTTGATTTGGAGTTTGAGATATTAAACTTCGATTTTTACAAAAAAAGGAATTAAAATAATAAAATGTTATTATATATATATATATTTATAAATTTCTCTTCAAAACCCTAGCCCTCGTTCAGTTTCCACCGCCGGCTTCAAATGAGTGGCCAATTCGCTCTGATATTTCTCCCTTAATTTTGATCGATCCACGCATTGAATCGAGTAGCTCCATACACAAATTTCTTCTGCTCTCCAAGATCTACCTCCTCTACGGTGGTGATCAATTTTATGGCAGGTGGTTATCGGATCTTGGCTTCAAAGCCGATGGTTTTGGGTGCAGTTTCCGATCTGCTGGGGACCTCGAATTAAACGTTGCGCTTGGCGTTAGGAAGGGGATCCGAAGGCGCGTCAGGGGGGCAAGTTGATGGAGGTCGCGACGATCATAGGAGGAACGGTGGCAACGTTTTTCTAGCAAGTGTTGGGTTCGTTTTTTACAGAAGGGGTCTCGAGGGAGAAAGCAGTTAATGGTGGGATTAGGGATTTTTTATGTAACACCCCACCTCCGCTAGGGTCACTCACAAAGGGAATGGACTAGGTTTGGTGAAGCATTATCGAGGTAAACATGCACAGAAATATTACAAGACAGAACATACACAAAACAGCGGAAGTAAAACAAATTTCATTACCTTATAAAATAAGGTCTAAAGCCTTTTACATCAGAATACATCAAAATCTGTCTTGCAATAGTAAAGAAGCATAAAACCTTTTCATAAATTATTCCCCAAAATAAAGCGGTGAAGCAGCCATAGCCAAGAGAAGACCAAGCTATACATGATGACCTTCAAGCATAAGAGGTCCGAACTAAACAACATCATTTCCTCCCTGAAAACCTGGGGGGGGGGGGAACGGAAGACAAAGAGGCGAAACAAAACAGGGTCAGTCATAAAGACTGGTAAGTCCTATCTACTTCCAGTATAAAAACAGGTAAAGGTAACATGACATGCATAAACTGAAAGTAAACATAAGAATGACGACAAGATAGATAAGCTAAACCAAGATAACTGGATGAACTACTGTAGCAAGATAAACTAAGGTATCATGATAAACTACGGTGTCAAGATAAATCAAGGTATCACATCGTCAGGTTTCTATCAGGTATACAATCCCAAGGTATCTGTCATGTATAACATCCCACGATATTTATCATGTATTTTTGCTCTGGACCTCCCGTACTAGTATCCCAACCCACGACATGTGTTAACTATGAATGTCCCTTGCCCAATGTCATGTAATGGTCCATGTCAACCTAATATATAGCATATGTAGGTTTTTCCCAACTCGTATGTTCCTTTCCATTTATAAGTTCAGTCCTTTGCCGTATGCCGTACGGGCTTTCCCATGTAAATCTATACCACCTCAACGTAGTACCATTTTATCCTTGAAGATATTTTGGACTGCTACCCTTGATCTGGTTATGTTTTCTTACCATGAACTATCGCGTGTTCACTTAGGATTTACGCCACCTAGGACCACTAGGGATTATGCTACCTAATGAACGTTTCCGTATCTCGGTTTGGGTTCAAGCCACCTAGGGCCACTAGGGATTATGCCACCCGTCAACCACGCCCTTTTATCCCACGTATGCATCGTGAATCGTTTTCCATGTCTAAACGCACAAGTATCTCAATGTGCCATCCGAGTTCCGTGCCAGGGCAAATCAAGAAATACGGAACTCGGCCGAGAGCTTTTAAGTCATCTGCCGATGCAGATATCAAGGTATGTTTTTGTATTCGTGGCTATGGTCCCACGTGACCCCTCCCTCAACTACAGAAAGGCAATCCAAGAAAAATCATGTATGAGAACTACATCCCGGCCCCACTATGCCCCACTTACCTATTGGCCAACCTCACCCATAACTCGATAGCAAGTATATGGTCTGTTGGGAGTTCTCTGCCTTTCCGTACGTACACGATTGACTAAGGATGGTAGGTAGTTGACGCGCTATCCAGGGCAAAAACAAGAATCGTCGACTTCACGCTAATCCATCCCAGTCTTTAGGTCGCTCGCATAGCAACCAAGGCATACTCTTGGTTCTTCTACCGCAGACCTTAACCTCTTGTGAGCCCAGGCGGATCATCTCCAACCTCACAGAGGGATACCAAGAGTATCCTCACATCCCCCGAAGCTACCGCTTCGTCATCCAGTTCGTTGGAGCCTTTATCTAAGTCAGATAATTCGCTCCTCAACGTGTGTCCAAGCGATGACCTACCGTATCGGGTTACTCATTTATCTGTGAACTGGTCCAATTTCCTTGACTAAGAATTATTACTTAGTTATCCTTAACTAAGGTTTACCACTTAGCTTCTCTTCCCGCTACCCTTATTAACTACGATTTTCAACCTAGTCCCCTGAGCTAGGGTTTTGTTTAATGGGTTAAGTGTTGTCATTCAAGTTCATGACTTAACCCGCCTACGAATCATGTCAAGATTTGGCTAAGTATTTAAGTTCTAGACCTGGCCCTACAGGTTGGTTAAGTATACCAAGAAGCTCATGACTTAACCCTATTCAATCATCAAGTCAAATTGGTTAAGTATTAGTTTGTCTTAACCCTATCAGATTACCGTGTTAGATTGGTTAAGCATAGATTACCTTAACCCCATCGGATTATCGTGTTAGATTGGTCAAGCATAGATTATCTTAACCCCATCAGATTATCGAGTCGGATTGGTTAAGTATGGGTTAGCTTAACCCCATCCACTAATCGTATTACAATGGTTAAGTATATTTAAACAGTCTTGTGACTTAACCCTACCAAGTTCTTATATTAGGTTGGTTAAGTATAGGTTACTTAACCCCATCAAATCATCATGTATAATTGGTTAAGTATAAGTTACTTAACCTCATTAAATTATCATGTTAAATTGGTTAAGTATTTGTTACTTAACCTCATTGAATTATCAAGTTTAGATTAGTTAAGTTTAGGTTAACTTAACTCCATCAAATTACCGTGTTTAGATTAGTTAAGTCTAGGTTAACTTAACTTCATCAAATTACCGTGTTTAGTTTAGTTAAGTGTAGGTTACTTAACCCCATTTAATTACCATGTTTAGATTAGTTAAGTGTAGGTTACTTAACCCCATCTAATTACCAAGTCGGATTAGTTAAGTGTAAATTACTTAACCCCATCCCCTAATTGTCTTATATGGTTAAGTGTCATTAAGAAATCAAGTCCGGTTCCACTTAACCTACCCATTCGTGTCATATCGGTTAAGTGTCATTAGTCAAAATTACTTAACCTTTTCATGTGGCATTAATTAGATTAATGCACCCCAACCTCTCACATTAGACTTTGTTGTGGTTACTAGTTAAGCCGGGCGGGTCCGGGTAGCTTTACACCACAACCTAGTCTAACCTCGGGTCTTAAGTGCTATATGACCAACTACTCACATTGGGTCCTATTGTTTGTAGCCACTAGTTAAGCCGGGCGGGTCCGGGTAGATTTATGCTACAAACTCAACCCAACCTCGAGTTGGCCACTTTCATGTTTGGTCTAGTGTCTTATTACACTTACAACCCATACATGTCTAGTTTCAAGTCCCATGTTTACCCCACATGTCATGTCCACATTTAGGTGTATCATGAGTGCCATATTTTCATGAAATCCCATGTCAAATTATCATGTCATAATCACGCACGTCTAACCTACCCTAAATCGTGTTTCCAACCCAAGTAAAAGCGAGTCAACACAGTAAGGATACTATGCTACATATTGGCCTCAAAACATGCACGATGTCAAAAAGGGATTGGCCACAAACATGCATGGTATCATAAGGGGTTTGGACTCAAAATATGCATTGCATCATAAGGGGTTTTTGGCCTCAAACATGCATAATGTCACAACGGGATTAGCCACAAACATGCATGATATCATAAGGGGGTTTGGGTTCATTTACATGCATAAGCCCCAAGTCATATTCATGTGCATATTTCACAAGTCAAAGTGGTTTCAAGTATTCATGCCAACATTCCGCAAGTAAAGGTTCAATCTTTCATGATGGACCAAGTTAAACATAACATAAGTGGCATGATTTAGTCACTAAGCATAGCCAAAAGTCATAGGTTCAACCAAAAGAGGCATGACAAGGTTCATATAGGCTAGCATACTTGGTTTAATCTCGTTTTATTCCATGCCATCATTAAAACTACCGTTTAGATCTAGAAGTAGCTAGAACTTACATAGCGTGGCAAGAGGGCTAGGAGCATGAATCGTCTTGACGAAGAAAGGTGGCTCCTTTGTTGAAGAATCGTCATGAAATTTGTGTAGCAACGTTGATCTACCCTCGATTTTATGTAGAAAGCTTGCACCTTTTGATTTGAACCCGATTTGAATGCATAAGCCCTTGGAGTTGGAGATGGAGGCCATGATCAAGATAGATTTTGGCAGCACTTAGTTGCTAGAATGATTTTTAGTGATTTAGGTTAGGTCCTAGGGTGTTTTGTAGAGATTAGGAGTAGTTTAGGCTCTTAGATTAACCCTAGGATAGATCTGAACCCTCAAAATCCATCACAGGCCAATAGACCAGACCCAAATGAGCAACTAGGTGCACCAGGTCGTCCAGACCCAACATGGGTTTTTGGGCCAGGTCGACACCTGTGTCGACTGGGCAGTCGACCTGCCCCTGGGCGTGTCGACTCCCCAGTCGACACCCCAGTCGACCTGGGGCTTGGGCGGGAATTTTTCCCGCCTAATCTGTTTGGCTCCATATTTGAATTTCGAACAGTTTTTGAACTTGAATTTTTCTGAAAATTTTGACGGGCCATAACTGGGTCATACGGACTCCGATTTTCGAAAACTCGGACTCTATTTCGCGTATTTTTCTGAGACGAACGCAATGGCATAGCCCGTTTCCCCTGATTCAGAATTTATAATTAAATTCTGCCTTGATTCTTGTCTTAGCATGTTGTAGAAATCCAGGTTGCTACATTTTAATTAATAATTAAATTAATTATCTTAATAAATGTCATTAATGTTTAGAATATCGTATCTTGGTCAAACAGAAATGAAATCATATGGTTTTAGAACTGTTGGTATCAGAAAAATGAGAGCTACAAGACGGAACTGACTAGAATAAAAATGGAGCAAGTCGGAATTTCGAGCAAATTCAAATCCGAACCGAACTGAAATTCAGATAAAAACTGATGGAGTAAATCCCAATGTGAGAATTTCTCACTAAAATTATTTATGTACAGTTATTTATTTTGTAACTGCATATATGAACTGCTCCCTGTCGTCCACAGACCATGGACAACTTGTTTGATTGTATAGTGTTGTGACTGTAATTGTGATGTACAAATATATATATGTGCATTGTGAAAATAATATATATTTGAAATGGAAATAATATATGTTTGAAATGAAAATGAATAAAAATGAAATATAAAAATGATATATATATATATGTGAAATATGAAAACGATACATATGTGAAGCATAAAAACGATATATATATATATATATATATGAAATGTGAAAACGATATATGTATATATATATGTGAAATATGAAAACGATATATATATGAAATAAGAAAATGATATATGTATGAAATGTGAAAATGAATATATATGAAATATGAAAAACGATATATATATGAAATGTGAAAATAATATATATTTGAAATGGAAATGATATATATATATATATATATATATATATATATATGAAATGTGAAATCAATATATATATATATATGAAAAGCGAAAATGATTTGATTGTCGAAAATATAATTTATAACACATATATGAGGTGTATAAAATTTTCATGTAATGGAATATTCGATTTTGATTACAAATTGAATATGAAGTTGAAATAGTTTTGAAAATGAATTTAAAACGATTTATAAAATATGTTTTAAATGGAAATCGACAAAATATATGTTATATATATATATATATATAATGGCCTGAATAGAATGCGCCGCGCCGAGGTAGTTCGTGAATTTCGACCATTGACTTCAAATGGACATTACGGGAGATCCGACCGTCGATTCTCCTAAAACTGGAACTGTTGGGTTCATATCGAAAAGAGCTTTCTAACGAATACAAGTAATTAGAAATCTAAGGGACAGATTTGGAATTATGTCCAAACCAAATTTGGAAAAGGTCGTTGTAAGTGCAGTTCGATGGCCGCTTATGGAAATCAATTGTATGGGCTTTGACAAAATTATTAAAAATATCAATAATTTGTGTGAAATCATAAGAAATGATTTGGAAACAATTGGGTTGAAAAAATTCCATATTTGAAAAGATAAAAATAGATTTTTATCAAAATGAACTAGTGATGAACTAGAATTATAATCCAATATTTTTAAATAAATGAATTGGGTTTGAAATGGTTTTAAAAATTTCCAATATATGAATTGGAATGGATTTGAATCGAAATAATCTTCGGAATATTTCGATATTGGATTCCGTGATTATACGGACATTGTGGAGGAATTTGGAAGATATATATATCGTTATTCCAATACGATATTTGTTGATTTCAGAATTTGATATTGAATATAAGCCGATATATTTTCTATTCAGAGCCTTGTATTTAATATTGAATTGAATTTGGGGTTTGTCTAGAACTGTGTTTAAATGACAATAGTTCTTTAACCTAGTTAAAGCAAGATTAATTTCCAGAAAGTTTAAAAATCAATAAGGAAAGAATTGGGATTGAAACCAATTGGAATTTGAATAAATCTCTAATTATATGGTGAATGAATAAATGGTAATTGAATTTACCAAAACACGCGATGTGATTAAACCAAATTTACTAGGTTGTTGATATTCATGATTTTGATTGATTGTTTGGATTGTCCTCGACCAGTTTATGAGCAAAATATGCTTTTACATTTAGCATTGGGTTGGTTAGAAATACTGGTATGCTAACTCCTTGTGAAACACTTCACGATTTGACTATGAGGTGTTAGCGAAGTTGTTGAGTTCATTTCAGATTTAATGAAAGATTTTGAAATGATATTTTTCTTAAGTGAAAAGAAATGTATTTCCGATTTTGGACAGGGAATGTTTAATAAAAATGTTTTATTAAACAGAAAGGATTTCGAGGGCTAAAACCCGATGATTTCGAAATGATTTGGAAATATATTATGGTTTTACATTGTAGTTCATCAGATATTCGATTAGTTGCTATTTATGATGTATCTATTTGGTGGCGGAGAATTTATTCTCTTGCTTAACACCTTCTTCGAGACGTACGAGCTCAAAGGTTATGTGATTAATAGTGACTGATCGTATGTGTGAATTGCTGATGTGAAGTACTATAGGTTCGATTATACTTGTGATTATTATGTTGTGAAATGATTTTCCTTACTTGGGATATGAAATTTGTTTGGTATGTGGATAAAGATTTGGTAACCCATCAACTAAAAGTATGGGTGGGTTCCAGTGCCTTAGGGTGAGTGGTCAGTGTGTAGCTGCTCCATGTGTGGGAGGTGCATATATATATATATATATATATATAAAGTTGCTTAGGTACGTGCCCTTTGCCTTGTCTAAGGGAGGCCCGATATTTGGTTGCATACTTGTTTGTATGCATTGTTATTGTTATGGAATTCATATTTCCAAAGATTTGGTTAGAAATCCCGAAGTGAAATCTACTTTGATATAAAAGTTAGATAAGTATTTCAAATGAATTGAATTAGAAATCGAGAAATAAATCCCGAAGGAATAATTTTTCAAAATTGAATTGATTTGGAAAATCTAAGTGTGGTGATTAATCTAAATGGGTAGATTGGGATATTGCATGTTGATTGATGCATAGTAGATCCATATCTATATTACAGATTGTTGTTTATACACTGGCATTCATGGGGGTAAACCCATTCCGCGTTAGCGGCGTGGTTCTGTGATTTGTCTAATTATTAAATAAGTTAATTTTATCTGTTTAGAGTTTCTCACACCAGTCCTATGACTGACCTAAATTTGCTTTTCCCTTGCAAACTCGGGTGCCCCTATTTTCCACATAGGCAGTCAAGTAGTTTATGTTGCAGATATATGAGCAGGATTCTGGATTGAAGCTTAGAGCTATCCAGAGCATTGATAGTCTTCCGCTGTGTTACTTTATTTATTTTCCGCTGTGCATTGTATTACATTTGATGTAAATTAATCTTCCGCTGTATTATATTTTGATATACTCTGATATATTTTGTACTCCGATGTAACATTATTATGATGTTTATAGAAGTCTTCTGTTATTTGTTCTGATGTGTTGAAAGCCTAGAGTTAGCGTATCTGGGTTTTGAACGGTCTTGATCAGTATAGTGATCGATTAGGTCCGAGCGAAATCCGTATCGTTACAATTAAGAGGCAAGGGCACGCACCATGATGTGTTGTGGATGCACGTTGGTCCATGTAGTAGTGGTACAGGTGCATTTTAACAGGTCATTGCGTGTGCAATGACCGGAATAGGGAAAATAAGCATCTATAACACCTGTATATATGGTTAAATCATTTTGTGATGGGCAAAGGTGTAACAACCCGTATTTTCAATAACCTGTAATAACATAAATCGAGGCAGAATTTAATTCTAAAATGGGAATCAAGGGAAACGGGCTATGCCATTGTGTTCGTCTCGGAAAAATACGCGAAATAGAGTCCGAGTTTTCGAAAATCGGAGTCCGTATGACCAAGATATGGCCTCGCGAAGTTTCACGAAAATTCCCAAATTAAAGTATACTTAATTAAGTGAAATGGGTTGTGTAGATATATATATATATATATATATATATATATAATTGAAAATTTAATAAATAAATATGCAAAAATGCTCAAAACAGCGAATTGGGAGAGGGGAATAACCGAACCGGCCGATTTTTGAAGTCGACCCGAGCCTGCTGGGTCGACTAGGGGTTAATCCAGGGTGTTTGGCTGTCAACCCGTGGGCCGATTCGCTCAAGTGCAGATTTTGCATTTGAATGGTTCTCATGGTCCATCTTTAATCTAAAGGCCCTAGATCGTTCCTACACTTGACTTCTTCCCCAAGACATGCTTTGATGGCTTGGATTGAATCTAGGGTTAATCCTATGGCCTAAAACACTTGCCTAATCTATAAATAAGACCCTAACCTACCCTAATTCATTCATAATTAAACCTAGTGACTAAACTATGGCAAAATGCTAGCTCTCATGGCCTCCACTAATTTTATGAAGAGGGTTGCATACTAATCACTCTCTAATCAACTTCTAATCCCTTCTTAGCATCTTAATCTTCTTCATTTGGTGTTCAAAGTTGCTAGTTGTGAGTTTCTATCACTTTGATGATCTTTTGGTAAACTAATTAGATGAGATGTGATGAGATTTATGGTTTTGTATGTGGGTTAATGAGCTTTGAATCATATGATATGATGTTAGCATTAATCTTATGTTTATGCATGTTGAGTATGTAAGCTTATGCAAGTTTAATATGATGTATGTTATGTTTGCATGATGCTAAATATGCAAGTTGTGGGCTATGTAATCATATGCATGTTATGCAAGTTCATGGTAATATGCTATGCAAGTTACATGTTTGTTAATATGCAAGTTACATGTTTGTTAATATGCAAGTTACATGTATGTAAATATGCAAGTTACATGTTTCTTTATATGCAAGTTACATGTTTGTTAATATGCGAGTTACATGTATGTAAATATGCAAGTTACATGTTTATTAATATGCAAGTTCATGATGACACATTATGCAAGTCTATAAGCTAATATGCAAGTTTGTTATGCAAAATGAATATGTAAGTTATGTGACATATTATATGCAAGTTATGTGACATGTTATGCAAGTTCATATGCAAGTTATGTGTTTGTTAATATGCAAGATGGCACCTTTGAAGCATGTTCATTCATATGCAAGTTGACACCTTTTATATGTGTTATATCATGAACGAAATTACGTGGGAACGATGGGGTAATTAAATGCATAAGTTAATAAGATTGTGTGAAATTAATATAATTATGCATAACACAAAATAAATAAACATAGTATGGGAATTTGCCTATTTGGTTAGGTGTACCCATACTATGTGTTGGGAATTTACCTATTGAGTTAGGTCTACCCCATGGGAATTTACCTATTAAGTTAGGTCTACCCATGTTAAGAAAACTTGATTAATTAGGGATAATTAATATAAAATTATGAGGGTGATTAATTAGGTGTAATTAATTGACTAAGACACGAGGTTGGACTCAGTTGTAGCGTAAAACTGCCCGGACCCAACCGGCTTAACCAGTTGCTACAAATGTTAGCCCAATGTGAGAGGTCTTAGGCACAAACTAAATACGTAATTAATGTAAAGACACGAGGTTAGACTCTGTTATGACATAAGGCTGCCCGGACCCAACCGGCTTAACCAGCGGTCATAAAAGACAGTCTAATGTGAGAGGTCTTTACAAAGGTTACGTTCTTAATTAATTAATTAAGAAACACTTAACCACATTAGCATGTAGAGGGACATGAGGGGTTAAGTGGGTGCCTCGGGTGGCATGAGAAAATCTAGTGGTTGCCTTGGGTGGCAATAGAAAATACGATTAGAATACTTAACCAAAATAGAACATGTAATTAAAACATGATTAAAGGGTTAAGTGGGATATACTAGAAAAAGGGACAAGCTTAGGTGGGTAGCTTGTGGAGGCCCATTTCAACCAGTAACCCATACGTATCTTTGTGGGCTCGACCCATGTCGAGGACGGGACACGCATACTGGGCTTGACTGTAAGAGGCAAACGGGTTAGCGGTGGCAACGCAAGTCCAACGGGCTTCATATGCGTGAGTGGGCCCGGGCTGGTAGGTAAGCCGTTGTTGCATCGAGTAGATATAAGCCGTGCACCTTTAATTTCATCAGGTTGCCACATTGGGGAATGATACATCCCACGGTGGGGCCAGCACGGGTATCTACGTTAGGGAGCCGATCGAATGGGAAGTAGTGTGTACACCTAGTGGATTGTAGGGCCCCGTGGCGCCTACTTGGTCACCTAGGGGTACGCAGGTACTAATTAGTAAATTTTATAAGTCCTTGGGTGGGATCAACCTTTAAGTTAGGAACGACTGGTGTGGTGCAGTTTAGTAATTTACCTTAGGGAGGGTAGATGCGTCTTTATCCTTTATCTTCGTTTAGTTGACTGCTTAGGGTAGCCATTCATCCCTATATGTTACCGTATATCAGTTTATGTCTTCTCTGGTTACTTTAACAATTGTATTGTTAAAGTTATAGGACTCGCTCAGACTTATGTCTGACCCTGTTGTTTTTATCTTTTTCCCAACCCTCAGGTCCTACGGTGGATCCTAGCAGTAGTGGAGCTTGATCGGATTGCTGTTCCAGTCTTTAGGAGCTTGGATAGATGTAAAGCTCCAGTTATCCAGTTATCTTTTCTTTTGTTTGGCTATTGTATGAGAGTGGGATTATGTACTTCTTTATTTTGGTGGATATTGTACTTGACCTTTATTGTGGTTTTATGATGTAACCAGACATGTTTTACTTCCGCTGTTATGAGATGATGTTTTAAAATTTCAAGTACTATTTATATCTGTCTTGTTGTAATTTTTCTGTTCTATATTCACTAAAATACTCCACCGATGCTATGGCATTCCCTTAGTGAGTGATCATAGCGGGAGTGGGGTGTTACACGTGGTATCAGAGCTTAAGGTTACCAGAACAGATAAAATTTTTGAGAAAAACTACTTTCTAAGAGTATTTTCGAAGAAAGTATTTTTAAAAGCATGTCTTCTAAGAGAAAAAGTTTTTGAAAAAGAAAAGCATAATCCCCAATAGCCATATCTTTATCTTTCGGAATCTCCTTTTTGAATCTTTCCTCTTTCGTTTCAGCATGGCTGAAGATCTTAACATCCCGGAGGGTTTAGTTATACCACTATGGTATAGGAGGTTGCAAGAGGCTAGGGCCGCGGCTGCGGGTCCGGCCAATGCTACTACACCAGAGACAACCGCTCCTCCTCCTCAGCCTAGAGTGGATAATTTTGCTAAGGTTTGCAAGGAGTTCAAGGCTATAGGAGGAAAACCTTTTCTTGGTTCAGAGACTTTCATAGAGGCTAGAGATTGGCTTAAGGAAGTGGAAGAGTTGCTAGATATCTTTGAAGTGGAAGAGGGAAAGAAAGTCAAGTTGGCGGCTTGGTTAATGAAGGGAGAGGCCTCATTCTGGTGGGAGGTCACTAATGGAGAACGCCCTGTTGACTCTTGGGCAGATTTTAAGCAAAGGTTTGGGGCTAAGTTTCTCTCAAGGGCGGAAGAGAATCTGTTTATGGAGAAGTTCTTGAATTTGAAGCAAGGGAATCTCACGGTGAAAGAATATGTCAACAAATTCAATCAATTAGCAAGGTTTGGCATAGAGTTGGTGAATACACCGGAGAAGAAGGCTTTGAGGTTCGTTAGAGGCTTGAACGAACCATTGCAAGGAATAGCTATGACTCACATTCCTATGGGGGCCACTTTTGAGAAGCTTGTCTACATGGCACTTATGCATGAGGATGATAAGAATTCTAAGGCACCAGAGAAAAAGGGGGATCAGAAGAAACCGCAACAGCAACAACAAGGCAAGGGCGGAAAAGGCAATGGTGACAAAAAGAAGACGAAGAAGAAGTGCTTCAATTGTGGAACACCAGGACACCTCAGTAAGGATTGTCGCAAAAAGAAGAAGACCGGTTGCTTTCATTGTGGTGAAGCAGGGCATCTTGTGAAAAACTGCCCAAAGAAGGGGCAGAAGACGGGGTCTACCTCAGGAGGCCAGGTGCAAGCTCTTATAGCACCACCTCAGTCAGGGGGGCAAGTTCAGGTTCTCTCAGTTCCACCGATTCAGCAGAGAGGTAGAACTATTTCCGTTGAAAGTCTGGTTTTTCTGTTTGATCATCCAGTTCGTACTTTGTTTGACTCTGGCGCATCGCATTCTTTTATCTCATCATCGTTAGTTGAGTCACTGCACTTAGACACCAGTCTAGTTGATGATCCCTTGGTTGTCTCAAACCCAATTGGGGGCTCCATATATCTGTCTATGATATGTTTGGGTTTGAAGATTTCTATACTTAGCGTTGAGTTTAGATGTGATGCTTTTGTATTGGGCTTCACGGGCTATGGGTTGATCTTGGGCATGGACTGGTTATCCAGTAATGGTGCCGTTCTTGATTGCGAAAGGAGAGTTGTCAGGCTCATGACCCGCTTGGGTAACACTCTCGAGATCTCTTGCAATCCCATGGAATCTGTTTTGCTAAGTTATCTTGAATCGCTCGATGCTTCGGTCGAAAGTTTGTGTTCTGTCAGAGTAGTCCGGGAATATCCGGATGTGTTTGAAGAAGTAAAGGGTTTGCCTCCGAAGCGGGAGATAGATTTCCGAATTTATTTGGTGGATAATGCCAAACCAGTGTCTTTGCCAGTACGCCACATGGCTCCTCGTGAGAGAAGAGAACTTCATAAGCAAGTAGGGGAGTTGCTTGAGAAGGGGTTCATAAGGCGAAGTATATCGGAGTGGGGAGCTCCAGTAGTGTTTGCCACGAAGGCGGATGGGTCCCTCAGACTTTGTGTGGATTATAGGGAACTTAATAAGCTCACGAAGAAGAATAGACACCCATTACCGAGGATAGATGATCTCTTTGATCAGTTGGTTGGCGCGTCAGTATTTTCGCAGATGGACTTAGCTACAGGGTTTCATCAGTTAAGAGTGGCGGAGGACAGTATAGAGAAGACTGCTTTCCGGACTCCGGATGGTTTTTATGAGTGGCTAGTGATGCCATTTGGGTTGACAAACGCCCCCGCATACTTTGTTGATCTCATGAGTAGAGTGTTCAGAGAGTATCTGAATAAGTTTGTAGTAGTTTTTGTGGATGACATCTTGGTCTTTTCCAAGAATGAAGAAGAGCATGCCTTACATCTCAAGGAAGTGTTGGAGACTCTTCGAGCGCATAGTCTTAAAGCTAAATTCTCTAAATGCCATTTTTGGAGAAGAGAAGTGCGATTCTTAGGGCATGTGGTCTCTAAGGAAGGGATAGCTGTGGATCCCGCAAAGATAGTATCTATCCAGGATTGGAAAGTTCCTAGAAATGCTACCGAGGTAAGAAGTTTCTTGGGGTTGGCAGGATATTATAGGAAGTTCATCAAAGACTTCGCGAAGATATCAGCCCCATTAACCCGCTTGACGAAGAAGAATCTGGTTTTCTCATGGGATGTAGATTGTGATGATGCTTTCCGACGGTTAAAGAGAGCTTTGACCACCGCTCCAGTTTTAGTGCTTCCAGATGGGAGTAAGCCGTTTGTTGTTTATACCGATGCTTGTGGAACAGGATTAGGCGCAGTCTTGATGCAGGAGGGAAGGGTAATAGCCTATGGAGGGAGACAATTGAGAGTGCATGAGAAGAATTACCCTACCCATGATCTAGAGTTGGCCGCGATTGTTTTCGCACTTAAGTCTTGGCGCCATTATCTTCTTGGTGAGAGATTCGAGTTGTTCACCGACCATAAATCATTGAAGTACTTATTCTCTCAGAAGGATTTAAACTTAAGACAGCAAAGGTGGATGGAGTTCTTAGCATCCTATGATTTCGAGATAGCGTATACCCCTGGTAAGGGTAACGTGGTGGCAGACGCCTTAAGTAGAAAAAGGCTATCTTTGAGTCCATTGTTCGTGGAACGACGAAGCTTGGAGTTTCTTTCTTTGTTTGACTTCAGACCTTCTGTTGATTTTGTACCTGGTTTGTTGGCATCCTTGGAGGTTAGACCTACTCTTTTGAGACGGATTGGCGAGGCTCAGCGAGACGACCCACAGTTGGTTGTGTTGGTAGAGAAGCTTATAAGAGGGGAGTCGTCCAGCCATTTGGGTAGATACACCATAGATGATAAGGGATGGTTGCATAGAGACGGTAGACTTTGTGTACCGCAAGATGAGGGTTTGAAGAAGGCTATTTTGGATGATGCACATCGTTCAAGAATGACTATTCATCCCGGTGGAGACAAAATGTACCAAGACATGAAGAGAGTTTTCTTTTGGGCCGGTATGAAGAAAGATGTGGCCGAGTATGTGGCTAGATGCTTAGTGTGCCAACAAGTTAAAGTGGAGCAAAGGAAACCCGGTGGGTTGCTACACCCATTGGAAGTTCCACAGTGGAAGTGGGATAGTGTCTCGATGGATTTCATCGACGGGTTACCGAGATCGAGGAAGGGCAATACGGGAATTTGGGTTGTGGTAGACAGACTTACAAAGAGTGCCCATTTTATACCCGTAAAGAGTAAGAGGACCGCTCCATGGCTTGCTTCAGTCTATGTTAGAGAGATTGTTAGATTGCATGGCGTACCATCCAGCATTGTGAGTGATCGAGATCCTATTTTCACTAGTGAGTTTTGGAGAAGTTTGCAAGAGGCGGTAGGGACTCAGTTGTGTTTGAGCACCGCATATCATCCTCAGACGGACGGTCAGACCGAGAGGGTGAACCGTATCTTAGAAGATCTTTTGAGGCTTTGTATCTTGGATTTTGGAGGTACATGGGAAGAACATCTTCCTTTGGTGGAGTTCGCATATAATAACAGCTTTCAGTCCAGTATTGGTATGGCTCCTTTCGAAGCTCTTTATGGAAGGCCTTGTCGATCTCCTACATGTTGGTGGGAATCTACGGATAAGATCTTGCTTGGGCCGGATATGGTTAGAGAGACTTCAGAGAAGATTGATTTAATTCGAAAAAGGATGAAAGCAGCGCAAGATAGACAGAAATCTTATGCGGATCGGAGAAGGACGGATCTTGAGTTTGAGGTTGGGGACATGGTTTTTGTCAAAGTATCTCCATTGAGAAATGTTGTTCGCTTTGGGTCCGTAGGGAAGTTAGCACCGAGATTTGTTGGGCCGTTTCCTATTAAGGAAAGGATTGGACGGATGGCATATAGGGTGGAGTTGCCCGACAGACTTAGTGGTGTTCATGATGTATTCCATGTATCACATTTGAGGAAGTGCTTACATGAGACCGCGGAGGTGGTAGAGCCGAGCTTGCTTAGAGATGTAGAGGTAGAGCGTGATGCGACGATTCGACGAGCTCCTACTCGCATCCTTGGGTCAGAAACTAGGAAGTTGAGGAACAGAGAAGTTCAGCTAGTTAAAGTGCAATGGGGAGATGACGAAAGCAATGCTACTTGGGAGACGGAAGCAAAGATGCGTTCTTTGTATCCATTTCTTTTTGAGAGTATGTCTTTTAACTTCTCCTTTATTGCTTGTCTAGTACTTATCTTATCTTTAGTATATCCTCTCGCTAATACCTATGACCTTTAGATAGGGTAAAACCTATGGTTGAAACATGTGTTTGAAACATGTTATGGTTGATGGATGCATATGGATGCAATTGTTTGCTAGTGGTTGCTCGTGGATGCATATACACACACATTAGGCACTAGATCGGCTCAGTCACTTCATGTTGCATATTGCATAAATGGATGTGGTAGTTAGATTGATGGATGTATCATGGCTGTGTTATCATATGGATGATGCATTTTTGTGTATGGTTGTGCACGCATGTAGAAATTTGTATGTGTCAATAGGGTTTCGCATACATATTGGATGCATGGCACTATCATGGTTTGCATTAAGGAGGTTTACTGTATCAGTAACCGCCTGATTTTCGCATTAGGTAAGTACATATACACACACTTTTGCATATATCCATCCAGCATTTAGAATCTTGTAAGGACAATGATTGCTCGTGGATGATGCTTTGAGTAGATGGATGATTGGATGGTAGGATACGTTCTTCCTAACTTGAAGATTTCGGGGACGAAATCCTTTAAGGAGGGGAGAATGTAACAACCCGTATTTTCAATAACCTGTAATAACATAAATCGAGGCAGAATTTAATTCTAAAATGGGAATCAAGGGAAACGGGCTATGCCATTGTGTTCGTCTCGGAAAAATACGCGAAATAGAGTCCGAGTTTTCGAAAATCGGAGTCCGTATGACCAAGATATGGCCTCGCGAAGTTTCACGAAAATTCCCAAATTAAAGTATACTTAATTAAGTGAAATGGGTTGTGTAGATATATATATATATATATTGATATATATATATATATATAATTGAAAATTTAATAAATAAATATGCAAAAATGCTCAAAACAGCGAATTGGGAGAGGGGAATAACCGAACCGGCCGATTTTTGAAGTCGACCCGAGCCCGCTGGGTCGACTAGGGGTTAATCCAGGGTGTTTGGCTGTCAACCCGTGGGCCGATTCGCTCAAGTGCAGATTTTGCATTTGAATGGTTCTCATGGTCCATCTTTAATCTAAAGGCCCTAGATGGTTCCTACACTTGACTTCTTCCCCAAGACATGCTTTGATGGCTTGGATTGAATCTAGGGTTAATCCTATGGCCTAAAACACTTGCCTAATCTATAAATAAGACCCTAACCTACCCTAATTCATTCATAATTAAACCTAGTGACTAAACTATGGCAAAATGCTAGCTCTCATGGCCTCCACTAATTTTATGAAGAGGGTTGCATACTAATCACTCTCTAATCAACTTCTAATCCCTTCTTAGCATCTTAATCTTCTTCATTTGGTGTTCAAAGTTGCTAGTTGTGAGTTTCTATCACTTTGATGATCTTTTGGTAAACTAATTAGATGAGATGTGATGAGATTTATGGTTTTGTATGTGGGTTAATGAGCTTTGAATCATATGATATGATGTTAGCATTAATCTTATGTTTATGCATGTTGAGTATGTAAGCTTATGCAAGTTTAATATGATGTATGTTATGTTTGCATGATGCTAAATATGCAAGTTGTGGGCTATGTAATCATATGCATGTTATGCAAGTTCATGGTAATATGCTATGCAAGTTACATGTTTGTTAATATGCAAGTTACATGTTTGTTAATATGCAAGTTACATGTATGTAAATATGCAAGTTACATGTTTCTTTATATGCAAGTTACATGTTTGTTAATATGCGAGTTACATGTATGTAAATATGCAAGTTACATGTTTATTAATATGCAAGTTCATGATGACACATTATGCAAGTCTATAAGCTAATATGCAAGTTTGTTATGCAAAATGAATATGTAAGTTATGTGACATATTATATGCAAGTTATGTGACATGTTATGCAAGTTCATATGCAAGTTATGTGTTTGTTAATATGCAAGATGGCACCTTTGAAGCATGTTCATTCATATGCAAGTTGACACCTTTTATATGTGTTATATCATGAACGAAATTACGTGGGAACGATGGGGTAATTAAATGCATAAGTTAATAAGATTGTGTGAAATTAATATAATTATGCATAACACAAAATAAATAAACATAGTATGGGAATTTGCCTATTTGGTTAGGTGTACCCATACTATGTGTTGGGAATTTACCTATTGAGTTAGGTCTACCCCATGGGAATTTACCTATTAAGTTAGGTCTACCCATGTTAAGAAAACTTGATTAATTAGGGATAATTAATATAAAATTATGAGGGTGATTAATTAGGTGTAATTAATTGACTAAGACACGAGGTTGGACTCAGTTGTAGCGTAAAACTGCCCGGACCCAACCGGCTTAACCAGTTGCTACAAATGTTAGCCCAATGTGAGAGGTCTTAGGCACAAACTAAATACGTAATTAATGTAAAGACACGAGGTTAGACTCTGTTATGACATAAGGCTGCCCGGACCCAACCGGCTTAACCAGCGGTCATAAAAGACAGTCTAATGTGAGAGGTCTTTACAAAGGTTACGTTCTTAATTAATTAATTAAGAAACACTTAACCACATTAGCATGTAGAGGGACATGAGGGGTTAAGTGGGTGCCTCGGGTGGCATGAGAAAATCTAGTGGTTGCCTTGGGTGGCAATAGAAAATACGATTAGAATACTTAACCAAAATAGAACATGTAATTAAAACATGATTAAAGGGTTAAGTGGGATATACTAGAAAAAGGGACAAGCTTAGGTGGGTAGCTTGTGGAGGCCCATTTCAACCAGTAACCCATACGTATCTTTGTGGGCTCGACCCATGTCGAGGACGGGACACGCATACTGGGCTTGACTGTAAGAGGCAAACGGGTTAGCGGTGGCAACGCAAGTCCAACGGGCTTCATATGCGTGAGTGGGCCCGGGCTGGTAGGTAAGCCGTTGTTGCATCGAGTAGATATAAGCCGTGCACCTTTAATTTCATCAGGTTGCCACATTGGGGAATGATACATCCCACGGTGGGGCCAGCACGGGTATCTACGTTAGGGAGCCGATCGAATGGGAAGTAGTGTGTACACCTAGTGGATTGTAGGGCCCCGTGGCGCCTACTTGGTCACCTAGGGGTACGCAGGTACTAATTAGTAAATTTTATAAGTCCTTGGGTGGGATCAACCTTTAAGTTAGGAACGACTGGTGTGGTGCAGTTTAGTAATTTACCTTAGGGAGGGTAGATGCGTCTTTATCCTTTATCTTCGTTTAGTTGACTGCTTAGGGTAGCCATTCATCCCTATATGTTACCGTATATCAGTTTATGTCTTCTCTGGTTACTTTAACAATTGTATTGTTAAAGTTATAGGACTCGCTCAGACTTATGTCTGACCCTGTTGTTTTTATCTTTTTCCCAACCCTCAGGTCCTACGGTGGATCCTAGCAGTAGTGGAGCTTGATCGGATTGCTGTTCCAGTCTTTAGGAGCTTGGATAGATGTAAAGCTCCAGTTATCCAGTTATCTTTTCTTTTGTTTGGCTATTGTATGAGAGTGGGATTATGTACTTCTTTATTTTGGTGGATATTGTACTTGACCTTTATTGTGGTTTTATGATGTAACCAGACATGTTTTACTTCCGCTGTTATGAGATGATGTTTTAAAATTTCAAGTACTATTTATATCTGTCTTGTTGTAATTTTTCTGTTCTATATTCACTAAAATACTCCACCGATGCTATGGCATTCCCTTAGTGAGTGATCATAGCGGGAGTGGGGTGTTACAAAAGGCCTGAGAAACTCAAACCCATAGTAGGCATAGATTATTCATATTTGGGATTGTTGCCAATCGATTGGCTAGTATTAGGGAATTTCCTCCTAATTATATTTATTGCTCCAAATTTGTAAAAGTGTAAAACTGTCATTATTATCACTGAGAGCAGTAAATCGTTTATGTCATTTCTACTATCTCTATTATATTTGTTCACTTTTGGGTGTGCACAGACAATTACCCTATTATGACACTAGAACTATTATTTTATTTATTTTTCCTTTTCTTATCATTCGTATCAGTAATCAAAATAGCTCATTAGACTATTTTTCTAACCTATTTTCTCTTTCCTTCTTACCTTTTTCTCCTCCTAGGCTCTCAGAGGGGAAGTACCTAGTTGGATATCTTAGCTGGTTCTTTCTTGAAAATACTCGCTAAAGATGTATTGTTTTCTTCTTTTTATATTTTTAGGGTTTTGTTGTTTCTTAGGCTATTTGGGAATTTTAATGATTTTGCACTTTGATATTGTTTCTTTTTTCACTAAGATTTAAGACATGATAATTTAAGACAATATGGTTATGTTGGAATAAATGATTTTATTATTTTAATATAAATTATCTTCTTCTTCTCTTGTAAAATTGTATTTTCTTATCTTATGGAATCTTAGTCTCTATGATGTTTTTGTCTTTATACCTACAACTCCCCGTATTTCTTAACGAGATTCCATATTAGGATATCTTAAAGGAATGTGGGGTGTTACATTTGGTATTAATGCCTTAGTTTACAAGATCACTAAAATTTTGTTTTAAATTAAAACTTTTTGAAATAAAACCTATTTTTCAAAAGCCAAATGTTATGTTGAAAAATAAAATACATCCCCTAGCAAAGTTACAACATTCCTTTGATTCCTTTAAATTCTAATTTTCTATCTTTTCTTTTTCACAGCATATCAGGATCCCCTAATATTCCTGAAGGCGTTCCTATATTGTAACACCCCGCGTATTCTATAACAGTGAAATTCACAAATTAAAGTATAACTAATTTCAAATCAAAGAATTAAGGGAAACGGGATGCGCCATTGCGTTCGTCTCGGAATTCTGCTTGAGATAGAGTCCGAGTTTACGTAAAACGGACTCCGTATGAAGAAGATATGGCCCCCGGAAGTTTCAGAATTCAGTTTAAAATTCAAACAGACCAAAACAGCCCAGAAAAACCAATTCAAAATCGGGCCCAATTGGCCAGGGCGGGAAAATTCCCGCCCAAGGCACCCAGGTCGACTTGGCAGTCGACCTGGGTCACCCGTGTCGACTACCAAGTCGACACGGTGTTGACTGGCGTGTCGACCTGGCCCCTGAGCCAGGTCGAACCCAGCCCCCCTGGCTGGCCTGGTCTATGTTTGGTCGATTTTCTGAGCCTTGCCTTGTCACTAGGGCTAGGTGTCAGCTCCTGGTTGGTCTCTCTTTCTAATGAATGGCTATTATTAAAACAAGCTCCATCGACGGTCCTAATCAACTCACAAACACTATAAAAAGTCCCTAAGACCTAGCCTAAATCATACTATTTCATTTTAGCCTCATGCAGCCGCCATTAAACCTAGAACTCTAAATTAAAAATACAAAGAACAAAATTGTAGAAGATGAAGGACGATTCTTGAAGGCTACAACTAGAAGCTACAACAACTACGACGCCTTAGACAACGGATTTGGGGCTATTTGATTTGGAATTTTGATTACTTGCTTCATATTGTAAGTTCTATGTCACTTTTTAGGCAAAAACGCTAAAATAACATGGACATGCCATGAATTGAAATCGGATTTAGGAACTATTATTAATCCATGTTTATATTGTTTAACTTTGAGTCATAATTTGGGAATATTGCTATGTCAATGTTGCAAGTTAAACTTATCATGATTTTGATGTTGTTATGAATCACTTGGTCTTAATTGTATGGCAAGTTGGACTAATACATGTCCATGGAATCACTATGTTTATTGAAATCTTTATGTTGATTAAACCATGCCTATGATGCTAATTAAACCATGTCTATGATGTTGATGGAACTACGCCTGTGATGTTAATATACCTATCATGTTAATGACAAATTGGGAATTGCTAGCTTATGTTGAAAAGTTGGAATCATTATGTTTATAATGCTAGATGAGAATCATTATGTTAAAAATGCTAAATTGGAATCCACTATGCCTATTAGAATTACCATGCCTTTAATGTTTCATGTTTGCAATAAAATTATCATTATGCCCGCAATTATTATTATGCCTATGATGTAAAGTTGAAATCACCATGTTAAACTAAGTTGGAACCATTACTATGCCAAGTTATCATCATGCTAGTATTGAAACCATGTGATATGTTAGAGCCTGTTTATTATGCAAGTGATGTTGGAATTGTCACATATGCCTTTCACATGTTTGGTGTTATTCCCCTTTGCCTCTTGAATTGTTTATGCTTGTGAATGAAGTACGTTTATATACGTTGGGGATACGATTGGGTAGAATAGGCAAAACTTGAATTGATTATAATCATAGACCATGAAATTTGGCATAAGTAGAACATGAAATATGGCACGAAAACTTGACTTGAACATGCCATAACTTGACTTAAAACATGCCTTAGTTGGGCACGAAGTTGACATATGAACATGCTATGGAAATAGCACGAATCTGCTAAGAACATGGGCATGACTTTAGAAAACAAGAAAGTGGCCAACTCGAGGTTGGGTTGAGTTTGTAGTGTAAATCTGCCCGGAACCGCCCGGCAAATCCAGTTGCTACAAACAATAGGATCCAATGTGGGTAGTTGGTCACATCGCGCTTGAAACCCGAGGTTGGGTTGAGTTCGTAGCGTAAACCTGCCCGGAACCGCCGGGAATATCCAGTGGCTACGAACAACAGGATCCAATGTGAGTGGTTCGGTGCATTAACGAATCAATTAATGCCAATTAGGGTTAAGTCATGAACATGAAAAGACAACTTAACCAACTTGAACACGATTTGTAGGGCTAAGTCATGAACTTGAAACGACAACACTTAGCCAACTTGACATGACACGTAGGCGGGTTAAGTCGCGAATTTAAATAACATACTTAACCACCTTGACATGACTGGACTGGAAAAGGATTAAGCCACGAATTACATGACTTAATCGGTTAGGTGGGTTAGGTCACGAATTACAAGACCTAATCTGTTAGGCGAAACCCTAGACACGACCCTTTTCAGTAGTAACCCTCTAGATGTATCAATGTACCCTGGGGCTAGGCTGGGTGGGGCATGATTACTGGGCTGATTGTAAGAGGTGAACGACGACAGTGGGGTACGCCAGTGTAGGTTCGGTGGACTACGGTCGTGCACGTAATCTGGGGCAGACACGGGGTATCCGTAGATTTATCTGTGCATCTTGAATCGTGTCAAGGGTTGACACCATAGGGCTTATACACCCGAAGGTGGACCCAACACAGGTGACTACATTCGTGATTATCCGTATGACACGGACACTTAACGATCTAGAACTTGTAGGGAGCCGATCGACTAGATAAGCGCTCCGTAGGACCCCGTACTTGGGTCAGACCCCGTTTCAGGGTCATTTCACGATATTGGGCCGTGGGATTTATTTCGTGATTAACTTGTGACCTGGGCTTAGTATACTAGTACAGTCGATGCAACGAATCTTGAACATGTGCTGCTTTATTTGACTTGTCTTGACTTATCATGATCACCTTAGTCTATCTTGCCTACCTTGACTCCATTCTTAAGTTTAGTTCCAGTTCATTCATGACATGTTGTTTTAACCGTTTTTACACTGAAAGTCACTAGGACTTACTTAGTCTTTATGACTGACCCTTTTCCTTTTGCCTCTTTTTCTTTCGTCCCCCCCCCCCAGGTTCTCAGGGAGGGAATACCGCAGCTTGACCAGCTTTCACATCCAGCTTAAAGAGAAAGAATGTATTGCTTGGATCTTTTTCGTTTTTGACTATGGCTTTGGACAGCAATTATGGGACTTATGCAGTTTATTTATGTTTTCTTTAAATAATGTAATCAAGACAGTTATGAAGATGATATGTTTTTGGAAGAATTGTAAGACAATTATGGCATGGTTTGTGTAACACGTATTTTGAGGAAATAAAACTTGTTGTTGTCTTCCGCTATTCAAAAATATGTGTTATTATATCTGTCTTGTATATCTGTGACTTATACTTATAAACCTCCACCAAAATTAGGGCATTCCTTTTGAGAGTGACCCTAACGGAGGTGGGGTGTCTCACTTGGTATCAGAGCATAGGTTTACCAGATACGATAAAAAGTTTTGAAAATTTAAATAAGCATTTTTAAAGATAAAATGTTATATTATTAAAAGGCAAAGTCCCCCAAAGCCATAAGGACTATCTCTTATCCTTCATTTTGAATCTATCCTTTTTGTTTCAGCAGGTCCGAAGAACTTAACTTGCCAGAGGGTATACCAATACCTGGTTGGTTTAGACGATTCTTAGAAGCAAGGGCCACTCAGCCAGGTCCTACCGTTCCTCCTCCTCCAGGTGCAGGAAATCATCCAGCTGCAGCAGCACCTCTTCCTCCACCTCCTCCGCGAGGAAATACTTTTTCTAAGATATGTAAAGATTTTAAAGCTATGGGAGGGAAGGACTTTCATGGAACTGAGTCCTTCGTGGCAGCTAGGAATTGGCTAAAGGAAACCGAGGACTTATTCGCCATCTTTGAGGTAGAAGATAGGCAGAAGGTACAACTGGCAGTATGGCTACTTAAAGGCGAGGCTTCCTACTGGTGGGAAGTCACCAATGCAGAAAGACCAGTGGAAACATGTGAGGACTTTAGGGCAAGGTTTGAGGCTAAATTTCTCTCAGAAGCTGAAAGGAGTTTGCAGTTGGAAAAATTCTTATTTCTTAAGCAAGGGAATATGACAGTCTATGTTAATCAGTTCGATGAGCTGGCTAGGTTCGGACTGGACCTAGTCAACACCCCGCACAAGAAGGCTCTCCGCTTTGTCAAGGGGTTGAATGAGCCATTACACAGTTTGGCTATGACCCATATACCCATGGGAGCTACGTATGAAAGGTTGGTGCAGATGGCATTGCTGAACGAAGAAGATAAGGGCAAGAAGGAGACAAAGGCAGAAAACTCTCAAGGGAAGAAAGAGGTCAAGCCCAACGATTCTCAGAATAAGAAGGTAGACTCCGAGAAAGGAGGCAAGAACGACAACTCATGTGATAAAAGGAAATGCAATTTCTGTGGTACGGAAGGGCACATATCCAAGGATTGTAGAAAAAGGAAGAGAAAGCAAGGTGAATGTTTTCATTGTGGGGAGACTGGACACATCAGCAAAGACTGCCCTAAGAAGCAGACTGGACCTTCTGGGGGTACATCGTTAACTTCTTCTAGATGCTTTGTTTTATCTTGTTTCTCTCCTCGATCCTATCTTGAGAACCATAGGTAGAATCTTTTTGGATGTAAACATGTAATTGAAACATGTTATGATTGCGAAATGGTTGCAAGTGGTCGCAAGTGGTTTCTCGTGGATGCATGAATACACATTAGGCACTAGATCGGCTTAGACACATTTTCATGTTGCATATGCATAAATGTATTTATTCGTATATGGATGAAGTTTAGTGTGTTGTCATATGGATGTTGCATTTATATATGAATGGTTGTGCACTCATGTAGAATCATGAATAGGATAATTTGCATACATAATGGATTCATGGCACTTACATAATTCGCATTAAGGAGGTCAACTGAATCAGTAGACCACCTGATTTTGCATTAGATAAGTACATGTACACACACTTCGCATATGATCATGAAGCATTAGAAGTCTTTTAAGGACAATGGATGCTCGTGTTTGATGAATGAGTAGATCGATGTTCGGATGGTAGGATGTACATTCTTCCTGAACTTGAAGATTTCGAGGACGAAATCCTTTTAAGTGGGGGAGAATGTAACACCCCGCGTATTCTATAACAGTGAAATTCACAAATTAAAGTATAACTAATTTCAAATCAAAGAATTAAGGTAAACGGGATGCACCATTGCGTTCGTCTCAGAATTCTGCTTGAGATAGAGTCCGAGTTTGCGTAAAACGGACTCCGTATGAAGAAGATATGGCCCCCGGAAGTTTCAGAATTCAGTTTAAAATTCAAACAGACCAAAACAGCCCAGAAAAACCAATTCAAAATTCAAAATCGGGCCCAATTGGCCAGGGCGGGAAAATTCCCGCCCAAGGCACCCAGGTCGACTTGGCAGTCGACCTGGGGCTAACCAGGTCGACTGGGCAGTCGACCTGGGTCACCCGTGTCGACTGCCAAGTCGACACGGTGTCGACTGGCGTGTCGACTTGGCCCCTGAGCCAGGTCGAACCCAGCCCTCCAGGCTGGCCTGGTCTGTGTTTGGTCGATTTTCTGAGCCTTGCCTTGTCACTAGGGCTAGGTTTCAGCTCCTGGTTGGTCTCTCTTTCTAATGAACGGCTATTATTAAAACAAGCTCCATCGATGGTCCTAATCAACTCACAAACACTATAAAAAGACCCTAAGACCTAGCCTAAATCATACTATTTCATTTTAGCCTTATGCAGCCGCCATTAAACCTAGAACTCTAAATTAAAAATACAAAGAACAAAATTGTAGAAGAGGAAGGAAGATTCTTGAAGGCTACAACTAGAAGCTACAACAACTACGATGCTTTTGACAACGGATTTGGGGCTATTTGATTAGGAATTTTGATTACTTGCTTCATATTGTAAGTTCTATGTCACTTTTTAGGCAAAAACGCTAAAATAACATGGACATGCCATGAATTGAAACCGGATTTAGGAACTATCATTAATCCATGTTTATATTGTTTAACTTTGAATCATAATTTGGGAATATTGCGATGTCAATGTTGCAAGTTAAACTTATCATGATTTTGATGTTGTTATGAATCACTTGGGCTTAATTGTATGGCAAGTTGGACTAATACATGTCCATGGAATCACTACGTTTATTGAAATCTTTATGTTGATTAAACCATGCCTATGACGCTAATTAAACCATGTCTATGATGTTGATGGAACTATGCCTGTGATGTAAATATACCTATCATGTTAATGACAAATTGGGAATTGCTAGGTTATGATGAAAAGTTGGAATCATTATGTTTATAATGCTAGATGAGAATCATTATGTTAAAAATGCTAAATTGGAATCCACTATGCCTATTAGAATTACCATGCCTTTAATGTTTCATGTTTGTAATAAAATTATTATTATGCCCGCAATGATTATTATGCCTATGATGTAAAGTTGAAATCACCATGTTAAACTAAGTTGGAACCATTACTATGCCAAGTTATCATCATGCTAGTATTAAAACCATGTGATATGTTATAGCCTGTTTATTATGCAAGTGATGTTGGAATTGTCACATATGCGTATCACATGTTTGGTGTTATTCCCCTTTATCTCTTGAATTGTTTATGCTTGTGAATGAAGTACGTTTATATACGTTGGGGATACGATTGGGTAGAATAGGCAAAACTTGAATTGACTATAATCATAAACCATGAAATTTGGCATAAGTAGAACATGAAATATGGCACGAAAACTTGACTTGAACATGCCATAACTTGACTTAAAACATGCCATAGTTGGGCACGAAGTTGACATATAACATGCTATGGAAATAGCACGAATCTGCTAAGAACATGGGCATGACTTTAGAAAACAAGAAAGTGGCCAACCCGAGGTCGGGTTGAGTTTGTAGTGTAAATCTGCCCGGAACCGCCCGGCAAATCCAGTTGCTACAAACAATAGGATCCAATGTGGGTAGTTGGTCACATCGCGCTTGAAACCCGAGGTTGGGTTGAGTTCGTAGCGTAAACCTGCCCGGAACCGCCCGGCAAATCCAGTGGCTACGAACAACAGGATCCAATGTGAGTGGTTCGATGCATTAACGAATCAGTTAATGCCAATTAGGTTTAAGTCATGAACATGAAAAGACAACTTAACCAACTTGAACACGATTAGCAGGGCTAAGTCATGAACTTGAAATGACAACACTTAGCCAACTTGACATGACACGTAGGCAGGTTAAGTCGCGAATTTAAATGACATACTTAACCACCTTGACATGACTAGACTGGAAAAGGATTAAGTCACGAATTACATGACTTAATCGGTTAGGCGGGTTAGGTCACGAATTACATGACCTAATCTGTTAGGCGAAACCCTAGACACGACCCTTTTCAGTAGTAACCCTCTAGATGTATCAATGTACCCTGGGGCTAGGCCGGGTGGGGCACGATTACTGGGCTGATTGTAAGAGGTGAATGACGGCAGTGGCGTACGTCAGCGTAGGTTCGGTGGACTACGGTCGTGCACGTATTCCGGGGCAGACACCGGGTATCCGTAGATTTATCTTTGCATCTTGAATCGTGTCAGGGGTTGACACCCTAGGGCTGATACACCCGAATGTGGACCCAGCACAGGTGACTACATTCGTGATTAGCCGTATGACACGGATACTTGACGAGCTAGAACTTGTAGGGAGCCGATCGACTAGATAAGCGCTCTGTCGGACCCCGTACTTGGGTCAGACCCCGTTTCAGGGTCATTTCATGATATTGGGCCATGGGATTTATTACGTGATTAACTTGTAACCTGGGCTTAGTATACTAGTACAGTCGATGCAACGAATCTTGAACATGTGCTGCTTTATTTGACTTGTCTTGACTTATCATGATCACCTTAGTCTATCTTGCCCACCTTGACTCCATTCTTAAGTTTAGTTCCAGTTCACACATGACATGTTGTTTTAGCCGTTTTAACACTGAAAGTCACTAGGACTTACTCAGTCTTTATGACTGACCCTTTTCCTTTCGCCTCTTTTTCTTTCGCCCCCCCCCCCCAGGTTCTCAGGGAGGGAATACCGCAGCTTGACCAGCTTTCACATCCAGCTTAAAGAGAAAGAATGTATTGCTTGGATCTCTTTCGTTTTTGACTATGGCTTTGGACAGCAATTATGGGACTTATGCAGTTTATTTATGTTTTCTTTAAATAATGTAATCAAGACAGTTATGAAGATGTTATGTTTTTGGAAGAATTGTAAGACAATTATGGCATGGTTTGTGTAACACGTATTTTGATGAAATAAAAGTTGTTGTTGTCTTCTGCTGTTCAAAAATATGTGTTATTATATCTGTCTTGTATATCTGTGACTTATACTTATAAACCTCCACCAAAATTAGGGCATTCCCTTTGAGAGTGACCCTAACGGAGGTGGGGTGTCTCATATATCCGGTTGTTTCCATAGATATTTAGGGGCTATGAAGCCCGTTGAGAGATAAGAACATGCATAAGTTCAAGCACCCGTTGCGGTGGTTGCTTCCAACCCAATGGTCGCTATGATTTTTTCTATGTTTTGTAAGGACTTCTCTAATTTCGACATTTCGACTACCGAGACATGTGGAGGTGTGCACCCGGACTAAAGAAACTAATAGGATTTTTGGGTTGTTGGAACTTGAGGATGGATGAGAGTTCAACTTGGCAGCTTAAGGAAAAAATCCTCATTTTGGCGGAAGATTTTTGAGGCTGAGGGAAGACATATGGACTGGGATGGATTTATAAATAGGTTTAAAAGAATGTTTCTATCACTTATTGAGGAAGGAATGCAATTAAAGCTATTTTTGAATCTGAAGCAAGGAAATTTGTTTGTAAAGAAATACATCAACTAATTCAACGAGTTGTCGAGAATTGGCATGGACTTTGTTAGCACAACTAGCAAGAAGGCTATTCGGTTTGCGAGAGAATCGAATCAACCTATCCAAGGTTTGGCAATGACTCACATTCATATGGGAGCAACATATGAGGTTTTGATTAAGATGACATTGATGCATGAAGACAAGAAGGAAGAGGTTAAGGATGATAATAGTGGGGATCCTATGTTTTCTATTCCTAAAAAAATGGATCAATAAGAAGGACAAGAAGAAGCAAGGTTGGAATCCTTAGAAAGGACAAATCAAGATTGAGATAAGGTGCCATGAATGTTGAATAACATAACATCACTTTAGGGATTTTAGGAATTTGAAGGGAAAGTGTTTCCATTATGGGCAAGCAAGTCATTATAGTAGAGCATGTCTACAAAAGGCTGGACAAGGGTTGGTACGTTGATAGCTCAGGTGCATATATTCGAGGCAGCTCCGGCTAATAGTGGCTAAGATAGAGGTAGGAGAGTTTCAGTTGAAGATTCGTTCTCTATCTCTTATTTTCCTATACACACTCTTTTCAATTCGGGAGTTTTTGATCATTACTTTGTTTCTAGTACTTTGGTTGATTGTCTACACTTAGAAACCTCACTAGTTACCGATGTCATAGTAGTTTCAAACCCTATAGGTGGTTCAACGCACTTATCTATGATTTGTAAGGGTTTGAAAATTTCTATATTGGTTGTTGAGTTTGATCGTGATGCCTATGTTCCAGCATATTCGGGGTAGGGGATGATCATAAGGACGGACCGCTTAGCCATGTATGGGGCTGTACTTGACAGCTAAAGGAGGATCATCCATTTTATGACATGTAGTGGTAGGACCCTAGAGATTTCTTGCGACCCACGAGAGTCAGTCATGCTGAGTTTTAATTATTGCCTAGATTCTTCTGTTGATATATATCTTTTGCTTAACCAATAAAGCATGAACTAATCGTTTCTTATGTGGGCATACTTCCATCTACCATTTCAAAATTCTTGCTTCCTATTTGATTCTTCTCTTTCCTCATTCCACCCAGTACTTCCATGCAAATTAAATTATTTTCAAAAGTCTCCAAAACAAAGTCATTCCGAACCCAAAAATTGTTTTTCCCTTTCCCTCTTCCACTCTAACTTCCTCTCATACTGTCCTCCGCCAATTTCCTTGCCCACCATTCACTCGCTTTTCCTTCTCTTTTCGAAAATTAAATTTATCCTCATCAATCTAAAAAAATAAATCTTTCCAAGCCCTAAAACTATTTAACCCCTTCTCCTACACTATCATGAGGTAATCCTCTACTCTGTCATTTAATAGATGTTTCTATGTCTTTTTTGTAATTCAATTTCTAAGCAATCGAAGTGAATCGCATGGATTGTACTTCTCCCACGGTAACTCATTTAAAAATTTAACTTCGAACCTTTTAGATGATGGAGGAGATTGCCGCTGTTTACGGTAATGGTGTTGTTGGGGGAGAAAAGGCAAAAGTAATTTCCTATTTTGGATGTGAAGCCTTCAAAGATTACAACAGTATGTGTTGATGATGTCCCTTCTTATTTAAATTAATTCTGTTCAAATTTTTTAATGTTTCGCATATGATACATTGCATTGTGAAGACTGTTGTTCGTTCACAGTTTGTTATGTATTACTACATAAAAGTTACATGTTTTGTTTCACAAAAAACAAACTTTGCTATAGTTATTTTCAAAACTTTGCTATAGTGCAAAAATAATATATGATTAGTATTAACTTCCCACTATTTGCACTGGTAGGAAGATATATACAGTAAATCTGTAATTGTTCGTGTCTCCTCTTCATTATCTATAATCCACAGATTTGAGAACTACTAATGAGTTAAATCCTTTTGTACGAAGATTTCGAGTGAAAACCTAAAACTTCATATTTATGGATGCAACAGTGGTTTCAATGAAGGCGCCTCCTTCTTCGTTGGAGACTTAATGACTTCTCAACTCAAAATGGAGTGTTATAGTTTATTAGCAATCTATTTTTAAACTAATTTCTATTATATCACAACAATGATTTAAATTAAACTGGACATTCATATACATGTTTATATATATGCTTGTATGACTCTTCTTTTTATAAGGTTACACACACACTAAAATTAGTACACGACCTTCATGAAATCTCATAGTAAGCAAAAGAAGTATAGCGCAATAGTAAATTTAATAGGGTAAACATAGTTGGTAGGATTTCGCCTTATTCTCAACCTAGCCCAGTTGCATGTTGGATTTTCATATTTTCGCTAGACTCTACCACCATTCAAACGATTTCTATATCTTTAACACATAAAATAATTCTAAATTTTAGTTCTTTCAACCACAAGAATTTACCATACATGTTACAAAAGATTGTACTAAGAAAATGACATTTTATTGATGGTTGTAAACCTTTCTGCACGATGTGGATTTGGTGTATAAAATTTAATGGGAAAAATGGTAATGTTGATTTGAAATTATTATTTTGTTCATATGATGATGACTATGTGATCAAAGGATTTTGGCAAAACAAAGCGGTATGTGTGTATCATTGTTCATTTTGTGTTTCCACTCATATTAAAACACCCCATCTCCGTTAAGGTCACTCACAAAGGGAATGCCTTAACTTCGGTGGAGCGTTTTAGGTAAAAGATGCAGTTAAATTACAAGACAGACAAACAAAGCAGTGGAAAATAAAGTCATTTTATAAACAATGTAGTTCAGTCAAGCTTTTACAACCATTGTCTCAATCATAATTAAAATAAACATAGAACTTATGTCTTGATTCAAAAACTTCCAAGTATAAAAGAAGCACAAAAATATAACAATGATATTCCCCAATAAAGCATCAACCAGCCGTAGCAGTGGAAGAGAGAGTCTAAAGCAATACATCGAATATCTTCGAGCTTGGAAAGAAAACTGAGCTAAGTGGTAACATTTCCTCCCTATGAACCTTGGGGGGGGGACATAAGTAAAGAGGCAAAACAAACTAGGTCAGACATAAGTCTGGTAAGTCCAATGACTTTTAGCATATAAATAGGTAAAAGCATTATGACATGAATAAACTGAATATAAGACAATATCGTGATAACAAGGATAACAAGATAACATACAATTAGCATAGATATGATAAGGCAAGATAAACTGAATGTGTTTCTACTATTTCGCTGCTTCACTACTACCTTGTTATTTTGATTTTTTATATCTCTTCACCGCCTAACTAGAGTCCGAAATAGTAATCTATGTAAAATGATAATATTACAGCGTGATCCTAATTCCCACAATTGTAGTATCCTTTAGGTGTACATCTAGTATGAGGATCTTACCTCAATCAGCCTAATTGCCAAAAAGATGTTAGATGTACCCTTACTACCCTATCGATCGGCTCCTTACTCGTATTAACTTTCCTTATGTCTATGTCAATCAGCCCTCTCTTGCATGTAGATACCCGGAGCTGGCCCCACCATAAGGTGTATCAATCCCTATGATAGCGACCTGAAACGATTCAAGATGCAAAGTGTATAACAACTGGTACCCTATGCCCGCATTTTCCCACTCCAGAGTACGTGCACGCCCGTAATCCGTCGGAACCTACACTGACGTACCCCCTGCCATTATTTTGACCGCTTATAATCATCCCAGTAATCGTTCCCCACGCTACGTAGTTTCATGGTACCTTGATACATCTATGTGGGTTACTGCTGAAATGGGTATCCGTTACTAAAATTTCTTACTGGTTAATTTTGTGGGCCAATATTTACTAATATTACCCACCAACCCGATATGTACTTAACCCTCCCACTGATTCAAACATGTTAACGAGTTAAGTTTGTGGGCCTATATGTACTAATATTACCCACCAACCCGGTATGTACTTAACCCTCCCACACATTATGTCATATTGGTTAAGTGTTGTCGATTCATGTTAACTTAACCCACCTACTCATCATGTCATGTTGGTTAAGTGTTTCTTATTAACCCTTCTCACTCATCATGTTGGATTGGTTAAGTGTTTCCTATTAACTTAATCCTGTTCTTTCATCATGTTATATTGGTTAAGTATTTCCCATTAACTTAACCCCATTTGTTCATCAAGTTACATTGGTTAAGTGTTTCTTATTAACTTAACCACATGTGTTCATTATACTGTATTGGTGAAGTGTCATCAATCAATTCAACTTAACTTAACCCACCCACTTGTCGTGTTACATTTGGTTAAGTGTTGCCTTCTTGTGTTAACTTAACCCTTCCCATTCATCATGTTATATTGGTTAAGTTTTGCTCTCTTGTTTTAACTTAACCCTACCCATTCATCGTGTCATATTGGTTAGGTGTTTCTTATTAACTTAACCCTTTTCATTCATCATGTTGTACTTGTTAACTTAACCCTGCCCACTTGTCTAATTAACATGTTATAAGTATTCTAAATTTACTTAACCCCATCTTCTTATCTAATTAACATGTTATAACGGTTAAGTGTTCTAAATTTACTTAACCCCATCTTCTTGTCTAATTAACATGTTATAACGGTTAAGTGTTGCCTTAGTTAACTTAACCCTACCATTCTAACATGTCTCGTTCATTAGCATTAATTGATTTATTAATGCACCAACTTCTCACATTAGATTTATGTTGTTGCGGTTACTGGATGTGCCAGGCGGTTCCGGGCAGTTTTACACCACAACTGAATCTAACCTCGGGTTTTTCTTGGGCAGATGCACTAACCTCTCACATTAGATAGGTGTTTTTGTAGTTATTAGATGTGCCGGGCGGTTCCGGACAGTTTTACACTGCAACTCAATTTAACCTCAGGTTAGGCATGTTTATCTTTTAGCATATTTATCGTACATGTCCAAGTCTAGATTTTATATGCTAATTATCCCAAATTCACAAAACTAGTCATGTTCCAATTCTCAAGTTATACCTCAACAAAGCTAATTACAAGTCATGCCCGACAAGTTCAAATTCAAGTTATTACTCAACATAGGGTACACCCAATCTTCCTAAATTTGCAATATTAGTCATGCCCCAAAAATCAAAATATAACACATGCCCTAAGGTTTAGTCATATCGCACCATACAAAATATTCTCCAAAAACCCCCAACCATGATTCACAGTATAAACTATGCCAAATTATAGCCTTTAATTTCAGTGCATGCCAATTTCCCAATTTTATGTGTGTTCGCATTCAACAGTTATTCCCATCTTACTATAGGTTTTCATGCCTAAGCCATATATCACTATACACAATAATCTTCTTCTTCCAAGTCATAAACTACAATATATATATATATGCCCTAATTTTAGGTCTTAAACCACAACATGTACTATGCCTTACATGTTTACAGTTCAATTTACGCCCCAAACCCAAAGTCATATGTCCAATATACTTTATGCCTCAAATCTCAAGTCATACGTTCGATACACTTTATGTTACAAAAGTAACATGTGTTATGTCCTCAAATCAATTACAAATCAGTTATGCCCAATTATACATAATTTAATACTTTTCCCAATTTTTAGCGCTGGTTATGTCCAAGTCATATATTATGCCCAATTTTAGCGCTGGTCATGTTCAAGTCATATATTGTGACCAATTTTGTTTCCAACGTACGTTCATCTCTTATGAGATTTGGCTCAGGCTCGCAGTAGCCTGGCTATAAAAACAAAAAGGGAAGAAGGAAAGAAGAGACAAAGAATGGACATAATATTATCAAATGAGGTAGATCCAGTGGATATAGAAAGATAGATAGAAATAGGCATAATCTCAGATTCAGATTTATTATAATATCAGAATCACGATTAACTTTTATTTCTGAAAGTAACATGAACGTACAAATTACAGAACGATCTTGAATTCTGGGAACTGATTTCTGAATTTGATTAGCAATTCCTTTGACGTAGACTTTGATTGTTAGCTTGAAAACTCTAATTTGATTGATTAAGGTGGAGGCTAGGTCACTTCAGGTTTTATCAGCATATAAACGCTTATGAATTCGTATAGAGAAAACAATAGGTTTAGGGGTCTTTTTATAGGTGTATAGGGAGATTTAGAGCCTCCAGATCAGTCTAGAAGTCATCAGGATTGTTCATTGCAGAAAAATATGTCACACAGCGAATCAGGGAGCGACACATCAGCCAAAACACGTCGGTCAGAAATTTTCGTCCAGATTTGGAAAAGGTGTTGACACCCTATAGGGGGCATTGACACTTATCTCGACTCCCCTATAGGGGGGGTCGACTCCTATGTCGACTCCCCTTAAGGGGGTTCGACACCTATGTCGACTCCCCCTAGGGGGGTCGACACCTGTTGAGCAGGAATTTTCCCGCCCACTTCCCTTTGGTGGATTTTGAATTTTTGACCTGTTTTGAACCTTATGGACTTATATTACTCATATATAATCTTCCTAATGCGTATACAAACTTGTAAGGCTTATAACTCCTTCATACATTATCCGATTTACGCAAACTCGGACTCTATCTCAAGTAGAATTCTGAGACGAACGCAATGACGTAGCCCGTTTCCCTTAATTCCTACTTTTAAAATTAAGTATTCTTTAATTCGTCACTTAATATTCATAGGAAATATGAGGTGTTTCATTCTCCCCTCCTTTAAAGGATTTCGTCCCCGAAATCTCCAAGTCAAGGAGAATGTATGCTAACATCCAACATCCATCTACTCAACCATTCAATCACAGGCATCCATTGTCCTTAAAAAGATTTCTAATGCTTTTCATGATTGTATGCATAGTGTTTGTATATGTCCTTATCTAATGCAAAATCAGGCGGTCTACTGATTCAGTTGACCTCCTTAATGCAAATTACATCAGTGCGATGAGTCCATTAGGCATGCAATTATTCCTAATCATACTTTCTACATGAGTGCACAATTATCCATATAAATGCAACATCCATATGATAACATATCAAGTTTCAATCCATATACATAAAAATTCACTCATGCATATGCAATAGGAAAGTGATTGAGCCGATCTAGTGCCTAATGTGCGTATATGCATCCACGAGCAACCACTAGCAAACACTTACATCCACTTGCATCCACCAAACATAACATGTTTTAAACACATGTTCACATCCATTGGCTTCTACCTAAGGATCGAGGATAGGATCGAGAGGATATACTTAAAAGATTAAGACTAGTAAATGAACTTTACAGAAAAAGAGAGATCAAGGATATATCCCCAGAAAGGGTATGATGCGCGTATCGTCTTCAGTCTTCTAAGTCGCATCTTCTTGAGCTTCACTCCATATTGCTCTGACTGTCTTAACTACACGATTTGCATAGCTTATTAATTTCCGTTTCCAGAATATGCGTTGGAGCTCATTTCACTGTCGCCTCTCGTTCCACCTTCTCTTCTTATAGTATACTTGGCACTACAACCTCTGCCGTGTCATGCTAATATTCCCAGAACTATCTCTTGAAAATAAACAGATGCTAACCATGTTACCATGTGTATATACTAAGATGATTAGATTCTTCTTCGTCAATCTAGTAAGTGGGGCCGATACCTTCATAAAGTTCTTAATTAACTTCCTATATTAGCCCGCAAGTCCAAGAAAGCTTCTTACTTCTGTTGCATTCCTTGGGACTTTCCAGTCTTGCACTGCAACTACTTTTGCGGGATCTACTGCTATCGCTTCTTTGGGCACCACATGTCCTAGAAACCTTACTTCTTCTCTCGAAAAATGACATTTTTGGAGAACTTCGCCTTAAGTTGATGCACTTGGAGGGTATCCGAGACTTCTCTTAGGTGCAAAGTATGTTCTTCCTCATTCCAAAATATCATCTATGCACAAGCGAAGTGAATCATCTGCTTTTGTAACGAAAATGACTGGAGCACCCCATTCAGAAATACTTCGCGGTAATAACCCTTTTTCAAGTAACTCTTTTACTTGTTTATCGAGCCCTTCCTTTCCCTTGGAGTCATGTGTCGTACAGGTAATGCAACTGGCTTTGCATTGTCAACTAGATATATGCGGAAGTCTATCTCGCGTTTTAGTGGATAAACCCCTAACCTGATCAAAAACATCTGCGTACTCATGGACTACTCTAACGAATCGCAAATCGTTGAAAGATGCATCAAGTGATTCTAGGTAGCCAAGACAAACTGATCCGTTAGGATCGCATGAAATCTCGAGGGTATTCCTGAGGCAAGTCGAAAGTCTAACTACCCTCCTTTCACAATTATTAGCTATCCAGTCCATGCCTAGAATCAACCCATAGCCCATGAAACCAAAAACATAAGCATTACACTTAAACTCAACACTTAAGTAGCTGTTCTCAAATCCTTACAAATCAAAGATAAATGAGCCGAACCACCAATTGGATTTGAGTCAATAATGGGATCTTCTATTATACAAGTACTACGGTGTAGAGACTGAACTATGGAAGTAGATATAAACAAATGTGAAGGGCTAAAATCAAAAAGAGTACTAACAGGACGATCAAAAAGAAAAACTAGACTTTTTCAACAGAAACTTTACTACCTCTCTCTCAGGTACGCTGGCGGTGAGAGCATGCACTTGCCTTTATGAAAATCCTGTCCTTAGTTCTTGCCCTTGTCCTTAATTATATGACCCGTTATACCAAAATAACGACACTTCCTCTTGTCTTAGATTTTTCTATTCTTTCGTCCTTTGTGAACTAAGTCCATATCCATGAGTTTCTCATCCTTGGGTTGTGTTCCTTAGCCAAACTCCCTTATTCTCATTTTTGCCATCTTTGTGTTACTTGTTGACAAGTCTCTTGAAAGATGCCTCCATCGCACGGAAAACCCTACAAACCTTGAAAGAAAATTAGCCGCAGGTGAAACTTTTGCGGCTATAAATGGAGGTTGGGCACTTCTTTGCCCTTTTGACAGATGTCGTTGTCTCATCAAGCCTACGGAACCATTTATCAATCAGGTTACCTCCAAAAAGCAATGAGCCCCGGAGACTCAGAAAAGAAGGAAACAAGGATTCAAATAGAGGATCAAAAGACAGTGCATATGGCTTTGGAGAATATGCCTTTAAAACAAAACATTTCTTTTGAAAATGCTTCTTTTAAAACCGTTTTGAAAATAATTTTTCAAATCTTTTATCTGATCCGGTAACCTTTAGCTCTGATACCAAGTGAAACACCCCACCTCCGTTAAGGTCACTCACAAAGGGATTGCCTTAACTTCGGTGGAGCGTTTTAGGTAAAAGATGCAGATAAATTACAAGATAGACAAACAAAGCAGCGGAAAATAAAGTCATTTTATAAACAATGTGGTTCAATTAAGCTTTTACAACCATTGTCTCAATCATACATAAAATAATACTTAGAACTTCTGTCTTGATTCAAAAACTTCCAAGTATAAAAGAAGCATAAAAATATAACAATGATATTCCCCAATAAAGCATGAACCAGCCATAGCAGTGGAAGAGAGAGTCCAAAGCAATACATCGACTAACTTCGAGCTTGGAAACAAAACTAAGCTAAGTGGTAACATTTCCTCCCTGTGAACTTTGGGAGGGAGGGGGGATGGAAGAAAAGAGGCGAAACAAACTAGGTCAGACATAAGTCTGGCAAGTTCAGTGACTTTCAGGTGTACATCTAGCACAATCAGCTAAATTTCCATGAAAATGTTAGATGTACCCTTACTATCCTATCGATCGGCTCCTTACTCGTATTAACTTTCCTTGTGCCTGTGTCAATCGGCCCTCTCTTGCATGTAAATACCCTGTGATGGCCCCACCATAAGGTGTATCAATCCATATGATAGCGACCCGACACGATTCAAGATGCACAGTGTATAACTACTAGTACCCAGTGCCTGCTTTTTCCTACTCCGGAGTACATGCACGCTCGTAATCCGTCGGAACCTACACTGACGTACCCCCTGACGCTTATTTGACTGCTTATAATCAGCCCAGTAATCGTGCCTCACCCTGCCTTGTCCCAGGTGTGGGTTACTACTGAAATGGGTCTCCGTTATTAGGGTTTCTTACTGGTTAAGTTTGTGGGCCCATATTTACTAATATTACCCACCAACCCGATATGTACTTAACCCTCCCACTAATTCAAACATGTTTACTTAATGGTTAAGTTTGTGGGCCTATATCTACTAATATTACCCACGAACCCAATATGTACTTAACCCTCCCACGCATTAAATCATATTGGTTAAGTGTTGTCCATTCATGTTAACTTAACCCACCTACTCATCATGTCATGTTGGTTAAGTGTTTCTTATTAATCCTTCTCACTCGTCACGTTGGATTGGTTAAATGTTTCCTATTAACTTAACCCTGTTCTTTCATCATGTTATATTGGTTAATTATTTCCCATTAACTTAACCCCATTCGTTCATCAAGTTACATTGGTTAAGTGTTTCTTATTAACTTAACCCCACGTGTTCATCATGCTGTATTGGTTAAGTGTCATCAATCAATTCAAGTTAACTTAACCTACCCACTTGTCGTGTTACATTCGGTTAAGTGTTGCCTTCTTGTGTTAACATAACCCTTCCCATTCATCATTTTATATTGGTTAAGTGTTGCTCTCTTGTTTCAACTTTAACCCTACCCATTCATCATGTCATATTGGTTAAGTGTTTCTTATTAACTTAACCCTTCTCATTCATCATGTTGTACAAGTTAACTTAAACCTGCTCACTTGTCTAATTAACATATTATAACGGTTAAGTGTTCTAAATTTACTTAACCCCGTCTTATTGTCTAATTAACATGTTATAACGGTTAAGTGTTCTAAATTTACTTAACCCCATCTTCTTGTCTAATTAACGTGTTATAACGGTTAAGTGTTGCCTTAGTTAACTTAACCCTACCATTCTAACACGTCTCGTTCATTAGCATTAATTGATTTATTAATGCACCAACCTCTCACATTAGATTTATATTGTTGCGGTTACTGGATGTGCCGGGTGGTTCCGGGCAGTTTTACACCACAACTCTAACCTCAGGTTTTTCTTGGGCATGATGCACTAACCTCTCACATTAGATAGGTGTTATTGCGGCTACTGGATGTGCCGGTCGGTTCCGGGCATTTTTATATCGCAACTCAATCTAACCTCGGGTTAGGCATGTTTATCTTTTAGCATATTTACCATATATGTCCAAGTTTAAATTTTGTATGCTAATTATCCCAAATTCACAAAACTAGTTATGTTCCAATTCTAAAGTTATACTTCAACAAAGCTAATTACAAGTCATGCCCCATTCAAATTCAAGTTATTACTCAACATAGGCTACGTCCAATCTTCCCAAATTTGCAATATTAGTCATGCCCCAAAAATCACGATATAACACATGCCCTAAGATTTAGTCATATCGCACCATATAAAATATTCTCCAATAAGCCCCAACCATGATTCACAATATAAACTATGCCAAATTATAGCCTTTAATTTCATTACATGCTAATTTCCCAATTTTAGGTGTGTTCGCATTCAATAGTTATCCCTATCTTACTATAGGTTTTCATGCCTAAGCCATATATCACTATACACAATAATCTTCTTCTTCCAAGTCATAAACTACCATATATATATGCCATAATTTTAGGTCTTAAACCGCAACATGTACTATGCTTTATATGTTTACAGTTCAATTTACGCCCCAACCCCAAGTCATATGTCCAATATACTTTATGCCTCAAATCTCAAGTCATATGTTCGATACACTTTATGATTTAAATGTAACACGTGTTATGTCCTCAAATTAGTTATGCCCAATTATACATAATTTAATACTTTTCCCAATTTTTAGCGCTGGTCATGTCCAAATCATATATTATGCCCAATTTTAGTTTTGGTCATGTTCAAATCATATATTATGACCAATTTTATTTTCAACATACATTCATCTCTTACGAGATTTGGCTCAGGCTCGCAGTAGCCTAGCTATAAAAACAAAAATGGAAGAAGGAAAGAAGAGACAAAGAATGGACATAATATTATCAAATGAGATAGATCCAATGGATATAGAAAGACAGATAGAAATAGGCATAATCTCAGATTCAGATTTGTTACAATGTCAGAATCACGATTAACTTTTATTTCTGAAAGTAACATGAACTTACAAATTACAGAACGGTCTTGAATTCTGGGATCTGATTTCTGAATTTGATTAGCTATTCCATTGATATAGACTTTGATTGTTAACTTGAAAATTCTAATTTGATTAATTAAGGTGGAGGCTAGGTCACTTCAGGTTTTAGCAGCATATAAACGCTTATGAATTCGTGTGGAGAAAACAATAGGTATAGGGGTCTTATTATAGGTGTATAGGGAGATTTAGAACCTTCAGATCAGTCTAGAAGTCATCAGGATCGTTCATAGTAGAAAAATACGTCACACAGCGAATCAGGGAGCGACACATCAACCAAAACACGTCGGTCAAAAATTTTCGTCCAGATCTGGAAAAGGGGTCGACACCCTATAGGGGGCATCGACACCTATGTCGACTCCCCTACAGGGGGTCGACTCCTATGTCGACTCCCCGTAAAGGCGGTCGATACCTATGTCGACTCCCCATGGGGGGGGGTCGACACCTGTTGAGTGGGAATTTTCCAGCCCACTTCCCATTGGCTGGTTTCGAATTTTTGACCTGTTTTGAACCTTCTGGACTTATTATATTCATATTTAATCTTCCTAGTGCATATACAAACTTCTAAGGCTTATAACTCCTTCATACGTTGTCCGATTTACGCAAACTCGGACTTTATCTCAAGCAGAATTGCAAGACGAATGCAATGGCATAACCATTTCCCTTAATTCCTAATTTTAAAATTAAGTATTTTTTAATTCGTCACTTAATAATCACAAGAAATACATGGTGTTACACATAATTAGATGTATATTGAAGTAGTTAATAAAAATTTGAAAAAAAAATCTAAATTAAAAAAACGTGAATAAACGTTTTAAAACAACCTTATTTGAAAAAATGCAAATGAATGTCACATTTTTCAGTCAAGATATCATAATAAATTGATAAACCTAACTCATATTACGTTAAACTTTTGACAGACCACTAATAATCAATTGATTTTTTTTTGAAACTGGGTAAACAGCCTTGTTAAAAACTGTATAAGTACTCGGCGTGAGTACAAGACAGGAAAAAAGAGTGCGGTGCTTTATTGATAACGAACCAATAAAATGTACAAAGATAATAGAGTCAAATAAACAACTTAACTTGCTCAAAATAAAACCCAGAAAAAAATATACAAGAAAACCATGGCCCAAACAAAAACTTCGCGGCCCATACAAATGTAAAGGTGATTGTAACGACTCCGGGTTTTGCCCAACCCGATCGATCGCAAAATCGACCAAGACCATTCAAAACCCGAAACGTTAACTCCGAGAATACAACACATTAGAACAACAACAGACTTTTATAAACATTACAGTAATGTTATATCATAGTACAGAATATCAGAGTACATCAAATAAAATTACAGCGGAAGACAAATTATAATATTTAATACAATAAATAGCGGAAGACTTCTATGCTTTGGACACAGCTTTAGGCTTCGATCCAGAATCCTGCTCAAGAGAAATATCTGCAAAAAGCTACTCGACTGCCCATGTGGAAAAGAGGCCCCCGAGTTTGCAAAGTGAAACAAACTACAGGTCAGTCATGGGACTGGTGTGAGAATTCTTAACTAATTTAACTACTAGCAATAAAGCAAATCCAAGGACCACGCCGCTAACGCAGAACGGGTTTTATTCCAATGGATTACCGGTGCATAAATTAAATTAAATCGTTAAACAACACAATGCTTTTTAGAAAAATGAAATCATCATAAGACTCAAGTCCCATCAGATAATGCAACGCAAGCCATAGGATAGAGTTTTACCTTATGATGATTAAACATGCTTGGTACGATAAAAATAAATTTGATATTATTGCTAGTGTATATATGTTTCAAAAACATTTCAAAGTAAATGTATCAATCCTGGGAAGCATAACTACCATATACTATGCCTCCATACTAGTAATACAATCAAGTCCGTAGGGTCGTATTGGGAATTGGGTTTCCATCATGAGTCAAGGCTAGGAACGATCTCCTTACCGATTCGAGACAGTCTAGCTAATGAAACATCCCACCTCCGTTGAGGTCACTCACAAAGGAAATGCCTTAATTTTGGTGGAGGTTTATAAGTAAAAGCCACAGATAAACTCAAGACAGATATAAATACACATATTTTAAACAACGGAAACCAACAGACTTTTATTTCATCAATACGTGTTCAAAACAAAACATTCCATAATTGTCTCAAAATACTTCCATCATTACAACCTCATAACTGTCTTGATTATTAAAGAAGCATAAAACATAAATAAAGTGACAAAAATCCCCATAGTGATATCCGAAGCCATAGTCCGAGCAAAAGAGACCCAAATCATACATCTACGTTCTTGGAGCTTGTACAGAGCCTTACTGAGCTGAGCTGTTTCCTCCCTATGGACCTGGGGGGGGGGACAATAGAAAAGAAGACGAAAACAAAATAGGGTCAGACATAAAGACTGAGTAAATCTAGTAACTCTTCAGTATGTGAATAAGAAAAGGGCATGATAGATATATACTGAAAATAGGATGGTGCCACAAGCTAAGGGAGTGTCGAATGTACTATCGCACCCATACTATATCTCTGCATCTACTTGAGTTTACTCTAACTGGCACCCCATGGTGAGGGTGGAGTGATCCCCAACTTTATTTAAAGATTGGCTCCAACTCGCGTTAACATGTGTCATACGGCCCCCAAAAATTATAGACACCTATGTTGGTCCCACCATGGGGTGTATCAAGACCCATGGTGGCAGCCCCGACACAAATTCTAGAAGGCATAGGTTATACTACTGGTGTCCCCAGTGCCCTGGTTATCTGCTTCGGAGTGTGTGCAAACCTACACCCCGTTAGACCTACACTGTGCACCTTTGACCGCTTACAATCAGCCCAGTAATCGTGCCCCACCCTACCTAGTTTCAGGGTACCGTTGATACCTAACTTGGGTTACTGCTGAAACGAGTCCCTCGTTACCAGGATTTTCTAGTCAAACACGTTAAGTGGTTAAGTGTCTGTATTTACCTAACCCCACCCATCAATGTTGAATTTGGTTAAGTGTTATAGTTGACTTAACCCTACCATCTATCCTTAGCATCTTAGGAGCACCTGACCACTCACATTAGACAGGTATTGCTACGGTTACTGGATACGCCGGTCGGTTTCGGTTACACCGTAGCTCCGTCTAACCTTGGGTCATTATTGGGCTCAATGTTTAACCACCCACATTGGATAGGTATTGTTGTGACTACTGGACAACCGGGCGGTTCCGGGCAGGTTTACATCACAACTCAATCCAACCTCGGGTTAAGCATATCGTGTTTTCTAAATTTACATATTTTATTACTTCTCAATCATATATGTAAATTTCATATCTTTTTTTGGGTATAACAATTCATACCGCTTTAAATGTCACTGTCGCTGGCATGTGCCAAACATGCCAACATATATTTTCAATGTTTTACACCCAACGATGTTACCCCCATTTGTAACGTTCACAACATTATAACAAATGTTGGGCTCAACACAATTCGGCCCAACTTTATAAACGTGAGAAAAAGGGGAAAATCAATAACATGTAATATTTTACAACATATAAGTGTGTGTGGCACATGAACTTGCAATTTAGCGATTCAACTAACATATAATATGAGTCATGTGAACTTGCATTCAAATCAATGTATAACTAAGTAGGTGACATATGAAATGGCATAGTTTAGGCTTACACAACTTGTGTTTAAATATGTTTAACTTGGCATAATGTCAAACACGAAACTAGCATGATGTATATTCACCAAAAGGTCCAATAATAACATTTAATCACATAGCCTATTTCAACATGAACTTGCATAGTTTTTGAAACCCAAACGATACTTAACATAGATCTAATTACACTTGCAAATAACATGAACTTGCATAGTTTATGAAACACAAACGATACTTAACATAGATCCAATTATACTTGCAAATAAACATGGAAGTGATAACATAGGCTTTGGGTCATGTAGGCATAAAAGGTTTCAAGTCTAAATCATGTTTACATAAGCCTTAATTTAGGCTTAATGAATGTATAAGTTCCATGTCATAGGCATAAACAAAAAGGGATAGATTTCTATTTTTTGCCACAAACTTACAAGTGCCATTGTTTTCATATACAAATGTTCAATAGGCTTGCATCAATCAATTTATGCCACAAACATCAATAAACAAGTCATGATAGAACCATCACAATACATAGAATTTATACAATACAATAACACAATTCTATTTTCATTTACATCGAATCACATCACAATTCTTATTCATATTATGAAAGGTCACTATACTTACAACGAATGCAGAATCTTGAATTCTGGATTCTGAATTCTGAAAATGAGATGCGCTCCGGGTAGACTAACGTTGCGTTGATAAATTTGATTTAAACCTTAATCTTCTTCTTAGTTTGATTCGTCTCTAGGCTTTTCTCTTGACGGCTATGTTCAATTCCACCCTAGAAGCATGACGACTCCTTTCTCATTTTTGTGTGAATTTTCAGTTGAGACTTAGGGTGTATTTATAGATTTTTAAGTTGTTTTGAGCCGACAGATGAAGACAGGAGGAATCTAGACCATTCAGAGTTCAAAGAGCCAATCAAGAGGTGACACGTCGGCCCTAGTGACACACAAAGCCATAGAAATTCGAGCCAGAGCCAGACCTGGCCAGCCAGGTCGACCAGGCAGGTCGACACCCAGGTCGACACTATGGTCAACCTGGGGGGGACCAGGTCGACACTATAGTCGACCTGGGGGGACCAGGTCGACACTATGGTCGACCCTATGGTCGACCTGGTCTCTGGGCAGGAATTTTCCCGCCCAGCCTAGTTTGAACCTAAAATTCGAATTTTTGAATTTTAACTGAGCTGTTTGAATTTAAATTTGATTCTGAAACTTCCGAAGGCCATAACTCCTTCATATGGAGTCCGATTCGCGCAAACTCAGACTCTATCTCAAGCCGAATTCCGAGACGAACGCAATGGCATAACCCATTTTCCTTAATTCTTTCATCTAGAATTAATTGTACTTTATTTTGTGAAGCTTAGCATTATAGAATTCACGAGGTGTTACATTCTCCCCCCTTAAAAGGATTTCGTCCCCGAAATATTCAAGTTAGGAAGAATGTATATCCTACCATCCAACTGTCCATCTACTCAACCAACAAACACAGGCATCCACTGTCCTTAAAAGACTTCTAATGCTTCGTGATCATATGTATAGTGTGTGTATATGTCCTTATCTAATGCAAAAATCAGGCGGTCTACTGATTCAATTGACCTCCTTAATGTGAATCATGTAAGTGTCATGAATCCATTATGTATGCAAATTTTCCTACTCATAATTCTACATGAGTGCACAACTATTCATACAAATGCGACAACCATATGACGGCATATCAAGTTTCAACCATATACAAATGAGAATACATATATATGCATATGCAATATGAAGTGACTGAGCCGATCTATAACCTAGGGTGTGTGTGTATATGCATCCACGAGTAACCACTAGCAACCATTTGCAGCCATCATCCATAACATGTTTTCAAATACATGTTTGCATCCATTTGTTTTCTACCTAAGGAGTTAGGAAAAGGACAGAGGGGACATACCTAAAAGATAGATAAAGCATAACTTAAGGAAAAAGAGAGGGATCAAAGATGTACCCTCAAAAAGAAGAGGGTAGGCAGCGCGTATTCTGTCCTCAGTTTCCCAAGTCGCGTCTTCCTCGGCGTCGCTCCACTGAACTTTAACGAGTTTGACTTCGCGGTTGCGTAGCTTTTTCACTTCAGTTCCTAAGATGCGGGTTGGAACTCTCCTCACAGTTGCTTCACGTTCTACTTCGGCTTCTTCTAGAATGCTAGGTTCCACCACTTCCGCGGACTCATGCAAACACTTCCGGAGGTGAGATACATGAAAGACGTTGTGAACTCCAGCCAGTCGCTCGGGTAGCTCTAATCTATAGGCCATCTTTCCAACCTTCTCGATGATCGGAAATTGTCCTACAAATCTTGGTGCTAGCTTTCCTGCGGATCCAAAACAAACGACGTTCCTTAAAGGTGATACCTTAAGGAAAACCCTGTCACCAACCTCAAACTCAAGGTCGGTCCTTCTTTTGTCGGCGTAGGATTTCTATCGGTCTTGGGCAGTCTTCATCCTCCTTCGTATCAGGTCCACTTTCTCTGAAGTCTCTCGAATCATGTCTGGGCCAAGTATAAGCTTATCTGTAGACTCCCACCAACAAGTTGGTGATTTGCATGGTCTTCCGTACAAGGCTTTGAAGGGTGCCATACCGATGGTAGCTTGGTAGCTGTTGTTGTAGGCAAATTCTGTAACACCCCACACCCTCTAAGATCACTCACTAAGGGAATGCCTTAACTTCGGTGGAGTATTTTAAGTGAATATAGAACAGAAAAATTATAACAGGACAGATATAAATAATACTTATTAACTAAAACAACATTTCATTGCAGTAGAAGGTAAACATGTTTGGTTACAATAACAAAACCATAAAACAAGAGTCAAGTACTAAATATCCATCCTGATAAAAACATAAGTACATAATCCCACTACAATACTAATAGCCATAATAGAAAAGATAACCAAGCTTTACTTCAAGAGTCCAAGCTCCAAGATAGACAAAGCAGTCTGAATCAAACTCCACTAGAACTAGGCCCAACCTGAGGACCTGAGGGGGAAAAAGATAAAAACAATGGGGTCAGACATAAGTCTGAGTGAGCCCTATAACTTTAATAATACAACCATTAAAGTAATTAGGGTATGATATAACCTTGGTACGGTGACGACTGGGGATAAATGACTACACTAAGCAGCCAACTAGACATAGGAAGATCTAAGATATCGATAAAGACGCATCTACCCACCCAAGGGTAATTACTACACTGCACCACACCAGTCATTCCTACTTAAAGGTTGATCCCACCCAAGGACTTAGAAAATTTAACTAGTAGTTTTGTGTACCCCTAGCTGACTACATAGGTGTCGTCTGCCCCTATCTCCACTAGGTGTACCCCTACTCCCCAAGCGATCGGCTCCCTACCGTAGATACCCGTGCTGGCCCCACAGTGGGGTGTATCACTCCCCAAAGTGGCAACCCGATACAATCAACGGTGCACGGCTTATACCTACACGATGCAACAACGTCTTACCTACCAGCCCGGGTCCACACACGCATATGAAACCCGTTGGACTTGCGTTGCCACCGCTAACCCGTTTTGGCCTCTTATAGTCAAGCCTAGTACGCGTGTCCCGTCCTCGACATGGGTTGAGCCCAATAAGATACATATGAGTTACTGGTTGAAATGGGCCCCCACAAGCTACCCACCTAAGCTTGTCCCTTTTTCCAGTGCATCCCACTTAACCCTTTAATCATGTTTAATTACATGTTTCCACTTGGTTAAGTATTCTAATCGTGTTTTCTATTGCCACCCAAGGCAACCCACTAGATTTCCACATGCCGCCCAAGGCACCCACTTAACCCCTCATGCCCCACAACATGCTTATCTGGTTAAGTGTTTCTTAATTGATTAAGAACGTACCCTTTGTAAAGACCTCTCACATTAGACTGTCTTTTATGGCAGCTGGATTTGCCGGTCGGTTCCGGGCAGCCTTACGCCATAACAGAGTCTAACCTCGTGTCTTTACACTTGTCACGTATTTAGTTTATGCCTAAGACCTCTCACATTGGGCCAATCATTTGTAGCCGTTGGATTTGCCGGGCGGTTCCGGGCAGACTTATGCTACAAAAGGGTCCAACCTCGTGTCTTAGTCGATTAATTACACCTAATTAATCACCCCCATAATTTGTATTAATTATCCCTAATTAATTACAAATTTAACGATGTACATAATTGACTCAATTATGTCCATCCACTTTATGGTATGCATAATCATACCAACTTCACACCATTTTATTAACATGAATATTAACCCCATCGTTTCCCATGTAATACGTTGACATGACATACTTAAAAGGGAAGATTCATCACAAACACAATGGGTTCAACTTGCATAACATTAGCATCAACATGGGTTTTAAAGGTGTCAACATGCATATATGACCATAGCATCAAACCCAACTAGCATAAATAATCAACCAAAACTTGCATGAATCACATATGTCATAAAGAGGGTAACTTGCATAAGTTGCTTATGTCATAAAAAGGGGTAAACTTGCATATGAATGTATGACATATAAAGGGGTTAATTTGCATATGTATGCATGTCATACAAATGTGTAAACTTGCACATGTTACCTGCATATAATCAAACACCAAACTTGCATAACATGTCATATATGAACTTGCATATAATCAAAAACCAAACTTGCATAACATGTCATATGTTAAATTGCATATAATCAAACACCAAACTTTCATAACATGGTGTCATAATGGATCAATGTTTATCATAGTGATTTGCATAACTAGCATCATAAACATATAGCATAAATTACACCCAACTTGCATAACTAGCTTCATGGGTACATAGCATCAAACTTGCATAACTTGCATCATGAACATATAGCATACAACTTGCATAACTAGCATCCTGAACATATAGCATAAAACTTGCATAACTAACATCATGGACACATAGCATATGATAACATAACTTGCATTGATCCACATACATAACCATAACCTCATTATATCCTATCATAATTAGTTTAGCAATTGCTTGCTAAAGGCATAGAAACTCACAACTTGTTGATCAGCACTCCTATGAAGAAGATTAAGTTGCTAGAGTTGATTAGAAGTTGATTTGAGAAGCTATCTTCCTCTTTAATTTGATGGAGGCTCCTTCAAGTTGCATTTTGATGGCATGATGGCATTGTATCTGTTTTTAGTATGGATTAGGGTAGTCTTAGGGTGTATTTATAGATTAGTTAAGTGTTTTAGGCCATAGGATTAACCCTAGGATAGTTTAGAGCCATCAGATCTCGTCACAAGCCACCAAGCACAGCCCAAAAGCCAAAACAGTGCACCCAGCCAAAACTGGCTGAGCCACCTATGTCGACAGGGGTGTCGACACTACAGTCGACACACCCCCCCTGTGTGTCGACTCCCCAGTCGACACGGGGGTCGACCTGGTGCTGGCGGGAGTTTTCCCGCCTAGCCCCCCTTTTGCATTTGAAAGCTGTTTTTCTAAATTTGAATTTTCTGAAAACTTCTTCGGGCCTTAACTGGGTCATACGGACTCCGATTTTCGAAAACTCGGACTCTATTTCACGTATTTTTCCGAGACGAACGCAATGGCATAGCCCGTTTCCCCTGATTCAAAATTTAAAATTTAATTCTGCCCTGATTTATATTATAACAAGTTATTCAACATACGGGGTGTTACATTCTCCCCTACTTAAAGGATTTCGTCCTCGAAATCTCTAAGTCAAGAAGAACGTTTCTTACCAACCAAACAACCATCAAACACTGGCATCCATTGTCATTAAAGTTTCTAATGCTGTATGAACATATGCAAAGAGTGTGTGTATATGTTCCCTGTCTAATGCAAAATCAGGCTGTCTACTGATTCAGTTGACCTCCTTAATGCAAACCATGATAGTGTCATGCATCCAATATGTATGCGAAAGAACCCTATCGACACATACTATTTCTACATGAGTGCACAATCATTCACCAAAATGCACCATCCATATGATAACACAACCATTATACATCCATTAATATAGCTACCTACACACAATTATATGCAATATGCAATATGAAGTGACTGAGCCGATCTAGTGTCTAAAGTGTGTGTATATGCATCCACGAGCAACCACTAGCAAACACTTGCATCCACACGCATCCATCAAACATAACATGTCTCAAACACATGTTTCAACCATAGGTTTACCCTATATAAAGGTCAAAGGTACTAATGAGAGGACATACTAAAGATAAGATAAGTACTAGACAAACGATAAAGGAGAAGTTAAAAGACATACCCAAAAAAAGAAATGGGTACAGTGAACGCATCTTCGCTTCTGTCTCCCAAGTAGCGTTGTTCTCATCATCTCCCCATTGCACTTTGACTAGTTGAACCTCTCTGTTCCTCAACTTCCTAATCTCTGACCCAAGGATGCGGGTAGGAGCTCGTCGAATAGTCGCATCATGCTCTATCTCCACTTCTCTAAGCAAGCTCGGCTCTACCACCTCTGCGGTCTCATGTAGGCACTACCTCAAATGTGACACATGGAATACGTCATGTACACCACTAAGTCTCTCGGGTAAATCCACTCTATATGCCATCCGTCCAATCCTTTCCTTAATAGGAAACGGTCCTACAAACCTTGGTGCTAACTTCCCAATGGACCCAAAGCGAACAACATTCCGTAATGGAGATACTTTGACAAAAACCATGTCCCCAACATCAAACTCAAGATCCGTCCTCCTCTTATCCGCGTAAGATTTCTGCCTATCTTGCGCCGCTTTCATCCTTCTTCGAATCAAATCAATCTTTTCCGAAGTCTCTCTAACCATATCAGGCCCAAGCAAGATCTTATCCGTAGATTCCCACCAACATGTAGGTGATCGACAAGGCCTTCCATAAAGAGCTTCGAAAGGAGCCATGCCAATACTAGATTGAAAGCTGTTATTATATGCGAACTCCACTAATGGAAGATGCTCTTCCCATGTACCTCCAAAATCTAAGATACAAAGCCTCAAAAGGTCTTCCAGAACACGATTCAACCTCTCGGTCTGGCCGTCCGTCTGAGGATGATATGCGGTGCTCAAACACAACTGAGTCCCTACTGCCTCTTGCAAACTCTTCCAAAACTCGCTAGTGAAGATAGGATCTCGATCACTCACTATGCTAGAAGGTACCCCATGCAACCAAACTATCTCTCGAAGGTAAACTGAAGCTAGCCATGGAGCAGTCCTCTTACTCTTCACGGGTATGAAATGGGCACTCTTAGTAAGCTTGTCTACCACAACCCAAATTCCCGTATTACCCTTCCTCGATCTCGGTAACCCATCAATAAAATCCATCGAGACGCTATCCCACTTCCACTGCGGGACCTCCAATGGGTGAAGCAACCCACCGGGTTTCTTTTGCTCCGCTTTCACTTGTTGGCACACCAAGCATCTAGCGACATACTCGGCCACATCTTTCTTCATACCGGCCCAAAAGAAAACTCTCTTCATGTCTTGGTACATCTTGTCCCCACCGGGATGAATGGTCATCTTTGAACGATGTGCATCATCAAGAATAGCCTTCCTCAAACCCTCGTCTTGCGGTACACAAAGTCTACCGTCTCTACGCAAGCACCCCCTATCGTCTAGGGTGTACCTACTCAAATGGCTGGACGACTCCCCCCTTACGAGCCTCTCTACCAACTCAACCAACTGTGGGTCGTCCCACTGTGCCTTGCCAATCCATCCCAAAAGAGTAGGTCTGACCTCTAAGGATGCTAGCAAACCGGGTACAAAGTCAACGGAATGTCTAAAATCAAACATCGAGATAAATTCCAAGCTTCGTCGTTCCACGAACAATGGACTCAAGGACAACCTTTTTCTGCTCAAGGCATCTGCCGCCACGTTACCCTTGCTAGGGGTATACGCTATCTCGAAATCATAGGATGCTACGAACTCCATCCACCTTTGCTGTCTTAAGTTCAAATCCTTCTGAGAAAAGAAGTACTTCAATGATTTGTGGTCAGCGAACAATTCGAACCTCTCGCCAAGAAGACAATGGCGCCAAGACTTAAGCGCAAAAACAATAGCGGCCAACTCTAGATCATGTGTAGGGTAATTTTTCTCATGCGCTCTCAACTGCCTTCCACCATAGGCTATTACCATTCCCTCTTGCATTAAGACTGCGCCTAGTCCTGTCCCACAAGCATCGGTATAGAAAACAAATGGCTTACTCCCATCTGGCAACACTAAGACTGGAGCTGTGGTTAAAGCTCTCTTTAACCGTTGCAACGCATCATCACAATCTACGTCCCATGTGAAGACTAGATTCTTCTTTGTCAAGCGAGTTAATGGGGCTGATATCTTCGCGAAGTCCTTGATAAACTTCCTATAGTAGCCACCCAACCCCAAGAAACTCCTCACCTCGGTAGCATTCTTCGTTCCTTCCAATCTTGGATGGACACTACCTTCGCGGGATCCACAGCTATCCCTTCTTTGGAGACCACGTGCCCCAAAAACCGCACTTCCTTCCTCCAAAAGTGACATTTAGAGAATTTAGCCTTAAGGCTATGTGCTCGAAGAGTCTCCAACACTTCCCTAAGATGTAGGGCATGCTCTTCTTCACTCTTAGAAAAGACCAAGATGTCATCCACAAATACCACCACGAACTTATTAAGGTACTCCCTGAACACCCTACTCATCAAATCAACAAAGTATGCTGGGGCGTTTGTCAAACCAAATGGCATCACAAGCCACTCATAGAAACCATCCGGAGTCCTAAAGGCAGTCTTCTCTATACTATCCTCAGTCACTCTCAACTGATGAAACCCCGTGGCTAAGTCCAACTGCGAAAACACTGAGGCGCCAACCAACTGATCAAAGAGATCATCAATCCTCGGCAATGGGTGTCTATTCTTCTTTGTAAGCTTGTTGAGTTCTCTATAGTCTACACAAAGTCTGAGGGACCCATCCGCCTTCGTGGCAAAAACCACTGGAGCACCCCACTCCGATATACTTCGTCTTATGAACCCCTTCTCAAGCAACTCCCCTACTTGCTTATGGAGTTCCCTCCTCTCACGAGGAGCCATGTGGCGCACTGGCAAAGATACTGGCTTAGCATTGTCCACCAGATATATTCGGAAGTCTATCTCCCGCTTCGGAGGTAAGCCCTTCACCACTTCAAACACATCCGAGTATTCCCGGACCACTCTAACAGATCGCAAATTCTCGACCGAAGCGTCAAGCGATTCAAGATAACTTAGCATAACAGAATTCATGGGATTACAAGAGATCTCGAGAGTGTTCCCCAAGCGGGTCATGAGCCTAACCACTCTCCTTTCACAATCAAGAACGGCAACATTACTGGATAACCAGTCCATGCGCAAAATCAACCCATAGCCCGTGAAGCCCAAAACAAAAGCATCACATCTAAACTCAACGCTAAGTATAGAAATCTTCAAACCCAAACATATCATGGACAAATAAATGGAGCCCCCAATTGGGTTTGAAACAACCAAGGGATCATCTACTAGACTGGTGTCTAAGTGCAGGGACTCAACTAATGATGATGAGATAAACGAATGCGATGCGCCTGAGTCGAATACAGTACGGACAGGATGGTCATACAGAAAAACCAGACTTTCAATGGAAATAGTTCTACCTCTTTCCTGAATCGGTGGGACCGCGAGAGCCTGAACTTGCCCCCTTGCCTGACCTGGTGCCATAAGAGCTTGCACCTGTCCTCCTGAGGTAGATCCCGTCCTTTGCCCCTTCTTAGGGCAGTCCTTCACTAGATGCCCTGCTTCGCCACAGTGGAAGCAGCCAGTCTTCTTCTTCTTCCGACAATCTTTGCTTAGGTGGCATGGTGTCCCGCAATTGAAGCACTTCTTCTTTCCCTTGCCACCGTTGCCTTTCCCACCCTTGTTTTGCTGTTGCTGTTGAGGTCTCTTCTGATCTCCTTTCTTCTCGGGTGCCTTATTAGCAGTGGGACCCTTCTCTTCCTCATGCATGAGTGCCATGTCTACTAGCTTCACAAAGGTGGCCCCCATAGGGATGTGAGTCATAGCCAATCCATGCATCAGTTCATTCAAGCCTTTAACGAACCTCAAAGCATTCTTCTCCGGTGTATTCACCATGTCTATGCCAAACCTTGCCAATTGATTAAACTTGTTGACATATTCCTTCACTGATAGGTTTCCTTGCTTTAGAGTCAAGAACCTTTCCATATACAGATTTTTTTCCGCCCTTGAAATTTTTTTTTCCACAAACCTTTGCCTAAAATCCGCCCAAGAGTCAACAGGGCGCTCTCCATTAGTGACCTCCCACCAGAACGAGGCCTCTCCCTTCATTAACCAAGCAGCTAACTTGACTTTCTTTCCTTCTTCCATCTCAAAGATATCTATCAACTCTTCCACCTCCTTAAGCCAATCCTTAGCTTCCACAAAAGTTTCTGATCCTTGAAAAGGTTTCCCTCCCATAGCCTTAAATTCCTTATAAGTCTTAGCAAAAGTATCCGTGCGAGGAGGAGGAGGGGGAGGAAGATCGGGTGCAACTGGTGGAGGAACATTTGCCGGACCCGCGGCCCTAGCCTCCATCAATCTCCTATACCATACTGGTATCGCTACACACGCCGGAAAGTTAAGATCTTCAGCCATGCTGAAACGAAAAAGGAAAGATTCAAAACGGAGAATTCGAAAGATAAAGATATGGCTATTTGGGATTATGCTTTTCTTTCAAAAACTTTTCTCTCAAAAGACATGTTTTTGAAAATACTTCTTCCAAAAATGTTTTTAGAAAAATAATTTTTCTAAAATTTTTATTTGTTCTGGTAACCTTCAGCTCTGATACCACGTGTAACACCCCACACCCGCTAAGATCACTCACTAAGGGAATGCCTTAACTTCGGTGGAGTATTTCAAGTGAATATAGAACAGAAAAATTACAACTGGACAGATATAAATAATACTTGTTAACTAAAACAACATTTCATTGCAGCAGAAGGTAAACATGTTTGGTTACAATAACAAAATCATAAAACAAGAGTCAAGTACTAAATATCCATCCTGATAAAAACATAAGTACATAATCCCACTACAATACTAATAGCCATAATAGAAAAGAAAATCGAGCTTTACTTCAAGAGTCCAAGCTCCAAGATAGATAAAGCAGTCTAAATCAAACTCCAATAGAACTAGGCCCAACCTGAGGACCTGAGGGGGAAAAAGATAAAAACAACGGGGTCAGACATAAGTCTGAGTGAGCCCTATAAGTTTAACAATACAACCATTAAAGTAATTAGGGTATGATATAAACTTGGTACGGTGACGACTGGGGATAAATGACTACACTAAGCAGCCAACTAGACATAGGAAGATCTAAGATATCGATAAAGACGCATCTACCCACCCAAGGGTAATTACTACACTGCACCACACCAGTCATTCCTACTTAAAGGTTGATCCCACCCAAGGACTTAGAAAATTTAACTAGTAGTTTCGTGTACCCCTAGCTGACTACATAGGTGTCGTCTGCCCCTATCTCCACTAGGTGTACCCACTACTCCCCAAGCGATCGGCTCCCTACCGTAGATACCCGTGCTGGCCCCACAGTGGAGTTTATCACTCCCCAAAGTGGCAACCCGATACAATCAACGGTGCACGGCTTATACCTACACGATGCAACAACGTCTTACCTACCAGCCCGGGTCCACACACGCATATGAAACCCGTTGGACTTGTGTTGCCACCGCTAACCTGTTTTGGCCTCTTATAGTCAAGCCCAGTACGCGTGTCCCGTCCTCGACATGGGTCGAGCCCAATAAGATACATATGGGTTACTGGTTGAAATGGGCCCCCACAAGCTACCCACCTAAGCTTGTCCCTTTTTCTAGTGCATCCCACTTAACCCTTTAATCATGTTTAATTACATGTTTCCACTTGGTTAAGTATTCTAATCATATTTTCTATTGCCACCCAAGGCAACCCACTAGATTTCCACATGCCGCCCAAGGCACCCACTTAACCCCTTATGCCCCACTACATGCTTATCTGGTTAAGTGTTTCTTAATTGATTAAGAACGTAACCTTTGTAAAGACCTCTCACATTAGACTGTCTTTTATGGCAGCTGGATTTGTCGGTCGGTTCCGGGCAGCCTTACGCCATAACAGAGTCTAACCTCGTGTCTTTACACTTGTCACGTATTTAGTTTATGCCTAAGACCTCTCACATTGGGCCAATCATTTGTAGCCGCTGGATTTGCCGGGCGGTTCCGGGCAGTCTTATGCTACAAAAGGGTCCAACCTCGTGTCTTAGTCGATTAATTACACCTAATTAATCACCCCATAACTTGTATTAATTATCCCTAATTAATTACAAATTTAACGATGTACATAACTGACACAATTATGTCCATCCACTTTATGGTATGCATAATCATACCAACTTCACACCATTTTATTAACATGAATATTAACCCCATCGTTTCCCACGTAATACGTTGACATGACATACTTAAAAGGGAAGATTCATCACAAACACAATGGGTTCAACTTGCATAACATTAGCATCAACATGGGTTTTAAAGGTGTCAACATGCATATATGACCATAGCATCAAACCCAACTAGCATAAATAATCAACCCAAACTTGCATGAATCACATATGTCATAAAGAGGGTAACTTGCATAAGTTGCTTATGTCATACAAAGGGGTAAACTTGCATATGAATGTATGACATATAAAGGGGTTAACTTGCATATGTCTGCATGTCATACAAAGGTGTAAACTTGCACATGTTACTTGCATATAATCAAACACCAAACTTGCATAACATGTCATATATGAACTTGCATATAATCAAACACCAAACTTGCATAACATGTCATATGTTAACTTGCATATAATCAAACACCAAACTTGCATAACATGGTGTCATAATGGATCAATGTTTATCATAGTGATTTGCATAACTAGCATCATGAACATATAGCATAAATTACACCCAACTTACATAACTAGCTTCATGGGTACATAGCATCAAACTTGCATAACTTGCATCATGAACATATAGCATACAACTTGCATAACTAGCTTTATGAACATATAGCATAAAACTTGCATAACTAACATCATGGACACATAGCATATGATAACATAACTTGCATTGATCCACATACATAACCATAACCTCATTATATCCTATCATAATTAGTTTAGCAATTGCTTGCTAAAGGCATAGAAACTCACAACTTGTTGATTAGCACTCCTATGAAGAAGATTAAGTTGCTAGAGTTGATTAGAAGTTGATTTGAGAAGCTATCTTCCTCTTTAATTTGATGGAGGCTCCTTCAAGTTGCATTTTGACGGCATGATGGCATTGTATCTATTTTTAGTATGGATTAGGGTAGTCTTAGGGTGTATTTATAGATTAGTTAAGTGTTTTAGGCCATAGGATTAACCCTAGGATAGTTTAGAGCCATCAGATCTCGTCACAAGCCACCAAGCACAGCCCAAAAGCCAAAACAGTGCACCCAGCCAAAACTGGCTGAGCCACCTGTGTCGACAGGGGTGTCGACACTACAGTCGACATACCCCCCTGTGTGTCGACTCCCCAGTTGACAAGGGGGTCGACCTGGTGCTGGCGGGAGTTTTCCCGCCTAGCCCCCCTTTTGCATTTGAAAGCTGTTTTTCTAAATTTGAATTTTCTGTAAACTTCTTCGGGCCTTAACTGGGTCATACGGACTCCGATTTTCGAAAACTCGGACTATATTTCACGTATTTTTCCGAGACAAACGCAATGGCATAGCCCGTTTCCCCTGATTCAGATTTTAAAATTTAGTTCTGCCCTGATTTATATTATAACAAGTTATTCAACATACGGGGTGTTACAAATTCCACTAAAGGAAGGTGATCCTCCCAAGTCCCTCCAAAGTCAAGAACACAAAGTCTCAAAAGATCCTCTAAAACTCTATTCACCCTTTCCGTCTGGCCATCGGTTTGGGGGTGATAGGACGTGCTCAAACATAACTGTGTGCCTACAGCTTCTTGCAGACTCCGCCAAAACTCGCTCGTGAAGATAGGGTCTCGGTCACTAACAATGCTGGAGGGTATCCCATGGAGTCGAACTATTTCCTTTAGATAAAGAGATGCTTGAGATGAGGCAGTCCTTTTACTTTTGATAGGTATGAAGTGGGCACTTTTAGTAAGCCTATCCACTATTACCCAAATGCTAGTGTTGCCTCTTCTCGACCTAGACAGTCCATCAATGAAGTCCATTGAAATGCTCTCCCACTTCCACTGTGGGACCTCTAAAGGATGAAGTAGTCTTCCAGGCTTCTTCTGTTCCGCCTTGACCCGTTGGCAGGTCATGCACTTAGAGACAAAATCTGCCACGTATTGTTTCATGCTTCTCCAAAAGAAAGTCCTTTTTATATCCTTGTACATCTTATCACCGCCAGGGTGTATGGTCATCTTGGAATGATGCGCTTCCTCGAGAACCTTCTTTGTCAACTCCCTTGCTTGTAGGACGCATAATCTTCCATCTCGCCTCAGCCAACCCTTATCATCGATGGCGTACCTACTGAGGTGACTAGTAGTCTCACCCCTAATAAGTTTATCAATCACATCAACAAGCTGAGGGTCTTCACGTTGTGCAGCCCCTATTGAGTCCAAGAGAATAGGGCGTACTTCGAGAGATGCTAACAAACCCGTTACAAAATCTGAGGAGGGCCTAAAATTAAAACTGGCTATATACTCCAAGCTTTGCCTTTCCACAAGAGCGGACTTAAGGTCAGTTTCTTTCGGCTCAACGCGTCTGCTACTACGTTTCCTTTGCCGGGAGTATAGGAAATTTCAAAGTCGTACGAGGCAAGAAACCCCATCCATCTTTGCTGCCTCAAGTTAAGATCCTTCTGCGAGAAGAGATATTTCAATGATTTATGGTCAGTGTATAATTCGAACTTCTCACCTAGGAGATAATGGCGCCAAGACTTAAGCGCAAAGACGATGGCGGTTAACTCAAGATCGCGGGTTGGGTAGTTCTTTTCATGAACTTTTAATTGTCTTCCTCCATAAGCTACTACCCTTCCTTCTTGCATTAGAACAACGCCTAGTCCCGTTCCACATGCATCCGTGTATACTGTGAACATTTTGCTTCCATCTGGCAAGGTCAGAACTGGGGCTGTTGTGAGAGCCCTTTTTAATCGTTGGAAAGCAAACTCGTAGTCCAAATCCCAAGTGAACACCAGATTCTTCTTTGTTAGCCTTGTGAGTGGGGCTGAGATTTTCACGAAATCCCTAATAAATTTTCGGTAAAAACCGGCTAGCCCAAGAAAGCTTCGAACTTCGGTTGCATTTCTTGGTGTCTTCCAATCTTGCACTGCCACCACTTTCGCGGGGTCCACGGCCAACCCATCTTTGGACACTATATGCCCCAGAAATCTTACTTATTTTCTCCAGAAGTGACACTTGGAGAATTTGGCTTTTAGTTGATGGGCTCGAAGAGTTTCCATGATTTCTTTCAGATGATGAGCATGTTCTTCCTCATCCTTTGAGAAGATAAAAATATCATCTATGAAGACAACCACAAATTTGTTGAGGAATTCTATGAACACCCTGCTCATTAGGTCTATGGAATAAGCGGGTGCGTTTGTCAAGCCGAAAGGCATGACAAGCCACTCGAAGAAACCGTCTGGGGTTCTGAACGCCGTTTTATCAATACTATCTTCAGCTACTCTTAGCTGATGGAACCCAGTTGCCAGATTAAGCTGGGAGAAGACCGTCGCACCAACAAGCTGATCAAACAAATCGTCGATTCGGGGAAGAGGGTGCCTATTTTTCTTGGTCAATTTGTTTAACTCCCTATAGTCGACGCAAAGGCGAAGTGAACCATCCGCTTTGGTTGCGAACACCACTGGAACACCCCATTCTAAAATTCTCCGTCTAATAAATCCCTTTTCGAGAAGCTCTTTAACCTGCTTACTGAGCTCCTTTCTCTCCTTTGGAGCCATGTGTCTGACAGGTAAAGCTACAGGCTTTGCATTATCCACAAGATATATGCGGAAGTCTATTTCCCGCCTCGGAGGTAATCCTTTCACCTCCTCAAAGACATTCAGATATTCCCGGACTACTCTAACCGATTGCAAATTCTCATCAGAAGCATCAAGCGACTCTAGATAAATAAGCATAACAGCATTCAAGGGATTACAAGAAATTTCTAGAGTGTTACCAAGCCGAGTCAAGAGTCTAACTACTATTTTCTCACAATCAAGGATGGCACCATTACTGGATAACCAGTCCATGCCTAAGATCAAACCATATCCCGAAAAGCCTAAGACAAAGGCATTATAACTAAACTCAACGCTGAGAATAGAGATTTTCAAACCCAAACAAACCATTGACAAGAAAGTAGAGCCCCCAATTGGATTTGAAACTACTAAGGGATCTTCTACCATACTAGTGTCTAGATGCAGAGATTCTACTAAGGCAGATGAAATAAAAGAGTGTGATGCGCCAGAGTCAAAAAAGTGCACGAACTGGATGATCATAAATATAGACTACACTTTCTACAAAAATATTACTACCTCGTTCCTGCTGAGCTGCCACTAGCGCATGAACCTGACCCCCTGAAGTGGATCCGGCTTTCTGTCCCTGCCCTTTCTTCTTTGGGCAGTCCGTAGCTTGGTGCCCATTTTCTCCACAATGGAAGCTACCGCCCATCTTCGCCTTTCTTTTCCGGCAGTCTTTTGATATATGGCCCACAATGCCATCGAAATTGCACCTTCTCTTCTCACGGGGCTTATTGTTCTTTCCTCCTTTCTTGAAGTCTATTTTCTTTGCTTGTAGACCTTCTTTCTTCTCTTCCACCTTAGTTTCTTTCTTGCCGTGGTCTTCCTCGTGTAGTAATGCCATGTCCACCATGCTTTCATAAGTCGCTTCCGTTGATACATGGGTCATAGCAAGGCTGTGTAGAGGTTCATTAAAACCTTTGACGAAGCGAAGCTCCTTCTTGTGTTGGGTGTTTACTAAGTCTAGCCCAAATCTGCCCATCTGATTAAACTGATTAACATATTCCCTGATTGTCATGCTTCCCTGTTTCAGAGTTAGAAACTTCTCCATTTGCAGGCTTCTTTCTGCTTGGGAGAGGAATTTCATCTCAAACCTTGTCCTGAAGTCTTCCTATGTTTCCACCGCCCTCTGAGCATTGGTAATTTCCCACCAATAGGAAGCTTCATCCTTAAGCAACCATACCACTAGCTGTATCTTTTGCCTGTCATCAACCCCGAAGATGACAAACAGATCCTCAGTCTCCTTTAGCCAGTTTCTTGCCCCTACAAAGGATTCTGTCCCATAAAAGTCTTTTCCACCCATAGCCTTAAAGTCTCTACATGTTTTTGCGAAGGCATTTCCACGAGGAGGAGGAGGAGGAACCGCGGCCACTGGAGGAGGGATGTCTGCTGGACCCACGCCATTGGCCCTTGCTTCTAAGTACCTCCTAAACCAGCTGGGAATCGGCACTCCTTCCGGGAGGTTAAGGTCTCCAGACATGCTGAAATAGAAAGGAAAATTTAAAAATGAAGGATAGAGAGAGATAGATAGGGCACATGGCTTTGGGGGATCTTGTCTTATAAATATAACATTTTTTTCTTGAAAAATGCTTCTTTAAACTTTCTTTTTGAAAACAATTTCAAAAACTTTTATCTTGTCTGGTAAACCTATGCTCTGATACCAAGTGAAACACCCCACCTCCGTTAAGATCACTCACAAAGGGAATGCCTTGATTTTGGTGGAGGTTTATAAGTAAAAGCCACAGATAAACTCAAGACATATATAAATGCACATATTTTAAACAGCGGAAACCAACAGACTTTTATTTCATCAATACGTGTTCAAAACAAAACATTCCATAATTGTCTCAAAATACTTCCATCATTACAACCTCATAACTGTCTTGATTATTAAAGAAGCATAAAACATAAATAATGTGACAAAAATCCCCATAGTGATATCTGAAGCCATAGTCCGAGCAAAAGAGACCCAAATCATACATCTACGTTCTTGGAGCTTGTACAAAGCCTGACTGAGCTGAGCCGTTTCCTCCCTGTGGACCTGGGGGAGGGGGGAACGAAAGAAAAGAAGATGAAAAGAAAATAGGGTCAGAAATAAAGCCTGAGTAAATCTAGTAACTCTTCAGTATGTGAATAAGAAAAGGGCATGATATATATATATATACTGGAAATAGGATGGTGTCACAAGCTGAGGGAGTGTCGAATGTACTATCGCACCCATACTATATCTCTGCATCTACATGAGTTTACTCTAACTGACACCCCATGGTGAGGGTGAAGTGATCCCCAACTTTATTTAAAGATCGGCTCCTACATGCGTTAACATATGTCATACGGCCCCCAAGAATTGTGGATACCTATACTGGTCCCACCCTGGGGTGTATCAAGACCCATGGTGGCGGCCCCGACACAAATTCTAGAAGGCATAGGTTATACTACTGGTGTCCCCAGTGCCCTGGTTGTCTGCTCCGGAGTGTGTGCACGCCTGCACCCCGTTAGACCTGCACTGTGCACCCACCGCCGTCGTTTGACCGCTTACAATCAGCCCAGTAATCGTGCCCCACTCTGCCTAGTTTCATGGTACCGTTGATACCTAACTTAGGTTACTGCTGAAACGGGTCCCTCGTTACCAGGATTTTCAAGTTAAACACATTAAGTGGTTAAGTGTCTGTATTTACCTAAACCCACCCATCAATGTTGAATTTGGTTAAGTGTTATAGTTGATTAACCCTACCATCTATCCTTAGCCTCTTAGGAGCACCTGACCACTCACATTAGACAGGTATTGCTGTGGTTACTGGATATGCCGGTCGGTTCCGGGCAGGTTTACACCATAGCTCAGTCTAACCGCGGGTCATTATTGGGCTCAATGCTTAACCACCCACATTGGATAGGTATTGTTGTGACTACTGGACAACTGGGCGGTTCCGGGCAGGTTTACATCACAACTCAATCCAACCTCGGGTTAAGCATATCGTGTTTTCTAAATTTACATATTTTATTACTTCTCAATTATATATCTAAATGTCATATCTTTTATTTTTGGGTATAACAATTCATACCGCTTTAAATGTCATTGTCGTTGGCATGTGCCAAACATGCCAACATATATTTTCAATGTTTTACACCCAACGTTGTTACCCCCGTTTGTAACGTTCGCAACATTATAACAAATGTTGGGCTCGACACAATTCGGCACAACTTTATAAACGTGAGAAAAAGGAAAAAATCAATAACATGTAATATTTTACAACATATAAGGGTGTGTGGCGCATGAACTTGCAATTTAGCAATTCAGCTAACATATAATATGAGTCATGTGAACTTGCATTCAAATCAATGCATAACTAAGTAGGTGACATATGAAATGGCATAGTTTAGGCTTACACAACTTGTGTTTAAATATGTTTAACTTGGCATAATTTCAAACACAAAACTAGCATGATGTATATTCACCAAAAGGTCCAATTATAACATTTAATCACATAGCCTATTTCAACAAGAACTTGCATAGTTTTTGAAACCCAAACGATACTTAACATAGATCCAATTACACTTGCAAATAACATGAACTTGCATAGTTTATGAAACACAAACGATACTTAACATAGATCCAATTATACTTGCAAATAAACATGGAAGTGATAACATAGGCTTTGGGTCATGTAGGCATAAAAGGTTTCAAGTCTAAATCATGTTTACATAAGCTTTAATCTAGGCTTAATGAATGTATAAGGTCCATGTCATAGGATAAACAAAAAGGGATAAATTTCTAGTTTTTGCAACAAACTTACAAGTGCCATTGTTTTCATATACAAATGTTCAATAGGCTTGCATCAATCAATTTAAGCCACAAACATCAATATATAAGTCATGATAAAACCATCACAATACATAGAATTTATACAATACAATAACACAATTCTATTTTCATTTACATCGAATCACATCACAATTCTTATTCATATTCTGAAAGGTCACTATACTTACAACGAATGCAGTATCTTGAATTCTAGATTCTGAATTCTGAAATTGAGATGTGCTCCTTTGGGTAGACTAACGTTGCGTTGATAAATTTGATTTAAACTTTAATCTTCTTCTTAGTTTGATTCGTCTCTAGGCTTTTCTCTTGACGGCTATGTTCAATTCCTCCCTAGCAGCATGACGACTCCTTTCTCATTTTTTTGTGTGTATTTTCAATTGAGACTTAGGGTGTATTTATAAATTTTTAAGTTGTTTTGAGCCGTCAGATGAAGACAGGAGGAATCTAGACCATTCAGAGTTCAAAGAGCCAATCAAGAGGTGACACGTCAGCCCTAGTGACACACAGAGCCATAGAAATTCGAGCCAGAGCCAGACCTGGCCAGCCAGGTCGACCAGGCAGGTCGACACCCAGGTCGACACTATGGCCGACCTGAGGGGGACCAGGTCGACACTATAGTCGACCTGGGGTGACCAGGTTGACACCGTAGTCGACCCTATGGTCGACCTGGTCTCTGGGCGGGAATTTTCCCTCCCAGCCCAGTTTGAATCTGTAATTCGAATTTTTGAATTTTAACTGAGCTGTTTGAATTTAACTTTGATTCTGAAACTTCCGAAGGCCATAACTCCTTTATACGGAGTCCGATTCGCGCAAACTCGGACTCTATCTCAAGCAGAATTCCGAGACGAATGCAATGTCGTAACCCATTTCCCTTAATTATTTCATTTAGAATTAATTATACTTTAATTTGTGAAGCTTAGCGTTATAGAATTCATGGGATGTTATAACTAATGTCTCAGGGTCCCCCGTAGTGAACCCTTGGAAAGCTGCAGGGCCGGTCCACACATACGATTTTGCGGATTGGCAATTCCTAAACATACGTTTCCCGGTCCTATAGGACCTAACATTCGAGGCGCCTCATTCCATCATCCATATAAGTAAAATGTCAGGCCATGTAAAACCCAAACACCACTTCTAGTTAGAAAGAAATGTGCTGCTCTCCCTGCATTCTCTTGCTCCGTTTTAGACTCAACCGGGTTTTGAGGCTCGTGAAGCTACGTTATACACAAAGCTACGCCTAAACAGGTCGTGCTTTGATAATCAACCACAAGGCCTGCTTTTCAACAAAAGCCTTGATCATCTGCATCTTGTCATGCCACATTGTCAATCCATACTGTATCATTGATTCCTACCAATATATAACCTCCAAGCTCGTACGTCTTATAGAAGGGTGTTAAACACCAAACAAATATATATTAAGCAGAGATCAATGAATACCGTATAAAGGAATACAACGTCAGACATACAATCCATTTTTCAAGTCCGTTCTAGGTCTGAACGAAACCGTTGGCACCTTATACCTCACATATCCGAACAACCAAGAAGTAGTCTGGCCGGCTAATATTGTAGCCCCTTCAAGGTAGCTACTCCAATCATGGGCGTCAATGGTAACTCATCCATTCGACGTGGATATCGTCGGTCTTCAATCACCGTCTTCGACTCTTCGACTTAGATCGACGAATAATCATTTGAAATGAGATTGAACTCGGACTTTTCAAATGATCCTCGTATATATACAATTTAAAATTATTTCTTATCGTTAATATTGATTTATAACGATTAATCTCTATTTTTATTTATATAAAAATAATTGAATTTTATTTAACGACGCTTCATGTCAATAGGCGACCTTGGCGCTGTTTTCACCCAAATTTGTTTTACACATTTCTCTAAATATAATCATTGGATTTTAACACAATTCATACCATTGGAAAGATCTTCCCAAGGCGAACCTAATGGTTTCAGTTTTGGGAAAATCCGACGGTCGGATCTTTCGGTATAATAATTTAAAGACACGGTTCCAAAATTCGAACTACCACGCTCGATTCATTTACTTTTAATTTATATATATATATAATTATATATAAATATAATTCCTTAGATGATTTCAATCAATCTATTTATTTCATGCATATTTTGCCCACTCATTTTCATATCAAGAATTTATAATTCAACATATGATCCTTTTTATCCTAACAAACATGCGAATAAAAAATGCTATTTTTATTTCGTAACTTTTATATAGAATCAACTTCCATTAAAATGAAATCTTTAAATGTTTAATCCTTTCCAATGAAAATCATACTAAAATCATAACTCATTTTAATATATGAACATGACACCACAAACATGTTTCATTTTTAATATATGAACATGACCCTAAAAATATATTTATATTTTCTTTTATGTAATAACATAACACTAAAATATGTTTATATTTCATATAACAAAATGACATTAAAGATATATTCATTTTTGATATTTTCAACATAACATTAAAATATGATTATGTTTCATATGCATTAACATGAATCTAAAATATGTTAATATATCATATGCATTAACATGTGACTTTTCTTTTTAATATAATCTACATTGCATTAAATAATTTTGCAATGTCTAATTAACATGTTATAACGGTTAAGTGTCCTAAATTTACTTAACCCCATCTTCTTGTCTAATTAACATGTTATAACGGTTAAGTGTAGCCTTAGTTAACTTAACCCTACCATGATAACATGTCTCGTTCATTATCATTAATTGATTTATTAATGTACCAACCTCTCACATTAGATTTATGTTGTTGCGGTTACTGGATGTGTCGGGTGGTTCCGGGCAGTTTTACACCACAACTCAATCTAACCTCGGGTTTTTCTTGGACATGATGCACTAACCTCTTACATTAGATAGGTGTTGTTGCCGTTACCGGATGTGCCAGGCGGTTCCGGTCAGTTTTACGCTGCAACTCAATCTAACCTCGGGTTAGGCATGTTTATCTTTTAGCCTATTTACCATACATGTCCAAGTCTAGATTTTGTATGCTAATTATGCCAAACTCACAAAACTAGTCATGTTCCAATTCTCAAGTTATACCTCAACAAAGCTAATTACAAGTCATGCCCCATTCAAATTCAAGTTACTACTCAACATAGGCTACACCCAATCTTCCCAAATTTGCAATATTAGTCATGCCCCAAAATTCACGATATAACACATGCCCTAAGGTTTAGTCATATCGCACCGCAAAAAATATTTTCCAAAAACCTCCAACCATGATTCACAGTATAAACTATGCCAAATTATAGCCTTTAATTTCATTACATGCTAATTTCCCAATTTTAGGCGTGTTCGCATTCAACAGTTATCCCCATCTTACTATAGGTTTTCATGGCAAAGCCATATATCACTACACACAATAATCTTCTTCTTCCACGTCATAAACTACTATATATATATGCCCTAATTTTAGGTCTTAAACCACAACATGTACTATGCCTTATATGTTTACAGTTCAATTTACGCCCCAAACCCCAAGTGATATGTCCAATATACTTTATACCTCAAATCTCAAGTCATACGTTCGATACACTTTATGTTTTAAATGTAACATGTGTTATGTCCTCAAATCAGTTATGCCCAATTATACATAATTTAATATGTTTCCCAATTTTTAGCGCTGGTCATGTCCAAATCATATATTATGCCCAATTTTAGCGCTGGTCATGTTCAAATCATATATTATGACCAATTTTATTTCCAACGTACGTTCATCTCTTATGAGATTTGGCTCAGGCTCGCAGTAGCCTGGCTATAAAAACAAAAAGGGAAGAAGGAAAGAAGAGACAAAGAATGGACATAATATTATCAAATGAGATAGATCCAATGGATATAGAAATACAAATAGAAATAGGCATAATCTCAGATTCAGATTTATTACGATGTCAGAATCATGATTGACTTTTATTTCTGAAAGTAACCTGAACTTACAAATTATAGAACGGTCTTGAATTCTGGGATATGATTTCTGAATTTGATTAGCTATTCCTTTGATGTAGACTTTGATTATTAACTTGAAAACTCTAATTTGATTAATTAAGGTGGAGGCTAGGTCACTTTAGGTTTTAGCAGCATATAAACGCTTATGAATTCGTGTGGAGAAAACAATAGGTTTAGGGGTCTTTTTATAGGTGTATAGGGAGATTTAGAACCTTCAGATCAGTCTAGAAGTCATCAGGATCGTTCATAGCAGAAAATTACGTCACACAGCGAATTAGGTAGCGACACATCAACCAAAACACGTCGGTCAGAAATTTTCATCCAGATCTGGAAAAGGGGTCGACACCCTATAGGGGGATTGACACCTATGTCGACTCCCCTACAGGGGGGTCGACACCTATGCCGACTCCCCGTGGGGGGGTCGACACCTGTTGAGTGGAAATTTTCCCGCCCACTTCCTATTGGCTGATTTCGAAATTTTGACCTGTTTTGAACCTTCTGGACTTATAATATTCATATTTAATCTTCCTAGTGCATATACAAACTTCTAAGGCTTATAACTCCTTCATACGTTGTCCGATTTATGCAAACTCATATCTATCTCAAGTAGAATTGCAAGACGAATGCAATTGCATAACCATTTCCCTTAATTCCGTATTTTAAAATTAAGTATTCTTTAATTCATCACTTAATATTCACAAGAAATACGTGGTGTTACACATAATTAGATGTATATTAAAGTAATTAATGAAAATTTGAAAAAAAATCTAAATTAAAAAAAAACGTGAATAGACGTTTTAAAATAGCCTTATTTGAAAAAATGCAAATGAATGTCACATTTTTTAGTCAAGATATCATAATAAGTTGATAAACCTAACTCATATTATGTTAAACTTTTGACATACCACAAATAATCAATTGATTTTTTTCGAAACAGGGTAAACAGGCTTGTTAAAAAACTGTATAGGTACTCGGCGTGAGTACAAGACGGGAAAAAAGACTGCGGCGCTTTATTGATAAAGAACCAATAAAATGTACAAAGATAATAGAGTCAAATAAACAAGCTTACTTGCTTAAAATAAAACCCAGAAAAATATATACAAGAAAACCATGGCCCAAACAAAAACTTCGCGGCCCATACAAATGTAATGGTGATCCACGTGTACCACTTTATGAAACAAAGCTCCACAGATTCTCCTTTTAACACACGGAACTGGAAACGAGAATAAGGAAAGTTGCCAGTTAAATATAATCTTGTGCTTCATGGCGGCGCTTTACTTATCCTGTTTTCAAGCACTGAATACCCCAATTCTGAATAATCTTCTTACGCCGTGATCGATTCTTAACTTCAATTTTAGCATCAAGTATCTAACTTCCAGTTCAATAAACTCCCATCTTTTGAATTTGTTCATTTTCCCATTTCTATGCATATGTGCGTTCCTTTCTACCCAGATGTGGTAGACAATGGTGACTATGCTGGTGAACGCTAGGTCTCTGGAGACGTCGTTTGAAGTGTACTTGGCTTTCAGTAAATCCATTTCTTCTGTCAGGATGAACGGACGAGCTGACGTTGGAGGGTTGTTCATCTTTGGTCTGAAATCTGGTCCACAAATAGGAGGAATAAGGACATTCAAAAAAAATGTGACTTCTTGCTTCATTGCCTTCCTGACATAAAACACAAATAGGGTTAACGTCGTATCCCCAGTTTATGTGATTATCCATAGTGGATAGTCTATTTAGCATCGCTTTATGCATGCATATCGACATTTTCGGGATGTTAATATGGTTCCAAGTGATATAACACCAGTCTATTTCAGGCTTTTGGATTCTCGAGCAATCCCTTGTAGATTTAAATGTAAACCCATCTTTACTATTATTCCAGCTCCAAAAGTCTGATTCATAATTTGAATTGATTTGAACTTCGTTAATTTTATCGGCGACCATTCTAGAAACGGCTAATTGATCGGTATTAAAAGCCCCGTTTTGTATAAGACAGTCAATTTTCAGATCTTCTCCTCCACAAATACTCAGAAAAACCCATCCAAACATGTTCACCAGAATTTCATTATTTATCCATGAGTCGAACCACAACATCGTATCATGACCGTTTGTGATACCTCTGTTTATACATTTCAACCCTAGCTGTCTATTTCATAGCATAGATTTCCACGTACAAGAGCCATTATTATCTACTTGCATAAGCCAGAAATTATTATCTCTACAGTATTTACTCTTCGTCCAATTTTTCCACATGCTTTCTCTATTCCAAATTAATTTTATCGCAGCAGCAGTTTTTAAGTCGTCAAACTTCCTTATCCCCACTCCTCCTTCGTTTTTCGAGTTGCATAAAATGTCCCATGCAATCTTACGACTCTTTCCGCCCCAAACGAAATCAGCACAAATTTTGTTAATCATCCCAATAGCCATTGCAGGTAATTGATATATTAGCAGCCAATACATAACCATAGGAGTGATTACAGATTTAATCAATTCGATTTCCCAGCCATCGATAGAAGCCTACAGTCCCAACTAACCTTTTTCTCCTTATTTTATCAAACAAATCACCGTAATCGGAGAAGTGTAAATAATTATTGGACAGAGGAATGCCGAGATATTTAATAGGCTGGTTCCCCTCCTTCATATCCATCTGGTCTATAAGATCCCTTTCGTTATTCACAGTTTTGCTAAAAAATATTTTTGATTTTAGACAATTTACTTTTAGTCCTGCCATATTTTCATAAAGTCAAAAATCTTGCAAAATTCTTTGGCACTCTTCATCTTAGCTTTAGAAAAAATCATCAAATCATTAGCATAGACCAAATGATTAATATGAGGTTCATTCTTAAAAATTGGCGGGATCAACTCCATTATGCTCGCCTTGTGCATTAAGATTGAAAAATACTCCATAAAAAAACATAAGAGATATGGGGAAAGGGGGTCCCCTTGTCTTATTCCTCGGTTACAGTGAATAAACCCAATTGGGCTTCCCTATAGTGGAATTAAAAATATAGGCGTATTGATACAAGTTTTAATAACTTTAATAAGCCTAGAAGGGAAACCCATCATTTTCATCATGTGACACACAAAACCCCTGTTTACAATGTCATATGCTTTTGTAAATCAATCTTGATACATACATGTTACCACCGCCAATAATCAATTGATGTTGTTACTACCAAATTCAATACTGAAACCTAATGCCAGTTTTACGGATATTGGGCCATAACCAGCTCGAAAGAATGCCCCAAAAACATAGAGCCGGAAGCATAAAAGAGGTGATTTGGTCAATAAGCTATCGGCACAAAGATAAGAAAGAAAAGATTGGTATCAATAAGAAAGGGGATAGTGACAAAGAAGTGCCAGCACTAAAGACCATCAACATGGGCTCGAATCCGAAATCAAACACAAAGAAGTAGACCCGAAAGCGTCTGGTAACGGAAGCGGGTAATGATGGAATACCGGAAGCCAATGACTCGAGATCCAAAACCAAGAGAGAAATTTATGTTGTCTGAAACACGATAGGAAGCACCAAGCCAGGCAAAAGGAGACGAAAGGGCTATCAACACTAATTAACTTAGTGTCGATACAGAAGACAGAAAAGATGTTAGAGCTATAAGAAACAAAAACACAAGGGAAACGTTTCGTAAGGTAGTTATTGGAGCCAGAGCTTGTTAACCCCCGAAAGATAGCTTCGAATGCCTTCAGGGGATGTACCGAGAGCACGCTTCCATGAAACCGAGAATAGTTCCAAAGACTCACCGACAGTAAACCTAAGTTTATAAGAAGAAAAGATATCCATACTAATTTACTTAGTGTCGATACCGAAAGAGGCAAAGGTTCTGACGTCCAAAGAAATGAAACCACGAGAGTGATGCTATGGAAGCTCATAGCTAAAACCAAAGCTTGTTGTTAAACTCTGAAAGTTCTTCCAGAAGCTATCCATACCAATGGAATTGGTATTGATGCACATGATAAGCAACATCAAAGTTAAGCTCCTAAAGACAAAATCGGTACACCAAAAGCAAGGTCATATCAGATAGCGATGTTGAGAAGAAAGAAAGGCAGCCGAAACCGAGACAACTGGAATCAAAAAGTGTAGAGCGGCCAACAACATGCTGCCGCATCCGAAAGGGGATTCTACTAAGATGGTGGCAAATGGGGACCCTATTTGTTTATAAATAAGGCCCTAGGGGTCACATTTTAGGGGAATTTTCCATTCCCCAATCTTGAACTCATTTCTTATAGAGTAAACCCTAATTTCTAAATCGATTTGGGGATTTTCTTTGTAAACACATATGAACTCAAATCAATGAGCAACAAAAACTGAATTGACACTTAGCATAATTTCTATGATTTACCTTTCTACCTTTTTATCCACTTCATTATGCTTTCTCCACGACAAAGGCTACATTCCACAGCCGTATCTTCAAGCTTAGATTACCAAAATACTGCTACATAAGCCATTTGCTTCCTAACTTGTGTTGCGCTTAAGGAACCCATATCCCAAGGTAACTATTGGTTGTTGAGTTTCATAAGCATGATACTCACTCCTTGAGGGAAGAATAACTAATATTCGGACTCAAGATCGTGATATCTAGGAAACAGTGAACTAACTCAAGCTTGTAGGAATTAAATAATCCCCTACCTCCATCAGGTCCACATCCTTAGACCTATTTCTAGTGTTGACGAAAAATATCTTTAACATTTTGATGCTTGAAGGAGGGCCTTTGTAACACCCCACCACTGTTAAGGACACTCACAAAGGGAATGCCTTAACTTTGGTGGAGCATTTTAGTAAGCAGAACAGAAACTTACAAGACAGATAAAAATAGTACTTGAAATTTTTTAACTTTATTACAGTGGAAACAGAAATCAATATGGTTACATCCTTTCAAATCTCATAATTCAAGTACAAAATATCAGTCTTGTACAAAAGCCTTCAAAATGCATGGTTTAAAATCATAATCCCCATAGAACGGAAGCCATACAGAGCCAAGCCATACTTTAAGCACTTCAAGTAGAGAGAAATATGGATCAAGCTAAAGTATTCCCTCCTTGGATAACCTGGGGGGAAACGGAAGAAATAAGGTGAAACAACAAGGGTCAGACAAAAAGTCTGGCAAGTCCAGTGATTTTCAGTTATGAACAGATAATAATAACATGACATGAACATAAAACTGGATGAGAGATAACTGTAACAGGTGTAGCAGATATAACAGAAGAACAGAATGATATAAGCTATTGCTTTACACTTCTCTGCACCAATACTAGTATAACAGAATTAGGTGTCACCCTAATGTCTAAACTGAAACAGAAACGGGTACAGATTAATTCAACAGAAACAGAATGCTAATAATGGGCCTTTACTACCCGATCAGAAACAGACAGAAGCAGAAACAGATTAATCCCTACGGAAACAGAATGTAGAATTAGGTGTACACTAGTAATGGGCCTTTACCACCCGAACAGACGGTACCACGCAGAAACAGACAGGTGTTACCACCCAACAGAAACAGACGGTACCAACAGAAACAGACAGAACTAAGTGTACCCTAAAACCCTACCCCAAGCGATCGGCTCCCTAATACATAAATATCTTGTGTCGGCCCCATAGTAGGGTGTATCATTCCCTAAAGTGACAACCAATGGGCACAAACCTATTTACAGATGTCACGGCGTCTTACATCCTCAGAGGCAGACCGGGATCCATGCACGCACATGACCCGGTTGGAACACACCATCAGCACCCCTCGTCATTATCAGAATGAACCGCTTATAATTAGTTCAGTAAGCGTGCCCGGACCTTACTTACTGTTGGGACAAAGTTTTGATACCAGAAAGGGTTACTAACTAATATGGGTCCCAAACAACAGATGACACAAGTGATTCCCCTCCTAACCTTGTGTCCCCAGACTAATATACATGCCAATTAATTAATGATTTACCCTTTATACCCACGCCTAATATACATGCCAATTATTCATAACTATAGCCAATTCAGATTATGTCAATAGCGGACTAATTATATCAACTCAACAGATATTGCAGATAACAGATTTTTCAGATTAGGCGACTTAACGGATTTAGCAGATTAAGCAAACTAGCAGATCTAGCATTTTCAACAGACTTAGCAGATGACAGATTTGGCAGATGAACAAATCTAGCAGACTATGCAGTAGAGCATAACTAGCAGATTAAGCAATATAACAGAACTAGCAGATTAAGCAATATAGCAGAACTAGCAGATTAGGCAAATATAACAGATTGAAATCATTCCTTAAAGTTTCACAAACATATCTTGCCTAATTTTAAATTTGGCCTAAGCATGCCTAAATAATTGTCATGATTCACACTATGATCATATACCAAATATAACCATCGATTACTATGCATGTCATATATCCCAAAGATCCCTTACTTAGGTGTTTATTTACATTTAATAGATGTCCTACCTTAATGTAAATCTTTATACCTAAGCCATATTTTGTTTGTCTCAAGTCATATGTTAACATACCATGGTTCCTCTTCTTCCAATTCACAGAACATGCATAGATCTAAATCCAGTTTACAACCTATGTCCTTTTTCTTAAATCAGTCACAGATTATCCATGTCCAATTATTCCACATTCATTATTTGTCCCAAACATTTTAGCGTTCGTGCGCTAATCTCTTAGGAGATTGGCGCAGGCTCGTAGTAGCCTGGCTATAGAACAGAAAGATACAGAATAAAATAGATCAGAACGGAACATACACAATCTCAAATTCAGATTTACAATCATGTCACAATTATGACTAAAGTTTATATCGGAAAATAACTGCACTTGCCTTGGTTGGATTAAAGAAAGAACTTTAATTGTTGTAGAATCGTTGCAGAAGCTTTAATCTCTAATTTGAATTGAGTTGCTTAGGTTGATGTTGATTAGCTTCTAGTTTTGATTCCAGCAGAGTAGCAACGCCATTTTTATTTTTATTTAGAAAAGAGGCAGAGAAGAAGCAGAATAGAATTGTGTGTAGAGAAGGCTAGGTCTTAGGTTGTTTTTATAGGTGTAGCAATTCATTTCAGCCATCAGATTAACCCTAAAACCAATCCGGACCATCAAAAATCGTCCCTGGGCTTCAAAAACGTGTTCTGGACCGAAACAGGCCGACCAGGTCGAGCTGTAGGGGGGGAGGCCGACACTTTAGTCGACCCCCAGGGGGAGGTCGACTCCCAGGATGACCCCCTGGTCGACCTGGCCCCCAGGTTGACCCCCAGGTCGACCCCCTGGTCGACCTGGCCCCTAGGTCGACCCCCAGGTCAATCTGCCTAGTTCTGTGCTGACCGAAACCTTCTGAATCTTCTACAGGCCATAACTTCTTCATCTGGACTCCGATTTTCGAAAACTCGGACTCTATTTCATGTAAAATTTCGACAGGAACGCAATGGTGATGTCCATTTTACCTATTTCCTGATTCTTAAATTAATTATCCTCATTTTACTATCTTTTCCGTTACACACACCGTTATCGAACTAATTTTTCTTTTCTTTCATGTATTAATTAATTCTTCTTATGCATCACCATTATTTACCAATCATAAGCATATTTTCATATATTTAATTTCATTTTTAATTATACTTAAAAATGCGGTGTGTTACATTCTCCCATCCTTAAAGGATTTCGTCCCCGAAATCTTCAAGTTAAGAAGAATGTGTCCTGCCATCCAATCATCCATCTACTCAATCATCAATCACAGGCATTCATTGTCCTTAAGAGATTTCTAATGCTGTATGAACATATGCAAGAAGTGTGGGTATATGTTCCTTGTCTAATGCAAAGATCAGGCGGTCCACTGATTCAGTTGACCTCCTTAATGCGAATTATGCCAGAGCCATTAGTCCAACATGTATGCAATTTTCCTACTCAATACATATCATTTCTATATGAGTGCACAACCATTCAGTCATATGCAACATCCATGTGCTGAGTCAATCATTTTGCATCCACAAAATTTAAAAATGCTCACACATCCATATGCAGTATGAGTGTGTTTTCGAGCCGATCTAGTGCCTAGTGTGTGTATATGCATCCACGAGCAACCACTAGCAACCACTTGTATCCACTTGCAACCATCAAACATAACATGTCTCAATCTCATGTTTACACCCATTAGTTTCTACCTAAAGTTCGAAGATTCGATCGATAGGATATAGTTGAATGATGGAAGCGAGTACAGATAGAACAAAAACTTGGTTCCCATTAGACATGGGTCCTAAGTATCGACCCCAAAGACCGAAACAAACGTCAAATTGACACCCAGAGGATTACCCTCTTTAGACAATGTCAAATCTGGAAATCTTATCAGAAGTATTCAGATATTTACAGATTACTAGTACAGATCAGGTTCCCTAATGGTTCTTAGGAAGCTAGGCATGATAAACTCATACCCCACGAAAACTCATAATGTATGTGTCATACTTGATGCCTAACACCGATATCCCTCAAACCCCAATCTCAAACAGATGAGCCATAACACTTATGGGTCTGAGTCTACAGCGGAATTCAGAAATAATACTAGTATTAAAGTGCAGAATATCGATTACAAAATCAAAATACCAGAATCAGAAAAAGTCTTAACTCCATAATCAGATAAAGAAATTAAACCTACTATAGAAATTGTCCTATTTCTATCCTAGCCACTAGCCTCAAGAGTGTTCGCCTGCCCTCCTTGCCCTCGTCTCTTCGGGCAGTCCCTAGTGAAGTGTCCCTTTTCTCCATAGTTGAAGTAAGTGCCTTTCCTTTTTCTTCAATCCTTGTTCAGATGAGTCGAGCTCCCACAAGTAAAGCACTTTTTCCCCTTCTTATCTTCAGACTTCTCATCCTTCTTTTGTGTTTCCTTTTTGGGCCATGCTTTCTTATTCTGTGGTTCTTCCTTCTTTGTCTCTTTCGGGCCCTTGTCTTCCTCGTGTAGTAGTGCCATGTCCACCAATTTCTCATAAGTCGCTCCCATGGGTACGTGGGTCATGGCTAGGCTGTGCAGTGGCTCGTTCAATCCTTTAACAAAGCGGAGAGCCTTTTTATGCTGAGTGTTGACTAAATCCAATCCGAACCTAGCTAGTTGGTTGAACTGGTTGACGTATTCCTTGACCGTCATACTTCCTTGCTTAAGAGATAAGAACTTTTCCAGTTGTAAACTCCATTCAGCTTGCGAGAGAAATTTTGTCTCAAACCTTGTTCTGAAATCCATCCATGTCTCAACCGACCTCTCGGCGTTAGTGACTTCCCACCAGTAGGAAGCTTCGTCTTTGAGCAGCCATACCGCCAACTGTACCTTCTGCCTATCGTCCACCTCGAAGATAACGAATAGATCCTCAGTTTCTTTGAGCCAGTTCCTTGCTTCGACGAATGATTCAGTTCCCTTGAAATCCTTTCCACCCATGGCCCTAAAATCTCTACAGATCTTTGAGAAAGCAATTGCACGAGGAGGGGGCGGAGGAGGAGGGGGATCATTTGCTGGACCGGCGGCGGCGGTCCTAGCCTCATGATATTGACGAAACCAACCGGGTACATGAACACCCTCTGGTATCTCAGATGCTTCAGACATGCTGAAACGAAAAAAGGAAAGACTCAATACAAAAAGGACTGAAGGAAAGATATATGGCTCTTGGGGATCATGTTTTTCAAAATAACCTTTATTTTTGAAAATACTTCCTTTCAAAACCTTTTTGAAAATAGATTTCCAAAAACTTTACCCAATCTGGTAACCTTCAGCTCTGGTACCAAGTGTAACACCCGACCTCCGTTAAGGACACTCACAAAGGGAATGCCTTAACTGTGGTGGAGCATTTTAGTAAGCAGAACAGAAACTTTCAAGACAGATAAAAACAATACTTGAAAATTTTTAACTTTATTACAGCGGAAACAGAAATCAATATGGTTACATCCTTTCAAATCTCAGAATTCAAGTACAAAATATCATTCTTGTACAAAAGCCTTCAAAATGCATGGTTTAAAATCATAATCCCCATAGAACGGAAGCTATACAGAGCTAAGCCATACTTTAAGCACTTCAAGCAGAGAGAAATCCGGATCAAGCTAAAGTATTCCCTCCATGGATAACCTGGGTGGGAAACAGAAGAAAGGAGGCGAAACAACAAGGGTCAGATAAAAAGTCTGGCAAGTCCAGTGATTTTCAGTTATGAACACATAATAATAACATGACATGAACATAAAACTGGATGAGAGATAACTGTAACAGGTGTAGCAGATATAACAGAAGAACAGAATGATATAAGCTATTGCTTTACACTTCTCTGCACCAATACTAGTATAACAGAATTAGGTGTCACCTTAATGTCTAAACTGAAACAGAAACGGGTACAGAATAATTTAATAGAAACAGAATGCTAATAATGGGCCTTTACTACCCGATCAGAAACAGACAGAAGCAGAAACAGATTAATCCCTACGGAAACAGAATGTAGAATTAGGTGTACACTAGTAATGGGCCTTTACCACCCGAACAGACGGTACCACGCAGAAACAGACAGGTGTTACCATCCAACAGAAACAGACGGTACCAATAGAAACAGACAAAACTAAGTGTACCCTAAAACCCTACCCCAAGCGATCGGCTCCCTAATACATAAATATCCCATGTCGGCCCCACAGTAGGGTGTATCACTCCCTAAAGTGACAACCAATTGGCACAGACCTATTTACAGATGTCACGGCGTCTTACATCCTCAGAGGCAGACCGGGATCCATGCACGCACATGACCCGGTTGGAACGCACCATCAACACCCCTCGCCATTATCAGAATGAACCGCTTATAATTAGTTCAGTAAGCGTGCCCGGACCCTACTTACTGTTGGGTCAAAGTTTTGATACCAGAAAGGGTTACTTACTAATATGGGTCCCAAACAACAGATGACACAAGTGATTCCCCTCCTAACCTTGTGTCCCCAGACTAACATATTTCTACAAGTTTCAGACATACAAAATTCAGATTAACTGGTTCACAGATCAGATAATCAAGTTAACAGGTTTTCAGACTAACGGATCAGATGTTCGGATTAACAGGCTTACAGATTATCTGGTTACAGATTAACAGACTTACAGATTAACTGGTTACAGATTATCTAACTTTGTATTGGGCCTACGGATTCACGAAACGGGTTTATAAGATTCATTGGTCCAATTGGTTTATCCTAACCCAACACATTTTAGACATCATAATTATCTCAGATTTTCATTAATTAAATATTAATGCCCAAACCTCTCTTATTAGACTGACAGTTTGCGGCTACTGGTTAGGGCGGTTGGTTCCGGGCAGGTTTCTATCGCAAACTGAGTTTAACCTCGGGTTTCAAGCACGTTATGACTAACTTCTCACATTAGAACCTATTGTTTGCGACCACTGGAATATGCCAGGCGGTTCCCGGCAGAATTACGCCGCAAACTCATTCTAACCTCGAGTTAGCCATGTTTATCTTTGCGGCCAATTAATTAATGATTTACCATTTATACCCACGCCTAATATACATGCCAATTATTCATAACTATAGCCAACTCAGATTATGTCAATAGCGGACTAATTATATCAACTCAACAGATATTGTAGATAACAGATTTTTCAGATTAGGCGACTTAACGGATTTAGCAGATTAAGCAAACTAACAGATCTAGCATTTTCAACAGACTTAGCAGATGACATATTTGGCAGATGAACAAATCTAGCAGACTAGGCAGTAGAGCATAACTAGCAGATTAAGCAATATAACAGAACTAGCAGATTAAGCAATATAGCAGAACTAGCAGATTAGGCAAATATAACAGATTTAATCATTCCTTAAAGTTTCACAAACATATCTTGTCTAATTTTAAATTTGGCCTAAGCATGCCTAAATAATTGTCATGATTCACACTATGATCATATACTAAATATAACCATCGATTACTATGCATGTCATATATCCCGAAGATCCCTTACTTAGGTGTTTATTTACATTTAATAGATGTCCTACCTTAATGTAAATCTTTATACCTAAGCCATATTTTGTTTGTCTCAAGTCATATGTTAACATACCATGGTTCCTCTTCTTCCAATTCACAGAACATGCATAGATCTAAATCTAGTTTACAACCTATGTCCTTTTTCTTAAATCAGTCACAGATTATCCATGTCCAATTATTCCACATTCATTATTTGTCCCAAACATTTTAGCGTTCGTGCGTTAATCTCTTAGGAGATTGGCGCAGGCTCGTAGTAGCCTGGCTATAGAACAGAAAGATACAGAATAAAATAGATCAGAACGGAACATACACAATCTCAAATTCAGATTTACAATCATGTCACAATTATGACTAAAGTTTATATCGGAAAATAACTGCACTTGCCTTGGTTGGATTAAAGAAAGAACTTTAATTGTTGTAGAATCGTTGCAGAAGCTTTAATCTCTAATTTGAATTGAGTTGCTTAGGTTGATGTTGATTAGCTTCTAGTTTTGATTCCAGCAGAGTAGCAACGCCATTTTTATTTTTATTTAGAAAAGAGGCAGAGAAGAAGCAGAATAGAATTGTGTGTAGAGAAGGCTAGGTCTTAGGTTGTTTTTATAGGTGTAGCAATTCATTTCAGCCATCAGATTAACCCTAAAACCAATCCGGACCATCAAAAATCGTCCCTGGGCTTCAAAAACGTGTTATGGACCGAAACAGGCCGACCAGGTCGACCTGTAAGGGGGGAGGTCGACACTATAGTTGACCCCCATGGGGGAGGTCGACTCCCAGGACGACCCCCTGGTCGACCTGGCCCCCAGGTCGACCACCAGGTCGACCTGCCCAGTTCTGTGCTGACCGAAACCTTCTTAATCTTCTACAGGCCATAACTTCTTCATTCGGACTCCGATTTTCGAAAACTCAGAATCTATTTCATGTAAAATTTCGAGAGGAACGCAATGGTGATGTCCATTTTACCTAATTCCTGATTCTTAAATTAATTATCCTCATTTTACTATCTTTTCCGTTACACACACCGTTATCGAACTAATTTTTCTTTTCTTTCATGTATTAATTAATTCTTCTTATGCATCATCATTATTTACCTATCATAAGCATATTTTCATATATTTTATTTCATTTTTAATTATACTTAAAAATGCGGGGTGTTACAGCCTTATCCTCCAACCTTGTGGTTAACAACCACATTCCTAGCTGGGTTGTTCCATCCTGGTTTGGACTAAGCTTTTAAGAAGCAAAACTACGGGCTTAGGGTCCCGATAAGAGTCTTTTGGATCTCAAAAGGCTATATTAGATATTACTGACCCGAGAGTGAAGGAAGAACAATGGTTTAGAATGCAGCTTTGAGAATCATCATTTGGAAAAAGGAAGTGGAACAATACGTTCGTGATTGTTGGAATGACAACCCTTTCTACGTGGAACAAATCATAACCTTTGCTCTAAGTGGTTCTACATTAGTGGAGTATTACCTATTTTCTAACATAAGGAAACCATCCATGAAAAAATTAAGGGAACAATGTTTAAAGAAGAAATAATGAGACACTTTAACCATTTTATTTCCAAATGGACAAAAAGCATAACATTTCAATCTCAAGGTGCTTTGAAAAGAGGAATCGAAGATATGAATGAAGCAATGAGGTCAAGAAATAAAAAGGTTAAGTTCCAACAACAAAAAGGAAATTTTTTATTGAGGCTACCAAGAAAGTGCTACCTTATCACTTCAATGGAAAATATCTACTTCCTAACCAGACATAAGCGTAATTTCTGGCCATCTGCAAAGAAGAAGCCTAAGTACAGAAGGAAATTAGGTTCCCTTTACTGCTATTATCATATGATAAATGGACATGAAACAAACCATTACAGGGTGCTTATAGAGATGATTATCAAATTCTATAATCAAGGTCAACTACAAGATTTTGTAAAAGGGTCAGACTAAGCCTAAGGAAGGTCTTCTTAAGAAAATTCTTACATATGTAGCTAAGGTTATGGAAACCCTCTCAAATTTGGAATAACTCAAAATGGGTAAATGAATAAACGGATAAAAAACCCATGTAACTGCCTAGATGGCAAGTGCAGGCACTCCTCGAAGGGGGGTGGTGTGTACCCTTTCTCCATGCCCAAGTCAGAAAGGGCCAAGTTGAAGTATCAAAAGAGTAAGCCTCTGATCCATGCCAGAGATGGTTGGGACGAAGCATCCAATTTAGCATGCCCTGCCTCGACTATAAACTAAGCGTGTCCTACCGCTGCTAACGGAAGAGCATGTCCAACCTTTGCTCATGTTCCTCGTATCACGCAGAAGGGAATGAAAAACCCTTATCAAAGCCTACGATGGCCAGGGTAAGGCACCCCTTAGAGGGGCTGGAGCATAAGCCTCTATCACTGGCTACGATGGACAGGTTAGAGTATCAAAAGTGTAAGCCTTAAAACCATGCCTACGATGGCCCGGTTCAAGCATCTAAGCCCTTATCACCCCTACGAGGGCCAGGGTAAGGCGCCTCCTAGAAGGAGGTTGGGTAAGACCTTGGGCCCTGCTTGGGAATAAGCTAGCCAAGCGCACTGGATGCACGTACATCCCCTTCTTTGATAATCATAAGCCCATCGAGTGGCTAACAAAGCACGTACATCCTATGCTTTGACAATCGTAAGCCCAGAGAGTGGCTAGCAAAGCACGTATATGTTGAAAAAAAGAATTTTTGTTAATGTCAACAAAGAGAAGAGTAATAGAAATCATGACATGAAGCTAAGATTATATATAGGTATTGATTCATGTTAGAATTATGTTAAACCCTACCCTCAAGTATAACACGAATATAAAAAATAATTTATATATATACACACACATATATAGGGCTTTAAAAAAGCCTTGACTGGATAGAAAACATTGTAACCAGTCGACTGGTTATAATTCTACCAATCGACTGGTCAATGAGTTTCTTGACCAGTAACATCTAGCTTTAAATGATTTTAAATCCAAACGATTTACAGTATAATTCAATTAGTCGACTGATGGTTGTTAGATCAGTTGACTGATTCAAAACAGAAGTCTTTGTTATGAAGAGTCGCATTCTTCCATGAAAAGATTTCTCTTCAATTACGAATGGAAATGGACGCACCTTTTTGCTGAAATCTTTCATGAAGAAATGCTACTCTACTACTATTATATAAGCAATACAAACATGTTTTTCAAACTACCGATTAACCGATTCTCATTATATTCTCTCTATTTTGTGATTTGCAATTCTATATTCTTTGCATTCTAAAGCTCTCTTAAATTCAAGTTACTTGTTGAATCTTTGATAACATTTTACATATTTTGATTCAACAAGCAACATACTTCCTTCAAATCTTTACATTCACTTCAAATACTTGAGGATAAGATTGTAGGATGGGTGTACTTCATCGTGACTATTCCGTGTTGATTACAGAACACATTCAGGAGTCAAAACACTACTAAATTATGAAGTCCTGTTTGGGTGCTCAGGCATGGACATCCTTGTTGGTGTTCGGGAGTATTTTGACCTATTCCTCTGAGTTAAGAGAGGGTGTGATAGTGAATTCCGAAGAGAAGCTTCAAGACTGGACGTAGGGCAGAAAGTCCCAACCAATATAAAATTCCTGGTGTCTTTTCTTATCGCATTTACTTTTATTATGATATATTTCTATAGCTTAGCTTTTACCTGCGCAACTATTGTAGTTTACTAGTTAGCTTATTATTTCCTCTATATGTTAGTATCCTGCTTAAGTCGTACACACTGACTTGTCAACTGGTATCATAGCCTGGTGTTCTAGAGATCCTAACAACGTCTTATAACAAATGGCTATAAAGAAATCTAGTCAACCAACTTGTAAGTGGAAGAATAACAAAGCTGAATCAGGAGAGCAAGGAAGCAAATGTCTCATGGCTAAAGTCAGATCATAATCGGTATGTATAGATTCATTATATAAAGATTTTTTGTTAGACCATGAAAAATTATTGAAATATTTTAAAACTTTGGGTAAACTCAATACAGTCATTTTAGCTAAGTCAAAAATTTGTGAGCAAGATTAAAAGAAGAAAACAGTTTATTAGTAAAACAAGCCAAATGTTTTGAAAATACCTAAGAAGAGCTTGTTTCTGAAAAAGATTTCCATCAAAAAGGAAATAAGCGACTAGAAGATAAAAACATTGGTCTTTTAAAGGAAACCGATCTTTTGCAAAATAAAAATAAATCATTAGAAGATTCTTTAAATAATTTTAGTTCTTTAATTTCGTCTCTTGAATAAGAGAATGGAGCTTTAACTGAAAAGAATTTAGAATTATCTAAAGAAAATGAGTTTTAAAGATGAATAATAACAATATTATGCAAAATAAAATTTCTAACTCAAGAGAAAATTTTGAAAAAAATATAATCTTCCTTAGATAATTCAGAATCTCAAATTTTTGTTCTCAAAACTGAGAATGGTACTTTAAAAAGGAAGAATTCTGAATTAAATAAGGAAATTGATATTAACAAAATTTCTTTTGAAAATTTAAATCGCGACTTTGGAATTAAATTTGATAAATGTATAAATAAATTCGCGAAATTTAATAAAGGTCAAAATGATTTAAATAGGATTTTATCGAGATCTCGACCTTTACATGACAAAAGTGGTTTAGTATATAATCATAGAAGTAGTACTAGATATGCTTTTATGTACAATAAGAATATCACTTCTAGTACTAATGCACATCCAAGATACAATTGTTCTAGAAATTTAGATAATTCTATGACTAGAGATCTGTATAATAGATCTAGAAGTACGAAAGCCAATATCAATAGAGATTACTCAAGTATTTGGGTTCCTATTAATTGGAGAAATAGAGAATAGTATATCGATGATTATTTTAATTCAGTAGCTAATAATGAAAATTTTATCTTTAAATGTTCTATTAAACCGTCTTGGGTATGGTTACCTTCTATATAAACCCTGGACCCAAACAAAACAAGTGGATTCCAAAGTATATACATCATATTTTTTGCAGGGGCTATTTTGGTATCTCCATCGAAAGTATAATAAATAGTATCGTATGCTCTTTGAAAACAATCTATGCTTGTTTTATCTTATTTGTGCTTGACTACAACTTTATCATGTTACATATGCTTTCTAATCGATGAAAAGGGGGAGAGTTATATTTTCTATGCTCAAAGATGGATCTGTTTATTTATTGAAAATATATGTACGCTAACATTTTGTTGCAGGAATCAAAATGGTAAATTTATGATATTATGAACTAACAAAACGTTGCAGAAATTCAGGGGAGCCAGATATTCAAGGGGGAAATTCAAAATGTTCAACAAGACTGCAATATGTTGCCATTAATCAAAAAGGGGGAGAATGTTGAAATCATGAATTTTGATAAATGTCAACAAAGCGAAGAGCAATAAAAATCATTACATGAAGCTAAGATTATATATATATATATAGGTATATAGTCGTATTAGAATTATGTTAAAATCTATCCTCAAGTATAATACAAATATACAAAATAATTTATAAATATACATATAATATAAAGCTTAAAAAAGCCTTGACGGGACAGAAAACACTGTAACCAGTCGATTGGTTGTAATTCTACTAGTCGACTGGTTAATGAGTTTCCTGACCAGTAATGGCTAGCTTCAAATGATTTTAAATCCAAACGATTTATAGTATAATTCAATCAGTCGACTGATGGTTTTTAGATCAGTTGACTGTTTTGAAACAGAAGCCCTTTTTATGAAGAATCACCTTCTTTCATGAAGAGATTTCTCTTCAATTACGAATGGAAATGGACACAAATTTTTGCAGAAATCTTTCATGACGAAATGCTCTTCTACTGTTGTATAAGCAATACAAACATTTTTTTCAAACTACCGATTCTCATTATATTCTCTCTGTTTTCTGATTTGCACTTCAATATTCTTTGCATTCTAAAGCTCTCTTAAATTCAAGTTACTTGTTGAATCTTTGATAACATTTTACATCTTTTGATTCAATAAGCAATAGACTTTCTTCAAATCTTTACATTCACTTCAAATACTTGTCGATAAGATTATAGAAAGGGTATACTTCATCGCGACTATTCCGTGTTGATTAGAGAACACATTCAAGAGTCAAAACACTTGTAAATTGTGAAGTCCTGTATGGGTGCTCAGGCATGGACATCCCTGTTGGTGCTCGGGTGTATTGTGACATATTCCTCTGGGTTAAGAGAAGGAATGATTGTTAATTCCGAATCAGAGCTTTGGGAATGGACGTAGGGCGGGAAGTCCAAACCAGTATAAAATTCCTGGTGTCTTTACTTATCACATTTACTTTTATTTGTGATATATTTCCATAGCTTAGCTTTTCCTGCGTAACTATTGTAGTTTACTAGTTAGTTTATTATTTTCGCTAAATCCATATAAGTATCCTGCTTAAGTAGTACACACTGGCTTTTCAGTATATCCTTTGCTTTGACAATCATAAGCCAATAGAGTGGCTAATAAAGCGCATACATCCTCAGCTTTGCGAAATAAATTCGAAAGGTTGTGACACTTCTATTAATACCAGATGTGGATATCCGATATTCTATCAAATACCTGAATTTAGGTTGGTTCGGGTCTTTTGTTAATACTAGACGTGGATTTCCGGTCTTCTGTCTAATCCCTGAATCTAGGCTGTTTCAGGGCTTCTATTAAATACGAGAAACGGTTTTTGATCTTTCGTCAAATACCTGAATCTGGGTTATGATTCGAAACTTCTAATTGTTACCAAGAGCGGGATTCCAACCACTATCATTGGATATGTATTTCTAGTAATGCCTTCATGAAATTCTCAAATATAGGTTTCAACAACCTTAATTATACTTCAAGAAAAAAGGTTCTAGACGTCCAACAAATACCCAATCAACGTCCCTGGACTGAAGTTTTCTTTCAAAGGAAGAGGGTTTGCCAAGCAATGAGTGGGCGGAGTCTCAGGGTCTACATATTAATGACTTCCGACAAAAGGTCATGAAATCTCATGTCCCACACAGGGAGATGTTCCATACACAAACATAAAAGGTTTGCTAACGACTATAGTTTTAAAAATACAAAATGTCAAAAGTTACGTTAATTTATCGCATATATGTTATAACCCAAACAGGGGTTCGCCTATCTAAGCAAATTATCATGTATATGATGACGCTGATGAAGTGTTAATATTAGAACATTCTATGTGAAGCTTTATGTACGATAACTCAAATGGACTCCTAGAGAAGGATATGCAGAACACAACAACGATCACACATCAGGTGATATTTACGCAATTTATAAGCTGACTTATAAAGTTACTTCATTAGTTGTCCTAGTACCAAAGTTAAGTGTTTATAGTACAAAGCCATCAAGTATTCTATGTCTCTTTATTATCGGGTGAAGAGGGAATAATAGCGTGATGAAGCACAACACAAAAAGGGCGTTAAGTTGTTGCTTGTTTCTCATAACCTCGTCAGGAGTGTCCAGGGATTTGATCTAAATTTTTAAGGTCCTATTAAAGACTTTACCCTCTGCCCGCAAAGTCCTGTTCTCCTTCTCTAAAACAAAAACACTCATTCATAAAGTGTGTCTCTCTTTCTGTAACTGTTGAATCTTGGAAACATAGTAAGTGGTACGATGCATAATACCTTCGTGACGCTCTCGATCGTAATAACCCTTTATCTCAGCTTTAACCCTTTGGCTCCACCTGCTAATCACCGACTCATTTAATCCGCAAGGAAGGTTTTCCAAATAAGTGTATTTCTTAGACATTGAGACTTCAGGATTAGTTGTGAATCTTGAGGGATCAGACTTCGACATATTAGCAGTATGACCAAAAGTGGACTGCTAAGTTCTACAGCTTGCCCTAACGTTATTCCACTCAACCTCCAAAATGGCAACCTGCTGATGCAGCATAACCATTTTTTCACCAAAATCAGTAGAGGGATTGATTTTTGTCTCTCACTTCGCTTTGAGGATAGTCTTACCCTTATCGTTCAAATTTTCCCTCTAATATCGCTATTTTCTCATTCAAATGCTTGATAGTTGACGCTAAAGTTAACTTGCCCTTCCTTGGATTCAATCGTGAACACGTTTCAGAACGTCTATTGGCTTCGCAATCATAAAAGTTTTGTCTTTGGAAAAGGAGGGCGAAAAGCCGAACCAATTCCCTTGTTTGCAAAATAAAACATTATTTCATGCTTTCACGACAACTAATCATATAGCGTCATGATCCACAGGAAGATTTTTTATACAAATTATCAAATTCATATAAATAAAGTTTTAAGCCATTTTGATGACACACATGGTAAAAGTCATACACATGGATCCCATTCCACAGAGCACTTATCGTTTTTATTACATATTAATTCTGCATAACGAATCCTAAGCCTCTTTAAAATAGCTTCTTGATCATCGCCCATGAAATTAAAAGGGAGTAGAGAATGTTCCATATAAATATGTGTTGATATATTAAGAGTCATCCCTTGCCAAACTTATGCGATGGTCTCAGTGGAAAATCCCTCCAACACCTAGGGATAAATGAAAAGCATTCTTTGAAACTAGATTATTGTGAGAAACAAGGTTCTACCATCATACAAAGGGTAGATCAATAATATTCTCTACCTGTATGAAATTAAATTATTTCTCCTCGTTTATTATCTAACTCTGCTTCGAGATGTGAAATAGTGTTTCTTATGAACTGTACAATATTTGTAACACCATGTTATTTTAAAACATGACATAAGGGATAATTAAAGAATAATTAATTTTTAAAAGAATAATTAAGTGAAACGGGTTTCACCATTGCGTTCATCTTGGAATTCTGCTTGAGATAGATTGTGTAAAATGGATACAAAATGAAGGAGTTATGGACGATGGAAGTTAGGCTGAACAATTGGAAAATGGGTCAGAACAACTGGCGCACTTCTAAAGTGCACCAAAACAAAAATGCACTGGCGCACCTGGGACGTGCTCCCAGAATGAGCCAGATCTGCAAAATTCTAGAGAGTTCCATGATGATGTGTCTTTCAAGGATTGGCTGGATGACGTGTTTTTCAGGTCTGTATGGTTCATATGGTTCCTAATCTAATCTAAAGGTCCAAATTCACCTAATATATCTATAAATAAACACCTAAACCTAACCCTAATCTCATTGTTATCATCCACGGTGCCTCCATGCTGCTCAAATCTAAATTAAAACAAGCCTTTTTTTCTCCATTAAGTCAATTTAGAATATCAAACTCTACAACAATGGTTTAGCTAATCAAATTCAGAATTCAGATCTATTCTCTAAGCCTAACGCTGTGAGTTTCTAGATTACTTTTAGGTTTTGATAAATAAAAGTATGCTTTGATAGATAATGAATTGGATAGGTTGTAAAGTATGAATCTATGCTAATATTAAATCTTATACGATGTAGATCATGATAGATCTAATTCTCTAGATCTGATAAAATTGTGGCTATACTATGATGTTGCCTTTATGGATCTTGATTTGTAACTACGTTGTGGTAAATGTAAATCAATTAATCTTGACAGTTGCAACATTGGTCAGATCTAATTTTGTAGGTAAATTACCTTTCATGTTGTGATCAACCTAGATATGTTGTAAGTTGGACATATTTAGATCTAAACATACTATTATCATATTTTATGTTAGATCCACTTTATGATCATGTTTTATGTTAGATCCATCTTATGATCATATCTTATGCTATGATAGATCAATCTCTCGAGATCCAATTCAATTGTGATTGCCCTAGTATATTATTTTTGTTTCATTTGGATAGATCAAATCATTTATGTGAACCATGAACATATGCCACCTTGAATTAATTAGGATTGGGTTCACACCTTTATCTTAATTGTAAACTTTATGATGTGGATTTGGGTAGATCTATTTATAAACCTGTGAATCTAAAGCTATATTTATGTTAGATCCCATTATGATGATGATTATATGTTCATGACAATACGTATGTTCACCTTGATATGATGCTAATTACATGTCAATTCACTTTGTTATCATGCTAGTATTTTTATGCCAATATATGTTGAAACTATCACCTTTATCATATTCCCCTGTTCATTGTTGTGGCTAGACTACTTATTAGCGTAGATGCTGCCAAAATAAGTGCGAATATTTTAGTGAAATAAACGGGGGAAAAGGGATTTATAATTGGCATGTAATCTTTAAATGAATGTAATTCAAATTATCAGTAAAATAGATATTGACACCTATAAAAGGAAAGGATTAATTAATTAATTAATTAATCAAAAATGGAATGTTTAGTAATTACAATTAGGAATTGTAATTGTACTTATGACATGAGGTTAGGTTACATTAGTGGTGGAAGATTGCCCGGACCCGACCGGCATATCCCGCAACCACTAATGTTGAACATAATATAGGAGGTCTAAGTACGTAAATATGAATCAGGCTAATACACGAGATTAGGTCCGACCGTGGAATAAGACTACCCGGACCCGACCGGCATATCCAGCATCCACATGTTGGAGGCCTAATGTGAGAGGTCTAGCCCATTATAACCATAAATGTACATGGTAATGAATTGGACTGTAACACCCCACCTCCGCTAGGGTCACTCACAAGGGAATGCACTAGGTTTGGTGAAGCATTATCGAGGTAAACATGCACAGAAATATTACAAGACAGAACATATATATATATATATATATATATATATATATATATATAACAGCGGAAGTAAAACAAATTTCATTACCTTATAAAATAAGGTCTAAAGCCTTTTACATCAGAATACATCAAAACCTGTCTAGCAATAATAAAGAAGCATAAAACCATTTCATGAATTATTCCCTAAGTAAAACAGTAAAGTAGCCATAGCCAAGAAAAGTCCAAGCCATGCGTGATGACCTTCAAGCAGAAGAAGTCCGAACTAGATAACAGTGTTTCCTCCCTGAAAACCTGGGGGGGGGGGGACGGAAGACAAGAGGCGAAAGAAAACGGGGTCAGTCATAAAGACTGGCAAGTCCTATCTACTTCCAGTATAAAAACAGGTAAAGGTAACATGACATGCATAAACTGAAGGTAAACATAAGGATGACTACAAGATAGATAAACTAAAACAGGCTGAACTACTGTAGCAAGGTAAACTAAGATATCATGATAAACTATGGTGTCATGATAAGTCAAGGTATCACATCGTCCGGTTTCTATCAAGTATAATATCCCGAGGTATCTATCCTGTATAACATCCCACGGTATCTATCATGTATATTTCCCATGGTCCTAACATGTATATTTGCTCTGCACCTCTCGTACTAGTATCCCAACCCGCATCATGTGTTAACTATGAATGTCCCTTGCCCAATGTCATGTAATGGTCCATGTCAACCTAATATATAGCATATGTAGGTTTTCCTAACTCGTATGTTTCTTTCCATGTATAAGTTCAGTCCTTTGCCGTAGGCCATACGGGCTTTCCCATGTAAACGTTTTATGCTTGAGATTATTTTGGACTGCTACCCTTGATCTAGTTATGTTTCCTTACCATGAACTATCGCGCGTTCACTTAGGATTTATGCTGCCTAGGACCACTAGGGATTATGCTACCTAATGAACGTTTCCGTGTCTTGGTTTGGATCCAGCCACCTAGGGCCACTAGGGATTATGCCACCCGTCAACCGCGCCCGTTATCCCGCGTATGTATCATGAACCGTTTTCCATGTCTAGACGCACATGTTCCTCAATGTGCCATCCGAGTTCCGTGCCAGGGCAAATCAAGAAATACGGAACTCGGTCGGGAGCTTTAAATCATCTGCTGATGCAGATATCAAGGTCTCTTTTTGTACCCGTGGCTATGGTCCCACGTGACCCCTCCCTCAACTACTGAAAGGCAATCCAAGAAAAATCATGTATGAGAACTACACTAAGGCCCATCGATGCCCACTTCCAGATAGCCAACCTCACCCATAACTTGATAGCTAGTATATGGTCTTTTGGGAGTTCCCTGCCTTTCCGTACGTACACGATTGACTAAAGATGGTAGGTAGTCGACGACATGCTATCCCGGGGCAAAATCAAGTATCGTCGACTCCACGCTAATCCATCCCAGTCTTTAGGTCGCTCGCATATCAACCAAGGCATACTCTTGGCTCTTCTACCGCAGACCTTAACCTCTGTGAGGCCGGGTTTCATGGACCACTCGCCACCTCACAGAGGGATGCCAAGAGTACCCTCACGTTCCCCGAAGCTTTCGCTTCGTCACCCAGTTCGCTGGAGCTTTTATACCAGTCAGATAACTTGCTCCTCCTCATATACTAAGCGATGACCTACCGTACCAGGTTACTCATCTCTTTATGAACTAGTCCTTGTCCTTAGCTAAGAATTATTACTTAGTTACCCTTAACTAAGGTTTACCACTTAGCCCCTCTTTCCGCTATCCTTGTTAACTACGATTTCCCACCTAGTCCCCTGAGCTAGGGTTTTGTCAAATGGGTTAAGTGTTGTTATCCAAGTTCATGACTTAACCCGCCTACGAATCATGTCAAGATTGGCTAAGTACTCAAGTTCAAGGCTTAGCCCTACAAGTTGGTTAAGTGTACCAAGAAGCTCATGACTTAACCCTATCAGATTATCATGTTAGATTGGTTAAGCATAGATTATCTTAATCCCATCAGGTTATTGAGTCAGATTGGTTAAGTATGGGTTAGCTTAACCCCATCCACTAATCGTATTACCATGGTTAAGCCTACTTCTAAAAAGGTCTTATGGCTTAACCCTATCAGGTCCACCTATTAGATTGGTTAAGTATAGGTTACTTAACCTCATCAAATCATCACGTATAATTGGTTAAGTATAAGTTACTTAACCCCATTAAATTATCATGTTAAATTGGTTAAGTATTGGTTACTTAACCCCATTGAATCACCAAGTTTAGATTGGTTAAGTGTTTAACTTAACCCCATCGAATTCCCGTGTTTAGATTAGTTAAGTATAGGTTACTTAACCCTATCTAATTACCGTGTTTAGATTAGTTAAGTCTTAATTACTTAACCCCATCTAATTACCGTGTTTAGATTAGTTAAGCCTTAATTACTTAACCCCATCTAATTACCGTGTTTAGATTAGTTAAGCCTTAATTACTTAACCCCATCTAATTACCAAGTCGGATTAGTTAAGTGAAAATTACTTAACCCCATCCCCTAATCATCTTGTATGGTTAAGTGTCATTAAGAAATCAATTTCGGTCCCACTTAACCTACCCATTCGTGTCATATCGGTTAAGTGTCATTAGTCAAATTTACTTAACCTTATCATGTGGCATTAATTCAATTAATGCAGTCTCAACCTCTCACATTAGACCTTGTTGTGGTTACTAGTTAAGCCGGACGGGTCCGGGTAGTTTTACACCACAACCTAGTCTAACCTCGGGTCTTAAGCGCGTTATGACCAACTTCTCACATTGGATCCTATTGTTTTTAGCAACTAGTTAAGCCGGGCGGGTCCGGGTAGATTTATGCTACAAACTCAACCAAACCTCGAGTTGGCCACTTTCATGTTTGGTCTAGTGTCTTTTTACACTTACAACCCACCCATATCTAGTTCAAGTTCCATGTTTTCCCACTTGTCATGATCATATTTAAATGTATCAAGAATGTCATGTTCTCATGTGAGCCACATGTCAAGTTTTTCCATGTCATACCCACGTTTTTCCTAAGCTACCCAAACGTATTTCCAACCCAAGTGGAAGCGAGTCACATAGTAGGGTATTATGCCAACATATTGGCCACAAACATGCATAGTATCATAAGGGAATTTGGCCGCAAACATGCATAGTATCATAAGGGAATTTGGCCACAAGCATGCATAGTTTCATAAGGGAATTTGGCCGCAAGCATGCATAGTTTCATAAGGAGATTTGGCCACAAACATGCATAACATAAAAAGGTGTTTGGCCACAAACTTGCATATTATCATAAGGGGTTTTGGGTTCCTATACTTGCATAAGCCCCAAGTTAAGTTCATGCACATATTTCACAAGCCCAAAGTGGTTCTAAGGTCTTATGCCCATATTCACAAGTTAAAGGTTCAATCTTTCATGATAGACTAGGCTAAACATAACATGAGTGACATGATATAGTCGCTAAAACATAGTTCCAAGTCATATATTCAAGATAAGAGGCAAAACTAGGTTCACATAGGTTATAGCCCTTATGTTTAACCGCATTTTATTCCATGCCATCATTAGACTACCGTTAACATCTCGAAGTAGCTAGAACTTACCTAGCGAGGCTTAGGAAAGGATCATGCATCACCTTGACGAAGAAAGGTGGCTCCTTCGTCGAAGAATCATCATGGAATTTGCATAACAACGTTGATTTGGCCTCGATTTGGTGTAGCAAGCTTGCACCTTTTGATTTGAACCCGCTTTGAATGCATAGTCGCTTTGGAATTGGAGATGGAGGCCATGATCTCTTGGCATTTGGGCAGCACTTCGTGGCATGAGTGATTTGTGAGGGTTTAGGCAAGTCTAGGGGTGTTTTTATAGAGATTAGGGTAGTTTTAGGCCGTTAGATTAACCCTAGGATAGATCCAAGCCCTCAAAAATCGTCACAAGCCTCCAAAACCGAGCCAAACAGCAAAATAGGAGCATCGGGCTGCCTGGGTCCGACCAGGCAGGTCGACCCCCAGGTCGACTCCCCAGTCGACCTGGCTGGCAGGGGGTCGACTCCCCAGTCGACCTCCCCTGGTCTGGCGGGAAATTTTCCCGCCTCTTCTGAATTCTGAAATTTGAATCTGTTTTCGTTTTTGAATTTTTCGTGAAACTTCCGAAGGCCATATCTCGGTCATACGGACTCCGATTTACGAAATTTTGGACTCTATTTCGCGTATTTTTCCGAGACGAACGCAATGGCACAGCCCGTTTCTACTGATTCAGATTTTAACATTTAATTCTGCCTTGATTCTTGTCTTAACACGTTGTTTAAAATTCGGGTTGTCACATTCTCCCCTCCTTTAAGGATTTCGTCCCCGAAATCTCCAAGTTAGGAAGAACGTATCCTACCATCCATCATCCATCTACTCAAAACATCATCCACAGGCAACCATTGTCCTTAGATGATTTCTAATGCCGTATGAACATATGCAAAACGTGTGTGTATATGCTCCTTAGCTAATGCTAGTGATCAGGCCTGAATCATCTTTCTAATGCAAAATATGTTTAGTGCCATGAGTCCAACATGTATGCAAATAGTCCTAGTCATATAAGTAATATATGTGTGCACAAACATTCATTCATATGCAACATCCGCATGATAACACATTCAATTTCATCCATAAACAGGTATAAATACTCGTGCATATGCAACATGAAACGTGACCGCGTCAATCTAGTATCTAATGTGTATTCGCGCATCCACGAGCAACCACTTGCAACCATTTGCAACCATATCAATCATAACATGCTTCAAATACATGTTTACATCCATAGAGTTCTATCTAAGGTTCCCAAGATGAGATCGAGGAAATAAGCAAGACAAACTCCTTACGGGGTTTGTAACAGAAATAGGACCGAGAGAATGTCCACCAAGCAGTAGCATGCAAGCAAGCTCTACAGGAGAACCAAGGATCAAAGCTATACTCTTAAAAAGAGACTTGATGCGTGCATCTAAGCCGCATTCCCATGAGCTTAATTCCATTGTGCCTTGACCGCCTTTGACTTCATGATTTCGTAGCTCCTTGATTCCTATTTCCAAGGTATGAGTTGGAACTCATTTCATTGTCGCCTCTCGTTCCACTTTCACTTATTCTTTCCCTAGTATACTTGGCTCAACCGTATCCACATACCCATGCAAGCTCTCCAAAATTCACTAGGGAATTCTGGATCTCGTTTGCCGATGTCAATCCATGTTAACACGTGCACTTACTAGGGTGGTTCCTATAACCTATGTTCAAGTGGAATAAACCATCCGTCTTATTGGCGGACGTTACTCGATTAGATCAGAGATTTCCGATAAATGCATCAAGAGATTCTAGGTAACTAACCATGACAGAACCCAAAAAGGTTACACGAGACTCCGAAGGTATTACCAAAGCAAGCCAAGAGTCTGACTACCCTCTTTTCCAAAAACCGAGAACGGTATCCCTTACTGGATAACCACTAGAATCCATCCATGGCCCAATAATAGATGTATTGCTTCTAATCTTAGCACCTGGCCTAGACGTTCTCAAATCCAACAAGTCATGAATAAATGGACCGACTCTCCAACCAGATTTCGGGACAAAACTGGGATCCTTTACCATGCTAGTACTAAGGTGCAGAGACTCAACTATCCAAGCAGACTTAAATGATACGATGATCAAGACAAAGTCTGGACGGGATGATAGAAAAGAACGACTAAACCTTTACCAGAAACGGTACCATTTCTTTTAGGTACCCTAGAAATGGGAGCGTACAATTTCCCTCTCCGATGATCTTGTCCTTGTCTTCCTTGATGGACTAAGCCATACCAACAAGTTGCTTATCCTTAAGCTCGCGTCCTTTACCCTTACTCTTATTATCCCTCCTTATATCACGGCAACAGGTCTCTCGAGAACCACCTCCATCGTACAGAAAACACCTACGTGGCTACACAAAGATTAGTCACAGTTAGAGCTACTGTGACTACAGATGGAGGAAAGAAAGGAAAAGAGATTCAATCAAGGAATCAAAGGATAGTGCTAATGGCCTTTGGGGAATAGCCTTTCAAAACAAAAATTTTCTTGAAAAATGCTTCTTTGTAAACGGTCTCTCAAATAGTTTTCAGAAGGTTTTAAAAACTTTTGCCCAGTCTGGTAACCTTCTGCTCTGATACCAAATGTGACACCCCACCTCCGCTAGGGTCACTCACAAGGGAATGCACTAGGTTTGGTGAAGCATTATCGAGGTAAACATGCACAAAAATATTACAAGACATTACATATATATATAAAACAGCAGAAGTAAAACAAATTTCATTACCTTATAAAATAAGGTCTAAAGCCTTTTACATCAGAATACATCAAAACCTGTCTTGCAATAATAAAGAAGCATAAAACCATTTCATGAATTATTCCCCAAGTAAAACAGTAAAGTAGCAATAGCCAAGAAAAGTCCAAGCCATGCGTGATGACCTTCAAGCAGAAGAAGTCCGAACTAGATAACAGTGTTTCCTCCCTAAAAACCTGGGGGGGGGGGGGGGGAACGGAAGACGAGGCGAAAGAAAACGGGGTCAGTCATAAAGACTGGCAAGTCCTATCTACTTCCAGTATAAAAACAGGTAAAGGTAACATGACATGCATAAACTGAAAGTAAACATAAGGATGACTACAAGATAGATAAACTAAAACAGGCTGAACTACTGTAGCAAGGTAAACTAAGATATCATGATAAACTATGGTGTCATGATAAGTCAAGGTATCACATCGTCCGGTTTCTATCAAGTATAATATCCCGAGGTATCTATCCTGTATAACATCCCACGGTATCTATCATGTATATTTCTCATGGTCTTAACATGTATATTTGCTCTGCACCTCTCGTACTAGTATCCCAACCCGCGTCATGTGTTAACTATGAATGTCCCTTGCCCAATGTCATGTAATGGTCGATGTCAACCTAATATATAGCATATGTAGGTTTTCCCAACTCGTATGTTTCTTTCCATGTATAAGTTCAGTCCTTTGCCGTAGGCCATACGGGCTTTCCCATGTAAACGTTTTATCCTTGAGGTTATATTGGACTGCTACCCTTGGTCTAGTTATGTTTCCTTACCATGAACTATCGCGCGTTCACTTAGGATTTATGCCGCCTAGGACCACTAGGGATTATGCTACCTAATGAACGTTTTCGTGTCTCGGTTTGGGTTCAGCCACCTAGGGCCACTAGGGATTATGCCACCCGTCAACCGCGCCTGTTATCCCGCGTATGTATCGTGAACCGTTTTCCATGTCTAGACGCACATGTTCCTCAATGTGCCATCCGAGTTCCGTGCCAGGGCAAATCAAGAAATACGGAACTCGGTCGGGAGCTTTAAGTCGTCTGCTGATGCAGATATCAAGGTCTGTTTTTGTACCCGTGGCTATGGTCCCACGTGACCCCTCCTTCAACTACTAAAAGGCAATCCAAGAAAAATCATGTATGAGAACTACACTAAGGCCCATCGATGCCCACTTCCAGATAGCCAACCTCACCCATAACTTGATAGCTAGTATATGGTCTTTTGGGAGTTCCCTGCCTTCTGTACGTACACGATTGACTAAAGATGGTAGGTAGTCGGCGACATGCTATCCCGGGGAAAAATCAAGTATCGTCGACTTCATGCTAATCCATCCCAGTCTTTAGGTCGCTCGCATAGCAACCAAGGCATACTCTTGGCTCTTCTACCGCAGACCTTAACCTCTGTGAGGCCGGGTTTCATGGACCACTCGCCACCTCACAGAGGGATGCCAAGAGTACCCTCACGTTCCCCCAAGCTTTCGCTTCGTCACCCAGTTCGCTGGAGCTTTTATACCAGTCAGATAACTTGCTCCTCCTCGTATACTAAGCGATGACCTACCGTACCAGGTTACTCATCTCTTTATGAACTAGTCCATGTCCTTAGCTAAGAATTATTACTTAGTTACCCTTAACTAAGGTTTACCACTTAGCCCCTCTTTCCGCTATCCTTGTTAACTACGATTTCCCACCTAGTCCCCTGAGCTAGGGTTTTGTCAAATGGGTTAAGTGTTGTTATCCAAGTTCATGACTTAACCCGCCTACGAATCATGTCAAGATTGGCTAAGTACTCAAGTTCAAGGCTTAGCCCTACAAGTTGGTTAAGTGTACCAAGAAGCTCATGACTTAACCCTATCAGATTATCATGTTAGATTGGTTAAGCATAGATTATCTTAATCCCATCAGGTTATTGAGTCAGATTGGTTAAGTATGGGTTAGCTTAACCCCATCCACTAATCGTATTACCATGGTTAAGCCTACTTCTAAAAAGGTCTTATGGCTTAACCCTATCAGGTCCACCTATTAGATTGGTTAAGTATAGGTTACTTAACCTCATCAAATCATCACGTATAATTGGTTAAGTATAAGTTACTTAACCCCATTAAATTATCATGTTAAATTGGTTAAGTATTGGTTAATTAACCCCATTGAATTACCAAGTTTAAATTGGTTAACTGTTTAACTTAACCCCATCGAATTCCCGTGTTTAGATTAGTTAAGTATAGGTAACTTAACCCCATCTAATTACCGTGTTTAGATTTGTTAAGTCTTAATTACTTAACCCCATCTAATTACCGTGTTTAGATTAGTTAAGCCTTAATTACTTAACCCCATCTAATTACCGTGTTTAGGTTAGTTAAGCCTTAATTACTTAACCCCATCTAATTACCAAGTCGGATTAGTTAAGTGTAAATTACTTAACCCTATCCCCTAATCATCTTGTATGGTTAAGTGTCATTAAGAAATCAAATCCGGTCCCACTTAACCTACTCATTCGTGTCATATCGGTTAAGTGTCATTAGTCAAATTTACTTAACCTTATCATGTGGCATTAATTCAATTAATGCACTCTCAACCTCTCACATTAGACCTTGTTGTGGTTACTAGTTAAGCTGGGCGGGTCCGGGTAGTTTTACAACACAACCTAGTCTAACCTCGGGTCTTAAGCACGACATGACCAACTTCTCACATTGGATCCTATTGTTTGTAGCCACTAGTTAAGCTGTGCGGGTCCGGGTAGATTTATGCTACAAACTCAACCCAACCTCGAGTTGGCCACTTTCATGTTTGGTCTAGTGTCTTTTTACACTTACAACCCACCCATATCTAGTTCAAGTTCCATGTTTTCCCACGTGTCGTGATCATATTTAAATGTATCAAGAATGTCATGTTCTCATGTGAGCCCCATGTCAAGTTTTTCCATGTCATACCCACGTTTTTCCTAAGCTACCCAAACGTATTTCCAACCCAAGTGGAAGCGAGTCACATAGTAGGGTATTATGCCAACATATTGGCCACAAACATGTATAGTATCATAAGGGAATTTGGCCACAAACATGCATAGTATCATAAGGGAATTTGGCCACAAGCATGCATAGTTTCATAATGGAATTTGGTCGCAAACATGCATAGTTTCATAAGGAGATTTGGCCACAAACATGCATAACATAAAAAGGTGATTGGCCACAAACTTTCATATTATCATAAGGGGTTTTGGGTTCCTATACTTGCATAAGCCCCAAGTTAAGTTCATGCACATATTTCACAAGCCCAAAGTGGTTCTAAGGTCTTATGCCCACATTCACAGGTTAAAGGTTCAATCTTTCATGATAGACTAGGCTAAACATAACATGAGTGACATGATATAGTCGCTAAAACATAGTTCCAAGTCATATATTCAAGATAAGAGGCAAAACTAGGTTCACATAGGTTATAGCACTTATGTTTAACCACATTTTATTCCATGCCATTATTAGACTGCCGTTAACATCTCGAAGTAGCTAGAACTTACCTAGCGAGGCTTAGGAAAGGGTCATGCATCATCTTGACGAAGAAAGGTGGCTCCTCCGTCGAATAATCATCATGGAATTTGCATAACAACGTTGATTTGGCCTCGATTTGTTGTAGCAAGCTTGCACCTTTTGATTTGAACCCGCTTTGAATGCATAGACTCTTAGGAATTGGAGATGGAGGCCCTGATCACTTGGCATTTGGGTAGCACTTCGTGGCATGAGTGATTTGTGAGGGTTTAGGAAAGTCTAGGGGTGTTTTTATAGAGATTAGGGTTGTTTTAGACCATTAGATTAACCCTAGGATAGATCCAAGCCCTCAAAAATCGTCACAAGCCTCCAAAACCGAGCTAAACAGCAAAACATGTGCACCAGGCTGCCTAGGTCTGACCAGGCAGGTCGACCCCCAGGTCGACCCTGGGGTCGACTCCCCAGTCGACCTCCCCTGGTCTGGCGGGAAATTTTCCCGCCTCTTCTGAATTCTAAAATTTGAATCTGTTTTCGTTTTTGAATTTTTCGTGAAACTTCCGAAGGCCATATCTCGGTCATACGGACTCCGATTTACGAAATTTCGGACTCTATTTCGCGTATTTTTCCGAGGCAAACGCAATGGCACAGCCCATTTCTCCTGATTCTTATTTTAACATTTAATTCTGCCTTGATTCTTGTCTTAACACGTTATTTAAAATTCGGGTTGTTACATGGACTACTTAACCTAAATTAATCCATAGGGATTGTATGAACTTAAATTTAAGTTGGGGGTTAATTAAACTTAGCTAAATAAAAGGGGAGGGTTAAGTAAATCTTGGGTAGGTGGGTAATATTAGTATATATAGGACCGCAAATTTAACCGTTAAATAAACATGCTTGAATCAGTGGGAGGGTTAAGTAAATCTTGGATGGGTGGGTAATATTAGTATATATAGACCCATAAACATAACCGTTAAATAAACATGCTTGAATCAGTGGAAGGGTTAAGTAAATCTTGGGTAGGTGGGTAATATTAGTATATATAGGCCCACAAACTTAACCGTTAAACAACATGCTTGAATTAATGGGAGGGTTAAGTAAATCATGGGTAGGTGGGTAATATTAGTGTATATAGGCCCACAAACTTAACCTGATAAGGTTATGTAATTAAAACACCTTTTAGGTAAACTTAACCAGTTGAAAACCTAGTAGTGGGATGCAAGACAAAGGGAAGAGCTTGCATCATCTTGTGTTGGACCCATTTCTGTCAGTAACCCTTAAGTAGGTATCAAACGGGTACTCCGAACTAGGTCAGAGTGGGGCACGCTTACTGAGCTGATTGTAAGAGGTCTAAACGTGGAGGTGGTGTTGATGGCGCGTTCCAATGGGGTCATGTGCGTGCTTGACTACGCCTGCTGGGGAAGATGAGACGCTGTGACATCAGTAGATATGGTTGTGCACATCTGGAAAATAAAGGGTTGCCACTTTAGGGAGTGATACACCCTACTTTGGGCCTAGCATAGGGTATCTACGGAATAGGGAGCCGATCAATTGGGGGTAATAAATAGGGTACATCTAGTCCTGTCTGTTTCTGTAGGGGTACCTGTGTTTCTGTCTGGGCTAACACCCATTATTTTTTGTTTAGGTACCAGTTCTGTTTAGGTTAAAACCCGTTACTAGAGTACACCTAAAACTACCATTATGTTTCTGTTGGGATAATCCTGTTTTTGTTAAGCAATTGGGGAGCATGTAATCCTATTACATATCTGTTATACTAGTATTGGTGCAGAGCAAGGAAAGTATTAAGAAGCGCTATCAATTCTGTACTATTGTCCTGTTTACCTTGTCATGCTGCCATTTATGTAGTGATCTCTCTTATCCACTTTATATGCCTATCCAATTAATTTTATTTATTTACTAGCTAAAAGTAACTAGACTCGCCAGACTTTATGTCTGACCCTTTTTGTTTCCCCTTCTTTCTTTCGTTTCTCCCCAGGTTCTTAGGGAGGAAACACACAGGCTTGATCGTGATTCTGCTTATTTTGCTGGATCTGTTGATATGTATGGATCAAGCTCCTATCCTTGTTGCTATGGACATATTTTGTTCTTGGGGAATTTTCTTTCTTTTATGTACTCCGATATTTCTGAAGTATAAGACCGTGGTTTTTATGTTGTAATGGTTTTTTATATTTCAGATAAATGATGTTTTGGACCACGGTATTTTGATGATTAATAAAGTTGATTATTTTTACTACAAATTTTTTTATATCTGTCCTGTAATATTCTGTGTCTGTTTACCTAAACGCTTCATGAAACTTAATGCATTCCCTTTGTGAGTGACATTAACAGACGTGGGGTGTCACACTTGGTATCAAAGCTGAAGGTTACCAGATTAGATAAAAGCTTTTGAAAACTATTTTCAAAATGAGTTTTAAATGAAAGCATTTTCAAAAAGAAAAGTCTATTTTGAAAAACATATTCCCCAAATCCATAGGAAGTATCTCTCGATTCTCCACTTAATTTCCTTTTTCTCTTTTTTTGGGGGACCGATTCTTCCCGAAAGGTGTCCCCATTCCGGCATGATGCCATAGGTATGTTTAAACTGCGGCACATATCGATGGGTAATGAAGTGCCTAACCTCCATCTGAAGCTGCATTAGTATCACCTACGACTAATTTTCTTGAGCTTTGTGAGGATTTCCGTGTGATGGAGGCAACTTTCGAGAGTCTTGTTAGCATGTTACACAAATATGGTAAAAAGGAGAATAAGGAAGCTAGGACTACGGAGTACAACCTAAGGATGAGGAAAATGATGGCACGGGAAGGGAACATAAATAAAGTTCAAGTAAATTTGAAAAGGATGGATTTATGGTTTAGGAAACACAAAATAAAAAGGTATGACCCAAGAAAGGGCGGAAAAAAATGATAAAGGCAAGGATAAGAGAAAATATCACCATTGCAGGAAGGAAGCTCATCTGGTTAAAGACTGTGAGTGAAGGAAGAATTCTTGCTTCCACTGTGGAGAGGCTGGACACTTTGCTAAAGTGTGCCCGAAGAAACGGGGATCACATGGATAAGGTCAAAGGGCAGGAAATTCTGGAAGGCAGGTGCATGCTCTCGCGACTAATGGCTCTGATAAAGGCATTTTTTTTCTTTGGAAGGTTTAATTTATCTTTCAAACCATCCTGTTAGAACACTTTTTAATCCTGACACTTCACAATCATTTATATCCAGTTATGTTGTTGAATCACTACACTTAGTTACTAGTATGGTAGTGGATCCCATAGTTGTCTCAAACCCCATTAGTGATTCGACTCATTCATCTATGATTTGTAGGGGTTTGAGAATATCTGTGTTAGGCGTCAAATTTGAAAGCAACGCATATGTGCTCAGGTTTATGGGCTATGGGTTGATTCTAGGAATGGATTGGCTTATCACATATGGTGCCATTCTGGGTGGTGAGAGGAGGGTCGTTAAGCACCCTCGAAATTTCTTGTGACCTACAAGGGTCTATCATGCTTAGTCTCCCAAAGTCTCTTGAGTCATCTATCGATGATCTGCGATCAGCACCAGTAGTCTGTGAGTATCCTGATGTCTTAGATGAGGTTCAGGGTTTACCCTCGAGGCGTGAGATTGATTTCCATATATACCGGGTGGATAATGCAAAGCCAGTTGCTTTACCTGTGCGCCATATGGCTCCTAATAGAAAAGAGGGAACTTGATAAGCAAGTGGCGGTGCTACTTGAGAAGAAGTTGATAGGTGAATCATACCAGGATGGGAAACCTATTAAAGACAGTCCTTGAGGAAGCCCATTATTCAAAGATGATTGTTCATCCAAGTGGTGATAAAATATATAGAGTTCGAGGTAGTGGGGCCAAACTTGCGAAAGGAAGTGAAAATAAAGAAGGAAGCAATGATTGGATGAGTTCCGACTTGCACACTTGGTTGGAGGTTAAGAAGATACGCAAACGAGAAGTCAAATTGGTGAAGTTTCACTGGGGAGACAACCAAGAAGATGCAACTTGGGAGACCGAAGACAAGATTTTTATGCTTCGTACCCTTTCCCTTTCAAGGGAATGTTCTTAACTTCTCTTCGAAAAGCTTTTGTTCACATTTGCTTCTATCATCTGAGTATATCCTATCGATCGAATCTTCGACCTTTAGGTAGGAAATCCCATGATTGTAAACATGTGTTTGAGACATGTTATGTTTGGTGGATGCAAGTGCTTGCTAGTGATTGCCTGTGGATGCATATGCGCACACATTAGGCACTAGATCGGCTCAATCACTCTCTCATACCGCATATGGATGCATGTGCATTTTCTTTTCTTTTGTGGATGAAAATGGATGAGTTAGCATATGGATGTTGCACTTGGACGAATGGACGTGCACACATATAGAACTTACATGTTATAATAAGATTATTTGCATACATAATGGATGCATGACACTACCATGTTTTGCATAAGGAGGTTAACTGAATCAGTAGACCGCCTGATTTTGCATTCGGATAAGGACATGTGCACACAATTTGCATATGTTCATGAAAGCATTAGAAATCTTTTAAGGACAATGTATGCCCGTGATTGATGGATGAGTAGATGGATGATGGATGGTAAGACATACATTCCTTTCAACTTCGAGATTTCGGGGATGAAATCCTTTAAGTAGGGGGGAATGTAACACCCCGTAATTTTAAAACATGGCATAAGGTGTAATTAAAAAATAATTAATTTTTAAAGAATAATAAAGTGAAACGGGTTACGCCATTGCATTCGTTTGGAATTCTGCTTGAGATAGATTCTGAATTTGCGTAAAACAGATATAGAACGAAGGAGTTATGGATGATGGAAGTTAGGCAGAACAATCGGAAAATGGGTCAGAACAACTAGCGCACTTGTGAAGTGCACTAGAACAAAAATGCACTGGCACACCTGGGAAGTGCGCCCAGGCCAAGCCAGATCTACAGAATTCTGGAGAGTTCCATGATGATGTGTCTTTTAGGGATTGGCTGGATGATGTGTTTTTCTGGTCTGTATAGTTCAGATGGTTCCTAATCTAATCTAAAGGTCCTAATTCACCAAATACATCTATAAATAAACACCTAAACCTAACCCTAATCTCATAGTTACCACCCATGGCATCTCCATGCTGCTCTGATCTAAATTAAAACAAGCCTTTCTTCTCCATCAAGTCAATTTAGAAGATCAAACTCTACAACAACGATTTAGCTAATAAAATTCAGAATTCAGATATATTCTCTAAACCTAATGCTGTGAGTTTCTAAATTACTTTTAAGTTTAGATAAATAAAAGTATGCTTTGATAGACAATGAATTGGATACATTGTAAAGTATGAATCTATGCCAGTATTAAACCTTATACGATGTAGATCATGATAGACCTAATCCTCTATATCTGATAAAATTGTGGCTATACTATGATGTTGCCTTTATGGATCTTGATTTGTAACTACGTTGTAGTAAATGTAAATCTATTAATCTTGACATTTGCAACATTGGTTAGATCTAATTTTGTGTGTAAATCACCTTTCATGTTGTAAGTTGGACATATTTAGATCTAAACATACTATTATCATATTTTATGCTAGATCCACTTTATGATCATGTTTTATGCTAGATCCATTTTATGATCATATCTTATGCTATGATAGATCTATCTCCCAAGATCCATTTCAATTATGATTGTTCTAGTATATGTTATTTTTGTTTCATTTAGATAGATCAAATCATTTAGGTGAACCATGAACATATGCCACCTTGAATTGATTAGGATTGGGTTCACATCATTATCTTAATTGTAACCTCTATGATGTGGATTTGGGTAGATCTATTTATAAACATGTAGATCTAAAGTAGTATTTATGTTAGATCCCGTTATGTTGATGATAACATGTTCATGACAATATGTATGTTTACCTTGATATGATGTTAATTACATGTCCATTCACATTGTTATCATGCTAGTATGTTTATGCCAATATATGTTGAAACTATCACCTCTATCATATTCCCCTGTTCGTTGTTGTGGCTAGACTATTTATTAGCCTAGATGCCGCCAAAATACGTGCGAATATGTTAGTGAAAGAAACATGGGAAAAGGGATTTATAATTGCCAAGTAATCTTTAAATGAAATGATATGTAATTCAAATTATCAGTAAAATACGTATTGACACCTATAAAAGGGAAGGATTAATTAATTTATTAATCAAAAATGGAATGTTTAGTAATTACAATTAGGAATTGTGATTGTACTTATGACACGAGGTTAGGTTACATTAGTGGTGGAAGTCTTCCCGGATCTGACCGGCATATCCAGTAGCCACTAATGTTGAACCTAATGTGGGAGGTATGAGTATGTAAATATGTATCGAGCTAAGACACGAGGTTATGCCCAACTGTGGAATAAGAACGCCGAACCCGACCGACATATCCAGCATCCACATGTTATAGGCCTAATGTGAGAGGTCTAGCCCATTATAACCATAAATGGACATGGTAATGAATTGGACTACTTAACCTAAATTAATCCATAGGGATTGTAAGAACTTAAATTTAAGTTGGGGGTTAAGTAGACTTGGCTGAATAAAAGGGGAGGGTTAATTAAATCTTGGGTAGGTGGATAATGTTAGTATATATAGGCCCGCAAACTTAACCGTTAAATAAACAAGCTTGAATCAGTGGGAGGGTTAACTAAATCTTGGGTACGTGGGTAATATTAGTATATATAGGCCCACAAACTTAACCGTTAAATAAACATGCTTGAATCAGTGGGAGGGTTAAGTTAATGTTGGGTAGGTGGGTAATATTAGTATATATAGGCCCATAAACTTAACCGTTAAATAAACATGCTTGAATCAGTGGGAGGGTTAAGTAAATCTTGGGTAGGTGGGTAGTATTAGTATATATAGGCCCACAAACTTAACCGTTAAATAAAATCCTTGAATCAGTGGGAGGGTTAAGTAAATCTTGGGTAGGTGGGTAATATTAGTATATATAGGCCCACAAACTTAACCTGATAAGGTTATGTAATTAAAGGAAACTTTAGGTAAACAAAACCAGTTGAAAACCTAGTAGTGGGGATGCAAGACAAAGGGGAGATCTTGCATCATCTTGTGTGGGACCCATTTCAGTTAGTAACCCTTAAATAGTTATTAAACGGGTACTCCGAACTAGGTCGGAGTGGGGCACGCTTACTGAGGTGATTGTAAGAGATCCAAACGTGGAGGCGGTGTTGACGGCACATTCCAACGGGGTCATGTGCGCGCATGACTCCACATGTTGGGGAAGATAAGACGATGTTACGTTAGTAGATATGGTTGTGCACATCTGAAAAATAAAGGGTTGCCACTTTAGTGAGTGATACACCGTACTGTGGGGCCAACACATGGTAACTACGGAATAGAGAGCCATCGATTGGGGGTAGTAAATTGGGTACATGTAACACCCCATGGCCATTAATGTCGCTCATAAAGGGAATGCATTAATATCATGAAGCATTATAGTAGTATAGAACAAATAAATTACAAGAATAAATAAATAAAACACAGCGAAAGATAAAACTTATTTCACAGCATCATAACTTCAAAACAAGCATACATAAGTAGTCTCCAAAAACCATTACAACAGGATCAATTATCTTTTCCAAAAACTTCAAAGTATATAAAGAAGCAAATACTTAAATAACATAAATGCATAAATCCCAACTGAGCATAAGAAAAGCCATAAAGATGAGAGAGTCCAAAGCGATACATCTACTCTTTTCAAGCAACTGAAAGAAATCGGCATTAAGCTGTAGTATTCCCTCCTTGCAAACCTAAGGGGGGGAGGGAGGAAAGAAAAAAGGTGGAAACAAGACAGGTCAGACATAAAGTCTGGCGAGTCCAGTAATTTTAACAAATAAAAGGTAAGGTAAATGATCAAGACATAAATAGGCATCATGATATGGCTGTAATATAGATAAGGTAGATAAAAAGGATGGACAAGATAATTCCGTTCCTAAGTACTACGACAATCCTACACCTTAGCTAAGCGAACAACCCTCCAAGTACTAACCCCGAAGACCGAAGTCAACATCAGACTAGCACCCAAAGGACTATCCAACTCAAACAACATGAATTTCGTTACACCGCACTTTTGCTAAGTTACACCACATTACTTAATTACACCGCACATCTACTAGTCTCTATTTACTAAAGGTTGATCCCTTCCCACTAACTGTACCCACATGACAAACTTGGTAGTTACTTGTACCTAGCTGCTATCGTAGGTGTCAGCTTGCTCCTACCACCACTAAGGTACCCTTACCCTACCCATTTGATCGGCTCCCTAAACCCCGTAGGCACCCGTGCTGGCCCCACAGTGGGGTGTATCACTCCCCAAAGTGGCAACCCCGATACCAACATAAAATGCACGGCCATACCTACACGATGCAACAACGTCTTACCTACCAGCCCGGACCCATGCATGCACATGAACCCGTTGGACTCGTGTTGCCACCGCTATTCACGTTTTGACCTCTTACATTCAAGTCCAGTAAGCGTGCCCCAACCCCGGCCTAGTACCGGGCCCAATTAGATACTCAAACGGGTTACTGGTTGAAACGGGTCCCCATCCAACACAAGCCTCCCACCTATGTTTGGTCCCCACTAGGTTTTTCTCCCACTTAACCATTTTAATTTAAATGTCCATGTCTTACACATGCTATGGTTAAGTCCATACTTACATGTCATAATTTACATGTCTTATCTTATTCCAGTTAAGTCCATATTTACATGTCATAATTTACGTGTCACCCACTTAACCCTCTAACCATACCCGTGTCTTATTATGGTTAGTATTCCTTAATTTATTCCTTATGATGAACGGTGCATGACCTCCCACATTAGACCAAACACTTTGTGGCCGCTGGTTTTGCCGGGCGGTTTCGGGCAGTCTTACGCCACAAACCGGGTCTAACCTCGTGTCATTAACCGTTACGCCTACAATTTATTCCTTTGTCCTCTCACATTAGACGTCCAATTGTGGCAGCTGGATTTGCCGGGCGGTTCCTGGAAGTCTTACGCCACAATTGCGCCTAACCTCGTGTCAAAGGTTTATTAATAATCGTATTTCACCCATACCCAATTTTCATGTCATGTATATCCAATTAAACACGTAATCATGTTTATAATATTGCCTATTCCAAATTGTCACTAATTACATATTAATTAGCTTCAATTACAAATTTACAATAATAGGCAATTTCATCAATTCCATGTAATTCATACCCAAATATGCCAATTTCACATATTATCCAATCATCCAAAATATCCAATAATATCCAATTTTCCATATTTCACATATTCCCATCGTTCCCACGTATTCGCATTCGTGCGTATTTTTAACATAGGCTCGAAGGTAGCCTAGATCAAAAAATAAAAGGAATAGGGATAAGAAGAGAGAATCAATTCACAGAAAATTGGAATTAACACAACATCATGAAATAAAGGGGCATGTAAACTGGCATAGAGGCATAATGACAGATTCAATATGTGTAAAATGATAAAAGGTATGAACTTTACATAGAAACGTAGTCATATGATGACATGAATCAAAAAGGTTAAGACTTGGATGAGATTTAAATTACATACATACTCTTTACAACTTCATCATGTTACTTTTAATCCCATTATATTGTGAAAATCACCATACTCACCTTTCGTGGTTAAAGAATAGAATTATGCATTGAAATTGGTGTAGAAACGTTGCAGTGTTGCTGATTTATCTTCTTGAATTGTTGTAGAAGCTCTAATCTTTAATTTGAATTGAAGTTTAATACTTGAGATTTGATTTAGAGGCGGTGGCTAGGGTTTAAGAGAGAATTTGACAGCATAATGGTGTCATAGATAATATTTAAGAATTATGGTTAGGTCTTAGGGTGTATATATAGGTGTAGGAAGTTATTTAGGCCTTAGGATTAACCCTAGAACTGATCTGGACCACTCAGATGCCATATCAGCCCTTAGGGCGAATCGGGCCACGGGTTGGCAGCCAAACACCCTGGATTGACCTCTAGTCGACCCAGTGGGCCTCGGGTCGACTCCAAAAATGGTGCGGTTCGGCTATTCCCCCTCCCGATTCATTGTTTTGAACTTTTTTTGAATATTTATTTGTTTAGTTTTTATATATATCTCTATATATAGATATTTCTCTCATATACATGTCTTAATAACTTCTTCATAATTAACCATTTTCACACTAAACCACTTTTTGAATTGCATTCACACTAAGCCACTTTTTTGCCATTCCCCTAAAAAAAAATATGGCGCTGGCGGGGATCGAACTCTGTAACTCTTATATGCAAATCACGTGTTCTAACCAAATGAGCTACTAAGTCTTTTGCTTACAAACCTTAGAACAATGCTAAACACCATTCTTTTCTCATTCCTCTTTTCCAAATAAATTATTCTTTAATTTGTTATTTTAATATTCTCAGAAAATACGGGGTGTTACAGTACATCTAGTCCTGTCTGTTTTTGTGGGGTACTTGTGTTTCTGTCAAGGCTAACACCCGTTATTTCTGATTAGGTACCAGTTATGTTTGGGATAAAACCCGTTTCTAGAGTACACTTAAAACTACCATTATGTTTCTATTGCGATCATCCTGTTTTTGTTAAGCAAATAGGGAGTATGTAATCCAATTACATATCTATTATACTTGTATTGGTGCAGAGCAAGGATAGTTTTAAGAAGCACTATCTATTCTATCATGTTGTCCTATTTACCTTGTCATACCTGCCATTTATGTAGCAATCTCCCTTATCCACTTTGTATGCCTATCATGTTACTTTTATTTATTTACTAGCTCAAAGTAACTAGACTCGCCAGACTTTATGTCTGACCCTTGTTATTTACCCTTCTTTATTTCGTTTCCCCCCAGGTTCTCAGGGAGGAAACACATAGGCTTGATCGTGATTCTGCATATTTTGCTGGAGCTGCAGATATGTATGGATCAAGCTCCTATCCTTGTAGCTATGGCCATATTTGTTCATGTGGAATTCCCTTTTATTTATGTGCTCTACTATTTCTGAAGTACACCACAGTGGTTTTTGTGTTGTAATGGGTTATTATATTTCAGAAAAATAATGTTTTGGACCACGGTATTTTGATGATTAATATAGTTGTTTATTTCCACTGCAAAACTTTTTATATCTGTCTTGTAATATTCTGTGTCTGTTTACCTAAACGCTTCACGAAACTTAATGCATTCCCTTTGTACGTGACATTAACAGACGTAGGGTGTCACAATATCATATAAGAAACTGGTTACCGCTATAAACTCCGGAGGTAAGAAAGCACCTTAAAAGTAAAGGTCATGCCTAAGATACGGAAACATCAAGTTGGACAAGATGTTCCTTTCCTTTGGTTTCATAAGTACTTCCCTCTTTGGGTAAGGATTCTTTGGGATCTCGAGCGATGGAAGTACCTACAACATCAGGGTTAACCCCTTTTGAATCATGTACATCACTGGAAACGAGAGGTGGATTACCTCCTTCTTGATCAAGTCCATCAGAGTGGTTCTCATCACCAACACCATCATTGTTTCCCCTCTTCTTCACCATCAACAACATCAATGTTTTCATCTTCATCTATGGAATCATCGGGCAAGTCCTAGATGTATAAAAGGTCTTCAAACTTGGATTTGTGTTTCTTTGACAATTCAAACCCTAGTTTAGCCAATTTAATCCTTTCCATGACTTTACTACAAACGGAAGGGTGACCAGAAGTAAACTCGGTCCCTGAAAACCTTTCGAAATTATCAGAGAACGCAAGGAAAAGAGCATCTTTATAATATTCCATGACAATCTTTGGGAGATGATCTTTCAAAAATTCATATATCCTATTCCAAGTCTCATGAATTATTCATTCCGCATTGGAAAGCCTGTCGTCTCTTTTTCTCATCTCATCAACATGAACAACTACCATTTCTGCCTGTTGTCTCTTAAGAATTGAAATATGATTGGATAAATGTTATTTGGTTTGCCTCTCTTCCAAAAGAGAAGCCTTCAGTCTCTAACACTCATTGTCACTCTTATCCTTTGGCATGGTTAAAGAGTCAATTTTAGTTCTCAAAGTGGCGTTCTCTTCTCCTAGTTGACTAGTCTCTATAAAAGATGAGGATGTTGTTCCTCTGGACAAGAACTAACCATTAGTCACCTAAAACAAGAAAATTCGAATTAGACTTCAGAAAAAATCAAGCCTAAGAATGAAGCCAAGAAAAATCATTTGTACCAAAAGTTGTTGCTTAATGAGATGTTGGAAGAAATGTTGATTCACGACAATTTCAATTAATGACAACCAAAAGAAGAACAATGGAAATCATGTCAAGGAGCTAAGTTTATATATGTAAGTATTGAGTCATGTTAGATTTATGTTAAAATCTATCCTCAAAGTATAACACAAATGCACGAATTTCCAGATTTATAAATATATCAATATGTACTCTTAAAACCAGTTGATACTGGACTGGTTTGGTAACTATTCGACTGGTATAAAACGGACCAGTCTACTGGTCACAGACCAGAAGTCCATTAACGGCTAGTTGTTGAGCATATTTAAATATATATACGATTTTCGTTCTTAACCAATTGACTGGTGATTTTCATACCAATCGACTGATTAGAGATTAACAGTCATTTTTATGAAGAGTAACCTTCCTTCATGAAGAGATTCCTCTTCAATTATGAATAGAAGTAGATGCAACTCTTTTATGAAACTTTTCATGAAAGAATTCTACTCTTCTACAATTATATAAGCACTACAAACATGTTTTCCAAATCACCGATTCTCATATATTCTACTCTAATTTTTGATTTGCAGTTCTATACTCATTGCATTCTAAAAGCTCTCTTAAATTCAAGTTACTTGTTGAATCTTTGATGTTATTTCAAATCCCTTAATTCAACAAGAAACATACTTCCTTTAATCTTCGCATACACATCAAATACTTGAGGATAAGATTATAGGAAGGGTGTACTTCATCATGACTATTCATTGTTAATTCGATAACACATTCAGAAGTCAAAACTCTTGTAATTTTTGAAGTCCTGTGTGGGTGCTCAGGCGTGGACATCCTTGTTGATGCTCGGGTGTATTGTGACATATTCCTCTAGGTTAAGAGAGGGCGTGATAGTGAATTCCGAAAAGGAACTTCAGGACTGGACGTAGAGCAGGAAGTCTGGTATATCTCTATAGCTTAAGAGAGGGCATGATGTTTACTTACTGCATTTTATTTTATTGGTGATATATCTCTATAGCTTAGTTTTATTTGCATAACTCATGTAGCTTACAAGTTATCTTATGATTTACATTTCCGCTATATCCATATAAAGATCCTATCTAAGTCACACACCGACTTTTCAAGAAATTCTCCCAATCTGCAAAGATGGAGGGCATTAGAACATTGAGAACAACAAATCAAGAGGGGAGAGAGCAAGCTTAACAAACCTAACAAAATCTATGGGCATCAAAGGCAGCCCTAGAGGACTAATTTGTAGTGGAGATAAAGGTGGGGTTGCATCATGTTCACTCATATCTGGCGCACTTGGGAAAGTCGATGGCAAAGTAAGATCCATAAGTTTACTCCTAGAAGTATCCTCAAGGGAAGAAGTAATGTCAAGAACTATTTCGGTAACAAGAGTCCTAGGATCGAAAATTCCCCAATCAACATTTATGGCAATAATATCTTTGGGAGAAGCGACGGAAGTATCGAACTTCATTCTTTTGGATGAAAGTTTAGTGGTTGATTAAACAAACCTTTTTCTGACACCAGCATGAGACTGACATCTACAGAAGATGTATTCCTAGAAGTAGAGTAACCTAGCTAAGTATAAAAGCAAGAATAAGACATGTGACGCCTACAAATTTAAGTCATTTTGACAAAAAGAAGACAATTTTTACCCTAAAAGCCTAGAAACAAAGGATACGAGGAGCTAAACGACTTGGACCCCAAAGCCAGTCGTTTGGCGCCAGAAAAATGAAGAGGTTGTTGTCCTACGATTTTTTTCCAACATCATGGAGGTTAAACTGGCAAAGTTTATTCAAAGTTAGCAAAGTAGATCGACGTCCCGATTCATCAAACGCCTTGAAAATAACATCCACCACCCAGGACTCACTATCTATCAAAACTATTTTCTAGGTAGCAGTATCTAAAAGAAAACAGAGTTAAAAAATGCTTGGGAATAACATAATCATTTCATAAGTCGAAGAAGCTCACCAATATCAGCAAAACTGCCTGAAATTCAAGAAGGGGACCCGATGATCTTCCCAAGGCCTAGACTTGTTGATGCTATCAACGATAAACTTCCTTATCGGATTAGCATGGAAAATGGGCGAATCGTCTTGTTTAGAGGAATGCAGCAAGTGGAGAATAAGATTTGGACTTAGAGAAGCCTGCCCTGATTCAGCCGCTATGATTTCCAAACATAAGAGTAAAGTATAGGTGTTTTGTGAAAGCTAAATGGGAGTGATTCCCAAGTCCTGTAGTAGTCTGAAAATGAAGGTCAAAAAAGGAAAGAAGCTCCCGTTCCAAATATGGATGGCAGTGAACGTAAAGTACCCTTCTAGCAACTCTTTAATGGTACTTTGAGCAGAAGCAGGAATGTCATCTATATCGGACATCACAAAACTCTAAGGATAATGTTCACTTCATCTTGATAAGCAATTAGGGATCGCTTTGAAGAAAACGACTTCTTCTTTTGGGGGGGGGTGACAGAATCACCAGACTTTGGCTTGCTAGAGCTCTTTTTGTTAAACATAGTTTTGTCATGAGAAATCATTCCATAACATGTATATTAGTACCATATTCTTTTACATGAATATGCTCATGCCGCCCATAAGTGGGTAAACAACATAAAACTTGTTAACCTTAGAGGTTTGAACAATGAAACACCACACTGATTATACGAGTTAATTTTAATGAGATTCATGCATATAAGTGCACATCACATACACTTAGGATCAATTAAGTCTTTGGTGATGACCATACTAACTACCCCGAAATCAAAATCAACGAGAGAAAGGTAGGTGTCGGGGGAATCAGAATACATATGGCACATAGTATCAGTATAACTGTAACCAAATGATTATGTGTCATCACTGAAGGCCTATCTGGTCTTGAGATCTGGTACAGGTGAAATCAAGATAAAGATTCTTCAATATTGAACTCCCAATTTTTCCGACACTGAAATTGAAAGGGAAACATATATTTCAACAATACTTTCGTACTGAACCGATACCCTTAGGGTGAAATCCAATTAAATACAAGTATTAGTGTTGGCAAAATAGAAACTCTAATACGCCGACAACAGTTTGTGTTGTTTTCACTCGTACCGAAACCATAGCATCCTCCCTTATAATGGAGATTAACCTTACATATGTCAATTTTGCATTTTAAACCTCACAAGTGTATTAGGGAATTGGATGGCCAAAATTATTCGCTATTAATCATCATTGAAGCCATACTCAGCTTTGAAACTCATTCTTTGTGCATAAAATCTTGATCGACTTCCTAATCAAGTCGAGGACGTGATTTCGAATCCTACTTTTAGTCGAAATAGAAATACTTGCAGAGAATCGGATTTGAAATTCAAAAAAGGCCAGTAAATATTTCGAAGAACAGTAATCTTGTTTGAGCAATGCAATTTACAATAAAAAAGATGAACAAGAAGAATGAGTAATTATGCTAAAGTATTTTAAAATCTTTACCGTATAAACCAGATCAAATCAACGAATCAGATTAAAGGATACCAAGAGGCGAGAAGTCAGATTATAGAAGAAAAATCAGAGTTTGACTTAAAATTCGAAATAACCCTTCATAAGGGGAAAATGCTGCTATCAAATTCAATACTGAAACTTGTTGCCGATGAAAGGGTATCAGACCGCAATCAGCTCAAAAGAATGATCTGAAAACATAAAGCCGACATTAGGCTAGAGCCGAAAGCATAAAAGATGTGATTTGGTCAATTGGCTATCAGCACTAAAATAAGAGAGAAAAGCTTGGTATCGATATGAAAGGGGATAGTGACAAAGCAATGCCAACCCTAAAGACCATAACCACGGGCTTGGTTCCGAAAGCTAACACAATGATGGATTGCTGGAAGCCGATGACCTGAGAACCAAAACCAAGAGAGAATTTCATACTATCTGAAACATGATAGGAAGCACCAATCCTGACAAAAGGAGACGAAAGGGCTATCGGAACTAATTAACTTAGTGTCGATACAGAAGAAGGAAAAGATGTTAGAGCCACAAAAAACATGAACATAAGGGAAATGTTCGAAAAGGTGGATATTGGGCCCAGAGCTTGTCAACTAAAACACCCCGCCTTCGTTAAGGTCACTCACAAAGGGAATGCCTTAACTTTGGTGGAGCATTATTGGTAAAAGATACAGATAATTAACAAGACAGATATATAAACCGCGGAAAGGCTAAATTTATTTCATAAACACGCGGTTTAGTTAAAACATTACAACAATTGTCTCAAACCAACTTCCGAATTATTACAACAAAATCTCTATCTTGAATTAAAACATAAAGAAGCATTAAAACAACAGTAAGGTAGCATAAATCCCCAATACGTGAGTATCCAAAGCCATAACCCAAGGAAAAAGATTCCAAGAAATACATCTACTCTCTTCAAGCTGGAAATGATCTGATCTAAGCTGAAGTATTCCATCCCTGCAGACCGTGGGGGGGGGGGGGAACGGAAGAAAAGAAGACGAAAGAGAATGGGTTAGACATGAGTCTGGTAAGTTCAGAGACTATTTAGTATGTAAAAAGAAAAAGGGTTATGACATGAATAAGTTGAATCTAGGACAACACCCTAGAAATAAGATAATAAGTCTGAATATGCTATCGCACTCATTTCACTTCTTTGCACCACCTAACTAGTGTCCCAACTAGTAATTTATATAAAATGATCATATTGTAATGTGATCCCAATCCCTGCAATTGTGGTAGCCTTTAGGTGTACATCTATCGTGAGGATTCCACCTTAGTCTGCCTAATTGCCACGAACATGTTAGATGTACCCCTGCTACTCTATCGATCGACTCCTTACTCTTATTAATTTTTCCTTGTGTCTGTGTCAATCAGCCCTCTCTTTCATGTAAATACCCTGTGCTGGTCCCACCATAAGGTGTATCAATCCTTATGATAACAACCTGACACGATTCAAGATGCACAGTGTATAACTACTGGTACCCAGTGCCTGTTTTTCCCACTGCAGAGTACGTGCACGCCCGTAAACCGTCAGAACCTACACTGACGTATCCCCTGCCGCTGTTTTGACCGCATATAATCAGCCCAGTAATCGTGCCCCACCCTTCTTAGTTTAGGGTACCATGATACATCTATGTGGGTTACTGCTGAAATGGGTCCCCTTACTAGGGTTTCCTACTGGTTAAGTTTGTGGGCCTATATTTACTAATATTAACCACTAACCCGATATGTACTTAACCCTCCCACTGATTCAAGCATGTTTATTTAATGGTTAAGTTTGTGGTCCTATATTTACTAATATTACCCACCCAACTTGATATGTACTTAACCCTCCCATTGATTCAAGCATGTTTATTTAATGGTTAAGTTTGTGGGCTTATATTTACTAATATTTCCCACCCAACTTGATATATACTTAACATTCCCGCACATTATGCCATATTGGTTAAGTGTTGTCCATTCATGTTAACTTAATCCACCCATTCATCATGTCATGTTTCTTAAGTGTTTCTTATTAACTTAACCCTCCTCACTTATCATGTTGAATTGGTTAAGTGTGTCCTATTAACTTAACCCCGTTTGTCCATCAAGTTGTATTGGTCAAGTGTTTCTTGTTAACATAACCTCATGTGTTCATCATGTTGTATTGGTTAAGTGTCATCAATCAATTCAAGTTACTTAACCCACCTACTTGTCATGTTACTTTGGTTAAGTGTTGCCTTCTTGTGTCAACTTAACCCTACCACAAATCAAGTTATATTGGTTAAGTGTTGCCCTCTTGATTTAACTTAACCTTACCATAAATCAAGTTACATTGGTTAAGTATTTCTTATTACTTAACCCTACCCATTCATCATGCTATACTGGTTAAGTGTTTCCTATTAACTTAACCCTAGTCATTCATCTTGTTATATTGGTTAAGTGTTTCTCATTAAATTAACCCTAGTCATTCATCCTATTATATTGGTTAAGTTTTTCTAATTAACTTGACCCTAGGCATTCATCTTGTTATATTGGTTAAGTGTTTCTCATTAACTTAACCCAAGTCAATCATCTTGTTATATTGGTTAAGTGTTTCTCGTTAACTAAACCCTAGTCATTCATCTTGTTATCTTCGTTAAGTTTTTGTCATTAACTTAACCCTAGTCATTCATCTTGTTATATTGGTTAAGTGTTTCTCATTAACTTAACCTTAGTCATTCATGTTATATTGGTTAAGTGTTCCTATGAACTTAACCCTGGTCATTCATCTTGTTATATTGTTTAAGTGTTTCTCATTAACTTAACCCTAGTTATTCATCTTGTTATATTGGTAAAGTGTTTCTCATTAACTTAAACCTAGTCATTCATCTTGTTCGTTAGCATTAATTGATTTATTAATGCACCAACCTCTCACATAAGATATTTGTTGTTGTGGTTACTGGATGTGCCGGGCGGTTTCGGGCTATTTTACACCACCACTCAATCTAACCTCATGTTTTCCTTGGGCAGGATGCACTAACCTCTCACATTAGATAGGTTTTGTTGTGGTTACTGGATGTGTCGGGCGGTTCCGGGCAGTTTTACACCACAATTCAATCTAACCTCTAGTTAGGCATGTTCGTCTTTTACTTAATTTGCATATTTACTTTACATATTTATATGTAAATTTTCCACAATTATTGCCATGTCCGATTTTTCCTCTAAATCATATTCAAGATTTTTGGTACATAAATTATACCATTGTATAATTTTTATGCCACTAATCATTCATATTTTTATGGACCAAATTAAGCCAATAATAATAATTTTTAAGGTTTTCCCATTGTTACCCCTGCCATACGTTCGCAAAATTCACATAGAAGGGAGCATGTACCATTCACAAAACATAAAATAATAAGGATCTAACTAAACATGTGTCATGTAAATGTGGCATAAAGTAATGAACTTGCATTTTTGGATCCAATTAACATGAGTCTAAGCATATGAAATTAACCAAATCCAACTACGCATGTAAATTTAAACTTTTATTTTAGGTCCAATGAACATAAACCTTAAGCATACAGAATTACACAAGTTCAACTAGACATGTGAATGTGAAATTTTAATTTGGATCTAATAATCATGAATCTTAAACATTTGGAATTACACAGGTTTAACAAGGCATGTAAATATGAACTTTTGTTTTGGATCCAACAAACATGAATATTAAGCATAAGGTTTTACACAGGTTTAACAAGGCATGTAAATATGAACTTTAATCTTGGATCCAATTTTCATAGATCTAAATGTAAATCTAAATATAATACATGTCTTGGCCTAATAATTTGCATATAACATAACATGAATGAATCACCAATTTTACATGATTGGTTTACATCAATATAATAACCACATAGCCTAACAACTTGCATGTAACATAACATGAATGAATCAACAGTTTCACATGATTGGTATACATCAAAATAATAACTACATAGCCTAACAACTTGCATGTAACATAACATGAATGAATCACCAGTTTTGCATGATTGGTTTACATCAACATAATAACCACATAGCCTAACAACTTGCACGTAACATAACATGGATAAATCACCAAACTTTACATAATACATGATTGGTTTACCACCAAGATAATAACCACAATAACCTCATAAGCATATACAATAGAATCCTTACAAGAATAGGCATGAATCAGCATCATCATTATCTTACAACTAGGAATAACGCCAGTTTTCATTTTATTACAAATCATAACTTTTAATCATTCACATCTAAATAATAACCGGACTTACAAAGAAAAGAAATCTTTTTTTCTGGGATCTGTTTTCTGAATTTGAAAAGCAATTCCTTGAAGAAGACTATCAATTCTCTAAGTTAGTTTTTGATTCGAAGCTTTTGACTCGCCTTCTAATTGAAAAATAAATGGTGGCTAGACTAGCACAGTCATGGACAACATGATGGCTCCTTGGAATGAATTTGTGTGACTTAGGGTTTGAGGATTAGGGTTGCTTTTATAGAAGTTTAATCTTATGTGAGCCGTTAGATCATTTTAGGAGCAATCACAACCGTCCAGACTAGATAGAGTTATCTAGAATTGCCACCTAATCCCTAGTGACTCAGCAATAGGTCAGAAAGGACTCGGCAATGTGTCAGAATTGTCTCAGATTTAGATCTGGGCGAGCGGGTAGGTCGCCCCCAAGTCGACCTCCTGATCGACCTGCCTTGGTATAGGTCGACCTCTAGGTCGACCTATCTAGGTTATTTTACTATTTAATTTTCTGAATTTCTCTTGAATCTTCCGAAGGCAATGACTCCTTCATACAAAGTCCGATTTACGAAAACTTGGACTCTATTCCAAGCAGAATTCCGAGACGAACACAATGGCATAACATGTTTCCCGTAATTATCACTTTATAAATTAAGTATTCTTCAATTCATTCTTTTAATATTCTCATAAAATACGGGGTGTTACATTCTCCCCTCCTTAAAGGATTTCGTCCATGAAATCTCTATGTTAACAAGAATGCATATCCTAACATCCAACATCCATCTACTCAACCATTCAATCACGGGCGTCCATTTTCCTTAAAAATATTTCTAATGCTTTCATGATCATATGCATGGTGTGTGTACATGTCCTTATCTAATGCAAAATCAGGCGGTCTACTGATTCAGTTGACCTCCTCAATGCGAATTATGTCAGTGCCATGTGTCCATCATGTATGCAATTATTCCTATTCGTACTTTATAACTTCTACATGAGTGCACAATCATTCATACAAATGCAACGTCCATATGATAACGCATCAAGTTTCAGTTCATATATATAAAAATACACTCACGCATATGAAATATGAAAGTGACTGAGCCGATCTAGTGCCTAATATATGCATCCACGAGCAACCACTTGCAACCACCAATCATAACAAACACATGTTTACACCCATTGTCTTCTACCTAAGAATTGAAGATATGACCTAGAGGATATGCCTAAAAAGATAGAAACAAACATGCATAGAATTCCTAGAAAAAGAGATCAAGGATATACCCTCAAGAAAAAGGGTATGATGCGCGTGTCTTATCTTCAGTCTCCCACATCGCGTCTTCTTGAGCTTCATTCCGCTGTACCATAACTAATTTAAATTCACAGTTGCGAAGCTTCTTGACCTTCATTTCCAAAACTCACTAGTAAAGATAGGACCTCGATCACTTACTACGCTAGCAGGTATCCAATGTAGTCGAACTATCCTTCCAAGATAAACAAGTGTGAGCCATGATACCAAGTGTATATATTAAGATGATTAGAGGTCTCTCCTCTACTTAGCTTATCCATCATGTCACAAATATGAGGGTCTAAAGCTAAAGGTTGCTATGTAATTTTTACCTCTCTTAAGGTCAATCTTACTTTAGGGCGCCTGCCACAACCATTTATTTCTCACGCAAACCATCCTAGTCGAACTCGACATCCCTCAAGTACAAGTCCCAAAGTCCTAAATCAATATCAGACATGCACCCAAGGAATACCTCCTCCGAATTTGGACGATTTATGTGAGATGATACTAGCAAAAGAACCAAACAATTGAGCACTTAACCGACTCTGGCTATCCTCGCCAATCTTTCTTCAAAACCATCGTTGATCGCATAACTGTATTTTCATTGTCAACTAGATATATGCAGAAGTCTATCTCGAGTTTTAGGGGGAAAATCCCTAAACTAATCAAAAACATCTGTGTACTCATGGACTAAACTAATGGATCACAAATCGTCGATAGATGCATCAAGTGAATCTAAGTCACTGAGCCTAACTGATCCCCTCATGATTGCATGAAATCTCGAGGGTATTCCCAAGGCAAGTAAAAAGTTTAACTACCCTCGTTTCATAATTACTAGCTAACCAATCCATGCCTAGAATTAACCCATAGCCCATGAAACCAAAAACATAAGCATTACACTTAAACTCTATCCTTAATATAGATATTCTCAAATCCTTACAGACCAAAGATAAATGAGCCGAACCACCAACCGGATTTGAGAAAATAATGAGATCTTCTATTATACTAGTACTAAGGTGCAGTGAGACGACCCGAAATCCCGTACAGACGGAGACAAGGGTTATCTTTGGAATATAATACAGAAACAGATAATAGCAGAACAGAATTAAATAAATACACCAGATAATGAACAATAGAATATATTGGATAAAAGTAATCATCAAAGTTACACAGTATACAGGATCATACATAGTAAAAATACAGTTCAGCTATACATAAATGTCTACAGCGGAAAACAAACATAATATGTACAATAGGAGCTGAACAGCATAAAAAGAGATAAATGATAGAATCCATCTTCAGCTCCAGCTATCCAGAAAGAACCATCTAAACCTGAATACAAGGCTGCCCGTGTAGAAAGAGGGGCACCCGAGTTTGAAAGTGAAACAAACTACGAGTCTGTCATGGGACTGGTATGAGAAATCCACTCAACACATATATAATTGGCTAATCACAGGACCACGCCACTTTCGTGGAACGGGTTTACTCCATTGGATTGCCAGTGCTTTAAAACAAATCTTTCTTTTAAACCACGCAATGCATTTTATAAAAATGAAGCCATTATAAGACTCAGTTCCCATCACACAATGCAACGCAAACCGGAGGATAGAGTTTTACCTTATAACGACCAAACTATGCTTGATACGAATAAAACAAAGGCAATTGATATTACTACTAGTGTTTATATGTTTTGAAAACAATTTCGAATCATAACTATCAATCATAGACGGCATTAATGCCCCATACCACTATGTCGCCATATATAGGTATACAATCAAAACCGCACGATGTCGTATTTGGAAATTGGATTTCTGTCCTGAACCAAGGCAAAAGATAGTCCTTACCGAATTCGTGACTCTCTAGCCCGAGCCACCGGAACAGCCGCAACTGCCCCTTGGATCATCAGGGTCGGTCCACTGATGTGGATTATTATGCCTGAACAATACGTTTCCCCGCCCTTTGGGGCGTAAACGAGCCAACGAATGACTCCATCGGACCCGGATCGTCCGATCAAACCGAGGCGCCTCGCAACAACAACAACCACATAGGTGAAAAGTATATAAATGTCAGGGCTGGTAGGTCACTGACACCACCCTACCTAGAAAGAAACGCATGCCCTCCCTGAGGTCCTTCTCCCGTTTCTGGTTCATACCAGGGTGTGAGGCTCGCGATTTCATGTTATACACAAAGCTACGCCACACAAGCGGTGCTTTGATCATCACCACAAGACTTTGCTTTTCAACAGAAGCCCTGATCACTACATCTTAGCATGCCACACAGGCAATTAATGCCATGCGACTGATGTCCATCGATATGCAACCTCCGAGCTCGTGCGTTTCAGAGAAGGGATTTAAGCAAAAGAATAAATTCTCCGCCGCCAAACAAAGGTATATTTAATAGAGATCAATCAACACAGAATAAAATCCAATGCCAGACACACAGTCCATTTACAAGTCCGTTCTGGGTCTGAACGAACCGGAGGCACTAAATACCTCGCAAACCAATCGATCACCACGTACATCTGGACGATCATCACTCATTATCCATATTTTGGGATGCCTCCTAATCAGGACCTCGGTTACCATCCAAACGAGGTGAAGATCTCCAGTCTTCGACCATCGTCTTCATCTTCGATTTGCTATCGTCGATTCAGTTATTCAGAATGGGAAAAACCCGGTCTTTCTGAGCAACTTGCGTATATAATAAACAAGTGCAACACTAACATATAGACGCATCATTTCAATTCATTAGTCACTAACCGTCAATCAGTAACAGAACGATTTCCCAAATATTAACCCCGAAGGCCGAAACCAACATCAGATCAACACCCAGGAAACCACTCAACTTAGCCAACCTTCAGTTAATTTCTAAATCACATCCATATTGTTTATAATATTTCATAACGATTTATCGCTATTTTTATTTATTTTAAAATAGCCAATATATTCAAAACGACGCTTCGGGCCATAACGCGACCGTGGCGCTGTTTTTCTTCAAATTTGATTTACACATCTCTGAAAATCTAACCGTTGGATCTTCACAAAATTTACATCATTAGAACGGTCTTTTCAAAACGAATCCAACGGTTCCAGTTTTGGGAAAATCCGACGGTCGGATCTCCCGGTACAATCGTTTGAAGTTTCGATTTCAAAATACGAACTGTAGTGTCGTTATTCGATTAAATATAATTATATTTATATATAATCGTTTCTGGCGCTGTTTTTCTTCAGATTTGAATTAAACATTCCAGACAATCCAACCGTTGGATATTTACAAAGTTGATGCCGTTGGAATGATTTTTCCAAAGCGAACCCAACGGTTGCGATTTCGGGAAAATCCGATGGTCGGATTTCCCGCACTAGTTGTTTGAAATCACGGTTTCAAAACACGAACTGCACGGCCGCATTTAGTTTTAATTTTATTTATATTTATATATTTATATATTTATATAAATATAGTTCATTCAACAATTTCGATATCGTTTTCACTTCAAATATTTTACTAACGCCTTTAAATTTTGGAAAATTTCGCCATAACCTCCTTTGTACGGGAGGGGCTGGGAAAATTCCCAAATAGCCACACGGGCGTCTCATGTCGAAAATAAAAAGAAAAAGCCAAGCGGCTAGCCAACAGGCTCATAAAATCATCACCCAAACAAAACAGTAAATGTGTACCTATTTGTCGAGCACAAAACTTTATTCCTCTTCTCTAGCCCCTTCGCTATAACCTGTTCAATAAATATGCATGTACATATATACGGTTCTTATCATTTGTCATTTTCCATTCAACTTCATATTTGATTCCATTTGGTTTAAAAACACCATTCATTCTAATGTTGCATGCATAGGCAAAGATCATATCATTAGCTAATTAATGAATATTTCGACTCATGCATATTTATTTGAACGAGTGGCTATTTTTAACACTTCACATTTCAACAATTCATGTATATAATAAAAATGTGATTTTTATTGTAAAACAATTCATTTCAAAACACTATTATTTTATATAGTCTATATAGATGATAAAAATAGGATTTTTCTTTTAAAACAATTTCTTTCAAAACGAGATTATTTTACACAGTTCATATAGTCGATAAAAGGTGATTTTTATTATCAAACAATTTATTTCAAAATATGAATACCATTCAACACATGAATTTCAAATCAACGAATGAATATCGATTCAACACATGAAGGTTTTCTATCGTTTCTATATATAGATAAAAATGTGATTTTTATATTTAAAACGCGAATACCATTCAACACATGAATTTCTAATCAACGAATGAATATCGATTCAACACATGAAGGTTTTCTATTCAATGAATAAATATAGTTTTAGCAAATGAAAATAATTCAAACACATGAATATTATTCAAAATTTCGGCAGCATAACGGCAGGGTAGTTAAAACCGGGACCGTCCCTAGTACGGCTCCTCGCTCTACCTTAAAACCTCGTGGTTTTTAAACATGGGAATCATGCATCTAGTTCGCATGCAGGCGGCATGTATATATTTATTTCATTTCCACAAACTAATCCTATGTGGTTTCAACCAAATATTTCTAAACCACAAACGGGTATTTTTCAACCACAATCAATCAATATCAACCACAAGCAATCCCAAACAACCATTCGCTATCAATCAATTTTCACACCAATCACAACCAATAAATATCGTCCATGGTTTGTGAACGAAGGGCGTGTATATATATATATATATATATATATATATATATATAGCAATTCACTTTTATTTCAATACATATATAATTTTTACAACGCATATATAACTTATACATCGAACATACAACTTATACAACGCTTATACATGAGTTGTACGACGCTTATATAACTCATACAACGACTATATAATTTATAGATCGTCGTTTTCTATATCGTTTATAAATTAGAAATCTCACATTGGGTACCACTCCACCAAAAATAGCAGAAGGCTCAGAAAAATATGCGGTCTCTTCTAAAATGTAGAGAGCGTCGACATGGTCATGATGTTCCCTGTTTCATCGAATTTCGTTAACGAATGAAAATGATATGATTTTTAAAAGGTTTGCAACGCTAAAAAGTGTTTAAACAATATAAAGGGATTACCTTTATATGCTGTTCAAAACTAGGTCAAAGAAATTTGCGAAATCCGGGAAGAGCTGGGATGACCGGTGGCTGCAGCGTCGTAGAGGGAGGCGAGGGCTATCCGGCGGTGGTGGTTTGGTGGTGTTCGATGGTCAGAATCGGCAGCGACGGCGCTGGGAAAGTCGGATCTTTGGACGGTCATTTCTGGCGATCGGGGCGTCGATGGAGGCGGAGCTGGTGTCGGATTTGAAGGGGATGGGGAGGTGGTTCGAATGGATGTGGTGGCGGCGGCTTTGGTGGCCTGTAGCAGCGGCGGTGGAGGAGAGAAGGGAGGAACCTTTATCGCCATCGATAGGGGGGGTTTCCTTTTTTTTATTAAAGAATTTTCCTATTGGTCGATATATATACTTATTCGAAAATTAGGGTTTTCTCCCACCAACTCGAAATCAAACCCAACGACTATCGTCCCTAGCGTTTTACCCCCATTCTGAACACAATGGTATATGTTTCGCAGGCCCATTCGACTGTTTCAGTCAGTTTTCCTTCAAACTATTTATATAAAACATTCAATATTTGATTTGAACGTGCATTTCAATTTGCCAGGGCCACAAACTGATTCGAAAAATTCCAGAAAAATAAATCTAGCTATGTTTCGATGATACGATCCCAACAAAACTAGTTTCGTCGAATTTTGAGACCGTTTGCAAAAAGGCCCATTTTTGGTCGATCCAATTTTAACTATAATTGACCAAAACACATTTTCCTTTGCCACGCTCACATACTAGCTTCAAAAATTATGAAATTTAAAACCTAGCAATAACTTCACATCCCGGATCCAACAAAAGTGGTTTCGTCGAATTCCGAGGTCGTATGCAAAATGGCTAATTTCACGGGCTATACAAATTCCATAGCGACCTTTCTGAAAATTCATTTGGCCATAACTTTTGGTTTCCGTTATGAAAATTCGATTTTTCAGATTCGTTAGAAAGGTATTCACTAACAGATTTAAATATTTTTGGTTTTGCTAAAATCCGTTTTATTTTGCACCCGGTACAGTCCGACAAAGTTTGAATTCAATTTTTGAAACTACAGCGCCATTTCAGGCCTTGTTTATAATTATAATTTATTATATTCGTTTTCAATCGTCGATTCAAACTCAGTTTTCATTGCCACTATTTAAAATATTTATTTTAAATATTTAAAATCCATTATTTTAGCCAATTTAAAAATTTTAAATTGGTTTAGATTTTCTAGGTCGTTACAATCTCCCCCACTTAAAACTTTTCGTCCCCGAAAAGGAACAAAGTCGGAAGTGGTTTGATAAATCTACAATCACACAACACAACCAATAATCAAATCGTTTTAACCTTTCAAAAATATACCGATCCACTTCTATACTCTTTTAAAATCATTCAGACTATAAAATTTAAAAGTTCACATCCATGGAAAGAAAATAACAGTTGAGTAGAGAATTAAATGGTAATGTAAAGTACAGTAGATGTACCTTGCACTGGAATCAATCAGAGATATCTACTCGGCATCTGGGATAGGCTTTCTGAATGCTCTCCTCAGTTTCCCAAGTACAATCTCGTGGATCTCCACTCTATTGCACTTTGACTAAGTGAACCTTCTTGTTTCTCAGCTCTTTGGTTTCTTTGCTGATAATCTTTAGCGGCTCTCTTCTCACGGCTAATTCGAGGGTAATTTCAATGTCCTGTTGAGCTGCTTCTTCCACGATCAAGTCTGGATCATGAACGTGCTTTCGAAGTTGAGATATATGAAATCCATCATGAACTCCAGGCAACCAATCAGGCAGTTTGACCCTATACGCGAGAGTCCCGATCCGTTCCAAAATAGGAAACGGACCAATGAATTTGGGCGCCAACTTTCCAGTTTTACCGAACCGGATAACTCCTCTCATCGACGATACTTTCAAATATACATAGTCGACAACAGCAAAGGATATATCTCTCCTCCTATCGGCATAGCTCTTTTGTCGGCTTTGAGCGGCGAATAATCGCTTCTTAATAAAATCGACTTTGTCGGTAGCTTCCCGGATCATATCAGGACCCAACACAAGTCTATTACCTGGTTCGACCCAACAAGCAGGAGATCGGCACGGTCTACCATACAACGCTTCGAATGGCGACATTGTCAGACTCGCCTGGTGCTGTTATTATAAGAGAATTCAGCCAGGTGTAGATGGTCTTCCCATGATCCACCGAAATCTATAACACAAGCCCGCAATAGATCTTCTAAAATATGATTCACCCTCTCAGTCTGTCCGTCTGTCTGAGGATGATAAGCGGTGCTCAAGTTCAACTTATTTCCCAGCTCAACTTGAAATGCTTCCCAGAATTTGCTAGTGAATATTGTATCTCTATCACTGACTATACTGAGCGGCACTCCATGTAGTCTAACTATTTCCTTGAAGTAAATCTGCACCAGACTCGGAGCAGTTCTGTTTGATCTGACAGGTATGAAATGGGCGGTCTTCGTGAAGCAATCTACAATCACCCAATATTGTCATTCCCTTTTCTGGTTCTGGGCAGACCATCAATGAAATCCATAAAAATATGCTCCCACTTCCAACCAGGAACTTCTAGCGGTTGTAACAATCTAGCCAATTTCTGTTGGTCACTCTTGACTAGTTGGCAAGTAGGGCATCGGCTAACGTATATTGAAACGTCTCTTTTCATAGCCTTCCACCAGAATGTTCGTTTGAGATCGTTATACATTTTGGCCACCCCGGGATGGATACTCAGCTTGGACTTGTGACACTCGTCTAACACTACCCTTTTTAACTCTGGGATACCAGGAACACAAATCCTTCCTTTCAACCTCAAGGTCTCGTCGTTATCTATTTGAAAACACGAGGGTTCGCCTTTCCGAATCCTTGTGATCATATCCTTAATAAAGTTATCCTCCTTCTGAAGAATAGATATTTTGTCAATCAAGGAAGTTGTGATAATAAAGCTGGCGATCATCTCATTCTTTCGGCTTAACGCGTCGGCCACAACATTGGCTTTCCCTGGAGTATATATAATTTCGAAGTCATATGCTGCTAGAAACTCCAGCCGACGTTGCTGCCTCAAATTCAAGTCTTTCTGGGTTAACAGATACTTTAACGATTGGTGATCTGTAAACAGTTCAAATCTCTCGCCCAGAAGATAGTGCCTCCAGATTTTCAAGGCAAATACTATAGCCAATAACTCAAGATCATGATTTACGTAGTTTTTCTCGTGCGGCTTCAGCTGACGACTAGCATAAGCGATCACTTGACCCCTTTGCATTAACACTGCGCCAAGGCCTTCTCTAGAAGCATCAGTCCAGACTTTTAAATCCTGGTTGCCATCGATGATGGTTAACACTGGAGTAGTCGTTAACCTTATCTTTAGCTCTTCAAAAGCCTCCTCACTTTCTGGAGTCCATTTGAACTTAGAGTGCTTCTTCGTAAGCTTCGTTAAATGTCCAGATATCTTCGAAAAGTTTTTAACGAACTTCCGGTAATAGCTAGCCAATCCGAGAAAACTGCGGACTTCAGTGGGGGTACTGGGCTGTTTCCAATTCTGAATAGCTGTGATTTTGCTTGGATCCACAGCGATTCCTTCTTTCGATACGACGTGGCCTAGAAATTTTACTTCATCTTGCCAGAAGATACATTTGGAAAATTTGGCTTTTAATACATTCCGCCTCAGAATTCCTAGAACCTGTTCCAGATGCTTTTCATGTTCTGCCTTTGATTTAGAGAAGATTAGAATATCGTCAATGAAAACCAGAACAAATTTATTCAATACTCCTCTGAATACTCTGTTCATCAGATCGACGAAGTAAGCAGGAGTGTTACATAAGCCGAACGACATTACTAACCACTCGTAAAATAGGTCGGGACCTCTGAATGCTGTCATTGGAACACACTCTTCGGCAATTCGAAGTTGATGGAAGCCTGTAGCTAGGTCCATTCGTGAAAATACTTGTGCTCCATTTAATCGATCCAATAAATCATCAATCCACGGGAATGGATATTTATTCTTTATGATCTGTTTGTTCAGATCACGATAATCCACACATAGTCGTAGAGTACCGTCAGATTTTGGGACAAACACCACTGCTGCACCCTAATCAGAGAAACTAGGCCTGATCAGACCTTTCCATACGAGCTATCGTGTTTGATTGTCGAATTCCTCCTTCTCTTTCAAGGACATTCTTTGAATAGCGTGAACTACCGGCCTTGCATTGGGAATCAAAGCAATCTTGAAATCTATTTCTCTCTGCGGAGGTAAGCGAACAACTTCTTCGAATATATCCGCATAGTTCTCGACGACAGGAATGTCTTTAACGAGGTCAGGAATATTCTCAGTAACTTCAGGGCTATTTTCTATTTGGGCTGGAGAAACATTTAGAGCTGCCCAGAAGTCTTTTCTATTAGCATTCTGACCTTCATAGGGAATGGTTATATAATCACCTGATTTAATCTTCGCTTTTACGACTCTGTTGGCGCATTTAACTTCAGCTTCATATTTGGTCAACCAGTCTAACCCCAAGATAAGATCAAACTCTTTAAAATTCATGACGACTGCGATAGTAGGAAACCGTTAACGAGAGAAAGAAACCGGCACTCCACAAATCCAACTGAGATCAATGGAACCCCCAACCGGATTCTGGATAGTCATTGGTTCCTTGAGCTTTTTCAAATTCAAATCCAGTTTCTTAGCTGCATCCTTCGAAATGAAGCTTCATGACGCGCCTGTGCCAAACAGCACTTTAACTGGAATATCTTTGACAGTAAGCGTGCCTTCTAAAACATCTGGCCTTCCGTGAATAGCTGTGGGCTCAGAAATTTCTGCCACTTCATTTACCTGAACCTCTTTGGTCTTTTTCGACAGCCAGCAGTCTTGCTTTACGTGACCAGCTTGATGACAAAGATTACACTTTCTATTTTCTTTAACCTTGTTCTTTGATTTAGGTCCATCCTTTCTTTATTTCTTTAGAGATCGGCAACTTATCGAGGGATGTCCCTGCTTGCAGTTAGAGCATACAGTTGTCGTTACTTGCCCTTTCTCAGATTCAGCCCTTTTTCGATTTGCTTTGGGCTCCTTACCGACTTTAGACATTGTACTGGCCTCCGGACGATCAGTTTCAGGCTCAATTTTATTACTAGAGCTGACTTCTTCTTCGTATTGTAGCATACCTTTCTTGTCTAGATCTTCGTACTGATAAGCCATGTATATCATTTCAGAAAAGGGGAGCTCCACGTTCCTCATTACACTATTCTGATATTTTCTTTGAAGCCCGTTGATAAATCTCATATTCTTCCTCTTCGGATTCTCAATTAGATGAGGAGCAATGTGAGAAAGTTCATTGAATTTCTTATGATATTCGGGAATGGTCATATCCCCTTGTATCAAATAAGAAAATTCATCACATAGTCGCTCAATCGCTTCTGGAGGAGTAAATCTTTCCAGGAAAATCACTTTGAACCTATCCCAGGTGATATCACCTTCTGGATTATTCTTAACAACAGAATACCACCAGAATAAAGCTTCGTCTTTGAGTGCCCAGGAGGCCAGTAATCTTTTTTGGTCTTCCCTCAGCTTTAATCCTTCAAAGATTTTCTCAGCCGAACGAATCCAGGCTTGTGTTTTCATAATAGATTCTTCGCCCGAGAATGGCTTTCCACCTAGATTTCTATATTTCATATATAGGGCTTCAATATCCGGGTCAGTATTACTTCTTCTGTTTCTGGCACTCATTTTCTAGTTCTTCTGCAAACAGCAGATCAAGTGTCAGGTCACAGAAAAGATATTTCAAAATATAGAGACAAATACTTCAAATGTAAATGTGTCTATCGAGGTGTAATTTCATTCTGCTTTACTCATACTAGGATATTACTGACCCTATCTGTATAGAGTTACCCGTCCTAGAACACTACTGGTTCTATTTCTGACGAGTTCGTTCAAATGTTATATTCCAGAACTAAGCTTAACCAAAGCTCTAATACCACGTCGAGACGACCCGAAATCCCGTACAGATGGAGACAAGGGTTATCTTTGGAATATAACACAGAAACAGATAATAGCAGAACATAATTAAATAAATACACCAGATAATGAACAATAGAATATACTGGATAAAATTAATCACCAAAGTTACACAGTATACAGGATCATACTTAGTAAAAATACAGTTCAGTTATACATAAATGTCTACAGCGGAAAACAAACAAAATATGCACAATAGGAGCTGAACAGCATAAAAAGAGATAAATGATAGAATCCATCTTCAGCTCCAGCTATCCAGAAAGAACCATCTAAACCTGAATACAAGGCGGCCCGTGTAGAAAGAGGGGCACCCGAGTTTGAAAGTGAAACAAACTACGAGGCAGTCATGGGACTGGTATGAGAAATCCACTCAACACATATATAATTAGCTAATCACAGGACCACGCCACTTTCGTGGAACGGGTTTACTCCATTGGATTGCCAGTGCTTTAAAACAAATCTTTCTTTTAAACCACGCAATGCATTTTATAAAAATGAAGCCATTATAAGACTCAGTTCCCATCACACAATGCAACGCAAACCGGAGGATAGAGTTTTACCTTATAACGGCCAAAATATGCTTGATACGAATAAAACAAAGGCAATTGATATTACTACTAGTGTTTATATGTTTTGAAAACAATTTCGAATCATAACTATCAATCATAGACGGCATTAATGCCCCATACCACTATGTCGCCATATATAGGTATATAATCAAAACCGCACGATGTCGTATTTGGAAATTGGATTTCCGTCCTGAACCAAGGCAAAAGATAGTCCTTACCGAATTCGTGACTCTCTAGCCCGAGCCACCGAAACAGCAGCAACTGCCCCTTGGATCGTCAGGGCCGGTCCACCGATGTGGATTATTATGCCTTAACAATACGTTTCCCCGCCCTTTGGGGCGTAAACGAGCTAACGAATGACTCCATCGGACCCGGATCGTCCGATCAAACCGAGGCGCCTCGCAACAGCAACAACCACATAGGTGAAAAGTATATAAATGTCAGGGCTGGTAGGCCACTGACACCACCCTAGCTAGAAAGAAACGCATGCCCTCCCTGAGGTCCTTCTCCCGTTTCTGGTTCAAACCGGGGTGTGAGGCTCGCGATTTCACGTTATACACAAAGCTACGCCGCACAGGCAGTGCTTTGATCATCACCACAAGACTTTGCTTTTCAACAGAAGCCCTAAACACTGCATCTTAGCATGCCACACAGGCAATTCATGCCATGCGACTGATGTCCATCGATATACAACCTCTGAGCTCGTTCGTTTCAGAGAAGGGCGTTAAGCAAAAGAATAAATTCTCCGCCGCCAAACAGAGGTATATTTAATAGAGATCAATCAACACAGAATAAAATCCAATGTCAGACACATAGTCCATTTACAAGTCCGTTCTGGGTCTGAACGAAACCGGAGGCACTAAATACCTCGCAAACCCATCGATCACCACGTACGTCTGGACGATCACCACTCATTATCCATATTTCGGGATACCTCGCAATCAGGACCTCGGTTACCGTCCAAAAGAGGTGAAGATCTCCGGTCTTCGACCATCGTCTTCATCTTCGATTTGCTATCGTCGATTCAGTTATTCAGAATGGGAAAAACCCGGTCTTTCTGAGCAACTCGCGTATATAATAAACAAGTGCAACACAAACATATACACACATCATTTCAATTCATTAGTCACTAACCGTCAATTAGTAAGAGAACGATTTCCCAAATATTAACCCCGAAGGCCGAAACCAACATCAGATCAACACCCAGGAAACCACTCGACTTAGCCAACCTTCAGTTAATTTCTAAATCACATCCATATTGTTTATAATATTTCATAACGATTTATCGCTATTTTTATTTATTTTAAAATAGCCAATATATTCAAAACGACGCTTCGGGCAATAACGCGACCGTGGCGCTGTTTTTCTTCAGATTTGATTTACACATCTCTGAAAATCTAACCATTGGATCTTCACAAAATTTACATCGTTAGAAAGGTCTTTTCAAAATGAATCCAACGGTTCCAGTTTCGGGAAAATCCGACGGTCGGATCTCCCGGTACAATCGTTTGAAGTTTCGATTTCAAAATACGAACTGTAGTGTCGTTATTCGATTAAATATAATTATATTTATATATATATATATATAATCGTTTCTGGTGCTGTTTTTCTTCAAATTTGAATTAAACATTCCGGACAATCCAACCGTTGGATCTTTACAAAGTTGATGCCATTGGAAAGATTTTTCCAAAGCAAACCCAAGGTTGCGATTTCGGGAAAATCCGATGGTCGGATTTCCCGCACTAGTTGTTTGAAATCACGGTTTCAAAACACGAACTGCACGGCCCCGTTTAGTTTTAATTTTATTTATATTTATATATTTATATAAATATAGTTCATTCTACAATTTCGATATCGTTTTCACTTCAAATATTTTACTAACGCCTTTAAATTTTGGAAAATTTCGCCATAACCTCCTTTGTACAGGAGGGGCTGGGAAAATTCCTAAATAGCCACACGGGCGTCTCATGTCGAAAAGAAAAAGAAAAAGCCAAGCGGCTAGCCAACAGGCTCATAAAATCATCACCCAAACAAAACAGTAAATGTGTACCTATTTGTCGGGCACAAAATTTTATTCCTCTTTTCTAGCCCCTTCGCTATAACCTGTTCAATAAATATGCATGTACATATATACGGTTCTTATCATTTGTCATTTTCCATTCAACTTCATATTTGATTCCATTTGGTTTAAAAACACCTTTCATTCTAATGTTGCATGCATAGGCAAAGATCATATCATTAGCTAATTAATGAATATTTCAACTCATGCATATTTATTTGAACGAGTGGCTATTTTTAACACTTCACATTTCAACAATTCATGTATATAATAAAAATGTGATTCTTATTGTAAAACAATTCATTTCAAAACACTATTATTTTATATAGTCTATATAGATGATAAAAATAGGATTTTTCTTATAAAACAATTTCTTTCAAAACGAGATTATTTTACACAGTTCATATAGTCGATAAAAGGTGATTTTTATTATCAAACAATTTATTTCAAAATATGAATACCATTCAACACATGAATTTCAAATCAACGAATGAATATCGATTCAACACATGAAGGTTTTCTATAGTTTCTATATATAGATAAAAATGTGATTTTTATATTTAAAACGCGAATACCATTCAACACATGAATTTCTAATCAACGAATGAATATCGATTCAACACATGAAGGTTTTCTATTCAATGAATAAATATAGTTTTAGCAAATGAAAATAATTCAAACACATGAATATTATTCAAAATTTCGGCAGCATAACGGCAGGGTAGTTAAAACCGGGACCGTCCTTAGTACGGCTCCTCGCTCTACCTTAAAACCTCGTGGTTTTTGACAATGGGGATCATGCATCTAGTTCGCATGCAGGCGGCATGTATATATTTATTTCATTTCCACAAACTAATCCTATGTGGTTTCAACCAAATATTTCTAAACCACAAACGGGTATTTTTCAACCACAATCAATCAATATCAACCACAAGCAATCCCAAACAACCATTCGCTATCAATCAATTTTCACACCAATCACAACCAATAAATATCGTCCATGGTTTGTGGACGAAGGGCGTGTATATATATATATATATATATATATATATATATATAGCAATTCACTTTTATTTCAATACATATATAATTTTTACAACGCATATATAACTTATACATCGAACATACAACTTATACAACGCTTATACATGAGTTGTACGACGCTTATATAACTCATACAACGACTATATAATTTATAGATCGTCGTTTTCTATATCGTTTATAAATTAGAAATCTCACATTGGGTACCACTCCACCAAAAATAGCAGAAGGCTCAGAAAAATATGCGGTCTCTTCTAAAATGTAGAGAGCGTCGACATGGTCATGATGTTCCCTGTTTCATCGAATTTCGTTAACGAATGAAAATGATATGATTTTTAAAAGGTTTGCAACGCTAAAAAGTGTTTAAACAATATAAAGGGATTACCTTTATAAGCTGTTCAAAACTAGGTCAAAGAAATTTGCGAAATCCGGGAAGAGCTGGGATGACCGGTGGCTGCAGCGTCGTAGAGGGAGGCGAGGGCTATCCGGCGGTGGTGGTTTGGTGGCGTTCGGTGGTCAGAATCGGCAGCGGCGGCGCTGGGAAAGTCGGATCTTTGGACGGTCATTTCTGGCGATCGGGGCGTCGATGGAGGCGGAGCTGGTGTCGGATTTGAAGGGGATGGGGAGGTGGTTCGAATGGATGTGGTGGCGGCGGCTTTGGTGGCCTGTAGCGGCGGCGGTGGAGGAGAGAAGGGGGGAACCTTTATCGCCATCGATAGGGGGGTTTTCCTTTTTTTTATTAAAGAATTTTCCTATTGGTCGATATATATACTTATTCGAAAATTAGGGTTTTCTCCCACCAACTCGAAATCAAACCCAACGACTATCGTCCCTAGCGTTTTACCCCCATTCTGAACACAATGGTATATGTTTCGCAGGCCCATTCGACTGTTTCAGTCAGTTTTCCTTCAAACTATTTATATAAAACATTCAATATTTGATTTGAACGTGCATTTCAATTTGCCAGGGCCACAAACTGATTCGAAAAATTCCAGAAAAATAAATCTAGCTATGTTTCGATGATACGATCCCAACAAAACTAGTTTCGTCGAATTTTGAGACCGTTTGCAAAAAGGCCCATTTTTGGTCGATCCAATTTTAACTATAATTAACCAAAACACATTTTCCTTTGCCACGCTCACATACTAGCTTCAAAAATTATGAAATTTAAAACCTAGCAATAACTTCACATCCCGGATCCAACAAAAGTGGTTTCGTCGAATTCCGAGGTCGTATGCAAAATGGCCAATTTCACGGGCTATACAAATTCCATAGCGACCTTTCTGAAAATTCATTTGGCCATAACTTTTTCTTTCCGTTATGAAAATTCGATTTTTCAGATTCGTTAGAAAGGTATTCACTAACATATTTAAATATTTTTGGTTTCGCTAAAATTCGTTTTATTTTGCACCCGGTACAGTCCGACAAAGTTTGAATTCAATTTTTGAAACTGCAGCGCCATTTCAGGCCTTGTTTATAATTATAATTTATTATATTCGTTTTCAATCGTCGATTCAAACTCAGTTTTCATTGCCATTATTTAAAATATTTATTTTAAATATTTAAAATCCATTATTTTAGCCAATTTAAAATTTTTAAATTGGTTCAGATTTTCTGGGTCGTTACATGCAGAGACTCAACTACGGAAGCAGATATAAGCAAATGTGAAGCATTGAATACAAAAAGAGTAATAATAGGATGATCAAAAAGAAAAACTAAACTTTACTATCTTTCTCTCAGATATGCTAGCGGTGAAAGCATGCACTCGCCTTCTTGAAAATCATGTTCTTTGTTCTTGTCCTTGTCCTTATATGACCCGTTATACCATAATAAAGACACTTCCTCTTATTTTAGGTTTTTCTATTCTTTCCTCCCTTCTTGTCCTGTGATTCTTCCCCTTTGGCCTCTTTCTCTTTACCTCCTTTGTGAACCATGTTGACAAGCCTTTCGAACGTTGCCACCATCGCACGGAAAACCCTACAAAGGTCGGAAGAGAATTATACGTAGGTTAAACTACTATGACTATGGATGGAGGTTGGGCATTCTTCGCCCTTTTACAGGTGTCGTAGGCTCATCGAGCCTACGGAACCATGTCGCGATGAGGTTACCTCCCAGAAAGCCAGGAGCCCCGGAGACTTAGGAAAGAAGGAAACAAGGATTCAAACAGAGGATCTAAAGATAGTGCATATGGCTTTGGGGAATATGTCTTTAAAACAAAACTTTTCTTTAGAAAATGCCTCTTTTATAACTGTTTTGATAATAAATTTTCAAATCTTTTATCTGAATCGGTAACCTTCAGCTCTGATACCAAGTGAAACACCCCTCCTTCGTTAAGGTCACCCACAAAGGGAATGCCTTAACTGTGGTGGAGCATTATAGGTAAAAGATACAGGTAATTAACACGAAAGACATATAAACAGCGATAAACTAAATTTATTTCATAAATACGTGGTTTAGTTAAAACATTACAACAACTGTCTCAAACCAACTTCCAAATTATTACAACAAAATCTCTGTCTTGAATTGAAACATAAAGCATTAAAACAACAGTAAGGTAGCATAAATCCCCAATAAGAGAGTATCCAAAGACATAACCCAAGGAAAAAGATTACAAGCAATACATCTACTCTCTTCATGCTGGAAATGATCTGATCTAAGCTGAAACATTCCCTCCCTACGGACCTGGGGGAGAAACGGAAGAAAAGGAGACGAAAGAGAGTGGGTCAGACATGAGTCTGGTAAGTCCAGTGACTATTGAGTATGCAAACAAGAAAAAGGGATATGACATGAATAAGCCAAATCTAGGACAACACCCTAGAAATAAGATAATAAGTCTAAATATGCTATCGCACTCATTTCACTTCTCTGCACCACCTAACTAGTGTCCCAACTAGTAATCTATATAAAACGATCATATTGTAATGTGATCCCAATCCTCGCAATTGTGGTAGCCTTCAGGTGTACATCTATTGTGAGGATTCAACCTCAATCTGCCTAATTGCCATGAACATGTTAGATGTACCCTTACTACTCTATCAATCGGCTCCTTACTAGTATTAATTTTTCCTCGTGTCTGTGTCATTCGGCCCTCTCCTGCTTGTAGATATCCTGTGCTGATCCCACCATAAGGTGTATCAATCCTTATGATAGCAACCCAACACTATTCAAGATGCACAGTGTATAACTACTGGTACCGAGTGCCTGTTTTTTCCCACTCCGGAGTATGTGCACACCCGTAAACCGTCGGAACCTACACTGACACACCCCCTGCCGCTGTTTTGACCGCTTATAATCAGCCCAGTAATCGTGCCCCACCCTGCCTAGTTCAGGGTACCATGATACATCTATGTGGGATACTGTTGAAATGGGTCCCAGTTACTAGGGTTTCCTACTTTTTAAGTTTGTGGGCCTATATTTACTAATATTACCCACCAACCTGATATGTACTTAACCCTCCCACTGATTCAAGCATTTTTATTTAATGGATAAGTTTGTGGGCCTGTATTTACTAATATTACACAACCAACGTGATATGTACTTAACCCTCCCACTGATTCAAGCATATTTTTTTAATGGTTAGGTTTATGGGATTATATTTACTAATATTACCCACCCAACTTGATATGTACTTAACCCTCCCACACATTATGCCATATTTGTTAAGTGTTGTCCATTCATGTTAACTTAACCCATCCATTCATCATATCATGTTGGTTAAGTGTTTCTTATTAACTTAACCCTCCTTACTTATCATGCTGGATTGGTTAAGTATTTCCTATTAACTTAACCTCGTTCGTTCGTCAAGTTGTATTGATCAAGTGTTTCTTGTTAACTTAACCCCATGTGTTCATCATGTTGTATTGGTTAAGTGTCATCAATCAATTCAAGTTACTTAATCCACCTACTTGTCATGTTACTTTGGTTAAGTGTTGCCTTCTTTTGTCAACTTAACCCTACCACAATTCAAGTTATATCAGTTAAGTGTTGCCCTCTTGATTTAACTTAACCTTACCACAAATCAAGTTACATTGGTTAAGTGTTTCTTATTACTTAACCATACTCATTCATCATGCTATACTGGTTAAGTGTTTCCTATTAACTTAACCCTAGTCATTCATCTTGTTATATTGGTTAAGTGTTTATCATTAACTTAAACCTAGTCATTCATCTTGTTATATTGGTTAAGTGTTTCTCATTAACTTAACCCTAGTCATTCATCTTGTTATATTGGTTAAGTGTTTCTTATTAACTTAACCTTAGTCATTCATCTTGTTATATTGGTTAAGTGTTTCTCGTTAACTTAACCCTAGTCATTCATCTTGTTATACTGGTTTAGTGTTTCTCATTAACTTAACCCTAGTCATTCATGTTATATTGGTTAAGTGTTCCTATGAACTTAACCCTAGTCATTCATCTTGTTATATTGGTTAAGTGTTTCTCATTAACTTAACCCTAGTCATTCATCTTGTTCATTAGCATTAATTGATTTATTAATGCACCAACCTCTCACATTAGATATGTGTTGTTTCGGTTACTGGATGTGTCGGGCGGTTTCGGGTAGTTTTACACCACAACTCAATCTAACCTCGGGTTTTCCTTGGGCATGATGCACTAACCTCTCACATTATATAGGTGTTGTTGTGGGTACTGGATGTGCCGGGCGGTTCTGGGCAGTTTTACACCACAACTTATTCTAACCTCGGATTAGGCATGTTCGTCTTTTACTTAATTTGCATATTTACTTCTCATATTTATGTATTAATTTTCCACAATTATTGCCATTCAAGCCATAGCCGATTTTTCGTCTAAATCATATTCAAGATTTTTGGTATATAAATTATACCATTTTTATTCCACTAATCATTCATATATTTATGGACAAATTAAGCCAATAATAATAATTTTTAAGATTTTCCCAATGTTACCCCCGTCATACGTTCGCAAAATTCACATAGAATGTTAGGCTCGTAACTTAGCCTAACTTATATACAAAAAGGGAAAGAAGGGAGCATGTACCATTCTCACAACATAAAATAATAAGGATCTAACTAAACATGTGTGATGTAAATGTGGCATAAAGTAATGAACTTGTATTTTTGGATCCAATTAACATGAGTCTAAGCATATGAAATTACCCAAATCCAACTGGCATGTAAATGTAAACTTTTATTTTGGGTCCAATGAACATAAACCTTAAGCATATAGAATTACACAAGTTTAACTAGACATGTGAATGTGAACTTTTAATTTGGATCCAATAATCATGAATATTAAACATATGGAATTACACAGGTTTAACAAGGCATGTAAATATGAACTTTTATTTTGGATCCAACAAACATGAATCTTAAGCATATGGTTTTACATAAGTTTAACAAGGCATGTAAATATGAACTTTAATCTTGGATCCAATTTTCATAGATCTAAATGTAAATCTAAACATAATACATGTCTTGGCCTAATAATTTGCATATAACATAACATGAATGAATCAACAATTTTACATGATTGGTTTACATCAACATAATAACCACATAGCCTAACAACTTGCATGTAACATAACATGAATGAATCAATAGTTTCACATGATTGGTTTACATCAACATAATAATCACATACCCTAACAACTTGCATGTAACATAACATGAATGAATCACCAGTTTTGCATGATTGGTTTACATCAACATAATAACCACATAGCCTAACAACTTGCATGTAACATAACATGGATAAATCACCAAACTTTACATAATACATGATTGGTTTAACGCCAACATAATACCCACAATAACGTCATAAGCATATACGACAGAATCGTTACAAGAATAGGCATGAATCAGCATCATCATTATCTTACAACTAGGAATAACGCTAGTTTTCATTTTATTACAAATCATAACTTTTAATCATTCACATCTAAATAATAACCGGACTTACAAAGAAAAGAAATCTTTTTTCTAGGATCTGTTTTCTGAATTTGAAATGCAATCCCTTGAAGAAGACTATCAATTCTCTAAGTTAGTTTTTGATTCGAAGCTTTTGACTCGCTTTCTAATTGAAGAATAAATGGTGGCTAGGCTAGAACAGTCATGGACAACATGGTGGCTCCTTGGAATGAATTTGTGTGACTTAGGGTTTGAGGATTAGGGTTGCTTTTATAGAAGTTTAATCTTGTGTGAGCCATTAGATCATTTTCGGAGCAATCACAACCCTCCAGACTAGATAGAGTTATCCAGAATTTCCACCTAAGCCCTAGTGACTCAACAATAAATCAGAAAGGTCTCAGCAATGAGTCAGAATTGTCTCAGATTTGGATCTGGGCGAGGGGCTAGGTCCTAGGGTAGGTCGACCCCCAGGTCGAACTGCCTTGGTATAGGCCGACCTCTTGGTCGACCTGTCTGGGTTATTTTACTATTTAATTTTTTGAATTTCTCTTGAATCTTCCGAAGGCCATAACTCCTTCGTACTAGTCCGATTTACGAAAACTTGGACTCTATTCCAAGCAGAATTCCGAGACGAACACAATGGCTAACCCGTTTACCTTAGTTATCACTTTAAAAATTAGGTATTCTTTAATTCGTTCTTTTAATATTCTCAGAAAATATGGGGTGTTACATCAACCCCCGAAAGACAGCTTCGAAATCCCTCAAGAGATGTACCGAGAGCATGCTTCAGCAAGACCTCCAAAGAATCACCGAAAGTAAACCTAAGTTTATAAGAAGAAGAGCTCTCCACACTAATTTGCTTAGTGTCAATACGGAAAGAGGCGAAGGTACTGAAGTCATAAGAAACGAAAGCACAACAGTGATGTTACAAAAGCTCACAGCCGAAACTAGAGCTTGTTATTAAGAACTGGAAATTGTTCTGGAAGCTATCCATACCAATGGACTTGGTATTGATGCATATGAGAAGAAACATCAAAGTTAAGCTCTAAACCCTAAAGTGATACACCAAAAGAAAGGTTAGGTAGGTTAGATCTGATAGTAATGTTGAGAAGAAAGAAAGGCGGCCGAGACCGAGACAACAAGAACCGAAAAGTGTAGTGCAGCCGACACCATGTTGCCGCATCCAAAAGGGGCTTTTGTGGAGCTGATGGCAAACGGGAACCCAATTTATCTATATATAAGACCCACGGGGTCACATTTTAGGGAATTTTTTTTCATTCGCCAATCTTATACTCATTTCTTATAGAGTAAACCCTAACTTCTAAATCGATTTGGGATTTCCTTTGTAAGCACTTATATACTCAAATCAATGAGCAATAAAGAGTGAATCAACACTTAGAATAATTTCTATGATTTATCTTTCTACCTCTTTCGTCCACTTCATTATGCTTTCTCCATGACAAAGGCTTCATCCATAGCCTTAACTTTAAGCCCAGATTACTGAAATACCCTTTATAAGCCGTTTAGCTTCATAACTGTGTTGCACTTAGGGAACCCTTATCCCAAGGTAATTGTTGGTTGTTGAGCTCCGTCAGAGTGATACTCACCGTTTGAGGGAAGAGTAACTAATCTTCGGGCTCAAGAGTTTGATATCTATGAAATGGTTAACTAATTCAAGCTTATAGGAACTAAATAATCCCCTTCCTCCATTAGGTCCGCATCCTTAGACCTATTTCTGGTGTTGATGAAAAATATCGTTAACAGATGTAAGCTCGCTTTGACTTTAAAATTTATGCAACAAGGATTTACCTTTTTAGTCAAATCTTACTTTCAAATTCAAAATTTATTTCAATTTTCAAATGTTCTCTAAATTGCAATAGTTAAATCATAGAAAACTTCTCAAATAATTTGCATTTTATTTAGAATCCGTAACTGATTAATTATTTTTTTGTTTAAATACGTTAGAATAGTCACATCTTAAAAAAAATCTTATTACTTTATCTTTCCAAATCAGGGATATGGTTTGAACTAGTACCTCTAGTACTTCTTCACGATGTTGAATCCAACTCCTCTTAATCAAGATTGTGAAGAATAATAACTGTAAAGGAACAAAAGGAGAAATAGAAAAGTTTATTATATATTAGTTTTTGTATTTTAGTTTGGTATGGTTGAGACTAAAAATGAGTTTTAATAGTATTTCATCATGATAAAAAGCTCTAAATCAACTTTAATTTCTTAGTTAGTTGGCAAGAAGTTAAGCTTATGTGCGCCTATCAGTTAGACATACTCATTGGTTAGCTCTTTACGAAGATACAAAAAAGGTTTTTGAATATACTTTTGAATCTTCATATTTCTATTTCTACCATTTTGCTTCCACCTGACATCACTTACATTTGAAGAAATATGTATCAAGGTATGTTATTCGAACATCAACCAATGAGTTCAATTGAAAAAATTACTCTAGGTTAATCATAATGCAAGCGCACACCTTTTGTAACACCCCACCTCCGTTAAGGTCACTCACAAAGGGAATGCCTTAACTTTGTTGGAGCGTTTTAGTAGACAGAACAAAGTATTACATGAAAGATATAAAATAGTACTTGGAAAACTTTATAACTTTATTGCAGCGGAAAAAAACAGAAATCAGTTTGGTTACAACTTTACCAAAAACTCGAGTACATATTTATCAGCCTTGTTCAAAACCATCAGAGTACAAAACTTTAAAATCATAATCCCCACAGAACAGAAGCTATAAAGAGCCAAGCCATACATCAAGCACTTCAAGCAGAAGGAATTCGGACCAAGCTAGAGTATTCCCTCCTTGGAAACCTAGGGGGAACGGAAGAAAAGAGGCGAAACAACAAGGGTTAGACATAAAAGTCTGGCAAGTCCAGTGACTTTCAACATATGAACAGATAATAATAATCATAACATGAAAATAAAGCTAGATAAGAGATGACAGCAATAAGAGTAACAGATATACTTAAACTAAACAGAAGAAACAGGATGATATAAGCTATTACTTTTCACTTCACTGCACTAATACTAGTATAACAGGATTAGGTGTCACCCCAATGTCTAAACTGAAACAGAAATGGGAACAGAATAATTTCCACAGAAGAGAATGCTAGTAATGGGCCTTTACCACCCCAACAGAAAGTACAGAAACAGAATGCTAATAATGGGCCTTTACCACCCGAACAGAAGGTATAGAAACAGAAACAAATTAATCCCTACGGAAACAGAATGTAGAATTAGGTGTACACTAGTAAATGGGCCTTTACCACCCCCAACAGACGGTTCCACGCAGAAACAGACAGATGTTACCACCCAACAGAAAATAGACAGTACCCCACAGAAACAGACAGAGCTAAGTGTACCCTAAGTCCTATCCCCTGCGATCGGCTCCCTAATACATAAATACCATGTGTCAGCCCACAAAAAGGTGTATCACTCCCTAAAGTGGCAACCTTTGAATGACACAGACCTATTTACAGATGTCACGGCGTCTTACATCCTCAGAGGCAGACCGGGATCCATGCACGCACATGACCCGGTTGGAACGCACCATCAACAACCCTCGCCATTATCAGAATGAACCACTTATAATTAGTTCAATAAGCGTGCCCAGACCCTACCTATTGTTGGGTCATAGTTTTTGATACCATAAAGGGTTACTAACTAATATGGGTCCCAAACAACAGATGACACAAGTAATTTCCCTCCTAACCTTGTGTCCCCAGACTAACAGATTTCAGGTTAAATTGTTTACTAGTTCAGACATACAGAGTTTAGATCAACTAGTTCACAGATCAGACAACTAAGTTAACAAGTTTTTAGACTAACGGATCAGATATACGGATTTAACATATTTACAGATTTTTCTAACTTTGTATTGGGCCTACAGATGCACGAAACAGGTTTGTTAAATTCATTAGTCCAGTTGGTTTAACCCTATCCACCCAACACGTTTTAGACATCATATTTATCTTAGATTTTCATTAATTAATTAATTATTAATGCGCAGACCTCTTATATTAGGTCGCTAGCTTGTGGCCGCTGGATGTGCCGGGCGGTTCCGGGCAGACTTCTTCCACAAGCTAGACCTAACCTCGTGTCTAAGCATATTTTAGTTATGCCTATGACCTCTCACATTAGACTGACAGTTTGCGGTTGCTGGTTAAGCCTGTTGGTTCCGGACAGGCTTCCACCGCAAACGGAGTCTAACCTCGTGTCATAGCCACTTTATTCCCTTAAAGAAAATATCAGACTAATTATGTTCATTAAACAAATTTAATTTCTTCTCAAGTCGCAGCAGATTAATAAAATTAACATGTTTTACTCAATATTAGGTTGCCTACAAATTACAATTATTCAACTTTTCAATAGATTTAACAGACTAGGCGACACAACACACTTAGCAGATTAGGCAGTTTAACATAATTAGCAGATTTGGTGTTTCAACATATTTAGCAGTTTAGGCAATTCAACAGATTTAGCAGATTAGGCAATTTAATATATTAAACAGATTTAGCAGATCTAAAATATTCCTTAAGGTTTCATTGACAGTTCTTGCCTAATTATAAATTAGGCCTAAATTCACATGCCTAAATCATGGCCATGATTCATAATATAACATATACCCAAATTTTAGTTAAATTTGCATAGTACAGAATATGCTCAAAAATCCCAATCGTGATTCAAACTTAAATTATGCTAAATATAACCATTAATTACAATGCATGCCATATATCCAAAAATCCCCATTTAGATGTATTCACACATAATAGTTATCAAATCTTAATATAGATTTCTACACCTAAGTCATATGCAAATTAATTCTCTTTTTTTCCAAATTATAGACTATAATATGTATAGTATGTCCAGATCTAGATCTTGAATTACAACTTGTACTATGCATCCAAATCAGTTACATGTTCACAGTTAAATTTTACGCCCTAAATCCCATGTCATATGTCCAATATTCTTTATACCTCAAAACTATGTTCAATTATATGCCTCAGATTTATGTTTCTAAGTTTCAAACTATTTTATGTTTTAAGTCACAACAATCCTCTTCTTCCAAGTCATAGGTCATCTTATGCAATATGCCTCAAATTTATGTCCAGAATTACAACATGCGTTGTGTCCTCAAATTAGTTACAAATCAATTATGCCCAAATATGCCTCATTCAATATTCTTCCCAGCGTTTATACGTTCATCACTTATGAGATTTGGCTTAGGCTCGTGGTAGCCTGGCTATCAAACAAAAAGAAAGAAAGAAGGAAGAAATACATAACAAACGGAATAATAACAATAAAGCAGAAGAACATATCCGATAAACAGAAAAAGACATAACCTCAGATTCAGATTCATTATCATACTAGCATCATAATTAAATTTCATATCGGAAAATAAATGTACTTGCCTTGGTTGGATTCTAAAAGAAAAAGGTGTTGTAGTTGTTCTCTTTTAATCCTAATCAGAATTGGAGGAAGAAGAAGCGCAAGTCCTAGCTTAGGTTTCAGCAGAGTAGAGACGCCATTGATTTATTTTTTAGAGAAGAAGACAGCAATGGAGGCTAGAGAATTGTGTAAGAGATTTAGGTTTAGGTTAGGGATGTATATATAGGTGTAGGAAGTTATTTAGGACCATTAGATTAACCCTGAACCATGAGAACCAATCAGATGCAAAATCTGCAGTTGAGCGAATCGGCCCACGGGTTGACAGCCAAACACCCTGGATTAACCACTAGTCGACCCAACAGAGCTCGGGTCGACCTCAAAAATGGGCCGGTTCGGTTATTCCCCCTCCCAATTTGCTGTTTTTAACTTTTTTGCATATTTATTTATTTAATTTATATATATATATATATATTTCTCTCATATGCATACAAACTTCAAGGCTTAATAACTTCTTCATAATTAACCATTTTCACACTAAACCACTTTTTAGCCATTCCCTTAAAACAAAAATATGGTGCTGGCGGGGATCAAATTCTTTACCTCTTGTATGCAAGTCACATGTTCTAACCAAATGAGCTACTAAGTCTTTTGCTTATAAACCTTAGAACAATGCTAAACATTATTCTTTTCTCATTCCTTTTTTTTCAAATTAATTATTCTTTAATTTGTTATTTTAATATTCTTAGAAAATACGGGGTGTGACATTCTCCCCTCCTTAAAGGATTTCGTCCCCGAATTCTGCAAGTTAAGAAGAATGTATCCTAACATCCAACATCCATCTACTCAACCATTCAATCACAGGAATCCATTGTCCTTAAAAGGTTTCTAATGCCATATGAACATATGCAAAGTGTGTGTATATGTTTCTTATCTAATGCAAAATCAGGCGGTCTACTGATCCAATTGACCTCCTTAATGCGAATCATGTTAGTACCATGAGTCCAAATATGTATGCAAGAAATCCTATTTGATACACTTCATTTCTGTATGAGTGCATAACTATTCATCCAAATGCAACATCCATGTGAGGAGTCAATCATTCTGCATCCACAAAAATTGAAATATGCACACACGTCCATATGCAGTATGAGAGTGTTTTTGAGTCGATCTAGTGCCTAGTGTGTGTATATGCATCCAGGAGCAACCACTAGCAACCACTTGCATCCACTTGCAACCATCAAACATAACATGTCTCAAACACATGTTTACATCCATAGTATTCCTATCTATTGGTTGAATACTCGATCAATAGGATACAGTCGAGTGATGGAAGCGAGTATAGATAAAACAAAAACTTGGTTCCCATCAGACATTGCTTGAGAGAATAATTCCCCTAAGTATCAACCCCGAAGACCGAGATCAACATCAGGTTGACATCCAGAGGATTACCCTCTTTAGACAATGTCAAAACTGGAAATCTTAACCTTTTCAGAAATATCCAGATGCTTACAGACTACTAGTAGAGATCAGATTATCGAATGATTCTTAGAAAACTAAGCATGGGAAAATCCCACCATATCCCTCAGAAACCCAGAATGTATGCATTACAATTGACTTGACGCCTAACACAGATACCCTCAAACCCCAACCTATCACCAACAGATGAGTCGTAACCCCTATGGGGTTTGGGACTATAACCAGATTAGAAACAAGACTAGTATTAAAGTGTAGAGACTCGACTACAGAATCAGAATGCCATAATCGGAAAGAGTTCTTACTCAATAATCAGATAAGGAAATTAAACTCTCTACGGAAATTTTCCTACTTCTATCCTATCCACCAACTATGAGAGCATTCGCCTGCCTTCCAGAAGTAGGTCATGTCCTCTGTCCTTGCCCCCGTTTCTTCGGGCAGTCCCTAGTGAAGTGTCCCATCTCACCACAGTTGAAGTGAGTGTCCTTCCTCTTTCGGTAATCCTTGTTCAGATGAGTCAAGCTTCCATAAGTAAAGCACTTTTCTCCTCCTTTATCTTCAGACTTTTCTTCCTTCTTTTGTGTTTCCTTTTTGCCTCCTTTATGAACCAAGTCCATATCTATGAGTTTCTCATCCTTTGGTTGTGCTCCTTAACCAAACTCCCTCATTCTCATCTTTACTATCCGTGTGTAACACATTGACAAGTCCCTCGAAAGCGGCCTCCATCGCATGGAAAATCTTACAAAGCTTGAAAGAAAATTAGCTGTAGGCGAGACTACTGCGGCTACAGATGGAAGTCGGGCGCTTATTTGCCCTTTGACTGGTGTCGTAGTCTTATCAAGCCTACAGAACCATGCCGCGATGAGGTTGCCTCCCAGAAAGCCGGGAGCCCCGGAGAAAGAAGGAAACAAAGATTCAAACAGAGGATCAAAAGATAGACATATGGCTTTTGGGGATTATGCTTTTCAAAAATAAGCTTTACTTTTGAAAATACTTCCTTTTTAAAACATTTTTGAAAATAGTTTTCAAAACTTTTTATCAAATCTGGTAACTTCAGCTCTGATACCAAGTGTAACACCCCACCTCCGTTAAGGTCACTCACAAAGGGAATGCCTTAACTTTGTTGGAGCGTTTTAGTAGACAGAACAAAATGTTACAAGACAGATATAAAATAGTACTTGAAAAACTTTATAACTTTATTGCAGCGGAAAAAAAAACAGAAATCAGTTTGGTTACAACTTTACCAAAAACTTAAGTACATATATATCAGCCTTGTTCAAAACCATCAAAGTACAAAACTTTAAAATCATAATCCCCACAGAACAGAAGCTATAAAGATCCAAGCCATACTTTAAGCACTTCAAGCAGAAGGAATCGGTACCAAGCTAGAGTATTCCATCCTGGAAACCTGTGGGGGGAGGGGGGAGGGAACGGAAGAAAAGAGGCGAAACAACAAGGGTTAGACATAAAAGTCTGGCAAGTCCAGTGACTTTCAGCATATGAACAGATAATAATAATCATAACATGAAAATAAAGCTGGATAAGAGATGACAGCAAAAAGAGTAACAGATATACTTAAACTAAACAGAAGAAACAGGATGATATAAGCTATTACTTTTCACTTCACTGCACTAATACTAGTATAACAGAATTAGGTGTCACCCCAATGTCTAAACTGAAACAGAATAATTTCCACAGAAGAGAATGCTAGTAATGGGCCTTTACCACCCCAATAGAAAGTACAGAAACAGAATGCTAATAATGGGCCTTTACCACCCGAACAGAAGGTACAGAAACAGAAATAGATTAATCCCTACGGAAACAGAATGTAGAATTAGTTGTACACTAGTAAATGGGCCTTTACCACCCCAACAGACGGTACCACGCAGAAACAGACAGGTGCTACCACCCAACCGAAAACAGATGGTACCCCACAGAAACAGACAGAGCTAAGTGTACCCTAAGTCCTATCCCCTGCGATTGGCTCCCTAATACATAAATACCCTCTGCCAGCCCCACAGAAGGGTGTATCACTCCCTAAAATGGCAACCTTTGAATGACACAGACCTATTTACAGATGTCACGGCGTCTTACATCCTCAGAGGCAGACCGGGATCCATGCACGCACATGACCCGGTTGGAACGCACCATCAACACCCCTCGCCATTATCAGAATAAACCGCTTATAATTAGTTCAGTAAGCATGCCCGGACCCTACCTACTGTTGGGTCATAGTTTTTGATACCAGAAAGGGTTACTGACTAATATGGGTCCCAAACAACAGACGACACAAGTAATTTCCCTCCTAACCTTGTGTCCCCAGACTAACAGATTTCAGGTTAACTTGTTTACAAGTTCGCACATACAGAGTTCAGATCAACTAGTTCACAGATCAGACAACTAAGTTAACAAGTTTTCAGACTAACGGATCAGATATACGGATTTAACAGATTTACAGATTTGTCTAACTTTGTATTAGGCGTACAGATGCACGAAATGGGTTTGTTAAATTCATTAGTCCAGTTGGTTTAACCCTATCCACCCAACACATTTTAGATGTCATATTTATCTTAGATTTTCATTAATTAATTATTAATGCGCAGAACTCTCACATTAGGTCGCTACCTTGTGGCCGCTGGATGTGCTGGGCGGTTCCGGACAGACTTCTGCCACAAGCCAAACCTAACCTCGTGTCTAAGCATATTTTAGTTATGCCTACGACCTCTCACATTAGAATGAAAGTTTGCGGTTGCTGGTTAAGCCGGTTGGTTCCGGGCAGGCTTCCACCGCAAACGGAGTCTAACCTCGTGTCATAACCACTTTATTCCCTTACAGAAAATATCAGACTAATTATGTTCATTTAACAAATTTAACTTCATCTTAAGTCGCAGCAGATTAATCAAATTAACATGTTTTACTCAATATTAGGTTGCCTATAAATTGCAATTTTCAGCTTTTCAATAGATTTAACAGATTAGGCAACACAACAGATTTAGCAAATTAGGCAGTTTAACATAATTAGCAGATTTGGCGCTTCAACATATTTAGCAGTTTAGGCAATTCAACAGATTAAACAAATAACAGATTTAGCAGATTAGGCAATTCAATAGACTAAACAGATTTAGCAGATCTAAAACATTCCTTAAGGTTTCATTGACAATTCTTTCCTAATTATAAATTAGTCCTAAATTCACATGCCTAAATCATGGTCATGATTCATAATATGACATATACCCAAATTTTAGTTAAACTTGCATAGTACAAAATATGCTCAAAAATACCAATCGTGATTCACACATAAATTAGGCTAAATATAACCATTAATTACAGTGCATGCCACATATCCAAAAATCCCCATTTAGGTGTATTCACACTTAATAGTTATCAAATCTTAATATAGATTTTTACACCTAAGTCATATGCAAATTAATTCTCTTTTTTCCAAATTACGGACTATAATATATATAGTATGTCTAGATCTAGATCTTGAATTACAACTTGTACTATGTATCCAAATTAGTTACATGTTCACAGTTAAATTTTATGCCCTAAATCCCATGTCATATGTCCAATATTCTTTATACCTCAAAACTATGTTTAATTATATGCCTCAGATTTATGTTTCTAAGTTGCAACCTGTTTTATGTTTTAAGTCACAATAATCCTTTTCTTCCAAGTCATAGGCCATCTTATGCAATATGCCTCAAATTTATGTCCAGAATTACAACATTCGTTGTGTCCTCTAATTAGTTACAAATCAATTATGCCCAAATATACCTCATTCAATATTCTTCCCAAAACTTAGCGTTTATACGTTCATCTCTTATGATATTTGGCTCAGGCTCGTGGTAGCCTGGCTATCAAACAAAAAGAAAGAAAGAAGGAAGAAATACATAACAAACAGAATAATAACAATAAAGCAGAAGAACAGATCTGATAAATAGAAAAAGACATAACCTCAGATTTAGATTCATTATCATGCTAGGATCATAATTAAATTTCATATCGGAAAATAACCGTACTTGCCTTGGTTGGATTCTAAAAGAAAAAGGTGTTGTAGTTGTTCTCTTTTAATCCTAATCAGAAATGGAGGAAGAAGAAGCACAAGTCCTAGCTTAGGTTTCAGCAAAGTAGAGACGCCATTGATTTATTTCTTAGAGATGAAGAGAGCAATGGAGGCTAGAGAATTGTGTAAGAGATTTAGGTTTAGGTTAGGGATGTATATATAGGTGTAGGAAGTTATTTAGGACCATTAGATTAACCCTGAACCATGAGAACCAATCAGATGCAAAATCTGCATTTGAGCGAATCAGCCCACGGGTTGACAGCCAAACTCCCTGGATTAACCTCTAGTCGACCCAACGGGGCTTGGGTCGACCTCAAAAATGGGCCGGTTCGGTTATTCCCCCTCCCAATTCGCTGTTTTGAACTTTTTTGCATATTTATTTAATTTTTATATGTATATATATATATATTTCTCTCATATGCATACAAACTTCAAGGCTTAATAACTTCTTCATAATTAACTATTTTCACACTAAACCACTTTTTAGCCATTCCCCTAAAACAAAAATAAGGCGCTGGCGGGGATTGAATACTTTACCTCTTGTATGTAAGTCATATGTTCTAACCAAATGAGCTACTAAGTCTTTTGCTTACAAACCTTAGAACAATGCTAAACATTATTCTTTTCTCATTTCTTTTTTTCAAATTAATTATTCTTTAATTTGTTATTTTTTTATTCTCATAAAATACGAGGTGTTACACGTTTTTAGCTTTATATTCCAAAAATTTAGATTGATGCTTCCGTTTCCAATCACATTCCCAACTTGAAGCAAAAGGCACTCCCATTATTTTAAACTAGCTTAATTGAAGCATGTCACATTGTTTTTTTTATACATTCCTGAATGTTAAACACGGAAAAAAAGGAAGTGTGGTGGTTTATGCTTCTGTTATTTATTCTATTCTAAGATCGGATTCAAATATTTTTTAAATAGTAGCAGCATCTTCTTATTATTTTCCTAACCTGACCTCAAAAATTGCAGTGGTTAATTCTTTTTTCTTATTGTTAATTTTTTTCCGTAAGAATTGTAACAACCCGAATTTTCTGCTAACTGTAACTTAACAAATTAGAGTATAATTAATTCTAAATGATGGAATTAAGGGAAATGGGTTATTCCATTGTGTTTGTCTCGGAATTCTACTTGAGATAGAGTCCGAGTTTGCGTAAAACAGATACCGTATGAAGAAGATATGGACGAACAAAGTTGGGCAGTAAAACCAGAAACGGGTCAGAATGAACTGGCGCACTTGGGAAGTGCGCCAGAAAAAAAAATCACTGGCGCACTTGGGAAGTGCGCCAGCAAAAATTTTCACTGGCGCAACTGCCAAGTGCGCCCAGGCCAAAAAACCTGCTTGCTCAGGCCCTGGCTAGCCTGGTCGGGTTCTGGTCGATTTCTGAGGCTTGGCTGAGTCACTGGGGCTTACATGTCGCTTTCTGATTGGCTTCTCTTGAGATGGATGGTCTAGATTCACTCTGGCTTCATCGACGGCTCTAATCAGTTTAAAATTCTATAATTACAACTCAAGTCTAAACCTAAATTCACATAAATAATATAGTACTAGAGCCGCCATGCTGCTGGAAAGAAACTAGGAGTGGCCGTCAGTTAGAAAGCTTAGAGACAAGCCAATACTAAAGTAAAACACGAATCATAACAACGTTAGTCTACCCAAAGGAAAGCATATCAAATTCAGAACTCAGAATCCAGAATTCAAGTTCGTCATTCGTTGTAAGCATAGTGATTTTTCTAATGAGAATAAAACTAAGACTTGATTCGATGTAAATTGGAAGTGGAATTGTGCTATTATGTAACGACGATGTTAATTCATATCTATGTATTGAAATGATTGTGTTGCGAATGAAATTTGGATGTTTGTGGTATAATTAAGATTGATGTTGATCCTATTGTACTTTTAGAATGACAAAAACATCACAAGCAAGTTGTATAGGTCATGTTTATGTGATTATATTGGTTGTTTGTGATTAGAACCTCATGTATATACTTTATGCTAGAACCTTTATGCCTGAATGGTTATGTTCATATACATGCCACAATGTTTAAACAAAAGTTGCAAGCTCCTAATTGGATCCATGTCAAGATCCACTTTAGTACATGTTTTATGTTGTAATTAGATATGCGATTGGATCTAGTTCACACCCTTGTCATAAAGTAATACATATTTATGAAAATGTCATATTCTTACCATACACTAGTGATGTTCGATGTTATTCCTTGATCAAAAAACAAGTTAAGGCTTATGTTATCTAGAACATATGCTAATTTGTGTGACACCTATTTGTTAGATACCTATTTCAATGCAAATTCACATATATGTTGATTTAGGCCATGTTGCTAATTCACATTCATGTTGACTATTTTGCAAGTTCACACCTATGATGTTCATATTGACTTTGCCAAAAATGCCAAGTTTACACCTATGTCATGTTTATGTTTATGAATTCCCTTACACCAATTTTTTGTGCGCTAAATTAGGCTAAGTTTTTAGCCTAATACTATATGTTAAAAACAATGCGAACGAAAATTAGGCAAAGGTTGTTAGCCTAATATTTAAATGGGGTAACGTTGGGTATATTGGTAAAACTTTACATAAAAATATATCAAATTGGCATGTTTGTAACATGCCAAAATTGGTGGCATTTAAAGGGTATAAATTCTTATACCAAAAATGTTAAACTTGGAATATGGGCCATAACATTTAATTATTGACAAATTTACGTATAACAAGTAATAAAGACAAATATGTAAATTTAGGAAATACGAATATGCTTAACACGAGGTTGGATTGAGTTGTGATCTAAACCTGCCCGGACCCGCCCGGTTGTCCAGTAGTCACAACAATACCTATCCAATGTGAGTGGTTAAGCGTTGAACCCAATAAGGACCCGAGGTTAGACTGAGTTACGGTGTAAATCTGCTCGGAACCGACCGGCACATCCGGTAACTGTAACATTATCTGTCTAATGTGAGTGGTCGGTGCTTTAAAAAGCTAAGGACAGACAAGTCAGGATGGTAGGGTTAACTAAAACACTTAACCAATTCAACATGTTAATTAAACTAATGGATGGGGTTAGGTAAATACAGACACTTAACCACTTAGCATGTTTGACTAGAAAACCCTAGTGACGGGGACCCATTTCAGTAGTAACCCAATTAGTTATCATGGTACCCTGAAACTAGGCAGGGTGGGGCACGATTACTGGGCTGATTGTAAGTGGTCAAAGCGACGGCGGTGTGTGCATCAGTGTGGGTTCTAACAAAGTGCGGGCATGCACACACTTCAGAGCAGACAAACAGGGCACTGGGTGCACCAGTAGTATAACCTATGCATTCTAGTATTGTGTCGGGCCGCCACCATGGGACTTGATACACCCCATGTTGGGACCAACATAGGTATCTACAATCTTTGGGGGCCGTAAGACACAGGTGATTATACCAGTAGGAGCCGATCTTTAGAAAAACGGGATCACTTCACCTCCAGCATGGGGTGCCAGTTAAGACAGTACAAATAGGTGCAGAGATATAGTGTGGGGTGCGATAGTATATTCGTTTCAAAACTGCTTTGTCTTAGTTTATGATACTTTCCGGTTTCCAGTTTATACCTATCATGCCCTTATTCTTATTCTCATACTGAAGAGTCACTAGACTTACCAGGCTTTATGTCTGACCCTATTTTCTTTCGTCTTCTTTTCTTTCGTTTACTCCCTAGGTCCATAGGGAGGGAACAACCCAGCTTAATCAGACTCTTTGCAAGCTTCAGGATAGTCGATGTACGGTTTGGACTCTCTTGCTTTGGCTATGGCTGTTGGACACAATCAAGGGGATTTATGCAGTTTTAATCATGTTTTACGCTTCTTTTTTAATAACCAAGACAGAAATGATGTTGTAATATTTTGAAAGTTGTTATGAGACAATTATGGAAATGTTTTGTATGAACAAGTATTTGATGAAATAAAAGTCTGATGTTTTCCGCTGCTTACATATATGTGTTTATATCTGTCTTGTGTTTTATCTGTGACTTTTACTTACAAACCTCCACCAAAGTTAAGGCAGTCCCTTGTGAGTGACCTTAATGGAGGGTGGGGTATTTCACTTGGTATCAGAGCACAGATTTACCAGACTAGATAAAAGTTTTTGAAACTATTTTCAAAAAGAAGTTTAAAGAAGCATTGTTTTTAAGAAAAAACGTTGTTTTTAAAGGCATAATTCCCCAAAAGCCATATGCACAATCTCTTTATCCCTTTATCTTGAATACTTTCCTTTTTGTTTCAGCATGTTTGGAGATCTTAACCTTCCAGGAGTACTGTTCCCTGGCTGGTTCCGAAGGTACCTAGAGGCCAGGGCCATGCGGGACCAGCAGACATTCCTCCCCCTACGGTGGCAGCGGTTCCTCCTCCCCCTCCTCCTCCTCGTCGTGGGAACACTTTCGCTAAGACGTGTAGAGACTTCAAGGCTATGGGAGGAAAGTACTTTTATGGAACTGAATCATTTGTGGTAGCAAGGAACTAGCTGGAGGAGACTGAAGATCTATTCGTTATCTTCGAAGTTGATGATAGGCAAAAGATATAGCTAGCAGTGTGGTTGCTCAAAGATGAAGCTTCCTATTGGTGGGAAGTTACGCATGCAGAGAGGCCAGTGGAAACATGGGAAGATTTCAGTATGAGGTTTGAGATGAAATTCCTCTCCCAAGTTGAAAGAAGCCTGCAGATGGAGAAATTCCTAACTCTTAAGCAAGGGAGTATGACGATCAGGGAGTACATCAATTAGTTTAATCAGCTGGCCAGATTTGGGCTGGATTTAGCAAACACCCAACACAATAAGGCCCTTCACTTCGTTAAAGGCCTGAGTGAACCTCTACATAGCCTTGCTATGACCCATATACCCCTGGGGGCGACCTATGAAAGCTTGGTGGACATGGCGCTGCTACACGAGGAAGATAAAGGCAAGAAAGAGGCAAAGGCAGAAGTGCCTCAAGAAAAGAAGGAGGGTTTATAGGCTAAGAAAACAGACTTCAAGAAAGGCGGGAAGAACAACAAATCCCGTGAAAAGAGAAAGTGCAATTTCTGTGGCATTATGGGACATATAGGAAAAGACTGCAGAAAGAAGAAGGCAAAGATGAATGGTGGTTGCTTCAGTTGTGGCGAGATTGGACACTTGGCTAAGGACTGCCCAAAGAAGCAGGGGCAGGGACAGAGGACTGGATCCACCTCAGGCGGACAAGTTCACACGCTGGTGGCACCTCCACAGGAACGAGGTAGAAATATTTCTGTAGAAAGCTTAGTTTATCTTTATGATCATCCAGTTCGCACTCTCTTTGATTCTGGTGCATCACTCTCCTTTATTTCATCTGCTTTAGTGGAATCTCTGAACCTAGACACTAGTATGGTAGAAGATCCCTTGGTTGTTTCAAATACGATTGGGGGCTCGGCTTATTTATCGATGGTTTGCTTGGATTTGAAAATCTCTATTCTAAGTATTGAATTTAGATTTAGTGCCTTTGTTTTGGGCTTCTCAGGATATGGACTGATCTTAGGCATGGACTGTTTATCCAGTAATGGTGCCATTCTTGATTGTGAGAAGAGAGTGGTTAGGCTCTTGACTTGGCTGAAATTTCTTGTAATCCCTTGAATGTTGTTATGCTTAGTTATCTAGAGTCGCTTGATGCTTCTGTTGAGAATTTGCAGTCGGTTAGAGTAATCCGGGAATATCCGGATGTCTTTGAAGAGGTGAAAGGCTTACCTCCGAAGCGGGGAATAGACTTTCGCATGTATCTTGTTGATAATGCAAAGCCCGTAGCTCTGCCTTTTAGTCACATGGCCCAAAAGGAGAGAAAGGAGCTCAGTAAGCAAGTTAAGGAGCTTCTCGAGAAGGGGTTATAAGGAGAAGTATTTCGAAATGGGGTGCTCCAGTAGTGTTCGCCACCAAAGCAGATGGTTCACTATGTCTTTGTGTGGACTATAGAGAGCTAAACAAGATGACCAAAAAGAATAGACACCCGCTTCCCAGAATAGACGATTTGTTTGATCAGCTTGTAGGTGTGTCGGTCTTCTTCCAACTTGATCTAGCTACCAGGTTCCATCAGCTAAGGGTAGCTGAAGATAGTATTGATAAAACGACGTTTAGAACCCCAGATGGTTTCTCCAAGTGGCTTGCCATGCCTTTCAGTTTGACAAACGCACCCGCTTATTTCGTGGACCTAATGAGCAGGGTGTTCAGAGAATTCCTTAATAAGTTCGTGGTGGTCTTCGTAGACGATATTTTGATCTTCTCAAAGAATGAGGAAGAACATGCTCAGCATCTGAAAGAGATCATGGATACTCTCCGTGCACATCAGCTGAAAGCCAAATTCTCCAAGTGCCACTTTTGGAGAGAAGAAGTAAGATTTCTGGGGCATATAGTGTCCAAAGAGGGGTTGGCTGTGGACCCCGCGAAAGTGGTAGCAGTGCAAGATTGGAAGACACCAAGAAATGCAACCGAAGTTCGAAGCTTTCTTGGGCTAGCAGGTTTTTACTGAAAATTCATTAGGGATTTCGCGAAAATCTCAGCTCCACTCACAAGGCTAACGAAGATGAATCTGGCGTTCACTTGGGATTTGGATTACGAGTTTGCTTTCCAACGATTAAAAAGGGCTCTCACAACAGCCCCAGTTCTGACTTTGCCGGATGGAAGCAAAAAGTTCACAGTATATACGGATGCTTGTGGTACGGGCCTAGGCGTTGTTCTAATGCAAGAAGGGAGGGTAGTAGCTTATGGTGGAAGGCAGTTGAAAGTGCATGGAAAGAACTACCCAACCCACGATCTTGAGTTGGCCGCCATCTTCTTTGCGCTTAAGTCTTGGCGCCATTATCTCCTGGGTGAGAAGTTCGAATTATATACTAACCATAAATCATTGAAGTATCTTTTCTCGCAGAAAGATATAAACTTAAGGCAGCAAAGGTGGATGGAGTTCCTTGCCTCATACGACTTTGAAATTTCCTATACTTCTGGCAAAGGCAATGTAGTAGCAGACGCGTTGAGCCGAAAGAAACTGACCCTAAGCCCTCTCTTTGTAGAAAGGCAAAGCTTGGAGTATATAGTCAGTTTTGACTTTAAGCCCTCCTCAGATTTTGTACCTGGTTTATTAGCATCCCTAGAAGTACGGCCCACTCTTTTAGACTCGATAGGGGCTTCACAACGAGAAGACCCTCAGCTTGTGGATGTGATTGATAAACTAATTAGGGGTGAAACTTCCATTCACCTTAATAGATATTCCATCGATGATAAGGGTTGGCTAAGGCGAGATGGAAGACTATGCATCCCAAAAGCTAGGGATTTAGTGAAAAAGGTTCTCGAGGAGGCACATCATTCCAAGATGACAATACACCCAGGTGGAGACAAGATGTACAAGGACGTAAAGAGAGTTTTCTATTGGAGCGGCATGAAGAAGGACATGGCAGATTTCGTTTTTAAGTGCGTGAAATGCCAACAGGTCAAGGCGGAACAAAAGAAGCCTGGAGGACTGCTTCATCCTCTAGAAGTCCCGCAATGGAAGTGGGATTGCATTTCAATTGACTTCATTGACGGGTTTCCTAGGTAAAGAAGAGGCAATACTAGCATTTGGGTAATAGTGGACAGGCTTAATAAAAGCGCCCACTTTATACCTATCAAGAGTAGAAGGACTGCTTCGTCTCTAGCTTCTCGTTATCTCAAGGAAATAGTTCGACTCCATGGAATACCCTCCAGCATAGTGAGTGACAAAGACCCCATCTTCACGAGCAAATTTTGGCGGAGTCTGCTAGAAGCTGTCGGCACACAGTTATGCCTGAGCACGACCTATCACCCCCAAACTGATGGTCAGACAGAAAGGGTGAATAGAGTACTAGAAGATCTTCTAAGACTATGCGTTCTTGATTTCGGAGGGACTTGGGAGGATCACTTTTCCTTTAGTAGAATTCGCCTATAAGAACAGTTACCAAGCCACCATCGGTATGGCGCCCTTCGAAGCTTTTTATGGAAGATCGTGTCGATCACCAACTTGTTGGTGGAAGTCCACTGACAAAATTATACTTGGGCCAGACATGATTAGAGAGACTTCAGAAAAAGTGGACTTGATACGAAGGAGAAAGAAGACTGCCCAAGACAGATAGAAATCCTACGCCGACAAAAGAAGGACCGACCTTGAGTTTGAGGTTGGGGACAAGGTTTTCCTTAAGATATCTCCCTTAGGGAACGTCGTTCGCTTTAGATCCGCAGGAAAGCTAGCACCATGATTTGTAGGACTGTTCCCTATCATCGAGAAGATTGGGAAAGTGGCTTATAGAGTAGAGCTGCCTAAAAGATTGGCTGGAATTCACAACGTCTTTCACGTTTCTCATCTCTGGAAATGTCTACATGAATCAGCGGAAGTGGTGGAACCAAGCATTCTAAAAGAAGCCGAAGTGGAATGCGAAGCAACTGTGAGGAGAGTTCCAACTCGAATCGTAAGAACTAAAGTGAAAAAGCTACGCAACCGCGAAGTCAAGCTCGTTAAAGTTCCGTGGAGCGACGCCGAGGAAGACGCGAGTTGGGAAACTGTGGACAGAATACGCGCTGCCTACCCTTTTCTTTTTGAGGGTATATCTTTGATCTCTCTTTTTCCTTAAGTTGTGCTTGTATCTATCTTTTTAGGTATATCTCCTCGATATTATCCTTTATCCTTAGGTAGAAACCCCTTTGGATGTAAACATGTATTTGAAACATGTTATGGTTGATGGCTGCAAGTGGTTGAAAGTGATTGCTAGTGGTTGCTCGTGGATGAATATACACACACAACCTAGGTTTTAGGCCGACTCAGTCACTTCATACTGCATATGCATATATGAATTCATATTTGTATGTGATTGAAACTTGATATGTTGTCATATGGATGCCGCATTTGTATTGATGGTTGCGCACTCATATAGAATTATGAGTAAGGACAAATTTGCATACATAATGGATTCATGACACTTACATGATTTGCATTAAGGAGGTCAACTGGATCAGTAGACCGCCTGATTTTGCATTAGTTAAGGACATATCCACACAATGTGCATATAATCATAAAGCATTAGAAGTCTTTTAAGGACAATGGATGCCTATGTTTGTTGGTTGGGTAGATGGACGATTAGATGTTAGGACTTACGTTTTCCTAGACTTGAAGATTTCGGGGACGAAATCGTTTAAGGAGGGGAGAATGTAACAACCCGAATTTTCTGTTAACCGTAACTTAACAAATTAAAGTATAATTAATTCTAAATGATGGAAGTAAGGGAAATGGTTATGCCATTGCGTTCGTCTCGGAATTTTGCTTGAGATAGAGTCCGAGTTTGCGTAAAACGGATACAGTATGAAGAAGATATGGACGAACGAAGTTGGGCAGAAAAACCAGAAACGGGTCAGAATGCACTGGCGCACTTGGGAAGTGCGTTAGAACAAAATTTCACTGGCGCACTTGGGAAGTGCGCCAGTACAAATTTGCACTAGCGCACCTGCCAAGTGAGCCCAGGCCAGAAAACCTGCTTGGTCAGGCCATGGCTGGCCTGGTCGGGTTGTGGTCGATTTCTGAGGCTTGGCTGAGTCACTAGGGCTTACATGTCGCTTTCTGATTGGCTTCTCTTGAGATTGATGGTCTGGATGCACTCTGGATTCATCGATGGCTCTAATTAGTTTAAAATTCTATAAACACAACTCAAGTCTAAACCTAAATTCACACAAATAGTATAGTACTAGAGCCGCCATGCTGCTGGAAAGAAACTAGGAGTGGCCGTCAGTTAGAAAGCTTAGAGACAAGCCAATACTAAATTAAAACACAAATCATAACAACATTAGTCTAGCCAAAGGAAAGCATATCAAATTCAGAACTCAGAATCCAGAATTCAAGTTCGTCGTTCGTTGTAAGTATAGTGAATTTTCGGATGAGAATAAAACTAATATTTGATTCGATGTAAATTGGAAGTGGAATTGTGCTATTATGTAACGACGATGTTAATTCATATCCATGTATTGAAATGATTGTGTTGCGAATGAAATTGGGATGTTTGTGGTATAATTAAGATTGATGTTGATCCTATTGTACTTTTAGAATGACAACAACATCATAAGCAAGTTGTATAATTCATGTTTATGTGATTATATAGGTTGTTTGTGATTAGAACCTCATGTATATACTTTATGCTAGAACCATTATGCCTAAATGGTTATGTTCATATACATGCCCCTATGTTTATACAAAAGTTGCAAGTTCCTAATTGGATCCATGTCAAGATCCACTTTAGTACATGTTTCATGTTGTAATTAGATATGCGATTGGATCTAGTTCACACCCTTGTCATAAAGTTATACATATTTATGGAAATGTCATATTCTTGCCATATGCTAGTGATGTTCGATGTTATGCCTAGATCAAAAAACTAGTTTAGGCTTATGTTATCTAGATCATCTGCTAATTTGTGTGACACCTATTTGGTTAGGTACCTATTTCAATGCAAATTCACATATATGTTGATTTAGGCCATGTTGCAAATTCACATTCATGTTGACTATTTTGCAAGTTCACACCTATGATGTTCATATTGACTTTGCCAAAAGTGCCAAGTTTACACCTATGTCATGTTTATGTTTATGAATCCCCTTATACCAATTTTGTGTGCGCTAAATTAGGCTATGTTTTTAGTCTAATATTATATGTTAAAAACAATGCGAATGAAAATTAGGCTAAGGTTGTTAGCCTAATATTTAAACGGGGTAACGTTGGGTATATTGGTAAAACTTGACATAAAAATATATAAAATTGCCATGTTTGTCACATGCCAAAATTGGTGGCATTTAAACGGTATAAATTCTTACACCAAAAATGTTAAACTTTGAATATGGGCCATAACATTTAATTGTTGACAAATTTACATATAACAAGTAATAATGACAAATATGTAAATTTAGGAAATTCGAATATGCTTAACACGAGGTTGGATTGAGTTGTGATGTAAACCTGCCCGGACCCGCCCGGCTGTCCAGTAGTCACAACAATACCTATCCAATGTGGGTGGTTAAGCATTGAGCCCAATAAGGACCCGAGGTTAGACTTAGTTACAGTGTGAATCTTCCCGGAACCGACCGGAACATCCAATAACCGTAACAATATCTGTCTAATGTGGGTGGTCGGTGCTTTAAAAAGATAAGGGCAGACAAGTCAGGATGGTAGGGTTAAGTTAACTAAAACATTTAAACAATTCAACATGTTAATTAAACTGATGGGCGGGGTTAGGTAAATACAAACACTTAACCACTTAACATGTTTGACTAGAAAACCCTAGTGACGGGGGCCCATTTCAGCAGTAACCCAATTAGGTATCATGGTACCCTGAAACTAGGCAAGGTGGGGTACGATTACTGGGCTGATTGTAAGTGGTCAAAGCGACGGCGGTGGGTGCAACAGTGTGGGTTCTAACGGAGTGCGGGCATGCACACACTTCGAAGCAGACAAACAGGGCACTGGGTGCACCAGTAGTATAACCTATGCATTCTAGTATTGTGTCGTGCCGCTACCATGGGACTTGATACACCCCATAGTGGGACCAACATAGGTATCTACAATCTTTGAGGGCCGTAAGACACAGGTGATTATACGAGTAGGAACCGATCTTTAGAAAAAGGGGATCACTTCAGCTCCTGCATGGGGTGCCAGTTAAGATAGTACAAATAGGTGTAGAGATAGAGTGTGGGGTGCGATAGTATATTCGTTTCAAAACTGCTTTATCTTAGTTTATGATACTTTCCTGTTTCCAGTTTATACCTATCATGCCCTTATTCTTATTCTCGTACTGAAGAGTCACTAGACTTACCAGGCTTTATGTCTGACCTTATTTTCTTTCGTCTTCTTTTCTTCCGTTCCCCCCCCCCCCCCCCCCAAGGTCCGCAGGGAGGGAACAACCCAGCTTAATCAGACTCTTTGCAAGCTTCAGGATAGTAGATGTACGGTTTGGACTCTCTTGCTTTGGCTATGGCTGTTGGATACAATCATGGGGATTTATGCAGTTTTAATCATGTTTTATGCTTCTTTATTTAATAACCAAGACAAAAATGATGTTGTAATGTTTTGGAAGTTGTTATGAGACAATTATGGAAATGTTTTGTATGAACAAGTATTTGATGAAATAAAAGTCTGATGTTTTCCGCTGCTTATATATGAGTTTATATCTGTCTTGTGTTTTATCTGTGACTTTTACTTACAAACCTCCACCAAAGTTAAGGCAGTCCCTTGTGAGTGACCTTAATGGAGGGTGGGGTGTTTCAGAATCCATTATTGATTGATAAAATTTTAATTTTTTCCTCAATGTGCATGAATTGATTCAAGCTAGAAAACTAATACTAATTTTATAATTACATTTTATAATTGATTTTGCAAAAATATCTAGTAAGATATAGTTCACCAAATGTTATATGTATTCTCATGGTGTGAATATTATCGGTCTTTTATCAAACTGATTAAGTTAGTAAGAGATTAACTGCATATAAAACTATGAATATTAATCGATTATTTACTTTTATGTTGTCCATTTTGAGCCTTTCATTTGTATCTTACTTGTTTAACAACAGGTAATTTTTAATTTATTCCTACTTTATAGTTGGTAATTTCATCACAGTGAGAATTTGACTTTATATCTCGACAAGTAAGCTCAATTATTTCTTATTTTGTGTCATTTCCTTTTAACCATTTTGATACTATACATATAAGCAAAGGCGTTTATTACCAAATGAAATTTATTTTACAAAGTTTTTTTTTATTGATTTGTATTTATGAACTGCTTAATTTTTGAAAATTTCTTTCTAAATTGTGGATCCTTTTATATTTTCTTCCTCCAATGTAAACTAATATACTTATGTTTTTTCCTTTTCTGCACTTATTTGTTATTTGGTTTTTCCATAATAAATTATTTACATTTGTGACATAATTTTTAGCATCGTTACTTCTTAATAAATTACATTTAAGATATCAGTGGTTAAAGAAGTACCCAATAAAGTAGACAAATCAATTACAGATAAGTTAATCTATTAACAAGTTAAGGCCAATGAGAGCAACAATTTTTTTTCCTTTTCCTTTTGATTACAGTAAGATGTTGGGCAATCTTTTCAAACCACATATGTTTTATTGCAACATCATGAGGAAATAGAAGACAACATAATTAATTTGTCTCAATTATAGATCTTCAACTCCTTGGGACAACTAGGAAAACTCATAGATACTTGACTTAGGGAGTATAAACTTTAAAAATTAAGTTCTTGGTACTTACTTCTATTTTTATAACACAAATTGATCTCAAATATATGAAAATTAATGTTTATTCCACTTTTAGAGTTTACTTATTACTATGTTTTGTTGTTTAATTAAGCAGTACTTAAATCAATTTTAATTTTACCCTTTTAAGATAAATGACGATTATAGTAGAACTTATGAAAGATTGCCAATGGTAGAAGCTGCAGTATATCTTTAACTCAAACCTTACAGGTGTGGGTAAATATGTAAATTTAACCACATCATCTATTTATCATTGTTAATTCTTTTCTTTAATTGATTACAGGAACAATTTGACTATGGTACCTCATGCTATGAGATAAATGGAATATTTAGAGTATTTATTACCATCCCACAATTAAAATTTTGCTACAAATATCATAAGAAGTATTTGGAGATTTCTTAATATTTTATTTGGTTTATAGGAAACTAAATCTAGGTACCACATTTTGTTTTACAACTAGCTTTAGCTGATGGAATTATTGAGGAATACATTTTTGTACCATGTACATATGCAGATTGTGCCCATACTAATTGTATTGCATATGTTTTTTTTGTCTCTTTTTGGGTGTATTTGGGCAACAAATTATCTCTTCGCATAATTTTTAAAGGGTACTTTTGGCACACGTCCTTATTGCGTTTTAAAGTACAAGAAAATTCCTTCACTAAATTTCAGTGTAAATTACATCCCTGTTTTTCATCCTGGATTGTTGCAGACATATCAGCAACATTTCATAAATGTTGCTAACATGTTAGCAACTTTTTTGTACATAGTATAAAAGTTTCTGACATATCAGCAATTATTTACAAAAGTTTCTGACATTTCAGCAACAATTTCTCACTTTTCTGTACACTATATAAAAGTTACTGATATATTAGCTATTATTTATAAACATTGCTAACATTTCAGCAATAATTTTTCCTTCGTTTCAGGAAAATAGGGAGCGAATTTATAATGAAACTTTACCATCGAAATTTGCTAACATATCAGCAATCATTTATAAAAGTTGCGGACATATCAGCAATAATTTTCTTTGTTTCTAGAAAATAGGGACTGGATCTACAATGAAACTTTGACAGGGAAATATGAAAGTATAATAGAGATGTCTACCTAATTTTCACAATTTCAAATTCATGACATACTATATAATAACAACTGTATTTTTTGATGTCTAATATAGTATTTTAAAGGCTTATAATAAAATATTTATGAAAAAGGACACTATAGGGAAAAACGACAATTCACCCTAAAGACAAGCTAAATGTAATTTAGTAAATTCTACCAAACGTGTATAAGTAACTTATATCTACTAATTTTTCATACTTGACGTCAAATTCAATATCTGTAAAGGTTCAATGAACATATCAACTGCCTGTGTATGTAGCACGGGCCACGTACTAATTTATTCTATACTTGTTTGTGAGTATCTAGATATTTTCGGGGAGGTTAGAGGATTGCTATCTAAGTGAGAGATCGACTTTGATATTTATCTTGGTGAGAAAATGAAACTTGTAGCGCTACCAGTTCGGCATATGCCTTCGAGGTAATGGAAGGAGTTGAGAAAGCAACTGGGTGAGCTTTCTGAAAACGGTTTTATTAGACGGAGTGCTTCTGAGTGAGGGCACGGGTTGTCTTCGCCACTAAAGTTGATGGTTCCGCTCGTCTATGCATCGGTTACCGAGAGCTAAATAAGCTCAAAAAGAAAAACCGTTAACCACTTGTAACACCCCATATTTTAATATACAGTAATTATATAAAGGGGATAATAAAATAAAGATTAATTAATTAAATATTCGCAACTTGGCAAAACGGACTTTACCATTGCGACCGTTACGAAATTTTGGTTCAGGTAGACCCTTAGTTTTTGCAAATCGGATTAAACTGAAGAAGTTATGAACTTAAGAAGATTGAACAAGAACATATATATATTTATTTAATATATAAATGAACAACGCAGAAATCAACCGGCACTGGGTGAACCAGCCAGACTAGGTCGACCAAGGGGTTGACCTATGTCTAAAGCAGGTTGAACCTAGGGTCGACATTGGTAAAGGTGGGTCGACCCACATACATGCAGGCAGGGTTCCTACATCTATATCTGGACTTTTTTCTTCACTATGTTCATATGTTGACTTAGCTTGAAGTGTACGGTCCGATTTATAAAACTAAAAATTAACGGTGTAGAATTATCCTAGCTAATTTATAAATAGGCTAGCAGCCTCATTGTTTCAACACATAAACATTCTTCATTCTTCTCCCTCTAGGTTATTTCAGAATAAATATAAGAAGATGCTAAGGTATTGCCTAAACGTGGATTAAAGAGATAATTCTAGCCTTTCTACAACAACCATTCTAAAGAGACATTTTCTGGCTTTCAATCAAACCACTACGAGTTCTAGTTAATTTTAGATTTGATAATTAAAAAGTGTTCTAGTAATAAATATTCTAAATCTGAAATTATATAGTTTATATGTTATTGTTTTACTGTCAGTTATCTATTTAGTTTTCAGTTGTTTTATAGTTACATATATATCCCTATTCTCCCCGTTTTTGTGTTAGTTTTATTTACAATCTTATGCCTGTTTATTCAGTTTATGTATTTTTGAGTTGAATCTGTATTTTCTCCTTTTCCTCTTTTTTTCGCACTATACTAGGCATCAAATGCCTAGGATATTCACGTTAGAATTGCGTAAAACTTGATAAAATTGGAATAACTTATAGTGACAGTAAAAAGGACAATTGGGCATATTGAAACATGGAATCCAATGACTGTAAAATTGGGATGCAAAACATGTTAATCTAAATAGGTCAAACTTAATTTAATCATAAAGTAGAACATGTTGTGAGAATCAGATGTAATTAAGTCAAATAGGCAACTTAATATACACATACAAACACACACACACAAAAAAACATCTGAGAAGGTGCTTGTTTTGGGAAGGGGTTGTACGTAGAATAATATTTATAGAAAATGTCATTTACAACCATGCTTATTAGTGAGCTTAAACCTACTAAGTAAAATTTGTTAATTAATAAGCTAATAGGTCCCCGTCTTGCTGTTTGTATCCTGTTTTGGGACTCTTAAAATCCTAGTTTGGGAGCATAAACCTGGAGGTGGCTTGTGTCAATCTTGCTGTGTGGTACCCATATCAGTCAGTATCTCTGTTGGTATAATAGAGAAGGGTCTCGCAGTAGGTTGGGGCTTGGGCACGCTTACTGATCTGGATTGTAAGAGGTGCAAAGGTGGAAGATGGGTACAAGCACGTTCCGGTAATGTCATGAGCGTTCATGGGTCCAATAGGGGAAACTAAGACGATGTAACACCAGCAAACAGGTATGTGTCTTATAAGTTGATGGGTTAAAGATTGATACCCTATACTACTGTAGCTAGCACGAAATATTTGCGTAGTAGAGAGCCAATTGCTTAAATAGTTATTAGGGTAACACCTAATCTTGATATTTTACTAAATGGTGCAAAAAACTTATTCTTAGGATATGAATGAGAAGAGCACATGATCTTTGTCTTAACTTGTTATCTTGTTACCATGTTATCTCATTTACTTCGTACTTGTTTATTTTACTATAGTTTCATGTTCAACATTATTTATTACTTGATACTTTCTATCTTATCCTTATATTGAAAGTCACCGGAACTCGGTAGACTTTATGCCTGACCTATTTTGTTTTCCTTCTCTCTCTTCCTTCCCCCTCAGGTTCTCAGAGTGGTGGTGGGTAGTATCTGCAACCGTGATCTATCTTGCTTGGACTTGGACTTCTTTCCTTTCCATGTATTTCTTCAGTTCATATATCTATGTTTATTTTTATGACATACGAGGAATATTATTTATGGCTTTTGTACTATGGTATTATTGAGACAGATGTTTCTGCTTTTGCCATTGATGGTTCATTTGAAAATGATGTTTTATTTGAAATAAAAATTTGAAATTTCTCGCTGCATTTTACATCTGTCTTATTTAATTAGTTTCTGTATTATTTATATTATGTTTCATGAAACTTAATATATGCATCCTCATATGGGTGACATTAAGCGACGTGGGGGTGTCGTATTTGGTATCAGAGCCTAAGGTTACAAGATCAGAGGAATTCTTTTTGAAAAAGCATTTTCAAATAAAACCAATTTTTGAAAAAAATGTTCCCTCAACTCATCTAACAATATTGCTTCATTCTCTTTCTGAATCCTTGTTTCGTTTCTTTTCTGCAAGTTTGGGGCTCCTAATTTCCCTAAGGGCATTCCCATTCCGGCATGGTTTCGTGGATACATAAAAGCTGTGACACCTAACGTAGTGTAAGAAAATGTCCCTACTTAGCTGCAACCACGGTAGCTCCACCCAAGCCTATAGTCAACTTCTCCAAGCTTTGTAAGGACTTTTGCACGATGGGGGGCAAGTCGTTTCGTGGTATTGAGAATTCCGCGGAGGCGCGCAATTGTCTTAGGAAGACAAAGAATGTGTTTAACTTATTGGAGCTTAATGATAGGAGGAAAATTTAGTTGGCCGCTTGGCAATAGGAGGACGAAGCGTCATATTGGTAGAGAGGTGATTTAGGCTTGACAAATGGTGGCTACTTGGGATGAATTTAAGGCTAGATTCAAGATGAAATTCTTATTACAATTCAAGGAAGGAATGCAAATGGAGAGATTCTTAAACTTAAAACATGGAAGCATGATAATAAAGGAATATGTTAACAACTTTAATCAACTAGCGAGATTTGCGTTGGGATTGGTAGAAACTCCTCATAAGAAGGCTTTGAGGTTTGCGAAAGGGTTTAACCAACCGCTTCAAGATTCAGCACTGACACATGTAACGATGGGAGAAACTTTTGAGAGATTGGTGGATATGGCCTTGACGCACGAGGACGGTAAAGAAGAGAATAAAGAGGTTAAGACTAAGGAGGCATAGCCAAAGACAGAGAAACAGAAGCGATGGCCCAAGAAGGGCATAGCTAAGAAAGGAGGAAACCCGATAAGGCTCAAATCAAATTGGAGGTAAAACGCATTGCCTGCGGAAATTTTGGTTACTTTGTGAGAGATTGAAAGAAGAAGAAGAATGCTTGTTTGTCTTGTGGTCAAGTTGGATATTTTACAAGGCAATGCCCCAACAAGCAAGGGTAGAAGGCGAGATCATTTTGAGGACAAGTTCAAGCTTTAGAGGCTGGTGGACCGGATTATGGTAGGAAAGTCGTTGTGGAAGGTTTGATTTCTCTTTTTGACTTTCCTATTAGAACTCTCTTTGATTCCAGTATTTCTCATTCATTCATATCCAATTGTATGGTAGATAATATGTACCTAGATACTAGTATAGTTTCTGATCCTATTGTAATCTCAAACCCCATAGGAGTAACAACACATTTACCTATGATATGTAAGGTTTGAGAATTTCTACTATGGGCATCGAATTTGAATGCGACGCATATGTTCTTGGCTTTATGTGATACGGGTTAATTCTAGGAATGGATTTACTACCCATGTATGGTGCCATCCTTGGTTGTGAGAGGAGAGTTGTTAGACTTCTAATGTGCCAAGGAAGAACTCTCAAAAAAATTTGTGACCAATGGGGGTTAATTATGATCAGTTTCCTAGATTCTCCTGAGGCTTCCATTGACGATCTTCGATCAATACCCATAGTTGGTGGTTTTTTGGATGTGTTCGATGAGGTTAGTGGATCACCCCCGAGACGAGAGATATATTTCCAGATTTACTTGGTGGAGAATGCGAAAGCAGTCGCTTTACTAGTGCGCCACCGGCTCCTAGGGAGAGGAGTGAGCTTAGCAAACAAGTAGGTGAGTTATTCGAGAATGGATTCATTAGACAGAGCATTTCTCAATGAGGCGCTCCAATCGTATTAGCAACCAAGGCAGACGGCTCTCTCCGTCTATGCATGGGCTATAGAGAGTTGAATAAGCTCACGGAGGAGAATAGGTATCCACTTCCGAGGATTGATGACTTATTTAACAAGGTAGAAGGAGCATCGGATTTTGTCACAGTTATATCTAGCCATGGGATTTCATCAGCTCAGGGTTGTGTATGATAGTATTGACAAGACGACTTTCAGAACTCTGAATGGTTTGTTTGAGTTGTTGGTCATGCCTTTTGGGCTAACCAATGTACTCGCTTACTTCACTAATTTAATGAGTCAGATGTTTAGGGAGTATCTGAACAAGTTCGTGGTGGTTTTCGTGGACGATATTCTGCTTTTCACGAGGAGCAAAGAACAAAACGCCAAACACTTAGAGGAGGTTTTCAGTATATTAAAAGTGTATCATCTTAAGGCTAAATTTTATAAGTGTCATTTCTGGAGAAAGGAAGTAAGTGTCTTTGGGCATGTAGTCTCCAAGTATTGACGTCAAAAGTTGGACTATTGATGATCAACCCCCAACGTATGTTAATCACACATGAGAATATTCACAGAAATGCGAGAAAAATGCAAATGAACTCAGAAGACACAATATTTTATAGTGGTTCGGCTTATCCAAGCCTATATCCACTTATAATCTTTTATTATGCTGTTAATTAATGTTTATATTGGTTTTTTAATGGAAGAAAGTAGAGATAGAAGATATCTAAACATAATCCTTGTGTTGTACTTAGAATATATGACATGCTATTTTGGGATGTCGAGCATAAAGCTTTGAGTAGCATCTTTCATGTTAGTTTCCATTTCAGGGAAGGGCCGTGTATATAAGCAAAGATCCATGTTGAGGTGGTATGCAGCGTGGCATTTCCCTTTTTCAGGCCTGGACAAGTGCAGCCCGATCCAGAAGAGTAGTTGTAGGCGGCAGGTCTTGTGTTACTGCAGGTAAATAGTTCTTCTCGGAAATTGCTGTTTACGTGGGGTTCAAAACTTGACATGTGAAAAGTTATGCTTGATTAAAGATAACCGGTTCTGTAGCCTTGGGAGAAGGGATCCATCTTCTATCAAATAAGTTTGATATGTAATTCTTGATCCGATATTCTAGGTTTGACCTGATTCTTCAGGAACGACCCGACCAATCGATTGATGATCTGATCGATCGACTTGTCTTCTAGGGGAGTGTCTTTATTTTCTGCAGCATAACTTTGGGTCGACCCATGATCGATTGTCCTAAGGTGAAAATTATTCCTAAAGGTCTAAAACGGGCCGATATCTGGTAGCAAGGGTTGGGACGACTTTTTGCCAAAAAGTCGGTCAACACTTTGCCCCCCAGAACACATCTTTCTCAGTAAAGGAGGATGTGTTCTAGAATTTTCTAAGAATGTTGAGTAGAAATTCTTTGTGCTCCGGGAAGCCTTGGTTACACCGGATCATATTATAAGAATGGCTAGAAAACCGACGATCGTTGATCATGATTGTATTAAGGCCAAAAACTCGACTAACGCTGGGATCTTATTAAGGTTAGGAAACCAACAATCACCATGTATTGTATTAAGGCCGAGTCTTTGGGAATTCCAGAAAATTGATCAACCATGCCAAGTTGACTTTCAGAGAAGTGCAATAATCCCTGGTCCTGGCCGAGTGAAGGAGTTCTTGTAAAGGGATTTTTTGGCTAGCTTTTAGACCAAGCCACCAAGATCCAAGCACATGTTTAATACGAAGTTTTGTTCATGAAGATACATCCTCAAGATTCGCGATCGCCCCAATGACCATGATCCGATCCATCCATACCTGCCCGATCCGATCCGTTCACGCCAGCTCAATCCGATCTGATCCCTGAAGCTGAGAGGTGAGGGCCATGACCAAGTCATTCACAATCCGATAATATAGGATCTCACGACACCTGTCCACAATGGCTATATTGACTATGTCTCATCAAGCCACGAACCAGTCCGAGATCTTTGGGATTTGTGCCACGTATGACCACGATCCGTCTGCAGATATCACCTATAAATAGCCCCTGGCTTGGCATTTTCAGGATCTTTTTGGCAATTCTGAGTGTTTTTCCTACCATTACTGTCTCTGCAATATTTCTTACCAATATTAATTAGAAATCACTAAGTGAATCAGTATTGTAAAAAGCGAGATCGAGAGAAAATTCTCTGATTGTACCCGAATCTTACGTATAATCATAGATATAAAGTGTACGTAGGTTCGTCAACGTCGAACCACTGTAAATCCTGTGTTTTTTTGTGTTTTCTCACATTTCTAGATATAAGTCTCTGCCAATTCAGATAATTTGGGTATTAAAGCCAATTTTCGATCTAACATTTCGGTGCTTTCCCTGAGAACGAAGTCTCAGCATACTGGATTGTAGTTCTATTGTTTGGATAGTCAAGTCCAAAGAAAACAATCCAAAACCTCACTATTTCAATTTTTGAAGATTTCAGTAAAGCTCAGATATCATAGCTGGAAAGAAGTCTAAGGAAGTACGAACTTCGCAAGCGAATGAAGCTGCGACCGAAGTGATTGAAGAAAGAGTGCACGAACAGGTCGACGAAGAGCTCTCGGATCGTAGCAACATTGGGACGATCCGATCCGATGATGGAGCGATGAACTAGGCAGTTGAAAGGGTAACTACCCGATTGCAGGACCTCGCCATGACCCCTCCTGCACCTGTCACCACGATCCGACGTCAAGGAGGTACCACGATCCACCAGCCTAGGAGGACCATGATCCGAACTGAGAGTCAGACTACTACTCAACGTGGGAAGGAAATTATGGCTCATTTTGCTCGTATTGGTACTTCCGCTCAACCCGGATCCAGTTCCTTGCGTGTAAGAGAAGATGAAGATGACCAGTTCGACCCTTCTGCTCCAATCACCGAAGGACATCTGACTTGAATACTTGAAGCATTGGATAGGCAAACTGATGAATTGGCCGCCCAAAGGCAGGAGAGCTCGTTGTTGCGTTAGAATATCACTGCCTTAGGCAGATGAATTGATGATATTCAAAGGCAGGTTTCACCGCCTCCAGCTTACCCTTTATCCCCGGAACATACATCCTCATCTGAAGAGCCTCGGAGAAACCGGCGATGGCCTCCATTTGAAAGGGCTGAAAATATAAAAGTGCTTAATCACTAAACCAATAATCGTAACATAAATGAGCCCATATTGCCACCTAGGAATGGAGGCGTTATTGATCCTGCTCAGAATTGACCTATTCCTCCCGCTCGTCGTGCGACTGATCACGGCAATAGGTGGCAAGGGAACTCTGTCCAGGACCTAGACCTTGCAGCAACACGTCAAAGAAATTTTGGAGGAGCCCGCCAGGCAAGAAGTGCAGATCCCGAATCCACCCTGATCCATGCGGATGTTGAGGCCATGATTAGGCAAATGATGGTGGAAAGTCGCGGACAAAGAACCGAAGATTGGGGTATAGGCCGAAGTCATTCGCCTTTTACATATGATATTTTAGAGGTCCGATTTCCAAGGAAATTTAACATGCCATCCATGAATCATTATGCGGGACAGGCTGATCCAGTTCAGCACCTGATGAGATATTCATGGTACATGAACGCGTCTGCCGCCTCCGATGCTGTGAAGTGTAAGGCATTCCCGGTATTCCTGGAAGACACGACGCTAATGTGGTTCACTCGTTTGCCAACGTGATCGATCTCTAGTTTCAGGGAATTAAGTGAACAATTTGTAAATCAGTTCCGATTACATACCCAGAGATCTAAGAATGTAATTGAATTGTCCCACATTAAACAACGTCCAGACGAATCCTTAAGGTCTTATTTAGACCGCTTCAATTTAGCGGTCACAGAAGTTAGAGATCCCCATGAACAAACTGTTTGGATGGCTCTGATTGGCGGAGTGGATAAGAATACTGAGTTTGGAAGATACCTGGCCAGTAAACCACCATTTACCAGAGAGATATTCTATGAAAAGGCCAACATCCGCATGCGTCAGGAGGAGATTTACGCCAACCGAAAGAGGAATGCGGTTGAAAAGGAGGATATCCCAACTAATGTGGCCATCAAGAAAATGGGAGATAGCTCCGGAAAAGTTGAAGTTAATGTCGGGAACAAGAATCAAGGCAGTGGTCGCCAATCGGGAAATAGTAATAACAATAATCGGAAAAGAAATCGACGAAACAATTCTCAGAGGAGATCCCGACCCAGACCGTTTGTGAGCTTCACACCATTAAATAATATGTTGGAAAATATCTTTCTGGATACATATAATGTCCTCGAATACAAAAGACCTCCTCTGAGGGATTCTACAGAAAAAGAGCGTGAAATTGGGAAATTCTGTCTTTTTCATCAGGTCCATGGTCATTCCACAAATGAATGTCGTCATCTGAGAGATGTGACTGAAAAACTACTCTGAGAAAGGAAGCTAGATGAATATAAGGTGATTCCTAGGGATAGGGGGCAAGCCGTACAAGCACCGAACCAATGCCAACCTGCTGCTAAACCGATGGCTCAGTAAAAAGGAAAAAATATTGTTATCAATACCATAGTTGGTGGGATTCACCTGGCAGGGCACAGTTTCAGAGCTATGGATCAATACGTGAATGCAGCTAAACAGCACTTTGAATGGGGGAATGTAGCAACCCCGAGGATAACGCTCCAGCTAAGCAGCAAAAGACAATGTCTGATGACGTCATATTTCGTGACGAGAGAGTATTGGGGTTCACTCCCTAACTGAAGACCCATTAGTGATCACCGTTACTATCGATCCAGCTATAGTTCATAAAATCTTAGTAGATAACGGGAGTACAGTCAACATTCTGTTAAAGGAAACATTCGATCAAATGAAACTCGAGCCGAAGGATCTGAAACCATGCGAGGGTTGGATACGTGGATTTAATGGGGCCTCGACCGCTCCAATGGGATGTGTGGAATTATCACTAACACTTGGGGAAGGAGAACGCCAGAGAGTGAGAATTCTCCTCTTTATAGTCCTAGACATTGAGTCGCCGTACAATGCCTTCTTGGGCCGGCCGACCCTAGCTAAATTCAGGGCATGCATTGCACCCTGGTGCCTGTTGTTGAAGTTTCCGACGGATGTCGGGAAAGGCATAGTCAGAGGAGATCAAGATGTTGCACGAGAATGCAACATTACAGAGTTAAAGTTGCTCCGTAAAGGGAAAGATGTAGAAGAAAAAGGTGGTTCTTCCCTTCCGAGGGAGGAATCGTCGTAGCAACTAAAGGAAATACCTATGGGAGGGTCGCCCAGAGGGTTGCCAGAGACATAGATCCTAGAAAGGATGAAGAGCCTGGGGGCAGAATGGCAACTCCCAATGAAGCGATTGTGGATGTACAAATCAATGATAGTGACCCAGAGAAGGTCCTGAAGATTGGATCCCAATTGGATCATGTTAGAGTTAAAGAATTAACAAATATCCTAAACGCTAACTTGGATGTATTCGCCTGGACTCATGCGGACATGTGTGGGATATCTCCCTCGATTATGAGTCATTCTTTAAGCATAAAACGAAACATCCTCCTATCAAGCAGAACAGGTGAATGCTTGGCCCAGAAAGGTCTGCCGCCTTGAAGGAAGAAGTCGAAAAACTGAAGAGTAATGGATTTATTAAAGATTCAACGTACCCCGACTGGATTTCAAACCCGGTTTTGGTAAAAAAAAAAGGCCACTAGAAATTGGCGTACATGCATCAAGTTTTTAGATCTAAACAAAGCCTGCCCAAAATACAGCTTTCTGTTACCTCAAATCGATCAGCTGGTAAATTCAACCGCGGGTCATGAACTTCTTTCTTTTATGGATGCATACTCGGGGTACAATCAGATCGCCATGCATGTCCTAGATCAAGAGCGTACCAGTTTCATTACAGATTTGGGATTATACCGCTATGTGGTGATGCCTTTCTGTTTGAAGAACGCCGGCGCTACGTATCAGCGATTGGTGAATGGAATGGTCTACAACCAAATTGGGAAAACGATGGAGGTATACATTGATGACATGTTGGTAAGGTCTAGACAATCGTCAAATCATACTAACGATTTAGCAGAGATGTTCGAGATTCTCCAAAAATATGGGATGAAACTAAATCCTTTGAAATGTTCATTTGGGGTAGCATCTGTAAAATTCCTAGGATTCATCGTCAGCTCGCGTGGAATCGAAATCAATCCACATCAAATTACAACAATTCGAAATATCCAAGAACCAAAGCAAATTAAGGACGTCCAGAGCCTCGCTGGAAAGGTGGCGGTGCTAAGTAGGTTCATCTCCAACGCTACAGATAAATGCATCCCGTTTTTCGAGCTGATAAAGCGAGGCACACGCAACTTTAAATGGACTCCCGATTGTATAGAAGCGTTCCAGAATTTGTTGAACCATTTGGAAAGTCCCCCGATACTGTCTAAGCCTGTGGATCACGAGGATTAATTTGTTTACCTGGCAGTTTCATCTCACGCAATCAGTTCGGCTTTGGTAAGAGAGGAGGATAAGGTGCAAAGACCGGTGTACTATGTGAGTATGAAAAAGGAAGCCGCATAACGAAATTATCCAAAAATAGAAAAGCTGGCGTATAACTTACTAATTGCATCTAGAAAACTTCACCACTACTTCCAAGCTCATCCCATTATTGTGTACACCGATCACCCGCTTAAACAGGTTTGCAAAGGCCAGAAGCATCAGGGAGACTACTTCATTGGAACATTGAGTTAAGTCAGTTCGATTTGAATTTCCAGCCCCGAAGATCAATAAGGGTCAAGTGCTTGTGGACTTCATAGCTGAGTTCACGATCCCGGATGATGATGTAGAAACTGAGGAGGATGAACCGCCAAGCCTACTCCTTGATCCTAATGCCTGGAAGCTATACACAGATGGAGCTAAAAATGATAGGCGATCTGGTGCGGGAGTCATTCTCAAAACTCCAGAAAAACAGTTAATTTATTATGCTCTTAGGATGGAGTTCCATGCCACTAATAATGACTCCGGGTACGAAGCCCTAATTGCTGGGCTGAAACTCACCAAGGAGTTAGATATTACAAAGCTGGACATCTTCTGCGATTCCAAGATAGTCGTAAACCAGGTCACTGGAATGTTTCAGGCCAAGAGTCCAAGGCTGATATCGTACTTGGAAAAAGTGAAGAAGTTGCTGGATGGTTTTGACCACCATAGCATATCTCATATTCCCCGAACGAAGAATCAAAAGGCGGACAAGTTAGCGAAAATAGCTAGTTCAGATAATCCTCAGGATATGGAGCTAGTCCCAATTGAAGAATTACAGTCTCCTAGCATAAATCAAATGGAAATTGATCTAGTATTAGAGATTGAGCCTGAGAGAGAGTCATGGATGACTCCTGTAAAGAAGTTTTTGATAAATGGAACGCTTCCAACGAAGAAGAGTGAGAGGCTTGCGGTTGTACGAAAAACTTCCCGATATGTGTTGCAAGGCAATGTCCTATACAGGAAAGGTTTTTCGATGCCCCTCCTCCGGTGTATCGCCCATGATGACATCAAGCATGTACTGAAAGTGGTCCATGAGGGCGAATGTGGCGATCACACGGGAGGGAAAACGCTGGCAAAGAAGATATCGCGATATGGTTATTTTTGGCCTACCATAAACAAGGATGCAGCCAAGTATGCAAGACATTATGATGCTTGCCAGAAATTCTCCAAGATTCCTAGGGCGCCACCTATCCAGTTGAAGACTATGACAAGCCCGTGGCCTTTTGCTATGTGTGGAATTGACATTATTGGGAGCCTTCCCATAGCAAAGGGCGGAGCAAAGTTCGCTATTGTGGCCGTGGATTATTTCACTAAATGGGTAGAAGCAGAGCCTTTGACCACGATCACAACTAAGCGAGTACTCACCTTTGTCGTTGAGAACATTATATCTTGGTTTGGGATTCCAAAAGTTATCGTAACCGATAATGGGACCCAATTCGACAGCACCGAGTTTCGAGATTTCTGTCGGAAGTATCACATCGAGAAAAGTTACACCTCTGTGGCATATCCGCAATCGAACGGACAAGTTGAAGCGGCAAACAAGGTGATCAAATCCATTCTAAAGAAAAGATTGAAGAAGGCCAAAGCCATGTGGGTTGATGAATTGGACCTAGCACTATGGGCCTATAGGACAACGTATAAGTCGGCGACGGGTCACACCACGTTTTCTCTTGCTTTTGGAGCTGAAGCGGTCATTCCGATCCAATGACCAACAATGGGCTGCTCCTTGAATCCCTGGACATGGTTGAAGAAAAAGGGACGAAGTCCACTTGCGTGCCCTGAGGCATAAACAACAAATAGCTCGGTATTACAACAAATGAGTCCGAGCTCGGTTATTTGAACCCGGAGACTTGGTTTTGAAGCGTGTCTTTCCACCCCCAGTACATATGGGCCCAAAATGGGAAGCACCGTACCCTATTTTACGAAGGCTTGATAATGGAACTTTCAAGCTAGCAACCATGGATGGAGATGAAATCCCCAGAGTGTGGAATGCCCAGCATTTGCAGCCTTATCTGACGTGAAATTGTCAGTTTATTCTTTTCTTTTTTAGGACCATGTAAAAAGGCTCGACTTGCCTAGAAGAGTCTGGTTACTTGAACAAAAGATTATAAAATGTATGTAGGTCATGATTCGACCGAACCACTATAGAAACATAGTGTGGTCATTTACCTTTACTGCATCATCTTTTTTATCTATTCTTTTATTTTGATTAATATATCATTACCACTTTGAAGTTTGTTTTAAATTATGTAGTAATCTTAAAACAACTGATCCAAAATGCCATCCATCAGATCAGAAAGCTAACTCTAACTAAAGCTCTAAATGATGCAGCGAGGTAAATCGCACTACTGTTTGCACTCTAACTCCCGAGATCAGGGAGAGAGTATAATGGACGTGAAGATGACGTCCCCAAGGTATGAAGTTGCACCATGATAAAACCGCCTTGATAACACTCTAACCCACTGAAGGATCGCGAGAGTATAAAGGCGCTAGAGACTTAGCACCCCCAGAACTTCTGCCCCTCTAAGAGATCGGTGAGCAGACCAAGAATCGAGCTCGAACTCTAACCCGCTGAAGGATCGGGAGAGTATAAAAGCACTAGAGACTTAGCACCGCGAGAACCACTACCCCGCTGAAAGATCGGGATAGTACAAATATAATCCTAATCGATCGCCAATAAGCCCTGGCCAGGCACTATAATGACAATTGATTGGGGGCATATATGTGCACCACAACACATTTACTTAGCACGCTTATTTCTCGATGATTGTTTCGGCAATGATTAGTGATTTTTACTCATAACTTTAGTATTTAAATATGAATATTTCGGTTATGACTATTTAAACTCTGCTAACATGATGAATTTGCAGGAACGCAATGGCGCAAAAGAAATAGATTTTCATTTACTGAAAGAAGATTTATAAGAACGAGAAGCTAAACAAAAGTGAGGGCCACTCTCACAGCTACATTTTTTGGCCAAAGGAAATCCTAAAGGTAAAATATGAGCTAATAAGTGCATCCTATTTACGCTTGGGAGATGATTTTTACTTCTTTTCCCTTTCTATTGCTCCAACTCCTCTTTATCAGCATCGGAGCAGTTACTTTTTTCCTCTTCCTCTTATCAACAAGAGGCTCCAGGGGAGGACTAGAAGGTTGGGAGGGAAGTTGTGAAGTTATTGATTTGGAAGAGAATCTTATAGCCAACCCAGTCTTGGGATCGATTTCAGAAATATGGGGAACAAATACAGGGTCCTTTTCACTTTCTTAAGAATCAACTGCTTTTCTTTCCTAGCATGCATGTTAGCCAAGGTTTCACTATCACCATCCTTGGCCTCGTCTATGATTACAACTTCCTCTTCCTCATCTCCGTGACTGCCATCTGTGTCATGCAAAGCCGCAATAATCTCAGCGTCTGCAGGAGCGCCGGTGCCGAGTTCCGTGGGTGCTACCGCGACTCTCTCACTTGTTGTACCCTCAGTTTGCTTAGGAAACTTAGAAACTTCAATACTAGAACCCAGGGGAACATCAACTTTCTCTGCCACGGCCTTCTCCTCTGCACCTTTTTCGACCAATTTGGTACCTACAACATGAGAAGCAAAGTTTAGTGAATCAGGGGGAGATGTGGCCATGTCATTTGTTTGTCCCGTGAGACGACGACAAGTTACGATTGCTTTGATGAACTGTGGAGATAATATGGAGATACCTTCAGCCGACTCATCTCCCAGATTTGTAGTGGTGGTCCCGACAATTGGAGGGGTTGGAGCCAAGGGGATCAATGGATCATCAGGGTTAAATTCCTCAACTTCAGAGGTTTTGGGCTCCACCACCGAGCTCGAGCTTTTGCCAACTTTATCCTTGCCCTTGAGCCTACTCTTCTCCCTTTCGATCTCTTCATGGATTAGGCGTTTACCTTTCTCCAAATCCTCAGGTTCTTCACCTCTGAGAAAGGTCTGCATTAGCTGATTTTCGTCAATCTTGTCGACCATCAATCGCTGCTTCTCGCCTTCGACAATTGCATCCCATACATTGGCCAAAGTAAAATGATAGTCTAGAATCCAAGAGATGTCTCGAGTCTTGATGACTTGACCAAAGAAGTCGAATAACAGTTCCTCAAAACCAGCTATATCTTTCTCTTTTTCAACGAGCTTATCAGCAGCAGCAGTGGCCGATTCAAGAGCATTATTGGTGTTACTTTCAGCGAGAGCTGCAAGCTCCTCAGCTTGGGCAAGTTGATCATTTAAAACCTCCATTTCCTTTATGGCAAGAGCGAGGTCATCTTTTAAGCTCGCCCTCTCTCTCTCCCAGACATCTTTCTCAGCAGCAAAGCGTTCCTGTGCTGTCTTCAGTTCGGTATTAATTTCCCTAAGATCTTCCACTTCCTTCCTCAGAGCCATCCGTTCCTGGCTGTTTAAGTCAAGCTCACTATGAAAACGCTGCCTAGCAATCTGTAGCTCGGACCTGTAATTCTTTGCATCTCGCCGAGCTTAAGCCAGTTGGGCCTGTGCATCCTCTAGTTCTTTTTCCATTTTGCTCCTAGCCCTGGCATCATTATCAACCTTCACTCTGGCGCTGGCTGCTTCCGTCTCCAGCTGGCGGATGACAGTAGAAAGTGTAGCAGCATGCTTCTTCATTACCCCCGTGTTGTTTAGCCACATGGCATACATACCCTATCACCTCTGTGTCCCAATCCTCGGGGACCGGTTCAAGATCCGGGACGAATATCATCCTCTCAAAGAAAATATCAAGGAACTGATTTTGCAAGCGCTCTAGCCTGGCCTGAATTTCAGAACTGGGAGCAATATTCTGTGCAGCGGTGTTATTCAAGTCGTGCTCGCTAGAAGAAACATGATATGCCATTCTCGTCTCTATGATCTTACCCTCATCTTTGTTTCTATCCTCTGGCTTGTGGTGTTTTTTTAAAAGATTGGACATGAGAAGGCATACACTTTGGAGGGTTCAAATCTTGAGGAAGTTGCTTGCCCCCAGCCTGTAACGATGGACGACTGTGAGGCTTTTCAGAACCTTGCCTTGATGGAGATCGAGATCGTGTGGAATAAGGTTGATGAAAATCCCGAGGCCGACGACTATCCCTTCCCCAACTATCACTACGGGCATGCTCGAGATCTGGAAGGAGGCTTGTGTGCCTTCACGAAAGGAACGATAAGAATAAGATCGTTTGTGAGACATTTTCCCTGCAAAAGAATAGATGCATGCTAAAACTATGAATGACAGTGGTATAAGAGTGTTATGATAAATGGTGCATGTGATTTGTGCATCCCATGAAATCCCCTTTTTAACGGACCAGGGCCCAGAGTTAGGCTTGTTTGGATAACTTCTTTTTCTCTAACTAGAGCACTCGTCTCTTCAGAGATGGGAGAAATTGGTTCCCTTCCGAAATCTTCCTAAGTATCGTCTGGTAAAGGAATCTTATTTAATTCCCCGGGTATTTTTTCCTCCGTTAATTCATCCTGAGCGACAGACTCAACCATTGATGAAGTCCTTAAGGGAGACTACCCCCCAGAGGTCGGGACCTCTTTTGATTCGTCAGCTTGCCCCTCGTCTCCTTTGTATACATTTAAATCCTCATCATCCTGATCAATCATTGGCGAAGGACTCTTGCGAAGGGTAGTTGTCTTTACAGCTTGAGAAGTTCCTTCTCCCTCAGTCGGAGGTAAATACTTGTAAGGTTTGCCGCCCGCTCCAAGTCCAAATCTTATATCAAAGATACGGTGTTTGTGAAGGTTCTCGTCAGTGATACATTTCTTAATCCTTAAGAAATCTGAGTTACTCTTGAGAAGGCGGGACATTCGGTCTTGGTATATCGATCCTTCTATTCTGTCAAAGTTGTGATCTATATGGAACAAAATGATTTGTTAGCATTGATACTATGCATTCGAATTAAATACGGGAAAGTTGAAAACATACCAACTTGTGGCCACTTCCTCGCACATCCAACTTGGTGTTTTATATAAAACCAGTCAGATTTTGTAACACCTCGTGTTTTCTGTTAACATAAACTAATAAATTATAGAATACTTAATTTTAAATGTGAGAATTAAGGGAAACGGGTTACGCTATTGTGTTCGTCTCAGAATTCTGGTTGAGATAGAGTCCAAGTTTGCGTAAATTGGACTTCATATGAAGAAGTTATGGCTGTCGGAAGTTTCTAGAAAATTCAAATAAATTCAAACAGCTCGAAACAGATTCAAAAATTCAAAACATAAATCAGAAGCGGGCTGGGCGGGAAAATTCCCGCCCAAGACCCAGGTCGACCTCCCCCTACAGTTCGACCTGGGGGTCGACCTATCCACCTCCCCCCCCCCGGCAGATCTAAAGGATGACGATTTTGTGACTCAGTCTTGAGTCATTAGGACTGAGGTGTCACCCTATCTTGACTAGATGGTCTGGATTTGATTCTAGGTTGATCATATGGCCTAAATTAATCCTAAATTCTATATAAACACATGTAGATTCAAACCCTAAAACCTAATCAAAATTAGAACCATGGCCGTCATGCTATCACCTTGCAACCTAGAATAGCCGTCATCAACTATAGGAAAAGTAAAGCTAATCAACTCAAGTCTATAACAACTACAACGAATTTGTCTACTTCAAAGGCGAGCTAAATCAATTTCAGAACATAGATCCCATAACTCAAGACCTTCTTTGAGTTGTGAGTTCAATTTCTTTAATAAGATAATTAACAGGTTAATTAGGTTAAGTTATAATTTGGGTTATGTTGCTATGCTTGTGAAACATTGGAAAATGTGATATTTTGTGAATATATGCTAGTTGTTCATAATGACAATTTTGTGGTGGATTCCGTTGTATATGCCCAATCACCTATGTTCAACTTGATTCATGTTTGATATCATTTTATATGCAAGTTCGGGTGTAGATAATATGCTAGTTTCTATAGGAATTTATATAAGTTCACATGTGAATCAAATAAAGTGACTAGATGCAAATTTAGGTAGGAATTGGATTCACATATATGCAAGTTTACGCCTTTTGATTTAGATCTATGACATACATAGTTTTATGCAAGTTTGTGACTATGGCCTATGCAAGTTTTGGGTGAAAAGTCGTATATGCAAGTTTTGGTTGGAATCTATATTCGTATATGCAAGTTTTGGGTGAAAACTATATTCATATATGCAAGTTCACACCTTTAGGCCTATGTTTAGATTCATGACAATACCAAGTATATGTTGTAATCGTTATTTGTAAATTAGATCCAATTTGTGTGTTATACAAATTTGCGATGTTTCTTCCCTTTTACGTCATTAGACTATTTGCTAGCCTAATATATATATGTCACGATAAGCGAATGAACAACGTGGGGACGGTGGGGGTAATATTGAATAAACACATATTTAGAGTTGGCATAAATGGCCTTAAAAAGGCATTTAATTATTTTAAGACGTTGAAAAATTGGTATTTATGGACATAATTTAGGTGACAATTATGGACATAAGTATATTTGGAATTTATTTACAAATTTGAATAGGGATATTCATCCACTTTGGGGTTAAATAGAGATATGTAATAATAAACCGCCTAAGACACGAGGTTAGACTCTTTTGTGATGTAAGACTGCCCGGACCCGCCCGACAAATCCAGCAGCCACAAATGCCAGTCTAATGTGAGAGGTCAAAGGCTTGAATCAAATGCGTAACAGTTGTAAAGACACGAGGTTAGGCTCGTTTGTGGTGTTAGACTGCCCGGACCCGCTCGGCAACTCCAGCTGTCACAAATGCCAGTCTAATGTGGGAGGTCTTTACAAGGTTACGGTGTTAATGAATTAAGAAACACTTGACTAGATAAACATGTGGTGGGACATGGGGGGGTCAAGTGGGTGCCTTGGGTGGCATGAGAAATTAATAGGGTGCCTTAGGTGGCATGTGAAATACGATTAGATGCACTTAACCAAGATTGAAACATGTAAGAGAACACGCATAAGAATGGGGTTAAGTGGGAAAAACCTTAGAGGGGACCAAGTGTAGGTCGAAAGCTTGTGTCATACATGGGGGCCCTTTTCAAACCAGTAACCCATTAAGTATCTTTGTGGGCTCAACCCAAGTCAAGGACGGGACACGCATACTGGGTTTGATTGTAGGAGGTCAAAATGGGTTAGCGGTGGCAACGCCAGTCCAACGGAGTCATGTGCGTGTGCGACCCCGGGCTGGTAGGTAAGACGTTGTTGCATCGTGTGGATATAAGCCATGCATTCTTGGTAGTATCGAGTTGCCACTTTGGGGAGTGATACACACCAATGTGGGGCTTGCACGGGTATCTACGAGTTAGGGAGCCGATCGAATGGGGGTAGTGGGTACACCTAATGGAGATAGGGGCAGACGGCACCTATGAAGGCAGCTAGGGGTATACGAAACTACCATTATCATTATTAAGTTTTGTAGGCGGGATCAACTTTTAGGGTGCTTGGTGTGGTGCAATGTAGCAATTATCTTATAGTGATTAGGTGTGCCTTTAACGTTATCTTTGTTCATCTTATTTCCTTTGTTGGCTCTGTCATGCCCATTGTTCACAGTCATTTCCTTATTTTCTAGCTTATGCCTTATCCTAGTTACTTAATGATTATATTAAAGTTATTGTAAAACTCTATTTATTTTTTAGTTTAGATATCTATAATTTTAATGGCGGATTCTCTCCGCTTCTCCTTTCCTTTTCCAGCTAAATATCGTGTCGCGTTCCACCCCCGTCCTCCTATCCTTCCTACCCCTCCTTCGCCTCATCGTCTTCCCCCTCTTTCGGTACATTATCCTCCTTTTTTCATCCACTCTCGCCCTCCGTTCTCCTCGTATCTTCCTCGTCATTCTTCTTATCACCCTCAGTCTTCCCGCTCAGCTTTTCGAAAACCTGCTCCTTCTTCCTCTCATCGTCCTCTTGCCTCATCTTATCCTGTTGATCGTCCGGTTTATCCTCCCGCTGCTAAATTCTCATCTCGCCAAAATTTAAGACCCCCAACACCATAAGGTTTTACCTGTAACAATCGCTTTGATGCTCTGAAAAATCTTTCAGATGATCAGCCAAAAAAATCCTATGCCGAGGTTGCATCAACCCCACCGTTGGATCCACCTGATCGCAGGGTTGCGAAAAAACCATCTGTTTTACCGGCTTTCTCTTCAATTCAGAATATGGTCAATTTTCTGAAGAGAGAACGTCGCTGCATTCAATGTGCAGATAAAGGTCACGTGGCAAGTGTCTGCAGGAATTCTAAAATTTGTTTCTTTTGTTCAGGTTACGGCCATTCATGTACACGTTGCACTAAAAAGAGAATACTTAGAGACACCTCAAAACATGTGCGTAAAGGCGTCCTTTGGAATGATGCATCTTCTATTGCGTGGGTCCCTCATGCATCATCTCAATCTGATCGAACCCAGAAAAGACCTCATCGTTCCAGCTGTTAGCAATCCACGCCCTCTCCAACTCATATTCCCTCCCCTTCCAACACTCCAACACTGTGCTCTGAAAATATGAATCAATTTGTTATGGAAGATTCATCAAACTACATTGTTGGAACTGTGATTTCTGGTGGCTGGAGTATTTCATCGCTACACTTCATCCTATCTAATGCTTTCAATCACCACGAATGGCCCATGTGGATATATAGAAACAACTCCTTCATCGTTTCTTGCCCAAACGAAGAGATTAAAAATCAAGTCTTGTTCTGGAAACTCTTTACGAAACCTGGTGGATCTATGTACTTTGAGCCTTGGTCTGATGCTGAATGGGAACCGGAAGCGGTGTTAGAGTGTGAATCATATGCAAAGGTGGTGGGTTTTCCAGAATTTCTAAGGTATAATTCTTCTGCAGTTAGGAATATTCTAAGTACTTTGGGAAAAGTTGTTGCATTAGATGATTGTGAATGGGCTCATTTCGACCACAGAAATTTATTTATCAAAATTCAGTTTTTTGAGGGGATTGACCTGATTACTTTCCTTGTGGTTAATATCAGTAAGAAGAAACATCTCATAAAAGTCCAACGCTGCATCCATGAACATCCTGGTGTTAAACCTGAATCCTTACTTATTGGTAATGTAGAAGAGCTAACTGTTCCCTGCATGCATGATAACTTTGAGGATTCTGTTGAAGGCACACCAAATGATATGTTTGCTATGGCCATACCTGATGTTGAGCATGAAGTTGACCAAGCTCCTTAACAAAACATAAACCACCTCTTCAACACTGACAATCTTTTCCAAAATATCCCTATGCCCTTCCCGTTTTCTGTCCCCCTTCCAATTGTCCCTCTCCAACTTGATGACCCTCAATCTGCTTCCCCTCCTAATGTGATCCCTCAAGGCAGCCTGATGCCTCCTCAGTCTATCCTCCCTCTCCAACAAATCCTCCCTGTTGATGCTTCTCACAACGCAGGGGAAGAGAATTGGACCCAATTTCTTTCACCGATCATTGTCAGGCGTAGCGCAAGGATCAAGAATAGAGAGGATCATCCCGAAGGCTCGGGTAGTTTATTTACTCCTGTTGTTTTTTCTTCTGCTAATAAAAGACTATGTAGAAAAATGTCACGTTGCATGGGTATTAATTTACGTGAATCACACTATATTTCCATGCATGATTTGGAACTTGAGCGTTTTAATGGTGCCAAATGAAAATCATTTCATGGAATGTTAGGGGTTTGGGCAACCCCTCAAAATGCCATGCAATTAGTTTGGTTTTACTTCCTCTAAAAGTCGATATTCTTTTTCTCCAAGAAACTAAACTTGATGACCCTTCTCCATATCATTTTAGACTTGTGGGGGGCTCCCTTCTTTCTAGTTGGACTTTTGTTAAGGCCATTGGCACATGTGGAGGTTTAATTACGGCTTGGAATGAATCAATTTGGTCTTTATGTTGGTCTATTCAAAATAAATCAGCCCTTCATGTTGCACTTCGACATATTCCCTCAAACCAAATCTACTTCTTCTCTAATACTTATGGTCCTCAAGTTGCAAATGGTAGATCTCTTCTCTGGTCGGAATGTTGCTCACTCGCATCTCAATTCTTGGGCCCATGGGTGATTGGGGGAGAATTCAACACTACCAGATTTTTTTATGACAGAAACTCAGGCAATTTATCCCAGGACTCTAAAGACTTCAATTCTTTCATTTTTGACTGCTCCCTGATTGATCCACCGATAAGTAACCGCTCCTTCACTTGGTCAAACCATAGATCATCTCCATCGTTGGCTAAACTTGACCGCTTTATATATAATGGCGCTTGGGATGAGCTTTTCCCTATGACTGTTGTGTATGGTTTGGCTTCAGTTATATCAGATCACTGCCCCATACTGCTAAATTCTGATATTTCTATATGCAACAAGCGTCCCTTTAGATTTGAAAGGTTGTGGCTACTTGAACCTTCGTTTGATGACTTTATTCATTCAATTTGGTCTCAAAACTTAGAAGTTGTATCAGCATCTCAAAAGATTGTCCTAAAATTGAGAGCCCTTAGAAAGATTATTAAACCATGGGCTGAAAACTTATGGGGTTCTATTCGCTCTCGCATCTCCTCTATTCAAAATGAAATCATTGACATTAACATTCTAGAAGAACATCGCCCACTTCTTGAATCTGAGTATAATAACTTACGTGCTTTAGAAGATGAGCTGGATAGGCTGATGAAACAAGAAGAAATTGGATGGAAGCAAAGATCCAAAGCCAAATGGTTGGAGGAAGGTGATAGAAATACTTCATATTTTCACCGGATGGCTAATGGTAGACGTAGATCAACATTCATCTCGGAAATCATTAAAAATGGTCACTCTTTCTCTGATCAAAATGTCATCCTCTCTCTCTTTTCTGACTACTTTCGATCTCAGCTTGGTCCTTAACACTCAAATTCACCTGATGTTGAGTGGGATCTTCTTTATCCAAACCCTGCGCCTATCCATATTGATCATCCTTTCTCTGAATCAGAAATTTGGGCTGCATTGAAAGATATGTCGGATGATAAGGCCCTTGGTCCTGATGGGTTTGGCCCAGTTTTCTTTAAGCATTTTTGGGCCTTGGTCAAATTTGATATAACTGATATATGCAACGAATTTTATAATGACCCTACTTCAATTTCCAGACTAAATTATGCCAATATTATCCTCATTCCCAAACATTCGGGGGCCAACACTTTGTCTTCTTTCCGTCCTATTAGCCTTCTAAATACTACTTTTAAAATCATCACAAAGGTGTTGGCTAATCGTCTTCAATCAGTTATTGCCACGCTTGTTGGACCTGAACAATCCGCTTTCATTTTGGGAAGAAACATTCATGACTGTATCGCTGCAACACAGGAAGTGATCTCCTTCTGTCATCACTCATCTACCCCTGGTGTTTTACTTAAGTTGGATTTTTCCAAAGTATTTGATTCGGTAAGTTGGCCCTTTATCATGGATGTTTTTAAACACAGCGGTTTCTCAGATAGATGGTGTTCATGGATTGATAGTATACTTAATTCATGCTGCTCATCCATTTCTGTAAATGGTGCTTCTGGAAACCTTTTCAAATCTAAATGTGGGCTTAGACAAGGTGATCCTCTTTCCCCTTTGATTTTTGTGCTTGTTGCTGATGTGTTTAATCAAATGGTTAAACAAGCTTCTTCACAAGGTTACTTGGCTGGTATTTCTCTCCCAAATTCTCCCCTTTGTATCAACAATTTACAATTTGCAGATGATACCATTATTTTCTCTTCCCCTGAGCCCTACCATATCCATTGCCTCAAAATCCTGTTATATGTCTTCGAGCTGATATCTGGTCTTTCCATTAATTTTAATAAAAGTGTTATTTACATGCTTGGCAAGTCAGATCATCTTGGTGATTTGATTTCTTCTACCCTTAACTGCAATGTAGCAAAATTCCCAATGACCTACCTTGGTTTACCTCTCAGACCCTCTAAGCTTCATAAAAATGATTGGCTTCCCCTTATTAATAAGATTGAAACTAGGTTAGCGGCTTGGAAAGCAAATGCATTATCATCTATGGGCCGTGTAATTCTAGTCAAATCCGTGCTTTCCGCTATCCCTACATACTGGATGTCTTTTCATAAACTCCCTAAATGGGTAATTTGTAAGATTGATTCGATTAGAAGTTCATTTCTTTGGAATGGTCATAACATCAAGAAATTAATTAACTGGAGGACGGTATGCCAGCACTTTGATCAAGGGGGGCTTGGTGTTCTTGACCTTCACCACTTTAATGTAGCTTTGCTAGCTAAATGGATTTGGAGACTCCTTATTCCTGGAAATTTCATTTGGAGAAATTGGATTTTGGCTCACTACTTTTCTTCAAATCCTCATCTTGTTTTGCATCATCATACTTGCTCAAGAATCTCTCCCTTCTTGCATGGGATTCTATCTTGTCTTCCTCGTATTAAATTTCTGTTTCATGTCTCTTTGGGGGGGGGGGTTCATCCTGTTTATTTTGGCGTGATATTTGGCACGGTCAGTTACCTCTCTCTCCTACCTTTTCTTCACTCTTTTCTCTTCAAACTAATCCTTTGTTTTCTGTTGCTGATGCTTTTAACAATGGTTATGTTAGCTTAGTTCCAGGTTCGCTTTTTGATCGGAGTACTCTTTCTCAGTTGCTGAATATCTTTGCACTCATACGCAACACTCAACTAAATATCTTGGTTGATCATTTTGTTTGGGTTCTCTCTCCATCTAGAGGCTTTTCTGTATCATCATGTTGCAATTATCTGAATTTTTCTGGTATATTGTTTAAATTCTCAAGACTTTGGAAATGCAAGCTGGCTCCAAGAATTCTCTTCTTCCAATGGTGTTTGATTCATGAAAAAGTCAATACAAGAGAGAAGCTTTTCAAATGCAATGTGGTTTCAGACCCTATCTGCCCTTTCTGTAATTCTCATGCTGAATCCATTCATTCTTTTCCTGTGACTATACCTACCCAATTTGGGCTACATCAAGTACCCACTTAATTGGTTTCATCCCCATCATTTCTTCTTTCTTTGATCATTGGGAATCTGATTCTTGTCCACTACTCAATATCTTCCTGGCTGTTTATAGTTGGTGTGTGTGGAAAGAAAGAAATGCAAGGATTTTTAATAGCAAAGCTAGTTCGATCATGACTATTTGTCACCGCATCATTCATATTTTTTCGTCTTGGTCAGGTTCTGGAGACAATCATGCTGCAGTTTTCAGGTTTGCTCTGCCGGTGGCCACTTCTCCAACTACTTCTGTTGATAGCAATGATATAGCATCTAGCATGGAGCTTATGTGATGTCTGATGATGCTTCTTTAATTGTCATCGTAGTATTTGTATAATTATGATGGTTAGCACTTTGATCTGCATACTTTTGTAGTTGTATATGTAGTATGCTCTATTTGTGTTGTATGAAGTGTCTTAAACTTGGGGTGATGGTTGTTTTTTGAACTACCAACTGGGTTTGTCAGTTGGAAAACTATTACTATCTATTATTTAACCGGCTGTGTAGCCTCGCGCTACATATCCGTTTGCTCTAAAAAAAATTGTTAAAGTTATTGCACTCGCCAGACTTTATGTCTGACCCCCTTTGTTTCCACCTCTTTTCTTCCTCCCCCGCCCCCGGTGCTCAGGGTGGGACTAGTACCAGTGGATCTTGACTTGGACAACTTTATCTCTTTCTTTGGAAGTTGCTTAGATCGCTGAAGTAAAGTTCAACCTACTTATTTATGGCTATTTAATATATGGGTTATGCCTTTTATTTTATGTACTCAGAACTTATTTGGCAAGATGTGTAGTAAATGTATTTGGTTTTGTAGTTGGTTTTTGATGTGATGTAACCAAACTATTTCTTCGCTGCAATAAAAGTGGTTTTTATTTTTCAAGAACCAATATATTTATCTGTCTTGTTTACTTTTCTGTTCTATACACAATAAACGCTCCACCAAAATTAAGGCATTCCTATTGTGAGTGACCTTAATGGACGTGGGGTGTCACACGAGGTATCAGAGCTGAACGCTGCCAGACCAGATATGAATTTTGGAAAAAAAACTATTTTTCGAAAAGCACTTTTATAAAGAAATACTTTCAAAAATACGTTTTAAGGAGAGTATTTTCAAGAGAAAAGTTTAATTTAAAAAACATAACACCCAAGAGCCATATATCTTTCTTTCGAATTCTTCGTTTGAATCTCTTCATTTTCTTTTCAGCATGTTTGGAATTGCCAAGATACCTGAGGGGATACCGATACCAGGATGGTTTAGAAGGTATCTGGAAGCTAGGGCCCATGTCGCAGGCCAGCAAATGCTCCTCCTCCTCCCTGCATTGACACTTTCACAAAGATATGCAAGTACTTTCGGGCAATGGACGGGAAACCTTTTCAAGGGTCAGAGACGTTTATTGAATCTCGAAATTGGCTAAAGGAGGTGGAATAATTGTTTGGAATCTTTGAGGTAGAAGATGGAAGAAAGGTCTAGTTAGCTACCTGGTTAATGAAGGGTGAGGCCTCGTTTTTGTGGGAGGTCACTAATGGAGAGCGTCCAGTTGATACATGGCCGGATTTCAGGCGTAGGTTTGAGGCAAAGTTTCTCTCACGGGCCGAAGAGAATCTATACATGGAAATTTTTTTTGCATTGAGGCAGGGAAATCTTTCAATGAAAGAATACGTCAACAAGTTCAATCAGTTGGCGAGATTTGGCTTGGACTTGGTGAATACACCCGAAAAGAAGGCCCTGAGATTTGTTAAGGGTTTGAATGAGCCGCTACATGGGTTAGCTATGACCCACATCCCTATGGGGGCCACATTTGAGATACAAGTTGACATGGCGCTTATGCATGAAGAGGAGAAAGGCACCAATGCTAATAAGGCACCTGAGAAGAAAGGGGATCAAAAGAAACCACAACAGCAACAACAGAACAAGAAGGGTGATAAAGACAACAATGCAAAGGAAAGAAAAGATTCTTTAACTGTGGGACACCAAGCTATCTAAGCAAAGACTGTAGGAAGAAGAAGAAGACTGGTTGTTTTCATTGTGGCGAAGCAGGACATCTGATTAAGGACTGCCTGAAGAAAGGGCAGAGGGCAGGGCCTACCTCTGGAGGGCCAATTCAGGCTCCCATGGCACCAGGGAAGGCAAGGGGGCAGGTCCAGGCTCTTGTAGTCCCACTACTGCAAGAACGAGGTAGAGCGATTTCAGTTGAAAGTTTAGTTTAACTTTTTGATCATCCTGTTCGTACACTCTTTGATTCTAGCGCATCACACTCTTTTATATCTTCCGCTTTAGTTGAGTCACTACACCTAAACACCAGTATAGTAGAGGATCCCTTAGTTGTTTCAAATCAAATTGGGGGCTCAGTCTATTTGTCGATGATTTGTTTGGATTTGGAAATTTCTATACTTGGCGTTGGGTTTAGATGTGATGCTTATGTTTTGGGCTTCACGGGCTATAGGTTAATTTTGGGCATGGATTGGTTATCCGGTAATGGAGCCATCATAGATTGTGAAAAGTGAGAGATTAGGCTTTGACTCACTTGGGCAACACTCTTGAAATCTCTTGTAATCCCATGAATTATGTTACGCTAAGTTATCTAGAATCGCTAGACGCGTCTGTTGAGAATTTGCAGTCTGTTAGAGTCGTCCGTGAATACTCGGATGTCTTTGAGGAAGTAGAGGGCTTGCCTCCGAAGCGGGAGATAGACTTCCGCATATACCTAGTTGATAATGCAAAACCCGTTGCTTTACCCGTTAGGCACATGGCTCCAAGGGAGAGAAAGGAGCTTAGCAAGAAAGTTAAGGAGCTGCTAGAAAAAGGGTTTATAAGGCGAAGTATTTCTGAATGGGGTGCTCCAGTGGCGTTCGCAACCAAAGAGGACGGTTCACTTCGCCTATGCGTTGCTTATAGGGAGCTAAACAAGCTCACCAAGAAGAATATGCACCCACTGCCAAGAATAAACGATTTGTTCAATCATCTTGTAGGTGCAACAGTTTTCTCCCAATTAGATCTGGCTATCGGATTTCATCAGTTAAGAGTGGCTGATGATAGCATTGATAAGACCGCGTTCATAACCCGGACGGTTTCTTCGAATGGCTCGTCATGCCTTTCGGCTTAACAAATGCACCTGCTTATTTCGTCGATTTGATGAATAGAGTGTTCCGGGAATTTATCAATTAATTCGGGGTGGTCTTCTAGATGATATTCTTATTTTCTCGAAGAATGAGGAAGAGCATGCTTTGCATTTAAGGGATGTCATGGATACTCTCCGTGCACATCGGTTAAAAGCAAAATTCTCCTAATTCTATTTCTAGAGGGAAGAAGTAAGATTTCTTGAGCATGTGGTGTCCAAAGAAGGGTTAGCTGTAGACCCCGCAAAAGTAGTTGCTGTCCAGGATTGGAAGATTCCAAAGAATACAACCGATGGGAACAAGATGTTTACGATATACACAGATGCATGCCGTACGGGACTAGGCACTGTTTTGATGCAAGAAGGGAAGGTAGTAGCTTATGGTGGAAGGCAGTTGAAAGTGCATGATAAAAACTACCCAACCCACGATCTAGAGCTTGCAGCTATCGTTTTTGCGCTTAAGTCTTGGTGCCATAATCTCTTAGGTGCGAAATTTGAGTTGTATACTGACCATAAATCGTTGAAGTACCTTTTCTCGCAGAAAGACCTCAATCTAAGGCAGCAAAGATGGATGGAGTTTCTAGCCTCATATGACTTTGAGATCTCCTATACTCCTGGCAAGGGAAATGTGGTAGAAGACGCCCTAAGTAGAAAGAAGCTGGCCTTAATTCCTCCCTTTGTAGAAAGACTCTTTTGTGGTGTAAGACTGCCCGGACCCGCTTGGCAAATCCAGCAGCGACAAATGTCAGTCTAATGTGAGAGGTCAAAGGCGTGAATTAAATGCATAATAGTTGTAAAGACACGAGGTTAGGCTCGTTTGTGGTGTACGACTACCCGGACCCGCCCGGCAAATCCAGCTGCCACAAATTGCCAGTCTAATGTGGCAGGTCTTTACAAGGTTACAGTGTTAATGAATTAAGAAACCCTTAACCAGATAAACATGTGGTGGGACATGGGGGTTAAGTGGGTGGCATGTGAAATACGATTAGATGCACTTAACCAAGATTGAAACATGTAAGAGGACATGAATAAGAATGGGGTTAATGGGAAAAACCTTAGAGGGGACCAAGCGTAAGTGGTAAGCTTGTGTCATACATGGGGGTCCTTTTAAAACTAGTAAACCATTAAGTATCTTTATGGGCTCGACCCAAGTCGAGGACGGGACACACGTACTGGGTTTGATTGTAAGGGTAAAAATGGGTTAGCGGTGACAACGCAAGTCCAACGGGGTCATGTGCGTGTATGGCCCCGGGCTGGTAGGTAAGACGTTGTTGCATCGTGTGGATATAATCCATGCATTCTTGGTGGTATCGGGTTGCCACTTTGGGGAGTGATACACCCCACTGTGGGGCCAGCACGTGTATCTACGAGTTAGGGAGCCGATCGAATGGGGGTAGTGGATACACCTAGTGGAGATAGGGGCACAGGCACCTATGAAGGCAGCTAGGCGTTCATGAAACTACCATTATCATTATTAAGTTCTGTAGGTGGGATCAACTTTTAGAGTGTTTGGTGTGGTGCAATGTAGTAATTATCTTATAGTGATTAGGTGCGCCTTTAACGTTATCTTTGTTCATCTCATTTCCTTTGTTGGCTCTGTCATGCCCATTGTTCACAGTCATTTCCATATTTTCCAGCTTATGCCTTATCCTAGTTACTTAATGATTATATTGTTAAAGTTATTGCACTCACCAGACTTTATGTCTGACCCCCTTTGTTTCCACCTTTATTCTTCCTTCCTCCTCCCCCCCCCACCAGTGCTCAGGGTGGGACTAGTACTAGTGGAGCTTGACTTGGACAACTTTATCTCTTTCTTTGGAAGTTGCTTGGTGTAACAACCCTGAATTTTGGGGGTAAATTTTAAAATTCATTTTAAGTAATTTTAATGAGTTTTTCATATTTAAAATAATTTATTTTAAATGAACGCTATTAAAAATTTATTCGATTTGTAAGTTTAATTTTCACAAGAATAAACTAAACACAATTGTTGACATTAATTAATTTAATGTTATATTGTATATTGGAATCTACATTCCAATATAAGTGGCTAGAACAATAATAGAAACCATATAAAGGACATTTATTAGTAGTTCACAATATTTAGTCTAAGCGTTGCACGTAAGGTAAATTTTTAGTTTGTATTATTTAATTTCTTTCCCTATTCAAGTTCTTTTCTAGATCTACAAATTTTTATTATGTAAACATATTCCCTTTTGTACATATCATATATCTATTGGGATTTTAAATCATAGCAACTCGAAATATAGAAACATTGTCCTTGTCACCTGTTTGGACTTGCATGTAAATTATTTAGAATTAAGAAATTTTGTAAATAAATAAATATGAAAACAAAAATATATGCCAAACAAAATATATATTAATACTATGTCCATACAAAAACATACGTAATTAATGCTAGTTATTATTATTATTATTAGGTAGACGTTAAAATAGGTTTGAATTTGAACGTTCTCCATTAATGACATGTGTATGGTAACATTTCCAATAATAAAATATGTGTGAATAGCTGTAACCTTGGGATTCTGGGCAACAAATGTCGAATTTATTATAGAATTTGAAAAGGTTCCAACTAGTGTAAATATGAACTAAAGATTGTAACCATGCAACATTGTTGGAAATGGACGTGTTAATAAATTTTAGAAGTTGAAGAAGATTACAATAAATGTGATAAATGGGAAATAAATATTGTAATTCCAATTTAGGAGTAATTAGTGTAGTAAACATAATTATATACACACACACTCGTGCATACACTTACATAAATAACGGTTAATATGATGAATTGTAATTAATGTGTTTAATAATAATTAATGCAATTAATAAAATTATATCTTAAAGGTTTATTTGAACTTTATACACAATTAATAAAATGTTAGATTGTTAGTCCATGTTTTATCTTTCATAATTGAGTGTAACTTTAGACTTGATGGTTTATATATACTTGTTATATATATATATATATATATATATATATATATATATATATTAAATTGATTTGGCATTAAACCTATTAAATGTTTGTATGATAAATAAATTGCCTAATTTTTGTCTATTTAAAATTAAGTATTGACATTAATTGTAATAGCAGTCACATTTTGTTTCGTTTAATTTATTGAGTGTTAATTTCATAGTGCATAAATTATTTCATAAAAATTTACATGCATACATAGACTCTCTCTCTCTATATAGATATATACATATACATACATAGATATATATATATATATTAGTTAATATATTTAGATAGCAAATGTACAAAAATATAACCTTATTAATTGGGTGCTATTGGAAATATTTGGATTATGTAAAGATGGAATATAAAATTTTAGATTGTAATTTTTTTTCCCTTCGATTTGGCTTTCTATAAAAAAGTTATTTTCAAATGTTAAACCATAAGGATATTCCAAAATTGTTATGTCAAACTATAAATTTAATTTGTGTCTCTAAAGACACGCTCAAGCATGAAGATAATCGTTTGGATGAAAAAGCATGCACCCTATTTTTTTATAAAAATATCTTGAACACATAATTGAAGTTTTTTAAAGTAAAAATAATAGGCAATCAATTTCTTGGTTGTTTCCTAACCAATCCTTAATTGTGGGGAAAGAATTACAAATTAGCTATGTCTATGATTCAATTTCTTAACTTGCATGCATGTAGAATAATTTTAAATTGTAATCAAGCATAAAAATGGAATGCATTCATTGCTTTAGTATAATTAAAATAAAATAAAAATCTAGTATCGTCTTTATAGCCTCACATAAAACCATAAACTTCACCACTTATCTCATATTGTCCTTAATTCCCCTTATGAACCAACCGCCTTCTCCTTCTACAAATGGTCGAAATCTCCCAGTCTTTTCTCCCTTCGTTCTCAAAATCTGCGAATGAAATTCAAGTCCTTCCAATTACAAAAATGAAGGACATAGAGGGATGATTAAATCCAACAATTGAGATCTAGGTGAGAATTCTGATTTACATAGTTAATTTTAAATTAATTATTTTCTTGCTTGTGAAATCATGATATGTATGTGGTTATGATTATTGTATTGTTATTTAGATGTATTGAGATGTCATGAAAAAAAATATAGATCTACGTAGAAATATTATTTCGCTACATTTCTAGTTGCGATAAATTCAAATCTGAAATCGTATTTTGGTTCATATGCATAGATGTCGATTAAAACCATTATATTTTGAATTAAAAATATAGACTCATGCTATCCCCTAGATGTATCTCCTGTCATTTAGATCTGCACTTTTATTTCAAGATCCATGCATACCCTTTTAATTGAAGTAAAGGTCTCAACTTTTATTTTAACCCATAAAAATTTGGATTTGATTCATTATAGAAATTTGGCGTAAATAGAAGAAGACAAAAATTTGATTAGTGAAAATTAGTTTTTTATTTACATTTACATTTGTAAATAAGAAAAGGAGAAAAATATTGAAAGTAGAATTTTGTTTACATTTACTTTGGTAAAAAAAAAAGACAAAACATGACATTGAATTTTGTTTATGTCTCTTTGTAAGAAAAAAAATATAATATAAAGCTAGATTATTGAAAAAGGGATTTTATTTACATTTCATATGTAAATAAAATGAACCACTTAGTGATGAAACTTTCATATATGAAATAAAATCATGTTCAGGAGTAGCGTCACTGCATATGAAATAAAAATCATGTTTAGGAGTAGCGTCACTGCATATGAAATAAAATCATGTTTAGGAGTTGCGTTACTGCATATGAAATAAAATCATGTTTTGGAGTAGCATCACTACATATGAAGTAAAATCATGTTTGGAGTAGCGTCACTACATATGAAATAAATCATACTTTAGAGTAGCGTCACTGCATATGAAATAAAGTTATTTATTTATTTATTTCACTACAAATTTCATATTCACCTTATATATAATATACGTTAATGCTGTATATATTTATTCGGTGCTGGTTGTTGTATGAATGCGATGGATGATTGAATTAATTTGTATGTATCTTGTTTGTTAGAATAAGATAGTTGTAAAGAATTGCACCATGCTTGTTAAATTTAGATTAACGATAAAATTTCACTTTTATCGTTAACATGAAATTATTTGTCAAACTTAGGTTGATGATAGAATTTCACTTTTATGGTTATCACAAATCCACGTGTTGTCAAACGAAAAAGAAAGATAAAAATATACATTTTATCGAATGTAAAAGAAGAACAAAAATATTAATTTTGTCAAATATAAAAGAATGACAAAAAATAGGCATTAGAGATAAAAGGACATTTTTATTAGAAAATGTAAATTAAAATAAAAGGACATCTTTGTTGAGAAATGTAAATCAGAATAAAAATGAACATATTAGTAGCGTCATGTCATTTTAGTAAAAATGAACATATTAGTAGCGTCATGTCATTAGAATAAAAATGAACATATTAGTAGCGGCATGTCATTAGAATAAAATGATATATGTTAATGTATGGAAGGTAACGATACATATATTAATGTATGCAATGTAATGATATATTTTAATGTACGAAAGGAAGTGATATATTTTAACGTATGAATTACATTTATAATGTAATTAAGATGATGAGGTATGAATCTTACTTTTATTAATGTAAAAAGAAAGGAAATGTAATAAATTACATTTTTATTAATGTAATTTAAGGTGAATGAAAATTTACATTTTTATTAAGGTAATTTAAAATGAATAGATAATTACATTTTCAATGTAGAAAGGAAAGTTTACATTTTTAATGTAAATTAGACAAGAAAAAAGTTTACATTTTTAATGAAAATTAGATTAGATTAAAGAAAAGAAATGTTATATTTTTAATGTAAGAAGAAAAGTTTACATTTTAATGTAAATAAGAATTAAATGAAAATTACATTTTTTTTCATAATTAAGTTAGAGAACATAAAAATTACATTTTTATGTGATTAAGTCGATTTCCCTGTAAATAAGATATTTTGAAATGAGAAACATTTTAAAATAATATTTTTGGTAGAACAATTATATGATTAATTAAAATTATACTTGGACACGAGGTTAGGTCACATTTGTGGTGGAAGTCTGCTCGGACCCGACCGGCATATCCAACAGCCACAAATGTTGGGCCTAGTGTGAGAGGTCCAAGTGCGCAAATACAAATTGGGCCAAGCACGAGGTTAAGCCCAACTTGTGGAATAAGTCTGCCCGGAACCGACCGGCCTATCCAGCATCCACAAGTTGCAGGCCTAATGTGAGAGGTCTGGCCCATATTAAAATATAAATGGTTAAATAGAAAATGGACATTATTTACACCGTCATAAGTTAAATTAGAAATTGACATTGTTTTCACACCATTATGTGTTAACAATGGAACGAATATTTTCACCTCCAAGTTGGTTAAAAAAGAAAGTTACAATTTTAATGTAATTACAAAGAGGATTTTACAGTGTAATTGGAGGAATGGAATTCAACGTTAAAATGGAACTTACATTTTTTTTTAATGTAAATAAAAGAATGAGAATGGAATTTACATTTTTAATGTAAATAAAAGAAATAAAGAATGGAATTCAACATAATTTACGTTTTGATATGAATATAGAAAAATGACCATATTTTTGAAATAAAATATGTTGACATTAAAAATATCATTTTTTATGAAAAAGGGGAAACTAGGAAAGTGTTCATTTTTATAAAGGACAATTCACATTTTTCTACAGTGTAAAGAAAAAGAAGAAAATATTACATTTTCAATAAAATAAGGGAAAGAAATAAAATATTATATTTTCAATGTAATTAAAGAATGTAAATAAAATATGAAATAGAAATTTACATTTTCTTATGTAAATAAAAAGAATTATTTTAGGTGACGCTTTCATTTACATTTATATGTAAATAGGATATGTAGAAGAAAAGCTGAAAACATTTATTCACATGTAGTATAAATAAACAAGAAAAAGGGATGTTTTAATGACATTCTCTATGCAGTAAAAGAATAAATTGAAAGTCACATGTTACTTGTTATTTATTAATAATTGTGGGAATGGAATTGAAATGTTCCTTGAACATGATACCTTGATATGATACATGGACATGATAGTGCGCTGTTTGTTTGTTGATTCGTTGCCCTTATATGTTAATGACTGCATTGAATGATTTATATCTATTTTTATCAAAATAAAAATAGTGGTAAATAATAACGTATGAAATAATTTAAATGATAATTATGCGAAGATTATTTGAAAAGACCGAGTTACTCATTTCAAATAATCATATGACGTTTTAAATAAAGACGGTGTTGAAGACCGACGATCTTCACATCGGATGGGCGACGACTACTGAGGCCCTGGACTAACTTGCTCCCAGGAAAGGGGTTGAAGTGGAAATTAGCCGGACGTAGTGTTGATTTGTACGGATTTGGCTTTCGCTCAGACCTAGAGCATAAGTTTATAAATGGTATGTGTGTCTGACTTTGAATTTTGTTCTATGTAAATTGATTTCTATTAGTATACGACCATTGGTGGCGGAGAATTTATTCTCTTTCTTAACACCCTTAGAGGTTGTGTATTAATATTTATCAATCGCATGGCGTGAATTGTCAACGTGGCACGCTAAGATGAAGATGATCAAGGCTTTGTTGAAAAGCAGGCCTTGTGGTTATAATGTTACTTTGCGAGCCTCACAACCCGGTTGAGTCTAAAACGGGAGAAGGGAACGCAGGGAGAGCAGCACGTTTCTTTCTAGCTAGAAGTGATGTCGGTGCTTAAACTGGCTGATGTTTACTTATGTGGATGATGGAATGTGGTGCGCCTCGGATGTTAGGTCCTATAGGACCGGGAAACATGTGTTCAGGAATAACTAATCCACAAACTGCAAGTGTGGACCGGCCCTGTAGGATCCAAGGGTTCTCTGCGGGGAATCCTGAGACATTAGCTAGAGTGTCTCGAATCGGTAAGGAGCTCCTCCCTAGCCTTGACTCATGATGGAAACCCAATTTCCAATACGACCTCATGCGGTTTTGATTGTATTACTAGTAGGAGGCATAGTATATGGTAGCTATGCTTCCTAGGATTGAAACATTTACTTTGAAATGTTTTTGAAACATATAAACACTAATAATAATATCAAATTCGTTCTTAACGTATCAAGCATTTTAACCATTATAAGGTAAAACCCTATACTCCGGTTTTCGTTGCATTGTGTGTTGGGATTTGGGTCTTATGATGGTTTCATTTTTCCAAAAAGCATTGCGCATTTTAACGATTTACTTTAATTTATGCACGACAATCCATTGGAGTAAACCCGTTCTACGTTAGCGGCGTGGTCCTTGAATTTGCCATATTACTATTAGTTAAATTAGTTTAGAATTCTCACACCAGTCCCATGACTGACCCGTTGTTTGTTTCCACCTTTACAAACTTGCGTGCCCTCTATCCACATGGGCAGTCGAGTAGTTTGTCTACAGGTTCTTATCTCGGGCAGGATTCTGGATTGAAGCTTAAAGCTGTGTCCAGAGCATAGTTGTCTTCCGATGCCTTAGTTATTATATTTCCGCTGCACTGTATTGTATATATTGAAATTTATCTTCCGCTGTAATTTTATTCGATGTACTCTGATATTCTATACTCTGATGTAACATTATTGTAATGTTTATAAAAGTCTGCTGTTATTGTTTTGATGTTGTTATATTCCCAGAGTTAACGTACTCGGGTTTTTGAACGGTCTTGGTAGATTTTGCGATCGATCGGGTCGGGCGGAATCCGGGCCGTTATACTTGGATCGCTGAAGTGAACTTCAGCCTATCTTATTTATGGCTATTTAATGTTGGGGTTATGTCTTTTATTTTATGTACTCATAACTTATTTGGCAAGATGGATAATAAGTGTATTTGGTTTTTTAGTTGGTTTTTGAAGTGATGTAACCAAACTATTTCTCCGCTGCAATAAAAGTGGTTTTTATTTTTCAAGCACCAATAAATTTATCTGTCTTGTTTACTTTTCTGTTCTATACACAATAAATGCTCCACCAAAATTAAGGCTTTCCCTTTCTGAGTGACCTTAATGGACGTGGGATGTCACAGATTTGATATCCCCTATGTTACTATAACCATCCGTCACAACTTTTCTTTTGGCAACTGATTCGAAGAAAGAAAAATTGGGAGCCCCTGCGGAACGATGCTTGAATGATAATAGAACTTCAGATCTTTAAGCAACATACAGAGTATACAGAGCCGCATAGGCATTCGAATGGAGTTGCATGGGGGAAATGTGTAACTGTCTTAAGAGATCAATGACAAGTGGGGGGGAAAAAGGACTAGCCCCTACCCAGCACATGATTCGACTAACAGTGATGTACCCCTCTAGGGAAGAATGAGGTCTATCTTCGCTTCCTGGAGGTTTCACATCGTCCCAGGGAATTCCATGTCTTAAACATATCTTCTTAAGTTTTATATCATCTAACTTAGAGGGTAAAGAATCGGTGAACTTCTCTATTTCCTTAACACCCGAAATTTCAGCAGGAGCTCGATTGTCCTCATCTTCAAGGGATGTGCTCTCAGATGTCGTCGACTCTATATCGGTATCCGTCTTGTCATCAAGATTGGATTATTCCTCTTCTGAATTTGAGGTTAGCACATCAGGGCTGTGATGTACTAATGTCTCTGATTCGGTACTATCATTCGGTGTCTCAATCATTTGTTTATCCAACATACCTGTGTAGGCGAGTAAAAAATAGAACACAAGTTACCCGTTCCCCTTGTGTGTAAGTGAAAGTGTGTACATGTGCATACAATAAGGAAAGCATGAAATTAATCAGATAAATGGATATTGGCCATTGTCCACTGCGAAGTTATGTTGTTGTTCAATCCAAAAAATTCATCTCTAAGGCTTTAACCTAACTGTCCAATGTGTTGTGATTACAAAGCATTGCTTAAATCAAAATGTGTTTGGGACTGTCGATGAGTCCGGTTTGATGGGGACACAAGGGTCAGATCGAGATTTTCCTCAGATCGTGGAACTCATACCGGATCGTGGAGAAGGCCTCGCCAACAGATGGACATTGGGTCGTGGTACAGTTCAGTTTAGAGTATATGAGCGGATCGTGAGGTAACCCCCACGATCCACCTTAATGTTCAACGCCACGACCCAATGCTTCTCCATTACTGCGATATGATCTGCTATCAAGTATTACATCACAGTTTCCTCCCTGGTCCTCCTGTTTCCATGACCCGAGCCAAGGCCTCGCCCATGAATCGACCTGGCCTGCTCCTTCTCCCTCTTCTTTTCTTTTCTCCATTCATGATCCCGTGCAATTGAACCATTACGAAACACACGGTCCCTACCGCAATCACCATGTCAGTGAAAATTTAAGGAGGCGTGGGAGAAAAACCAAACAAAAGGAGAAATGAACCAAACACCGTTACCTTTTAATTATAAGGAAAATCTTGGTTTTGAAAGCTAAATTAGGGTTTTTTCTCGTTGGAGAATTGGCAGAGGCTGCAAAGAAAGAAGGGAGAGAAAGAAGAAGGAGGCGGCTGGCTTATATAGATGGATTAGTGACTATTCGTATCGCCCAGTTTTATCACATTCGGACCGCGGAAACCAATGGGCCACGAGCTAGAGCCCACCATGGCCCGAGATAAGGTCCACTTCGTCAATAACTCACGAGCAAAAATGGAAAGCCCACCGTAGCTTGAAGAGGCACCCGTTCGATCACCAGATGGTGGCGAGTGCATGAACCGTGGGATGATTCTACGACCCGAGCTCAATGGACATATTCTAAAGTGAAAGACCCAGAAATGCTTATAAAAATGTAAAAGTTTACCTGGCGAGTAGATTGCGATGTCCTCTATAATTCAAGAGATAAAGATTGCCCGCCAAATGAAGAAATGAGTGACAGATTCAAATTGATGTTTATAACCGCCAAAGAACGCGATTTCCTGATGTTGTACGATGTTCCAGATAGACACGACCTTTGATTTACACCGCTTCATGAAAAGATAGGTCCGTAATTTCGAAGCATGTTCCAACCTTGATAAAACATACTTCGAGGGGGCAAAATGTTATCTATCTTTTAGACCAAACCACCAAGATCTAAGAAAATGTTTAATACGAAGTTTTGTTTATGAAGATGCATCCTCGAGATTCGCGATTGACCCCATGACCACGATCCGATCCATCCATACCTGCCCAATCCGATCTAATGCGTTCACGCCAGTTTGATCTGATCCGATCCCTGAAGCTGAGAGGTGAGGGCCATGACCAAGTCATTCACGATCTGATAATATAGGATCTCACGACACCTGTCCACAATGGCTATATTGACTATTTCTCCATCAAGCTATGAACCAGCCCGAGATCTTCGGGATTTGTGCCACGTATGACCACGATCCATCTGCGGATATCACCTATAAATAGCCCCAGGCTTGGCATTTTTCAAGATCTTTTTGGCAGTTCTGAGTGTTGTTCCTACCATTACTGTCTCTGCACTATTTCTTACCAATATTAATTCGAAATCACTAAGTGAACGGGTATTGTAAAAAGCGAGATTGAGAGAAAATTCTCTGATTGTACCCGAATCTTACGTATAATCATAGATATAAAGTGGACGTAGGCTCGTTAATGCCAAACCACTATAAATCCTGTGTGTTTTCTGTGTTTTCTCGCATTTCTAGATATAAGTCTTTGCCAATTCAGATAATTTGGGTGTTAGAGCCAATTTTGGATCTAACAGTTTTAATATGCCAAATCCTGATAATATTCTTCGAGGAATTGAAGCGTAAGCCATGTTTGGATGTGTGTTAGGAGTATAAGACAAACTCAATTTATAATCGAGGGAGCTAAAATCCATACCCAGAATTTCTAAGGGAGATGAGCATAAACCGCGCTCGGCTTTTGTAAACGGGATTATGAGCTATACTCGGCAAAATTAGTGGTTTGAGCATCAGCCATTCTCATGATTTCTATTGTGAGGGCGAGTATAAGCCATACTCGGTTTTGTAAAGTTGGCAAGTATTAACCATACTTGGCTTAAAAGGGGTGGCAAGTATTAACCATACTCGTCTTAAAGAATTTTGCGAGCATTAAACATACTCGTCTTAAGGAGGTTGGGGAGCATTAACCATACTCGGCTTAAGGAGGTTGGCAGGCATTAACCATACTCGGCTTAAAGAGGTTGTTTAGATATGGTGGCGGGTATTGACCATGCTCGTCTTAAGAAACTTATTTAGATATTGTGGCGGGCACTGACCATGCCCGGTTTAGAAACGGTGTCTAGCACTGACCATTCCGAGTTGGCGAGCATTAACCATGCTCGGCTTAGACTGAGGATCCTGCCAAATTCCAACCAGATGCTTGGATCGATCAAACATAATCCATGTTTGAGAAATAAAGTTTATTGCTGCTAAGGAGCTATTACAGAAATAAAAAAAGATCCTAAGAGGTTGATAGTTGAATCCAGGGCACACCCAGGGATTAAATCCAAACCCCATATATGTGTACTTCAACATAACCATATTATTCAAAATAAAAGTACATTTCTTATATCCTGAGAAATGAAGTGTATCAATAATGATCTAAACCAGATCAGACGACGATGATGCCGCGATTGCTAGGCTCAAGGTCCTTTCCGCTTCGAGGAGCTCGGGGACCGACCTAAGGTGCTTGGGCAGAAGGTTGTGGCAGCGTGGCCAGTGCAGGTTTTTTAACATACTCAGGTAGCTCTCCACGTCTAACCCTGCCCTTGATGAGATCGCGTAAATGCCTGCATTCATTGGTACTGTGACCTGCCATGTTACGATACATGTAGTGCTTTCCAGATTTGAGTTTTTTCCTGTCGGCTCCCTTTTATGAGGCCAACGGAAAGGTAGGGATCCTCGTACATCAAGGTAGATTTCTAGTAGAGATGAGTTGAGCTCGGTGTACTGATCATACTTGTTCACTCTCCGGAGTCGTATGTTCCAATTATTCTTTTCCTAGGATTTTCCTTTTCCATTGTTCTGGCCAGTGATATTGGATTAAACTTGGTAGCAAGTACTTAGAGGCTTTCCATCTCGATGCGAGATCCACTTGGTGGAGGAATCTATCCGCTTCGGCACAGAAATCTTTAATTTCTTTAGGGGGTCTCTAGTTAGAGAGATCCTAAATTCAGATCGGTTCTGAACACCAGCTATGGCGACTATAAGCACCATCGATGGCTCGGGTCAATCGACTGATGCTATGGCTGCGTTGAATCTTTCCAAGAAAGAGCTTAAGGTCTCTCCGGACCACTACTTGATGGATGTAAGAAACATAATTCTCTTCGGTCGGGAGATATGAAATCTGAATTTCTTAATGAAGCGGGTGACCAACATATTCTAGATGTTGATTGACTCAGACACAAGGTGTCAAAACCATATACCAGCTATGTGGTGAGAAAAGGAGGGAAGCACTTGGCCATGATATTTGTTGATGCTAACAACACTTCTGCGTGATGCATGTATCGCATGAGATGAATGGTCGAGTCGGTTCTGCTATTGTAGTGTTTTAGGACCAAAAGTTTGAAGTATGGAGGGTTTCGGGAATTTCTGATCTCCCGTGTGAACGGACTGTGATGGATGTTATCCACATCCTACTGAGAAGAGGTACCTCTAGTGAAGCATTTGATGGTGCTTGCAATTTGACTCCTATCCCAAAGGAGTTGTTGCCATGAATCTAACTCTGCATATGGGATGTGGGTGAGAACCTCAGTACTAGGACCGAGTGAAAGCATGCGCTGAGGTCCTGAGGTCGGCTGGGTTCGACCTACGAGAGTTTAGTGAAGGTGGCCTCCAACCGCAGGCCTTGGTTTAGATGCAACTAAAGTCGCTTGGTTCTTGTTGGACCGGACCATGTCCGCTCCGATTGGAAGGGATCCATCCACGTGAGTGGTATCCATATGGGGCTCGGCATTGCCCCTACTTGAAGCGATGTTAGAGTGGTTTACAGTAGCATTTCCCTCCGTCACATTGGGGACCGACAAGGTAGAGTGGTCTTGGTGACACGGAGGGTTACTGCCCCAGCTCTTCTTGGATCGATAAGATGGGAAGGTTATGAGGGAGGATGCATAAGACATGTTTGTAGTAAGATGTCGGGTTGAACCAGAGGTTGCACCGATCCATATCCTAGTCAACCTAAAGTTTAACTGGTTCAGGAGCTGTTCATACAGGGAGTTGAGCCGAACCCTAGATCGAAGGCAAAATGGTCGACTGGTCCGGAAATTAGCAATGGTCGACCTGAGAATCTACCTCAGCTCCAGTAATTGCTGGAAGTGACGGTATTAGATCTAGCCGATAGGGTAATAGTGTGGAACTAAGAGGAAGCAAATGTGTGGACCTACCTGGAGCTTGGGTCTCTGTAGACCAAAGATCAGTTGTTGCCCCAGCATCGCCTGATACAGAAAATGATACTGGGTTGTGAGGTCCCTTTTCTATTCGAGCATTGAAGTGGTTCATCATTTCCTGTTGATGTTTGAGAAGTTCATCCTAGTGTGCCATCTGATTTCTGAACTCAGCCCAAACTTTATCCATCTCGTCAGTAGTTAGGAATCGGGACAATTCTTCATGGGAGCAAGCCTGTTGGCTTACCCCGCTGCTGCTGCTCCTACTGCATTGGCAGGTCAAGATTGACCATGAGAAGGCATTGGTTCCATCTTCCGTTTTGTCATTGCTAATTTAAGATTTGCCGAAGGCTCGACCCCTTCCTAACACGCCAAAGTGTTGACATCAAAAGTTGGTTTAATGACGATCAACCCTTAACGTGTGTTAATCATAAGTGAGAATATTCACATAAATGCAAGAAAAATGTAAACGAACTCAGAAGACACAATATTTTATAGTGGTACGGCTTAATCTATGCCTACGTCCATTTGTAATCTTTGTTTATTCTTTTGTTTACAGGTTACAGTTGTTTTTCAGTGGAAGAAAGTTGCGAAAGAAGAGATCTAAACACAAAATCCTTGTGTGTTGTACTTAGAATATAAGACATGCTATTTTGGAATGTCGAGTATAAAGCTTTGAGCAACGACTTTCATATTGCTTTCCATTCCGCCGAAGGGTTGTATATATATATATATATATATATATATATATATATATATATGCGAAGATCCATGGTGAGGTGGTATCCAGCGTGGCATATCCCTTATTCAGGCCTGGACATGTGCAACCCGATCCAGAAGAGTAGTTGTAGGCGGCGGTCCTAGTGTTACTACTGGTGAATAGTTCTTCTCAAAAATTGCGGTCTATGTGGAGTTCGAAACTTGGCATGTGAAAAGTTGTGCTTAATTAAAGCTGACTATTTCTGTAACCCTGGGAGTAGGGCTCCGTCTTCTAGCAAATAAGTTTAATATGGAATTGTCAATCTGATATTCTAGGTTTGACCCGATTCATAAGGAATGACCCAATCGATTGACTGATGATCTAATCAATCGACTTGTCTTCTAAGGGAGATTCTTTATTTGCTGCAACATAACTTTTGGTTTACCCATGATTGATCATCCTAAGATGAAAATTATTCCAGAAGGTATGAAACGAGTCGATATCTGGTAGGAAGCTTTGACTTTGTGTTGGGACGGTTTTTTGCCAAAAAGTTGGTCAACACCAACGATGGAATAGCGATGGACCCCGCTAGCGTTGTCAAGGTTCAAGATTGGAAAGCCCCTAAGAATGTGACAGGAGTTTACTGGGATTAGCAGGTTATAATAGAAAGTTCATTAAGGACCTTGCACAGATATCAGCTCTGCTTATCGATCTAATGAAGAATAAGTTGGCTTTCGCTTGGAGCATTGATTACGAGGAAGCATTCCAAAGACCGAAGAGGGCTCTGACATCAGCCTCCGTTCTGTCTCTTCGCAATAGTAGCAAGTTGTTTACAGTTTACACAGATGCTTGTGGCACAGTATTAGGTTCTTTGTTGATGCAAAAAGGTAGGGTGGTCTGCTATGGAAGTAGGAAACTAAGAGTTCTTGAGAAGAACTACCATACCCACAACTTGGAGTTTCCTGCAATGATATTTGCACTTAAGTCTTGGCGACATTATCTACTTAGAGAGAGATTTGAGCTCTACACAGATCACAAGTCACTAAAATTTTTGTTCTCGCAGAAGGATCTCAATTTGTGGCAGCAACGATGAATGGAGTTCGTAGCGTCCTACGATTTTGAGATAGCTTATACCCCTAAGTGATGGTAATGTGGTTGCGGACGCGTTAAGTAGGCATATGATGGCATTGAGTCCTCTATTCGTAGAGAGGCTGAGCTTGGAGTTTATCTCAACCTTTGACTTTAGGTCATCTACAGATTTTATGCTTGGTTTGTTGGCTTTATTGGAGATACGACTTATTCTTATAGTGTGCATTGGATCCACTGAGCGGGAGGATCAACAGTTGGTGGACATCTTGGATAGATTCAGTAGAGGAGAGACCTATACTCACCTAGTTAGATATTCTGTGGACAGAGAAAGGAAAGCTAAGATGAGACAGGTGATTGTGTGTTCCCAGAGCTTGAGATTTGCTGAGATCAGTTCTCGAGGAGGCTCATCACTCTCGGATGACTATCCATCCAGGCAGTGATAAGATGTACTGTGACATGAAGTGAGTTTTTCATTGGACTGGCACGAAGAAAGATGTGGCAGAGTTCGTGGCTCAATGTTTTACTTGGCAACAAGTCAAGGCTGAACAAAGGAAGCCTGATAGATTGCTTCAGCCATTGGATACCCCATAGTGGAAATGAGAGAGCGTCTCTATAAACTTTATTGATGGACTGCCCATATCAAGTAAGGGAAACACAAGTATATATGTGATAATGATAAACTTACTAAGAGCGCTCATTTTATTCTAGTCAAGAGCAAGAGGACGACAGCTTGGCTCACATCGATATATCTTAGAGAGGTCGTCCGGCTTCACGGGGTACCTTCTAGTATAGTAAGTGATCGCATTCCCATCTTCGCGAGTGAATTTTGGAAGAGCTTACAAGAGGCCTTAGGTACACAGTTACGACTTAGCATAGCTTATCACCCTCATGCCGATGGATAGACTAAGAGGGTTAATAGAGTACTCAAGGATCTATTAAGATTGTGTATCATAGACTTCGGAGGGACTTGAGAGGAGCATCTCCCATTGGTTGAGCTTGCCTATAATATTAGTCATCATTCGATCATTGGTATGCACCCTTCGAGGCACATTATGGATGACCTTGCCGATCGCAGACATGTTGGTGGAAGTATACAGATAGACTTCTACTGGGGCTAGAAATGATTAGAGAAACTTCTAAGAAGATAGACCTTGTTCGAAGAAGGATGAAAGCAACTCGAGAAGGCAGAAGTCATATGCTGACAAGAGGAGGGCTAACTTGGAATTCGAAGTAGGAGATATGGTCTTCATTAAAGTATTACCTTTGAGGAACGTAGTTCGATTTGGCTCGGTAGGGTAATAGGCACCAACGTTCGTAGGGCCATTTCCCATAGTTGAGAGGATAGGCCAAATGGCCTCCAGAGTTAGACTACCGAAGAAGCTAGCGGGAGTTCACGAATGTTCCATGTTCCCTATTTAAGGAAACGTCTACATGATTCAGCAGAGGTAGTAGAGCCAAGTATGCTTAAGGACATTGAAGCCAAGAAGGAGACATCAGTTCAAAAAGTTCTTACCTATATTCTTGCAAAAACGCTATATAATAAAAAATCAAGTTAGTGAAGGTGCAATATGGAGAAGATCGAGACGACGCGACATGAGAACCCGAAGACAAGATTCGCACTTCTTACCCTGTTCTCTTTGAGGGTACGTTCTTATTTTTTTTTAAAGCTTTTGAGTTTGAATGTTTATCTCTATCATTTGAATCATCGATCCTTAGATAGAAACCAATGTTTGAAAATATGTGTTTTATACATGTTATGTTTGATGATTGTAAGTGGATGCAACTGTTTGTTAGTGGATGCCAGTGGATGCATATACACACGCATTAGTCACTTGATCGGCTAAAGCACTTACATATCGCATATGGATGTATGTTCATTTTATTTTTTCAATGGATGAAAATGGTTGAATCATCACAAGGATGTTGCATTTTGGGGAATGGTTGTGCACACATATAGAACTTATAATTATTATTAGTATTATTTTCATACATATTGGATACATGGCACAAACATATATTGCATAAAGGAGGTCAACTGAATCACTTGACTGTCTGATTTTCGCATTAGTTTAGGGACATATACACAAAACGTTTGCATATGTTCATACCAAACATTAGAAATTTTAAGGAAAATGAATGTCTGTGGTTGATGGATAGGTAGATTGGTGTAGGTTTTAAGTAATAACATTCTTCTTAACTTAGAGATTTCAGGGACCAAATCCTTTAAGAAGGGAGAATGTAACACCCCATATGTTAATATATAATAATTATATTAGGAGGATAATAATATTAAGATTAATTAATTAAATATTCAGAATTAGGTAAAATAGACTTAACCATTGCGACTGTTACAAAATTTTGGTTCATATAGACTCTTAGTTTTCATAAATTGGATTAAATATGAAGACGTTATGAACATAAGAAGGTTGAACAAGAATATATATATAATATATAAATAAACGGCGCAAAAAGCAACAATCACTGGGCGGTCCAGCCAGGCCAAGTCGACCCAGGGGTCGACCCTTGTCTAAGGCAGGTCGACCCTAGGGTTGACACAAGTAAAGGTGGGTCAACCCACTAGCATGTAGGTAGGTTCCCGCATCTGTATCTGGATTGTTTACTTCACTCTGTTCATATGCTGACTCAGTTTAAGGTGTACGGTCTGATTTATAAACCTAAAATCTAACGGTGTAGAAATATCCTAGCTAACCTATAAATAGGCTATCTCATTGTTTTCCAACAAACAAGTATTCTTCATTCTTCCTCCTGAAAGCTATTTCTGATTAAAAATAAGAAGATGATGAGTTGCTACCTAAACGTAGATCAAAGATATAATTCTTGCCTTTCTACAACAATTATTCTAAAGAGACATTTTTTGGCTTTTAATTAAACCACTGTGAGTTCTAGTTAATTTTAGACTTGATAATTAAAAAGTATTCTAAAAGTAAATATATTGAACCTGAAATTATATAGTTTATATGCTATTATTTTACTATCAGTTATCTATTTAGTTTTCAATTGTTTCACAATTACATGTGTATCCCTATTTTTGTCTTAGTTTTATTTACAATCGTATGCCTATTTATTTAATTTATGTATTTCTGATTTGAATCTACATTTTCTCCTTTTCATCTTTATTTTGCGTTATACCTAGGTCATCAAATGCCTAGGTTATTCACATTAGAATTGCATAAAATTGGGTAAAACTGGAATAACTTATAGTGACAGTGGAAAGGAGAATTAGACATATTGAAATGTGGAATGCAATGATTATATAATTGAGATAATATGCAAAACATTTTAATCTATATAGTTAAACTTAATTTAATCATTAAGTAGAAAATGTTGTGAGAATCAAATGTAATTATGTAAAATAGAAATTTAATATATATATATATATATATATGTATATATGCACATCTGAGAATGTGCTTTTTTTTTGGGAAGGGGTTGTACGCAGAATAACATTTATAGTAAATGTCATTTACAATCATGCTTATTAATGAAATCAAACCTGCTAAGTTAAACTTGTTAATTAATAAGATAAGAGGTCCCACATCTTACTGTTTATATCATGTTTTGAGACTCTTAAAATCCTAGTTTGGGGGCACAAGCCTTGGGGATGGCTTGTGTCAATCTTGCTGTGTTGTACCCGTATCAGTCAGTATCCCTGTTGGCATTATAGAGGGTAGCCTCGCACTAGGTAGGGGTCAGGGTGCGCTTTACTGATCTTGATTGTAAGAAATCTAAACTACACAATCGATTAGCTAGGATACGGGTAACACCTATTCTTAGGCTTGTGCCCCCAAACTTTAGGTGCTATCCTTGTGATTTTAAAGTAACACCTAATCGATCAGCATAAGGGTAACACCTAATCTTGTTATCACGTTATCTCATTTACTTCGTACTTGTTTATTTTACGGTAGTTTCGCGTTCAGCGTTGTTTATTTTTCTTGATACTTTCTATCTTATCCTTATGTTGAAGGTTAGTGGAAATCGCCAGACTTTATGTCTAACCTTTTTTGTTTTCCTTCTCTCTCTTCTTTCCCTATTCCTCCCCTCAGGGTTCTCAAAGTGGTCGTGGACATTAGCTGTGACTGTGATTCTATCTTTCTTGGACATGGATTGCTTTCCTTTCCATGTATTTCTTTGGTTTATTTATCTGTTTTTCTTATTACAACATATGAGGGATATTACTTATGGTTTTTTACTCTTATATTATTGAGAAAAATGTTTATAGTTTTGACATGGATGGTTCATTTGAAAATGTAATGCCATTTTTTGATTTGAAATAAGAAGTTGAAATTTTCTACTACGTTTTACATTCTGTCTTTTTTAATTAGTCACTATATTATTATTATCACGCTTCACGAAACTTAATGCATCCTCATATGGGTGACATCAAGAGACACGGGGTGTCACACCACTTCTTTGAATAGATGATTTATTTGATCAATTGGTCGGCGCCTCTACATTCTCTCGGTTTGATTTGGCTACCAGTTTCCAACAGTTATGCATAGCAGATGATAGCATTGATAAAATGGCATTCTAGACTCCTGATGGCTTCTGTGAGTGGTTGATTATGTGTTTTGTGATGACTAAAACATAACTTATTTCGTGGGCTTGATGAGTAGAGTACTTCAGAGATGCTCTAAATAAGTTTGTGGTGGTTTAGTGGATGATATCCTCGTCTTTTCAAGGAATGACGATGAGCATGCTTCGCATTTGGGATAGGTTCTTTGTACTGTTCAAATTCATTATTTAAAGGGAAAATTCTCTAAGTGTCATTTTTGATGGAAGGTGGTGTGTTTCCTAAGGAATATGGTCTCAAAGGATGAGTTAACAGTTAAACCCTCCAAAATAATGGTGGTACAGGTGTTAACGCCTAAAATTGTCGTCAACACCAAAGAGATCCAATTATTTGAAACTTTTTGCCTAGAGCGAAGAATTATAAGAAATGCAATAATAATGTATGGGAAAGTAAAGGACACGGTTATTTACAGTGGTTCGGCCCATCGGGGCCTACATCCACTCTGAAGGCTGTATTGATTTTATTCCATTACAACAAAGTACAACAAGGCTATACAAAGTACAACAAGGTTATACAAAGTACAACAAGGCTATTACAAGAAGCTGTAGTGATTAAAAATAACCTCCTAGTCCTTGTGATTGTTCTTCCTTGCTGGGCGAGAGCCGTCAAGGAGTCGTCGATGTTGTAGCATGGCTGAGTGAGGCGGAGTCGAGGCCAAGTATGTCGAGGCTGAGTGAGGCGGAGTCGAGGTCGAACGAGTCAAGGCCGAGTGAGGCGGAGTCGACGTCGAGTGAGGCGAGTCCGAGTGAGGCGGAGTCAAGGCCGAGGGCATCGAGGCAGAGTCGAGGCCGAGTGAGGCAAGGCCGAGTGAGGTGAGTTCGAGTGAGGCTGAGTCGAGTCCGAGTGAGGTGAGGTCGAGTGAGGCGGAGTCAAGGTCGAGTGATGCGAGTCCGAGTGAGGCGGAGTCGAGGTCGAGTGATGCGAGTTCGAGTGAGGCAGAGTCGAGGCCGAGGGCATCGCGGCGGAGTCGGGGCCGAGTGAGGCGAGGCCGAGTGAGGCAGAGTCAAGGCCGAGTGAGGGAGTCGAGGTTGAGTGAGGCGAGACCGAGTGAGGCGGAGTTGAGGCCGAGGGCATCGGGGCAGAGTCTAGGTCGAGTGAGAAGGAGTCGAGGCCGAGGGTGTCGAGGCCGAGTGTTTCGAGGCGGAGTCGAGGCCCATTGTCCGAAGGAGGCACAGTCGAGGCGGGGCGAGGCAGAGTCGAGCCTCGAGGTCCGCGGGAGGCAGAGTCGAGGCCAAAGGTGTCCGAGAGGTTGTTGGAGTCAAAAGGGTCAGAGAGGTGGTCAGAGGTAAACTGTAAGTACCTCGAAGGAGGTAAGTATCCCGGAAGGAGTCCGGAGCCATCTTCTTCCCCAATGGCCTTGCTTCCATTAATGGAGCTCTCAAGCTCTCAAGCGAACCCTCCTTGAAATGAATGAGGTAAGGGGTATTTATAGGAAGAGGTTAGGTGAGAGTAGGTATAAAGCACTAAGGGATAAAAAGGAGTGGGAAAAGGGATAAAAAGGAGTAGAGTTCGTGCCATGGAGTGATCAACCAAAATAGGTGATCAGCGTGTGCCGATCAGCTATTTTTAGGTGATCAACATGGCTAGGAGCTTGCTGGGGCCAGATTTTGTTATGTCATACACCAAGGTATATCCCTTTAGAAAATCTTGAACCTCGACCGAATTGAAGCCTAGGAACTCGAACCCTCCCTGGGTTTCGAACTTCAAACCCCGCGTTGGTTCGAACTCCGAACCCCGAGGGGTTTGAACTTCGAACCCGGTGTGGGTTCGAACTTCGAACCCTATGGGGTTCGAATTTCGTACCCCGAGGGGTACAAAATTCATACCCCGAGGGGAACGAGGAGTGTATAAAAATGAGGATAATGGGCATCACGACTAAGGCCTTTACCCTTACGGGGTTCGAGGTAATGGATTGGCGATGTTTTGGAGGAGCAGTGACGTCCTTGCTGGCACGATCCCTTCTCGACCTATTTCCTTTGCTTTATGGAGACACTCCCATCTTTAACCACATGCGATACATTGAGTAGAGCGTGTCTTGTGTACTTTTGGTAACCGGGCCAAAGGCCGGTGAACAACAGGATTGGAGGACTCCCACGAACGCGAACGAGGTGAGAAGTTTTCTTGGCTTAGCGGATTACTACTGGAAGTTCATTAAGGACATCACGCACTCGACTGACTAAGAAGAATTTGGACTAAGAATTTGGCTTTCTCTTAGGATATGAACTGTGATGTCTTCCAGAGATTGAAAAATTCTCTCACCAATGAACCAGATTTGACTTTCCTGACGGTTCTAAGATGGTTACATTTTTACTGATGCTTGCGAGACTGGTCCGGGCGCGGTATTAATGCAAAAACATAGGCTAGTGTGCTATGGTAGCAGGAAGCTAAGGGTTCATGAAAGGAATTACCCTACTCATGATTTGGAGTTTGCGACTATAGTATTCGCATTTAAGTCTTGGAGACGCTCCCTACTTGGCGAGAGGTTCGAGTTATTTACATAACACAAGTCACTTAAGTATTTATCTCTCAAAGGGATCTCAGTTTAAGGCAGCAAAGGTAGGTAGAGCTCTTAGCAACATATGATTTTGAAATTTCTTATAGCCCAGAAAAGTGGAATGTAGTGATTGATGATTTAAACAAACAGGGGGTGACATTGATTCCTTTATTCGTTGAGTTGCAGAGTTTGGAGTATATAGATGCATTCAACTTTCGACCATCCACGGATTTCACTCCAAAATTGCTAGCATCAGTGGAGGTGCAACATACTTTGGTAGACCAGAATGGGAAGAGGTGGAGAGAGAGGATCTCGAACTTTTGGACATCTTGGATAGATTAAGTAGAGGAAAGGTTTCAAGACACCTCCTCAGAATTACTATAGATTGTAGTGGCTAGCTTTGATGGGATGGTATATTAAATGTACCTCACATAGATGATTTTACGAGTATGGTACTTGCCGAGGCTCATCACTATCAGATGACTATCCATCTGGGTGGTGATAAGAGGTATCATGATATGAGGAGAGTCTTTTATTGGACCGACATAAAGAAGAGTGTGGCTGAGTATATGGTTAGATGTGTGACTTACTAAAGAGTCAAGGCAGAAAAAAGAAGTCCGATGGACTGCTTCAACCTTTGGATATACCATTGTGGAAATGGAAGAGCGTTTCTACAGATTTCATGGATGGGTGGCCTAGGTCGAGAAAGGGCAACATCGGTATTTAGTTCATCATGGACCGATTACTAAGAGCACCTATTTCATCTTGGTTAAGAGTAAGAGGATGGCTGCATGGTTGGTTTCTTTGTATATTCACGAGATAGCTAGACTCCATGGTATTCCTTTGAGCATTGTGAACGATAGAGGCCCAATTTTCTATAGCGAGTTTTGGGGGAGTCCGTAAGAGGCGTTGGGAATGCAACTTAGGTTGAGCACTTTGTATCACCCTCAGACGGATGGACTGACTGGGATGGTGAATAGAATTTTGGAAGACCTACCAAGGATGTGTATTTTGGAATTCTGAGGGATATGGGAGGATCATTTACCCCTCATGGAATTTGTGTAAAATAACAGCGTCCAGTCTAGCATTGGCATGGCATCCTTTGAGGTCGTGTATGGGCAACCTTGCAGATCCCTAGTATATTGGCAGGATTTGACTAACAGAATACTTCTCGGGTCAAAGATGATTAGAAGACCTCCGATAAGGTTGATTATATTAGGAGGACAATGAAAGCGGATAGATGAAGTCATATGCGGAAAAAAAGGATTGACCTAGTGCTTGCTATTGGGGATTTGGTTTTCAACAAAGTTTCATCATTGAGGAACAAAGTGAGGTTTGGTTTTGAAGGAAAGTTCGTGCTGAGTTTCCTTGGAGCATTCCCGATCATTAAGAGAGTAGGGAAGGTGGCATATAGGGTTTGACTACTAGAAAGGCTATCGGGTGTTCATGACGTATTCCATGTATCGCACTTACGAAAGTTCCTACATGATTCAATAGTGGTGGTAGAGCCTAGAACATTAGAGGACGTGGATATCGAGCGGGAGACATCCATTTGGTGAGCACCTTTGCGTACCTTTGATTTTGAGACCAAGAAGATGAGTAATAAGGAGGTGAGGCTTGTAAAGGTGCAGTGGGGAAACAAATAGCGAGGCTGCTTGGGAACCAGGAAAGAAGATGCATATTTCTTATCCTTATCGTTTTGACTGTACGCTCCGACCTTTTACCATCTTTAATTCTTAGGTTCTACCTTTCAAATTCCTTTGAAACTGATTCGAGGAGAAACTTATAGATGATAGGATATGTGTAACGCCCCGAATTTCAGTTAACACTGATATTCACTAATTACAGAATTAATAGTCTCAGATGTGAGAATCAGGGGAAACGGGTTACGTCATTGTGTTCGTCTCGGAAAAATACGCGAATTAGAGTCCGAAATTTTGTAAATCGGAGTCCGTATGACCCGGTTAAGGCCCAAAGAAGTTTTCGGGAAATTTGAATTTCGAAACATGCAGAAATGGGGGCCAGGCGGGAAAACTCCCGCCCAGCCAAGTCGACTTGGCTGTCGACAGGGCTGTCGACTTGCCTGTCGACATGCCTGCTGACTTGGCAGTCGACAGGGCTGTCGACTTGCCCTGTCGGCTGATTCAGGCCTGGGTGCACCTGGTTGAGTTTTGGGCTGGGTTGGAGGGCTTGGGACGAAATCTGACGGACCTAAACTAACCTAGGGTTAATCTAAGGGTCTAAAACACATCCTAATCCTATAAATAAGACCCTAAGCTAGCCCTAAATGATCATAATCCTATCCTCTAACTAAACTATGCCAAAATTTTCTATGATCATGGCCTCCACTCAAAACCCTAGCCTCCATCCTCTTTCTAAACTATTTCTATGAAGGCTTTCATGTTCATACAAGCATTTTTAAGTTGTATGAGTGATCATTAGCTTGCATTCATCATCAAGTTGCAAGCTTTATTTTCAAGGCTAGAGTTTTTGGGTGATTTTTGGCAAGGGTTTGCTTATTGGAGTTTAGTGGTGAGTTTCTATAGCCTTAATAATCAATTGTTAAATTGATTATGATAGGATATGATAAGATATGGCTATGTTTGTGGATCAATGTGTTTATGCAAGTTTAGTATAGTGTATGTTGTGTGTTTTGCGAGTTTTATGCTATATGTTATGCAAGTTTAATGCTATGTTTTATGATGCTCATTATGCAAAACACTATGTGGAACATTGATTCATATGTAACATGTTATGCAAGCTATATGTGAGATTATATGCAAGTTCATATGTAACATGTTATGCAAGCTAAATGTGAGATTATATGCAAGTTCATATGTAACATGTAATGCAAGTTATGTGCATGATTATATGCAAGTTCATATGTAACATGTTATGCAAGTTATGTGTTTGGTTATATGCAAGTTATGTGCATGATTATATGCAAGTTCATATGTAACATGTTATGCAAGTTATGTGTTTGGTTATATGCAAGTTATGTGCATGATTATATGCAAGTTCATATGTAACATGTTATGCAAGTTATGTGTTTGGTTATATGCAAGTTATGTGCATGATTATATGCAAGTTCATATGTAACATGTTATGCAAGTTATGTGTTTGGTTATATTCAAGTTAACATGTGACATGCTATGCAAGTTCACACCTTTGTATGACATAAGAATCATATGCAAGTTACCCCCTTTGTGACATATGTGCTTCATGCAAGTTTGGGTTAAATGCTAATTGGGTTTAATGTATGCTCATATATGCAAGTTGACACCTTTTAAACCCATGATAAAGTTATATGCTATGATTGGTTAAACCCATGGCATTTGTGATGAATCTTCCCTTTATTATGTCATGTTATGAGAACGAATTACGTGGGGAACGATGGGTTTAATATGCATGTTAATAAAATGGTGTGAAATGGGTATGCTTAAGCATAACATAAAGTGAATGGACATAATTGGGAATTTACCTATTAAGTTAGGTCTACCCATATTATGGAATTGGGAATTTACCTATTAAGTTAGGTCTACCCATATTATGGAATTGGGAATTTACCTATTGAGTTAGGTCTACCCATATTCTTGAAATTGGTAATTAATTAGGGATAATTAATACAAATTATGGGGGTGATTAATTAGGTGTAATTAATCGACTAAGACACGAGGTTGGACCCTTTTGTAGCATAAGACTGCCCGGAACCAACCGGCAAATCCAGCGGCTACAAATGATTGGCCCAATGTGAGAGGTCTTAGTCATAAACTAAATACGTGACAAGTGTAAAGACACGAGGTTAGACTCTGTTATGGTGTAAGGATGCCCGGAACCAACCGGCATATCCAGCTCCTATAAAAGACAATCTAATGTGAGAGGTCTTTACAAAGGTTACGATCTTAATTAATTAAGAAACACTTAACCAAATTAGCATGTAGAGGGGCATGAGGGGTTAAGTGGGTGCCTTGGGTGGCATGTAGTAACTAGTGGGGGTGCCTTGGTGGCATGAGGAAACTAGTGGGTTGCCTTGGGTGGCAATAGAAAATACGATTAGAATACTTAACCAAAGTGGAACATGTAATTAAACATGATTAAAGGGTTAAGTAAGTGCCTTGGGTGGCATGTGGGAATCAAGTAAGTGCCTTGGGTGGCATGCGGAAATCTAGTGGGTGCCTTAAGTGGCAATTGAAATATAATTAAATGACAAGCTTAAGTAGTAGCTTGTGGGGGCCTTAAGTGGCAATTGAAATATAATTAGATGACTTAACCAAACCTTAACATGTAAGGGGGCATGATTATAAAAGGGGTTAAGTGGGATGCACTAGATAAAATGACAAGCTTAAGTAGTAGCTTGTGGGGGCCCATTTCAACCAATATCCCAAACGTATCTTTGTGGGCTCGACCCAAGTCGAGGACGGGACACGCATATTGGGCTTGACTATAAGAGGCCAAAACGGGGTAGCGGTGGCAACGCGAGTCCAACGGGTTTCATATGCGTGTGTGGACCCGGGCTGGTAGGTAAGACGTTGTTGCATCGTGTAGATATAAGCCGTGCACCATTTGTTGTATCGGGTTGCCACTTTGGGGAGTGATACACCCCATTGTGGGGCCAGCACGGTTATCTACGGTAGGGAGCCGATCGCTTGGGAGTAATGGGTACACCTAGTGGAGATAGGGGCAGACGGCACCTATGTAGTCAGCTAGGGGTACAAGAAACTACTGGGTAAAATTACTAAGTACACTTAGTGGGATCAACCTTTAAGTAGGAATTACCCTTGGGTGGGTAGAACTGGTGTGGTGCAGTGTAGGAATTACCCTTGGGTGGGTAGATCTGGGGTGGTGCAATCTAGTAATTATCCTTGGGTGGATAAATGCGTCTTTTCGGTTATCTTAGTACATCCTGTGTTTAGTTGGCTACTTAGTTAGTCATTATCCCCAGAGGTACCGTACCTTGTTTATATCATACCCTAATTACTTTAATGATTGTATTGTTAAGGTTATAGGACTCGCTCAGACTTATGTCTGACCCCGTTGTTTTTATCTTTTTCCCAACCCTCAGGTTTTCAGAGTGGGCCTAGCACTAGCGGGCTTTGATCAGACTACTTTATTTATCTTTTGGAGCTTGGACCGTGGATGTAAAGCTCAGTTTATCTTTTCTATTATGGCTATTAAGTTATGTAGTGGGATTATGTACTTTTGTTTTATCAGGATGGATATTATGTACTTGACTCTTGTTTATGGTTTTGGTGTAACCAAACATGTTTTACTTTCCGCTGCAATGAAATGATGTTTTAAATTCTCAAGTATTACTTATATCTGTCTTGTTGTAATTTTTCTGTTCTATATTCACTTAAATTACTCCACTGATGTTATGGCATTCCCTTAGTGAGTGACCGTAGCGAGTGTGGGGTGTTACACGTGGTATCAGAGCTTAAGGTTACCAGAACAGATAAAATTTTTAGAAAAACTATTTTCTAAGAATATTTTTGAAAGGAGTATTTTCAAAAACATGTCTTTGAAGAGAAAAGTTTTTGAAAGAAAAGCATAATCCCCAATAGCCATATCTATATCTTTCAAATTCTCCGTTTTGAATCTCTTCCTCTCTCTCGTTTTGAGTTTCCCCTCCGCGTATAGAGGATCTTTCTAAGTTAGATAAGAATGGAAAACCACTTCAAGGGACTTAGACATTAGTCGGACTAGAAGTTGGTTCAAGAAGGAGGAGGACTTGTAGGTACCTATTGGATAGACGATGGGAGGAAGGCTAAAATAGTTGTTTGGTTAATGAAGGATGAAACCTCATTGGTGGGAGGTTACGAGTGGAAAATGGGAAGAAGAAGGCGAGTAGTTATCCTTTTGGAGGAATAGGACACCTTATTAGGATTGTCCAAAGAGGCAAGGGCAAGGTACGGAATCTTTTGGAGGGTAGTTGTATTCCCTCACGGCTAGTGTACCAGATGGGGATAAGACCGTCTAGGTTGGAATTTGGATTTCTTTATTATCCGGTTCGAACTTTATTTGACTCTGACGCATCGAGTTCGTTTATCTCATCGTTGTTAGTTGAGTCACTGCACTTAGACACCAGTTTAGTAGATGATCCCTTAGTTGTTTCAAACCCAATTGGGGGCTCCATGATGTGTTTGGGTTTGAAAGTTTCTATACTTAGCGTTGAGTTTAGATGTGATGCTTCTTGGGCTTCACGGGCTATGGGTTAGTTTTGGGCATGGACTGGTTATCCAGTAATGGTTCCGTTCTTGTTTGTGGAAGGAGAGTTGTTAGGCTTACGACCCGCTTGGGTAACACTCTCGAGATCTCTTGTAATCCCATGGAATCTGTTATGCTAAGTTATCTAGAATCGCTTGACACGTCGGTCTAGAGTTTGCGATCTGTTAGAGTGGTCCGGGAATACTCGGATGTGTTTGAAGAGGTGAAGGGCTTACCTCTGGAGCGGGAGATTGACTTCCGAATATACCTGGTAGACAATGCCAAACCAGTATCTTAGCCAGTGTGCCACATGGCTCCTCGTGAGAGGAGGGAACTCCATAAGCAAGTAGGCGATTTGCTTGAGAATGGGTTCATAAGACGAAGTATATTGGAGTGGGGTGCTCCAGTAGTTTTTGCCACGAAGGCGGATGGGTCCCTCAGACTTTGTGTAGGCTAAAGAGAACTAAATAAACTCACAAAGAAGAATAGACACCCATTGCCGAGGATTGATGATCCCTTTGATCAGTTAGTTGGCGCCTCAGTATTTTCGAAGTTGGACTTAGCCACGGGGTTTCGTCAGTTGAGAGTGGCTGAGGATAGTATAGAGAAGATTGCCTTTAGGACTCCGGATGGTTTTTATGAGTGGCTGGTGATGCCATTTGGTTTGACGAACGCCCCGCATACTTTATTGATTTGATGAGAAGGGTGTTCTGGGAGTACCTAAATAAGTTCGTGATGGTCTTTGTAAATGACATCTTGGTCTTTTCTAGGAGCGAAATAAGTTTTCGTATGTGCTCAATAGGTTGAGCAAAGCCAGTTATGGGATAAACGGTGGTTTTGGAGCAAGACTGGCGAGGACATCCAGAGTTGGACAAGGGCTTAATTATTTAGCCGTTTTTACTAGTATCATCTCACGTAGGTCGTCTGAATTCGAAGGAGGTATCCCTTGGGTGTTTGTCTGATATTGGTTTAGGCCTTTGGGGCTTGCATTTGGGGGATGTCGAGTTCGACTAGGGTGGTCTGCGTGAGAGATGGACAGTTGTGATGATTTTGGATGGGGTAATATCCTGGTTTTCTCTAAAAGAGGAGAAGAGCATGCCCTACATCTTAGGGAAGTGTTGGAGACTCTCCAAGCGCATAGTCTTAGGACAACAAAAGTGGATAGGATTCTTAGCATCCTATGAGTTTGAGATGGCGTATACCCATGGCAAGGGTAACGTGGTAGCGGACGCCTTAAGTAGAAAAAGGTTGTCCTCGAGTTCATGGTTCGTTGAACGACGGAGCTTAGAGTTTATTTCTATGTTTGACTTTAGATCTTCCGTTGACTTTGTACCCGGTTTGCTAGCCTCCTTGGAGGTTAGGCCTACTCTTTTGGGACAGATTGGCGGAGCACAGCGAGACAACCCACAGTTGGTTGAGTTAGTAGAGAAGCTCATAAGGAGGGGGGTCGTCCAGCCATTTGGGTAGGTACACCCTAGATGATAAGGGGTGGTTGCGTAGAGACGGTAGACTTTGTATACCGCAAGACGAGGGTTTGAGAAAGGCTATACTTGATGATGCACATCGGTCGAAGATGACCATTCATCCCGGTGGGGACAAGATGTACCAAGACATGAAGCGAGTTTTCTTTTGGGCCGGTATGAAGAAAGATGTGGCCGAGTATGTCGTTAGATGCTTGGTGTGCTAGCAAGTGAAAGCGGAGCAGAAGAAACCCGGTGGGTTGCTTCACCCATTGGAGGTTCCGCTATGGAAGTGGGATAGTGTCATGATGGATTACCGAGATCGAGGAAGGGTAATACGGGAATTTGGGTTGTGGTAGACAGACTTACTAAGAGTGCCCATTTCATACCCGTGAAGAGCAAGAGGACTGTTCCATGTCTAGCTTCAGTTTATATTCGAGAGATAGTTCGGTTGCATAGGAAACATGACGTATTCCATGTGTCACATTTGAGGAAGTGCCTACATGAGACCGCAGAGGCGGTAGAGCCGATCTTGCTTAAAGAAGTAAAGGTAGAGCATGATGTGATTATTCGACGAGCTCCTACCCGCATCCTTGGGTCAGAGATTAGGAAGTTGAGAAACAGAGAGGTTCGACTAGTCAAAGTGAAAAGGGGAGAAGGTGAGAGCAATGCTACTTGGGAGACAGAAGCGAAGATGCGTTCGTTATACCCATTCCTTTTTGAGGGTATGTCCTTTAAACGTCTCCTTTATCGTTTGTCTAGTGCTTATCTTATCTTTAGTATGTCCTCTCATTAGTACCTTTGGCCTTTAGATAGGGTAAACCTATGGTTGAAACATGTGTTTGAGACATGTTATGATTGATGGATGCATGTGGATGCAAGTGTTTGCTAGTGGTTTCTCGTGGATGCATATACACACACTCTAGACACTAGATCGGCTCAATCACTTCATATTGCATATTGCATATAATTGTGTGTAGGTAGCTATATTTATGGATGTATAATGGTTGTGTTATCATATGGATGATGCATTTTGGTGAATGATTGTGCACTCATGTAGATATAGTATGTGTCGATAGGGTTCTTTCGCATACATATTGGATGCATGGCACTATCACGGTTTGCATATGTTCATACATTAGATAGGGAACATATACACACACTTTTTGCATATGCTCATACATACGTAGAAATTGTTTTAAGGACAATGGATGCCCGTGTTTGATGGATTGAGTAGATGGTTGTTTGGATGGTAGGATATGCATTCTCCTTAACTTGGAGATTTCGGGGACGAAATCCTTTAAGGAGGGGAGAATGTAACACCCCGAATTTCAGTTAACACTGATATTCACTAATTACAGAATTAATAGTCTTAGATGTGAGAATCAGGGGAAACGGGTTATGTCATTGTGTTCGTCTCGGAAAAATACGCGAATTAGAGTCCGAAATTTTGTAAATCGGAGTCCGTATGACCCGGTTAAGGCCCAAAGAAGTTTTCGGGAAATTTGAATTTCGAAACATGCAGAAATGGGGGCCAAGCGGGAAAACTCCCGCCCAGCCAAGTCGACTTGGCTGTCGACAGGGCTGTCGACTTGCCTGTCGACATGCCTATCGACTTGGCAGTCGACAGGGCTGTCGACTTGCCCTGTCGGCTGATTCTGGCCTGGGTGCACCTGGTTGAGTTTTGGGCTGGGTTGGAGGGCTTGGGACGAAATCTGACGGACCTAAACTAACCTAGGGTTAATCTAAGGGTCTAAAACACATCCTAATCCTATAAATAAGACCCTAAGCTAGCCCTAAATGATCATAATCCTATCCTCTAACTAAACTATGCCAAAATTTTCTATGATCATGGCCTCCACTCAAAACCCTAGCCTCCATCCTCTTTCTAAACTATTTCTATGAAGGCTTTCATGTTCATACAAGCATTTTTAAGTTGTATGAGTGATCATTAGCTTGCATTCATCATCAAGTTGCAAGCTTTATTTTCAAGGCTAGAGTTTTCGGGTGATTTTTGGCAAGGGTTTGCTTATTGGAGTTTAGTGGTGAGTTTCTATAGCCTTAATAATCAATTGTTAAATTGATTATGATAGGATATGATAAGATATGGCTATGTTTGTGGATCAATGTGTTTATGCAAGTTTAGTATAGTGTATGTTGTGTGTTTTGCGAGTTTTATGCTATATGTTATGTAATTTTAATGCTATGTTTTACGATGCTCATTATGCAAAACACTATGTTGAACGTTGATTCATATGTAACATGTTATGCAAGCTATATGTGAGATTATATGCAAGTTCATATGTAACATGTTATGCAAGCTATATGTGAGATTATATGCAAGTTCATATGTAACATGTAATGCAAGTTATGTGCATGATTATATGCAAGTTCATATGTAACATGTTATGCAAGTTATGTGTTTGGTTATATGCAAGTTATGTGCATGATTATATGCAAGTTCATATGTAACATGTTATGCAAGTTATGTGTTTGGTTATATGCAAGTTATGTGCATGATTATATGCAAGTTCATATGTAACATGTTATGCAAGTTATGTGTTTGGTTATATGCAAGTTATGTGCATGATTATATGCAAGTTCATATGTAACATGTTATGCAAGTTATGTGTTTGGTTATATGCAAGTTAACATGTGACATGCTATGCAAGTTCACACCTTTGTATGACATAAGAATCATATGCAAGTTACCCCCTTTGTGACATATGTGCTTCATGCAAGTTTGGGTTAAATGCTAATTGGGTTTAATGTATGCTCATATATGCAAGTTGACACCTTTTAAACCCATGATAAAGTTATATGCTATGATTGGTTAAACCCATGGCATTTGTGATGAATCTTCCCTTTATTATGTCATGTTATGAGAACGAATTACGTGGGGAACGATGGGGTTAATATGCATGTTAATAAAATGGTGTGAAATGGGTATGCTTAAGCATAACATAAAGTGAATGGACATAATTGGGAATTTACCTATTAAGTTAGGTCTACCCATATTATGGAATTGGGAATTTACCTATTAAGTTAGGTCTACCCATATTATGGAATTGGGAATTTACCTATTGAGTTAGGTCTACCCATATTCTTGAAATTGGTAATTAATTAGGGATAATTAATACAAATTATGGGGGTGATTAATTAGGTGTAATTAATCGACTAAGACACGAGGTTGGACCCTTTTGTAGCATAAGACTGCCCGGAACCAACCGACAAATCCAGCGGCTACAAATGATTGGCCCAATGTGAGAGGTCTTAGTCATAAACTAAATACGTGACATGTGTAAAGACACGAGGTTAGACTCTGTTATGGTGTAAGGCTGCCCGGAACCAACCGGCATATCCAGCTCATATAAAAGACAGTCTAATGTGAGAGGTCTTTACAAAGGTTACGATCTTAATTAATTAAGAAACACTTAACCAAATTAGCATGTAGAGGGGCATGAGGGGTTAAGTGGGTGCCTTGGGTGGCATGTAGTAACTAGTGGGGGTGCCTTGGTGGCATGAGGAAACTAGTGGGTTGCCTTGGGTGGCAATAGAAAATACGATTAGAATACTTAACCAAAGTGGAACATGTAATTAAACATGATTAAAGGGTTAAGTAAGTGCCTTGGGTGGCATGTGGGAATCAAGTAAGTGCCTTGGGTGGCATGCGGAAATCTAGTGGGTGCCTTAAGTGGCAATTGAAATATAATTAAATGACAAGCTTAAGTAGTAGCTTGTGGGGGCCTTAAGTGGCAATTGAAATATAATTAGATGACTTAACCAAACCTTAACATGTAAGGGGGCATGATTATAAAAGGGGTTAAGTGGGATGCACTAGATAAAATGACAAGCTTAAGTAGTAGCTTGTGGGGGCCCATTTCAACCAATATCCCAAACGTATCTTTGTGGGCTCGACCCAAGTCGAGGACGGGACACGCATATTGGGCTTGACTATAAGAGGCCAAAACGGGGTAGCGGTGGCAACGCGAGTCCAACGGGTTTCATATGCGTGTGTGGACCCGGGCTGGTAGGTAAGACGTTGTTGCATCGTGTAGATATAAGTCGTGCACCATTTGTTGTATCGGGTTGCCACTTTGGGGAGTGATACACCCGATTGTGGGGCCAGCACGGGTATCTACGGTAGGGAGCCGATCGCTTGGGAGTAGTGGGTACACCTAGTGGAGATAGGGGCAGACATCACCTATGTAGTCAGCTAGGGGTACAAGAAACTACTGGGTAAAATTACTAAGTACACTTAGTGGGATCAACCTTTAAGTAGGAATTACCCTTGGGTGGGTAGAACTGGTGTGGTGCAGTGTAGGAATTACCCTTGGGTGGGTAGATCTGGGGTGGTGCAATCTAGTAATTATCCTTGGGTGGATAAATGCGTCTTTTCGGTTATCTTAGTACATCCTGTGTTTAGTTGGCTACTTAGTGTAGTCATTATCCCCAGAGGTACCGTACCTTGTTTATATCATACCCTGATTACTTTAATGATTGTATTGTTAAGGTTATAGGACTCGCTCAGACTTATGTCTGACCCCGTTGTTTTTATCTTTTTCCCAACCCTCAGGTTTTCAGAGTGGGCCTAGCACTAGCGGGCTTTGATCAGACTGCTTTATCTATCTTTTGGAGCTTGGACCGTGGATGTAAAGCTCAGTTTATCTTTTCTATTATGGCTATTAAGTTATGTAGTGGGATTATGTACTTTTGTTTTATCAGGATGGATATTATGTACTTGACTCTTGTTTATGGTTTTGGTGTAACCAAACATGTTTTACTTTCCGCTGCAATGAAATGATGTTTTAAATTCTCAAGTATTACTTATATCTGTCTTGTTGTAATTTTTCTGTTCTATATTCACTTAAAATACTCCACCGATGTTATGGCATTCCCTTAGCGAGTGAACGTAGCGGGTGTGGGGTGTTACAATATGCTTGAAACATGTCATCAATACAAGTTATGTTTGTTGTTTGCAAATTGATGCAAGTGTTTGTAAGTGTATGCATATACACACACTAGGCACTATGATCGGTTGAATAGGACACTTGCATAGGCATATGGATGTGTGTGCATTTTATTTATTTCTATGGTTGTAATATATGGATGTCATCATATGGTTGCTGCATACGGATGATGTTTGATACACGCATATAGAATTATCTGTTATCTCGAGGATTTTTGCATACATATGGATGCTTAACATAAATATAATTGCATAAAAAAGCGATCAACTGAATCGGTAGACCGCCTAATATTTCGCATTATTTAGGAGCATATACACTACAATGTTGGATAAGTACATAAATTTTGTTCGATAAATTAAGGATAATGTTTTACCAGTGGATAATGGATGTAGAAAAACACTTATATTATTCTTCTACCTTATAGATTTCGAGGACAAAATCCTTTAAGGAGGGGAGAATGTACCAACACAAATTTTAAGAAACAGTAAATTAATTGATCAATTAATTAAATAATGAGTTGAAAATTTATTTGAATTGGAAAAGGGGTTCACGCAATTGAGCCCGCTATGATTTTCTAGATCAGATAAAAGTTTAGTCTGCATAAAATGGACTTAAAACAAAGAAAATATGTTGAATAGAAGTTTGAAATTATAATTCAAAATTTGAATTAAATAAGATGAATTAATATAATTAATAATTCTTAAATCAACTGAGAACTGGGACGAGATAGTCCCAAACCAGTCGACCTAGGCCATAGATGGATCGCCCCCTGTATCGAACCTCCTAGGTGATGGGTCGACCCAGGTTATTGTCAGGCACGATTTCATGCCTAGTAAAGAAACAAAGATTTATCTGGAGACTTTGAGATTTTATTTGATTTTGACTCTTGAGATTTTAAATCAAAAACCTAAGGGCCTAGAATTCCCTACCTTCACTATGAATAAGCCTCCAGCCCCTCCTCATTCCACACAACTCCTTTCTTTATTTCAATGCCTCCTGCACACCTATTTCTCATTCAAATAAAAGTAGGGTTTTAGAATAAAATTTGTTTATACACAAATTCAGGGAAGAAAAATTTGTTTTACACAAATTCAAGGGAGAGGGTTATTTATTTTGGAGATTTTTATAGGAGTCATTGGAAAAACTAATTCTGTTGAAATTACCATGATTATTTGGTTTTTTAATTTGTTAAAGAGAAATAAGTACAATAGTAGTTTTGAGAAAATTTCAAATCTAAATTATTCCCAGTCTAATTACAGATTATTTACAGTTTGGTTTTAGATTTAGTTTGTCCCTATTTTTCATTTTTGTAAATCCTTCTGTTCATTTCTACAATTTCTATTGAGATTGCTACAAGCTGATACGTTCAGACCTCTTTCCCATGTTCTTTTTATATTTTTGCAGTTTGTTTGAGTTAAGCCTAAATATGCCAAAATGACATATAAATACGATTGAATTAGGTATGAATTAGTATGCCTAATAACCTATGATGGATTATTATTCATTTTCTTTTATTCTACGCTTGGATTATAGTTAAATTAATTGGATTGAAATAATAAAGTTGAGGCTAAATTGGATATGTTGAAAATTGCAATCAAACAGAGAATTACTGGATAAAATTTGATTTGGACTGTATAAATGTCTATTGAACAGATTATGACAAAAATTAGACTACAATCAGTAAATTGCATAAATATGATAATTTGAAATCATAATAAACACGTATGGTATATTTGCAATTTTGATATGACTATAGATGATCGAAAAGGTAGTTAGGCTTAATATGTACATATTGATTTATAGTGGTTGGGTTAATTTTGAGTCTAAAAATTATAGTGTTAGGCTTTAATATGTATATATTTATTTACAATGTGTGGGTAAATTACGAGCCTAAAAGTTTAGCCTTAGGTTTTAAAATGGAAATATTGATTTACAGTGTGTGAGTAAATCACGGGCCTAATAAAATTTATGTTGGTGCCAAATCAAGTGTTGACGATTTGAGCCAAGTTTGTCATTGGCTGGGATCCATTCCATGTGGCATACCCTTTTTATCACTTTCGGTCTAAATTAAGAGGCAAGTGCATACACCATGTTGTGTTGCAGATGTAAGTTGGTCCAAGTATAAGTGGGCACGGGTGCATTCTAGTGGTTCATTGTGCATGACATTGGTTAGATTAGGAAAAATATGGTAAGATTTCAAATTTCATAATTTATTGAGTGAGTATGTAAGCGAACGAAATATAAACGTGTATCGTGAAATTCAACTGAAATTAAATGATAACGTAATAAAAAAAATAAAATCAATGTTCAAATGGACTCTAAATTAGATGAGACTAGTTTCATTGGATCTGTAATTATGAAAGATAGTAGGGTTCAAAATTTCATATCGGTCGGATTTACCGTTTGGTCGTATGAGTAATAAACACACAAAAAGATTGAAATAATCTTTCACCTTTAAACAAGTCCAAAATGACTAGTGTTTTCTATGACTTGTTTTCCATCCTCATCTCCTTTGTGTGCTTTCTGCTCTCTCTCCCCCCATGCGGACAACTCATCGATCCAAGCCTCTCTCCCTTTTATAGAATCCAAGCTTCCTTCTCTCCTTTTCCCATCTTGTTCCCTACTTTCTTCCTTAGCTTTCCTCTCTTCTTTCTTGATCCAAGCCTCAACCACCACCAAGTTCCTCCACGCCTAGCTGCTTTGTGCCTTCTGACTACCTCTCCTCTAGCGCGGACCTCACTTCAGCCCTCTTCCCAAGCCGTGGCCCTACCACCCCTTAAAACCCTAAATTACTCCTTAAAAACCTAAATTACCACTTCCTTCCTTAAATTAGTCCAAATCCACACCTTCTTAGCCCCCACACGACCCACGCATGACCCCATACTGCCCCACCTCCGACCAGTCAGCAAACCTCGGGTCCCACAGCTCAAGGTCGAACTCTCTAGCCCCGAAACCTTACACCGTTTGCTCCTAAAACCCAAATATAACCACATTAGTTCGTCTGTGAGTTTAAATACCCTACAGCATCGAAACTCTGCCAATTTCATTTCTAGAAATACCCAATGACACTGGGAGGCTGCTGAAGTCGTCTAGGAATGTTAGGATATCTTCCAATTAAAGGTTGAGGGAGTGGAAACCTAGGTGAGAAACTATAAGTCAAAAAGGGCTAGTTAAACATTAACTATTGTTTGTGATCTTATATGAGTTATATTATGACATGTGATTGATGATATAAGTTCACAATAGGGTTTATTGATGTTTAGTATGATAAAAATATGTTTTTTAAGTGAAGTACTGATAGTTACTTGAGTTTAGGACTCTTAAAACTATGATGTGGACATTTGGATTAAGTTGAACTTTTAATGATCATTGAACTGAGAATTAACTAAGTGTTGGTTAATGGATATTGAAGCGAACCTAATTGGGTACTTGAATGATGATTGATTAGACATTGATGGCTGACATTGATTGATATTGCAGTTAATCATTTGATTGACAAGCCCATATAAGCGTTAATGATTTAATGCTTATATGGTGCATACCACGATATAAGTGGATGGATGTTATTACGATTGTTGATATAGTGTTATGTGATACACTGGTTAACTATAACCAATAAACGTGATTTTTGGTTCATTGGTTAAGTCACAATTTAATAAAATTATTTAATGAATATTTTATTAATATAATAATAGGTGAAAAACAAAGTTTGAATTTGACATCCGATTTTGATGGACACAAAGTTTATTTTGTTATGATGAATATTCATAAAAGAAAAAAATAGATTTGAAATAATTTTCAAGTGGTTAAGGCTTGTTCATGTTTTTATTTTAAAATGAATATTAATGGGTAAAAGTGAAGTTCGGTTAGTGTATATAGGAAAGGATTTAAGAAGATTTTCTTTAAAAAACCGTCTTATTTATATTTACAACGGATGTCAAGAAAATATGGATTCAAAATAATGAAGTTCGAAAAATATTATTATTTTAATGATTTAAATAATATAATAATACATGAATGTCAAAATAATTGAATTCGAAGTCAAAAATTAAAAATATCGATTCCAAAAATTATTATTTGTTTTTTATACAATAAATAAACTATTTTTGAAGCTATTCGACATAGTTTATAATATACATCGAATATGGTCAGAATAGAACTCGTCCCACAGCGGTAGTTCGCGAAATTCGACCTGTAAATTCAAACTGATGTACCGGGAAATCCGACCATCGGATTTTCCCAAAATAAGAATAATTGAGTTTGCAATGTAAAGGTCTTACAAATGAGAAGTAAAGTTTTAAAAACTATTCGTTGGATTTTGAGAAAAGTCCAAATCAAATTTGGATAAAAACAGCTTTGGAACCATTAAACGACTTGATATTGAGATTTGTGAAAATGAATTATTTTATATGAATAAAAATAGGGAAAAATCACTATAAATTATAATAAATGATTTGAAAGAGGTTTGAACTAAATACATATGGTTTTGAACGATAAAAACTGGTTAAGTGGAAATTTTCTATATTTGCAACACCTTTTATAACAAGGTTTGAGAAACGTTTAGAGATAAGGATTTTTAATTCGTAAATCAAATCTAATCCTCGGTAAACCTTTTTATAAGGTTAAAAAAAGTGTAAAGATGATTTTGGAAGCCTAACAGCTGAACCAAGTTTAAAAATAAATTTTAAATCTTATGAAATGATTTCAATTAAAGGAGACATAAATTGTGGGTTGATAATCCTACAAGGATTTTGTTTTGACGCTAATTATTTCGAAAGTACCGGAACCCATTTCGAATGATTATACGACGAGTTAAAAGTTGAAGGTGGTTGAAAATCGGAAATCTTCACAATAAATGGACTTCTTGCTAATGCCATGGATAACTCCCATTATAAGTTAGAGTGGAAGTATTCCGGGCGTACTTTTTTATTGTCCCGATATGCAAGGGTCTCTCTTCTTAACTGGACAAGGAATAAGGTGCCTTTGGTTTCATGCAGACCCGAAATGAACTTGTAAATGGATGTGTGTCTGATGTTGTATTTTACAACATAACCGATTGTTTCCTATTGATGTTATATCAGTTGATGGCATAGAATTTTATCTCTTAGCTTAACATCCTCATTTGAGACTTATGAACTCAAGGGGTTATACATTCATAGACACTGATTATATGTTGTTAATTGACAATGTGGCATGCCGAGTGTTGTTGGCAGATAAATCAAAGCTTTAGTGGAAAAAGCAAAGCTTTGTGGTACGTTGACTCAAGGGACTCACACCCCGGAATGAGCCAAAAACAGGATAATGGACGACTAAGATAAGGACATGCGTTCCCTTCTAGCTGAACGGTAATGCCATGGTATGGGGCCCAGGAAATTTACTTATGTGGATGATGGAATCAAGGCGCCTTGGATGATGGTAAAAAGAGACTAGGACAATGGTCAAATATGCCCGAGGGGACAATATGTTCAGGTAAGATTCCAATCAGCCCGTTAGTGCTGACTGGCTCAGTAGCTTCGAAGGATCACATGTGTTTGAATCCTGGACATCTTTCTAGGGATGATATGAATGGGTAAGGAAGATTCTTTGCATTGGTTAAAGATGGAATTCAATTTACAATATGTAACAACCCAAATTCTGATAGACCGATTTTTTCTTCTTTCAAAATTCCAATTTATCAAAACTCGGATTGGTTTGCTCTGGTATCCTGCAGAAAAGACAAAGACATAAAACATGTCAGAGCTCAGTAAATATCTCATAGCGGAATGAATATAATATAATATAATCAAAGTATAGCCTTACTGTATTAATAATACTGCCTAACTAATAACCAAAGCTATAATTTCTCTACCACAAATCTAACCTGCGAGTACGTTATGAGGATGGGGTCAGAACACAAGTTCTATTGACTGGATTTAAATTATTCACTTTGGATAATCCTACTTATACCATTCAATCATATTCTCTTATTTATTAGGTTACTTGGGTTAATCGGCACTTAAGGCTTACACACGTCGTACCCATTCACTTTCCAGTGGATTAACCTAATATGGTATATATGTAGCTACTCCCCTCCCCCCCCCCTCCCCGAATATTAAGGTACACCCGATGGTATCCCACTCGCACGGTCTCCACCGTAACACCATCGAAATATACGTAGTCCCACATCCTACGTCGTAGTGACGTACAGATCTCTATATAACAATGTTATGCTCTGCATATATCTATCATTATTATGCTATGTAAGCATACGAACTGCCACCTTCAATCAAATCAGATTACATACTAGAGTAATGCCCTCAAGTCTATGATACACCACCCTGAGCCGACATGCATATATCCAGACTGTCCACATACGTATCGTCAATTGTAGCTTGATGCCATAGCCGCACGTCCTCTAATGTGCACTGAGTTCCGTGGCAGGGCAATACAAGAAATACGGAACCCGGTCGGGAGCTTTCCCATAACTGTATAGGCCCATCTTTAAGAGCCTCTACATGCAGATAATCCTAGGGTCTGTTTTCACGGTGGCTATGGCCCCACCCCGACCCCTCCCTCAACTAGTAAAGACTACAATAGCTAAATGACTGCTCCTAAAGAAAACAATCTAAACATCCGTTTGGCGTCTTCCCTCCGCCACCGTACCCCGAAAGTGAAGGGTGAATGGTCTACTTGTTTTAGATCTAGTCTTTCTGCATCCCACTGGCTACCGATGACGGGTATTCGACGATCTACTATCCTTGTTTGTCGTGACCCTTCGTCTCCTCGTTGAGGCAACCACCGAATCACCCTAGTGTCACTACGTCACAGCATTCTGACTGCATAGCTACTTCTGCAGTCAAGTCCCACCCACCTAGTAGTTACACGCAGACCCAACCTCTGTGAGCACAACTTAAACACCTACCATTGCATATATGACTACTAGGAGCACCTTATGTATATTAGGAAGCCGCATGCTTCCCCTTCCAAACCTTCGGAGCCAACAGAATAATCAAATGAATGTTTGCTCCCCTCGTGCCTTTTAACACTGCGATGATCTACTCCATTTGGTTATTCACCATCAAATGTGCGGATTGGTCCAAGCGCCTCACTTTAATATGTTGTTACACCCTATGTCTAAACATTCTTTTATGCGCTTGCCTTACCTCATCAGGTTTTCATTTAACTTGGTTATTCCCATAATGAATTCTTAATCAAGTTACCAAGTTCCTCTTGCTTATTAATTTCAGTTATATAACTTAACCCATTAAGTTTATTAGTAAGCCCACAACATGTTATTCTCCATATTGTGGCCCGAGGTTTGTAATCCACAATCCCTTTTATATTCTTGTTTGATTTCAAGTTTACAATAACATGTTCTACTTAATATGTTATTAAGTATACCTCAATTAACATGTTTTCCAATTAACATGTCACTTACCATTAACGATTAAATATAAATTATTTCATAAGTTTTCCTCATTCTTTCTCATTTAATCATAATCCCATTTTACATCGTTACTGCAACTAATCGTTGTTTACCTATTAACTTAGTTCTTTAAACTAAGGCCCTTTAATAAGTTTCTCTACCCATTTATTATAACCTAAGTTATAATTTCCTCTTGTCCCTAGGACAAGTCAAAACATGTTATTCTTATCAGTGGGTTTCAGACTTCCAATTTTGCAGATTACTTAATTTATAATTAAGTACAACTTCTTATATTCCAAATATTTTTCGCCTTTTCTCAAGTGGATTCCGGTTTTCCCCGTTTACTGATTACTTAATTTTACAATTAAGTGTCCCTTATCTCATTTCACCAGTTACCTCATTTCCTTACTAGTTTATTATAACCTAAGTTATAATCTTCACTTGTCCATAGGACAAGTCTACCTATTATACAACATTTTCATTAATGTTATTTATTTATAATAGGTGATTATCATTCCCTATTTAAACCTTTTTCTTTTATTGTTGTATTCCAGTGTTCTCCATTCGCTGTAATATATGCTCCTTATTTTAATTAAGGAAAACACCTTATCAGTTTGAAGTATAGAAGGAATCAGTGATTTATTTTCATAACGTATTCTGATCTAAATTTGTAACACCTCGTATTTTCTGAGAATATTAAAATAACAAATTAAAGGATACTTAATTTTTAAAAGAAGAACTAAGGAAAACAGGCTGCGCCATTGCGTTTGCCTCAGAATTCTACTTGGGATAGAGTCCGAGTTTGCGTAAATTTGACATCGTATGAGGAAGTTATGAAGTTCGGAAAATTTACGGATTAAGTAGAATTAGATTAAATAATAATTAGTTAAAAAACAGGTTCAAACAACAAATTCGGCCAAAAGTAGGTTAGCGGAAAATTTCCTGCTTAGGGGTGTCGACCTCCTCCAGGGGGTGTCGACCCACTCTAGGGGGTGTCAACAGGGGTGTCGACCACCTGCCAGATCTAAGCAGATTCGTATTTCTGGTTCTGGACTGATTAGTGGCCTGGTCCGTGGCTCCTATGCTATATAAAGGACCCTATACCTATTGTTTTTCCACACAAATTCGTGGCCTCTCCATGCTGCTCAAATCTAAATTAAAATAAGTCCTTCTTCTTCTTCAATTCTGATTAGGATTAAAAGAGAATAGATCTAAAACTGCAACACCTATTTCTTTTAAAGCCAACCATGGTGAGTTCATGTTAATTTTAGGTCTGAAATTTAATTGTAATCCTGGCATGTTAATAAACCTGAATCTGAGACTATGCCTAATTTTGTTCATCAGATCTATTTTTATATGCCTATTTCTGCCATTACATGCTTGATTTGTTACTCTCTTCTCTCCCTCTTCTTCCCTTTTTATTATATAGCCAGGCTACCTTCGAGCCTGGGCCTAAAGCTGAAATATGGGAACGCGCAAAATTGGGAATCATTGGGAAAGGTAAATTTGGGGCATAAAGTGTATTGAACATATGACTTGGAAGTTGGGGTCATAACACATGTTGTAATTTAATACCTAAATTTGGGGCATGAAGCGTATTGAACATATGACTTGGAAGTTGGGGTCATAACACATGTTGTAATTTAAGACCTAAATTTGGGGCATACTATATATGATGATTTATTACTTGGAAGAAAGGGATTATTGTGCGTAATGATATATGACTTGGGATCCTATAATGAAATAGGAATAACTGTTAAATATGAACCCGCCTAAATTGAGATTTTGGGTAATTGGCATACACCATAATCAAAGATTATAATTTGGCATAACTTGTATTATGAATCATGGCCGGGGTTTTGGGGGCACAATCTGTGTTGTATAAAATTGAAAAAAACTTAGGCAAATATTATATTGTGAATTAGGACCGTAGTTTGGGTATGTAAATCTGTAAGCTCAATCTAAGATAGAACATGATAATGGAACTTTAAGTAACCTGCTATAACTTACGGAGATGTTTAATCTGTTAAATTGACTAATCTGCTGAAATTTGTTGAAACTGAATAGTGTAATTGAAAAGCTTGCGATAAACATGAATAATTGTTTACGAATGAATATGCCTAAAACAGAACCGGGCCTAGGCACGAGGTTAGATTGCACTTGTTGTATAAGTCTGCCCGGAACCGCCCGACATATCCAGCAACCAAAAGTGGTGAATCTAATGTGAGGGGCCTAGTGCGTACATATGAAAAAGGACTCAGACACGAGGTTAGATTATACTTATGGTAGAAGTCTGCCAGGAACCGGCCGGCATATCCAACATCCACAGGTGGTAAGTCTAATGTGAGAGGTCTGGTGCATTAACCAGAAATGATAATAATTTGTCAACTTGGAATACTTAATGTAACACCCCGTATTTTCTAAGAATATTAAAATAACAAATTAAAGAATAATTAGTTTGAAAAAAAAAGGAATGAGAAAAGAATAATGGTTAATTATGAAGAAGTTATTAAGTCTTGAAGTTTGTATGCATATGAGATATATATATATATATATATATATATAAAATAAATAAATAAATATGCAAAAAGAAGTTCAAAGCAGCGAATTGGGAGGGGGAATAACCGAACCGGCCCATTTTTGAGGTCGATCCGAGCCCCGCTGGGTCGACTAAGGGTTAATCCAGGGTGTTTGGCTGTCAACCCGTGGGCCGATTCGCTCAAATGCAGATTTTTCATTTGATTGGTTCTCATGGTTCAGGGTTAATCTAATGGTCCTAAATAACTTCCTACACCTATATATACATCCCTAACCTAAACCTAAATCTCTTACACAATTCTCTAGCCTCCATTGCTCTCTTCTTCTCTAAAAAAATAAATCAATGGCGTCTCTACTCTGCTGAAACCTAAGCTAGCACTTGTGCTTCTTCTTCCTCCAATTCTGATTAGGATTAAAAGAGAACAACTACAACACCTTTTTCTTTTAAAATCCAACCAAGGCAAGTACAATTATTTTCCGGTATAAAATTCAATTATGATCCTAGCATGATAATGAATCTGAGTCTGAGGTAATGTCTTTTTCTGTTTATCAGATCTGTTCTTCTGCTTTATTGTTATTATTCTGTTTGTTTTGTATTTCTTCCTTCTTTCTTTCTTTTTGTTTGATAGCCAGGCTACCACGAGCCTGAGACAAATCACATAAGAGATGAATGTATAAACGCTAAATTTTGGGAAGAATATTGAATGAAGCATATTTGGGCATAATTGATTTGTAACTAATTTGAGGACACAATGCATGTTGTAATTCTAGACATAAATTTGAGGCATACTGCATAAGATGACCTATGACTTGGAAGAAGAGGATTATTGTGACTTAAAACATAAAATAGGTTACAACTTAGAAACATAAATCTGAGGCATATAATTGAACATAGTTTTGAGGTATAAAGAATATTGGACATATGACATGGGATTTGGGGCATAAAATTTAACTGGGAACATGAAACTGATTTGGATGCATAGTACAAGTTGTAATTCAAGATCTAGATCTGGACGTACTACACATATTATAGTCTGTAATTTGAAAAAAATATAACTAATTTGTATATGACTTAGGTGTAAAAATCTATATTAAGATTTGATAACTACTAAGTGTGAATACACATAAATGGGGATTTTTGGATATGTAGCATGCATTGTAATTAATGGTTATATTTGGAGTAATTTATGTGTGAATCACGATTGGGATTTTTGAGCATATTCTGTACTATGCAAATTTAACTAAAATTTGGGTATATGTCATATTATGAATCATGACCATGATTTAGGCATGTGAATTTAGGCCTAATTTATAATTAGGCAAAAATTGTCAATGAAACCTTAAGGAATGTTTTAGATCTGCTAAATCTGTTTAATCTATTGAATTGCCTAATCTTCTAAATCTATTATCTGTTTAATCTGTTGAATTGCCTAAACTGCTAAATATGTTGAAACATCAAATCTTCTCATTACGTTAAACTGCCTAATCTGCTAAATCTGTTGTGTTGCCTAATCTGTTAAATCTGTTGAAAAGTTGAATAATTGTAATTTTTAGGCAACCTAAGATTGAGTAAAACATGTTAATTTGATTAATCTGCTGCGACTTGGGAAGAAGTTAAATTTGTTAAATGAACATAATTAGTCTAATATTTTCTGTAAGGGAATAAAGTGGCTATGACACGAGGTTGAACTCCGTTGGCGGTGGAAGCCTGCCCGGAACCAACCGGCTTAACCAACAACCGCAAACTGTCAGTATAATGTGAGAGGTCATAGGCATAACTAAAATATGCTTAGACACGAGGTTAGGTCTGGCTTGTGGCAGAAGTCTTCCCGGAACCGCCCGGCACACCCAGCGGCCACAAGCTAGCGACCTAATGTGAGAGGTATGCGCATTAATAATTAATTAATGCAAATCTAAGATAAATATGATGTCTAAAACGTGTTGGGTGGATAGGGTTAAACCAACCGGACTAATGAATTTAACAAACCCATTTCGTGCATCTGTAGGCCCAATACAAAGTTGGACAAATCTGTAAATCTGTTAAATCCGTATATCTGATCCGTTAGCCTGAAAACTTGTTAACTTAGTTGTCTGATCTATGAACTAGTTGATCTGAACTCTGTATGTCTGAACTTGTAAACAAGTTAACCTGAAATCTGTTAGTCTGGGGAAACAAGGTTAGGAGGGAAATTACTTGTGTCATCTGTTGTTTGGGACCCATATTAGTCAGTAACCCTTTCTGGTATCAAAAACTAGGACCCAACAGTAGGTAGGGTCCGGGCATGCTTACTGAACTAATTATAAGCGGCTCATTCTGATAATGGCGATGGGTGCTGATGGTGCGTTCCAACCGGGTCATGTGCGTGCATGGATCCTGGTCTGCCTCTGAGGATGTAAGACGCCGTGACATCTGTAAATAGGTCTGTGTAATTCAAAGGTTGCCACTTTAGGGAGTGATACACCCTTCTGTGGGGCTGGCACAGGGTATTTATTTATTAGGGAGCCGATCGCAGGGGATAGGACTTAGGGTACACTTAGCTCTGTCTGTTTCTGTGGGGTACCGTCTGTTTTCTGTTGTGTGGTAACACCTGTCTGTTTCTGCGTGGTACCGTCTGTTTGGGTGGTAAAGGCCCATTTACTAGTGCACACCTAATTCTACATTCTGTTTCCATAGTGATTAATCTGTTCCTGTTTCTGTACCTTCTGTTCCGGTGGTAAAGGCCCATTATTAGCATTCTGTTTTACTTTCTGTTGGGGGTGGTAAAGGCCCATTACTAGCATTCTCTTCTGTGGAAATTATTCTGCTCCTGTTTCAGTTTAGACATTGGGGTGACACCTAATCCTGTTATACTAGTATTAGTGCAGTGAAGTGAAAAGTAATAGCTTATATCATCCTCTTTCTTCTGTTTAGTTTAAGTATATCTGTTACTCTTGTTGTTGTCATCTCTTATCCAGCTTTGTTTTCATGTTATGATTATTATTATCTGTTCATATGCTGAAAGTCACTGTACTTGCCAGACTCTTATGTTTGACCCTTGTTGTTTCGTCTCTTTTCTTCCGTTCGCCCCCTAGGTTTCCAAGGAGGGAATACGCTAGCTTGATCTGGATTCCTACTGCTTGAAGTGCTTTAATTGCTTAAAGTATGGCTTGGCTCTTTATAGCTTCTGTTCTGTGGGGATTATGATTTTAAAGTTTTATACTTTGATGGTTTTGAACAAGGCTGATATATATGTACTTGAGTTTTTGGTAAAGTTGTAACCAAACTGATTTCTGTTTTTTTTTTCCGTTGCAATAAAGTTATAAAATTTTCAAGTACTATTTTATATCTCTCTTGTAACATTTTGTTCTGTCTACTAAAACGCTCCATCAAAGTTAAGGCATTCCCTTTGTGAGTGACCTTAACGGAGGTGGGGTGTTACACTTGGTATCAGAGCTGAAGGTTACCAGATTTGATAAAAGTTTTGAAAACTATTTTCGAAAAGGTTTTAAAAAGGAAGTATTTTCAAAAGTAAAGCTTTTTTTTTTTTTTGAAAAACATAATCCCCAAAAGCCATATATCTATCTTTTGATCCTCTGTTTGAATCTTTGTTTCCTTCTTTCTTCGGGGCTCCCGGCTTTCTAGGAGGTAACCTCATCGCAGCATGGTTCTGTAGGCTTGATAAGACTACGCCACCGGTCAAAGGGTAAATAAGCGCCCGACTTCCATCTGTAGCTGCAGTAGTCTCACCTACTGCCAATTTTCTTTCGAGCTTTGTATGATTTTCCGTGCGATGGAGGCCGCTTTCGAGGGACTTGTCAACGTGTTACACGCGGATAGTAAAGATGAGAATGAGGGAGTTTGGCTAAGGAGCACAACCCAAGGATGAGAAACTCATGGATATGGACTTCGTTCACAAAGGAGGCAAAAAGGAAACACAAAAGAAGGAAGAAAAGTCTGAAGATAAAGGAGGAGAAAAGTGCTTTACTTATGGAAGCTTGACTCATCTAAACAAGGATTGCCGAAAGTGGATGGACACTCACTTCAACTGTGGTGAGATGGGACATTTCACTAGGGACTGCCCGAAGAAACGGGGGCAAGGACAGAGGACATGACCTACTTCGGGAAGGTAGGCGAATGCTCTCATAGTTGGTGGATAGGATAGAAGTAGGAAAATTTCCGTAGAGAGTTTAGTTTCCTTATCTGATTATTGAGTTAGAACTCTTTCCGATTATGGCATTCTGATTTTGTAGTCGAGTCTCTGCACTTTAATACTAGTCCTGTTTTTGATCTGGTTATAGTCTCAAACCCCATAGGGGTTACGACTCATCTATTGGTGATAGGTTGGGGTTTGAGGGTATCTGTGTTAGGCGTCAAGTCGATTGTAATGCATACATTCTGGGTTTTTGATGGATATGTTGGGATTTTCCCATGCTTAATTTTCTAAGAATCATTCGATAATCTAATCTGTACTAGTAGTCTGTAAGCTTCTGGATATTTCTGAAAAGGTTAAGATTTCCAGTTTTGACATTGTCTAAAGAGGGTAATCCTCTGGGTGTCAACCTGATGTTGATCTCGGTCTTCGGGGTTGATACTTAGGGGAATTATTCTCTCAACCAATGTAAGATGGGAACCAAGTTTTTGTTTTATCTGTACTCGCTTCCATCACTCGACTGTATTCTATTGATCGAGTATTCAACCTATAGATAGGAATCCTATGGATGTAAACATGTGTTTGAGACATGTTATGTTTGATGGTTGCAAGTGAATGGAAGTGGTTGCTAGTGGTTGCTCGTGGATGCATATACACACACTAGGCACTAGATCGGCTTAAAAACACTCTCACACTGCATAGATGTGTGCATTTTTCAATTTTTGTGGATGCAGAGTGATTGACTCCTCACATGGATGTTGCATTTGAATGTATGGTTGCGCACTCATATAGAAATGATATGTATCAATAGGGTTCTTTTGCATACATAATGGACGCATGGCACTATCATAATTCGCATTAAGGAGGTCAACTGAATCAGTAGACCGCCTGATTTTGCATGAGATAAGGAACATATACACACACTTTTTGCATATGTTCATATGGCATTAGAAATCTTTTAAGGATAATGGATGCCTGTGTATGATGATTGAGTAGATGGATGATTGGATGGTAGGTTATATATTCTCCTTAACTTGGAGATTTCGGGAACGAAATCCTTTAAGGAGGGGAGAATGTAACACCCCGTATTTTCTGAGAATATTAAAATAACAAATTAAAGAATAATTAATTTGAAAAAAAAGGAATGAGAAAAGAATAATAGTTAATTATGAAGAAGTTACTAAGCCTTGAAGTTTGTATGCATATGAGAGAAATATATATATAGATATATATAAAAATTAAATAAATAAATATGCAAAAAAAAGTTCAAAGCAGCGAATTGGGAGGGGGAATAACTGAACCGGCCCATTTTTGAGGTCGACCCGAGCTTCGCTGGGTTGACTAGGGGTTAATCCAGGGTGTTTGGTTGTCAACCTGTGGGTCGATTCGCTCAAATGCAGATTTTGCATCTGATTGGTTCTCATGGTTCAGGGTTAATCTAATGGTCCTAAATAACTTCCTACACCTATATATACATTCCTAACCTAAACCTAAATATCTTACACAATTCTCTAGCCTCCATTGCTCTCGTTTTCTCTAAAAAATAAATCAATAGCATCTCTACTCTGCTGAAACCTAAGCTAGGACTTGTGCTTCTTCTTCCTCCAATTCTGATTAGGATTAAAAGAGAACAACTACAACACCTTTTTCTTTTAGAATCCAACCAAGGCAAGTACAGTTATTTTCCGATATGAAATTTAATTATGATCCTTGCATGATAATGAATCTGAGTCTGAGGTTATGTCTTTTTCTGTTTATCAGATCTGTTCTTCTGCTCTATTGTTATTATTCTGTTTGTTATGTATTTCTTCCTTCTTTCTTTCTTTTTGTTTGTAGCCAGGCTACCACGAGCCTGAGCCAAATCTCATAAGAGATGAACGTATAAACGCTAAATTTTGGGAAGAATATTGAATGAGGCATATTTGGGCATAATTGATTTGTAACTAATTTGAGGACACAACGCATGTTGTAATTCTGGACATAAATTTGAGGCATATTGCATAAGATGAGACTTGGAAGAAGAGGATTATTGTGACTTAAAACATAAAATAGGTTGCAACTTAGAAACATAAATCTGAGGCATATAATTGAACATAAATTTGAGGTATAAAGAATATTGGACATATGACATGGGATTTGGGGCGTAAAATTTAACTAGGAACATGTAACTGATTTAGATGCATAGTACAAGTTGTAATTCAAGATCTAGATATGGACGTACTACACATATTATAGTCTATAATTTGGAAAAAAAAGGAGAATTAATTTGCATATGACTTAGGTGTAAAAATCTATATTAAGATTTGATAACTATTAAGTGTGAATACACCTAAATGGGGATTTTTGGATATGTGGCATGCATTGTAATTAATGGTTATATTTGGCATAATTTATGTGTGAATCACGATTGGGATTTTTGAGCATATTCTGTACTATGAAAATTTAACTAAAATTTGGGTATATGTCATATTTTGAATCATGACCACGATTTAGGCATGTGAATTTAGGCCTAATTTATAATAAGGCAAGAATTGTCAATGAAACCTTAAGGAATGTTTTAGATCTGCTAAATCTGTTTAATCTACTGAAATGCCTAATCTGCTAAATCTGTTATCTGTTTAATCTGTTGAATTTCCTAAACTGCTAAATATGTTGAAACGCCAAATCTGCTAATTATGTTAAACTGCTAATCTGATAAAGTGGCTATGACACGAGGTTAGACTCCATTTGCGGTGGAAACCTGCCAGGAACCAACCAGCTTAACCAACAACCACAAACTCTCAGTCTAATGTGAGAGGTCGTAGGCATAACTAAAATATGCTTAGACACGAGGTTAGGTCTGGCTTGTGGCAGAAGTCTGCCCAAAACCGCTCGGCACATCTAGTGACCACAAGCTAGCGACCTAATGTGAGAGGTCTGCGCATTAATAATTAATTAATGCAAATCTAAGATAAATATGATGTCTAAAATGTGTTGGGTGGATACGGTTAAACCAACTGGACTAATGAATTTAACAAACCCGTTTCGTGCATTTGTAGGCCCAATACAAATATAGACAAATCTGTAAATCTGTTAAATCCGTATATCTGATCCATTAGTCTGAAAACTTGTTAACTTAGCTGTCTGATCTATGAATTAGTTGATCTGAACTCTGTATGTCTGAACTTGTAAACAAGTTAACTTGAAATCTGTTAGTCTGGGGACACAAGGTTAGGAGGGAAATTACTTGTGTCATCTGTTATTTGGGAGCCATATTAGTCAGTAACCCTTTATGGTATCAAAAATTAGGACCCAACAGTAGGTAGGGTCCTGTCACGCTTACTGAACTAATTATAAGCGGTTCATTCTGATAATGGTGAGGGGTGTTGATGGTGCGTTCCAACCGGGTCATGTGCGTGCATGGCTCCCGGTCTTCCTTTGAGGATGTAAGATGCCGTGACATCTGTAAATAGGTCTGTGTCATTCAAAGGTTGCCACTTTAGGGAGTGATACACCCTTCTGTGGGGCTGGCACAGGGTATTTATGTATTAGGGAGCCAATCGCAGGGGATAGGACTTAGGGTACACTTAGCTCTATCTGTTTCTGTAGGGTACCGTCTATTTTCTGTTGGGTTGTAACACCTGTCTGTTTCTGCATGGTACCATCTGTTGGGGTGGTAAAGGCCCATTTACCAGTGTACACCTAATTCCACATTCTGTTTCCGTAGGGATTAAACTGTTTTTGTTTCTGTACCTTCTGTTCGGGTGGTAAAGGCCCATTATTAGCATTCTGTTTCTGTACTTTCTGTTGGGGTGGTAAAGGACCATTACTAGCATTCTTTTCTGTGGAAATTATTCTATTCCTGTTTCTGTTTCAGTTTAGACATTGGGGTGACACCTAATCCTGTTATACTTGTATTAGTGCAGTGAAGTGAAAAGTAATAGCTTATATCATCCTCTTTCTTTTGTTTAGTTTAAGTATATCTGTTACTCTTGTTGTTGTCATCTCTTATCCAGCTTTATTTTCATGTTATGATTATTATTATCTGTTCATATGCTGAAAGTCACTGTACTTGCCAGACTCTTATGTCTGACCCTTGTTGTTTCGTCTCTTTTCTTCCGTTCGCCCCCTAGGTTTCCAAGGAGGGAATACTCTAGCTTGATCTGGATTCCTACTGCTTGAAGTGCTTTAATTGCTTAAAGTATGGCTTGGCTCTTTATAGCTTCTGTTCTGTGGGGATTATGATTTTAAAGTTTTATACTTTGATGGTTTTGAACAAGGCTGATATATATGTACTTGAGTTTTTGGTAAAGTTGTAACCAAACTGATTTCTGTTTTTTTTTCGTTGCAATAAAGTTATAAAGTTTTTCAAGTACTATTTTATATTTGTCTTGTAACATTTTGTTCTGTCTACTACCACGCTCCATCAAAGTTAAGGCATTCCCTTTGTGAGTGACCTTAACGGAGGTGGGGTGTTACACTTAACCTAATTGAATCTGTAGGGGTTACATGAAGCTGTTAAATTGAGTAGGGGTTAAGTAAACTTGCTTGAATAAGTGGGAGGGGTTAAGTTAATCCTAATAAACCGATGGGGAGGGTTATACGTATATAGACCCAACAAACTTAACCTATTGTATATGTTGAATATGTACAATCTGGTCTGTTAATCTGATAATCCCTACATCTGATCCATTAATCTGCAAACCTGTTAGTCCGTAAACATGTTAATTCGTCTATATTAATCTGTAAACCTATGAATATGTAAATCTGCTCTGTTAGTCTGCAAACGTGTTAATTTGAAATCTGTACGTGTGAAATCTGTTAGTCTAGGGACACAAGGTTAGGAGGGGTATTTACTTGTGTCATCTGTTGTGTGGGACCCATATCAGTCAGTTACCCTTTCTAATATCAAACGGCGACCCAACAGTATGTAGGGGTCAGGGCACGCTTACTGAATTCGTTATAAGAGGTCCATTCTGATATTGTCGAGGGGTGTTGATGGCGCGTTCCAATCTGGGTCATGTGCTTGCATGGATCCGGTCTTCTCTGGGGAAGTTAAGACGTTGTGACATCTATAAATAGGTCTGTGCCTTTCTGTAGGTTGCCACATTAGGAAGTGATAAACCCTTCTGCTGGGGGCGACATAGGGTTTTTATGTATTAGGGAGCCGATCGCTTAGGGTAGAATTTAGGATACATCTCGATATGTCTGTTTCTATTGGGGTACCGTCTGTTTACGTTGGGGTGGTAACACTGTCTGTTTCTGTGTGGTACCGACTATTGGGGTGGTAAAGGCCCGTCACTAGTGTACACCTAATTCTAACACATTCTGTTTCCATGGGGATTATTCTGTTTCTGTCACTGATACCGTTTCTGCTTCTGTTTCTGTACCGCCTGTCTCTGTTGGGGTGGTAAAGGCGCATTACTAGCATTCTGTTTCTGTAGAGATCATTCTGTTTCCGTTTCTGTTTCAGTTTAGACATTAAGGTAACACCTAATCCAGTTGTACTAGTATTAGTGCAGAATAGTGAAATGTGAGTAAGAAGCATAGCTTGGTCTATATCATTCTGTTTCCTCTGTTTAACCTATGTATACCTGCTACTCCTGTTACTATTATCTCTTATCCAGTTTTATTTACATGTCATGAAACTATTATCTATTTTTATGCTGAAAGTCAATGGACTCACCAAACTTCATGTCTGACCCTTTTTGTTTCAACTCTTTTCTTCCTTCCCCCCTCCCCAGGTTCTCAGGGTGGGAACGTAGAAGCTTGATTTAGATTTTTTTCAACTTAAAGTGCTTGGAAATCATAAAAGAAATGCTTTACTTTGTTTCTCTTACATATGGCATTTTGGATTGGGATTATGGTTATAAAAATTATGTACTCTGATAGCTTTTGTACAAGACAGATATTATGTACTTGGGTTTGGTGTTTGAAGATGTAACCAAACTTATTTCTGTTTTCGCTGCAATAAAGTTATAAATTTTTCAAGTACTACTTTATGTATCTGTCTTGTAATATTCTATTCTGCTTACTTATAACGCTCCACGTAACATAATGAATTCCCTTTGTTAGTGACATTAACGGATGCGGGGTGTCACACTTGGTATTAGAGCAGAAGGTTACCGGATTAGATAAAAGTTTTTGAAAACTATTTTCAATAAGGTTTTAAAAAGGAAGTATTTTCAAAAGGAAAGTTTATTTTGAAAAACATAATCCCCAAAGCCCTATATCTATCTTTCGATTCTCTGTTTTGAATCTCTTTTTCTTTCGTTTCAACATGTCTAGGGTTCTTAATCTTCCAGAGAGCATACAGATACTGGGATGGTTCCGAAGGTATCTGGAGGCTAGGGCTATTGCTACAGGCCCAGCAGACATTACTCCTCCCCTAGCTACAGCCGCTCCCCCTCCTCCTCCACGTGTAGATGCTTTTTCAAAGATATGTAAGGATTTCCGCGCTATGGGTGGAAAACCTTTAATGGAACTGAGATGTTTGTGGAAGCTCGGAACTGGCTCAAGGAAACAGAGGATTTTTGATATCTTTGAAGTCAACGATAGAAGAAAGATTCAGTTAGCCATTTGGTAACTGAAGGACGAAGCTTCTTTTTGGTGGGAGGTTACTAAAGCTGAACGTCCGATAGAAACTTTGGTGGATTTCAGACGAAGATTCGAGCTGAAGTTTCTTTCGCAAGCCGAGCAGAGTTTTCAAATGGAGAAGTTTTTAGCACTCAAACAGGGAAGCATGTCTGCTAAAGAATAAGTTAACAAGTTCAACTAGTTAGCGAGATTCGGGCAGGAATTGGTAAATACTCCACATAAGAAAGCTTTACGGTTTACTAGAGGATTGAACGAACCATTACAAGGATTGGCTATGTCCCATGTCCCAATGGGCGCAACTTTTGAAAGGTTGGTTGATATGGCATTGTTATATGAGGAAGCCAAAGGTGAGAAGAAAGAGGAGAAGCCCGAAGAACCATAGAACAAGAAAGTTTGTCCCAAGAAGGAAACACAAAAGAAGGATGAATAGACTGAGAATAAGAAGGAGAAAAAGTGCTTTACTTTTGGAAGCTTAAGTCATCTGAACAAGGATTGCAGAAAGAGGAAGGCGCTTGCTTCAACTGTGGTGAAATGGGACACTTCACTAGGCACTGCCCGAGGAAACAAGGATAAGGGCAAAGGGAAGGATCTTCTGGAGGGAAGGTGAATGCTTTCGTGGCTAGTGGATAGGATAGAGGTAGGATAAATTTCTGTAGAAGTTTAATTTCTCTATCTGATTATCGAGTTAGAACCATTTTTGATTCTAGCGCTTCTCATTCTTTATTTTTGATTCTGCAGTTGAGTCTCTGCACCTTAATACTGGTCTTTGTTTCTGATCCCGTTATTGTCTCAAACCCTATAGTGGTTACGGCTCATCTATTTGTGATATATTGGGGTTTGAGGGTATCTGTGTTTGGAATTGAGTTGATTGTGACGCGCACATTCTGGGGTTTTTGGGATAAGGTTTGGTTCTAGGGAGGGATTTCTTATAACCCAAAAAGGGTCTATCATGCTTAGTTTCATAGAATCTGCGATCTGTACCCGTATTCTGTAAGTGTCTAGATGTTCTTGACAAGGTTAGGGGCTTACCTTGAGGCGTGAGATAGATTTCTAGTTTTGACATTGCCTAACGGGAACGAAGTTTTTGTTTTATTTGTACTTGCTTCTATCAATCGACTGTATCCTATCGATTGAGTCTTCAACCTTTAGGTAGAAACTAATGGGTGTAAACATGTGTTTGAGACATGTTATGCTTGATGGTTGCAAGTGGATGCAAGTGATTGCTAGTGGTTGCTCGTTGATGCATACACACACACTAGGCACTTGATCGGCTCAAAAACACTCTCATATTGCATATGGATGCATGTGCATATTTTTGTTTCTTTTATGGATGCAAAATGGTTGACACATCACATGGATGTTGCACATGAATAAATGATTGTGCACCCATATAGAAGTGATAAAGTACATTAGGAATAATTGCATACATGTTGGATGTGTGACACTAACATAATTCAAATTAAGGAGGCAAACCGAATCAGTAGACCGCCTAATCTTTTGCATTAGATAAGGGACATGTACACACACTTTTGCATATGTTCATATGGCATTAGAAATATTTTTAGGACAATGAATGCTTGTGGATGATGGATGAGCAGATGGATAATGGATTGTAGGAAACATTCTTCTTAACTTAGAGATTTCGGGGACGAAATCCTTTAAGGAGGGGAGAATGTAACACCTCGTATTTTCTGAGAATATTAAAATAACAAATTAAATGATACTTAATTTTTAAAAGAAGAATTAAGAAAAACGGGCTACGCCATTGCGTTCATCTCGGAATAATGCTTAGGATGGAGTCCGAGTTTGCATAAATCGGACATCCTATGAGGAAGTTATGAAGTTCGGAAGATTTAAGGATTAAGCAGAATTAGATTAAATAATAATTAGTTAACAAAACAGGTTCAAAAACAAAATTCGACCAATGATGGGTAATCGGAAAATTTCCCGCTTAAGGGTGTCGACCCCCTCTAAGGGGTGTCGACCCCCCTGTAGGGGTGTCAACTCCCTACCAGATCTGGGCAAATTCATTTTTCTGGTTCTGGACTGATTCGTGGCCTGGTTCTTGACTCCTATGATATATAAAGGACCCTAGGCCTATTGTTTTCTCCACACAAATTCATGGCATCTCCACGCTGCTCAAATCTAAACTAAAATAAGTCCTTCTTCTTCTTCAAGTCAGATTAGGATTAAAAGAGAATAAATCTACAACTGCAACACATATTTCTTTTAAAGCCAACCACGATGAGTTCATGTTACTTTTAGGTCTGGAATTTAATTGTAATCTTGACATGTTAATAAGCCTGAATATGAGACTATGCCTGATTCTGTTCATCAGATCTGTTCCTATATGCCTATTTCTTCCATTACGTGCTTGATTTGTTATTCTCTTCTCTCACTCTTCTTCCCATTTTATTATATAGTAATACTACTTCGAGCATAGGCCTAATGCTGAAATATGTGAACGCGCAAACTTGGGAATAGCTGGGAAAGATAAATTTGGGGCATAAAGTGTATTGAACATATGACTTGGAATTTGGGAGCATAACACATGTTGTAATTTAAGACCTGAATTTGGGGCATACTATATATGATGATTTATGACTTGGAAGAAAGGGATTATTGTGCATAATGATATATGACTTGGGATCCTATAATGAAATAGGAATAACTGTTAAATATGAACCCGCCTAAATTGGGATTTTGGGTAATTGGCATACACTGTAATCAAAGATTATAATTTGGCATAACATGTATTATGAATCGTGGCTTGGGCTTTGGGGGAACAATCTGTGTTGTAAAATTGAATAAAACATGGGCGAATGTTATATTGTGAATTAGGACCGTAGTTTGGGTACGTAAATCTGTAGCCTTAGTCAAAGATTGAGCAGAACATGATAATGGAACTTTTAGTAACCTGCTATAACATGCGGAGATGTTTAATCTGTTAAATTGACTATTCTACTGAAATCTGTTGAAACCGAATACTTTAATTTAAAAGCCTACGACAAACATAAATAATTCTTTAAGAATGAATATGCCTAAAACTGAATCGCGCCTAGGCACAAGGTTTGATTACACTTGTGGTATAAGTCTGCTCGGAACTGCCCGGCGTATCCATCAACCATAAGTGGTGAATCAGATGTGAGGGGCCTTGTGCGTACATATGAAATAGTACTCAGACACAAGGTTAGATTGGACTTGTGGCAAAAGTCTACCTGGAACCGCCTGGCATATCCAGCATCCACAGGTGGTAAATCCAATGTGAGAGGCCTGGTGCATTAACCCAAAATGATAATGATTTGTCAACTTGGAATACTTAACCTAATTGAATCGGTAGGGGTTACATGAACCTATTATATTGAGTAGGGGTTAATTAAACTTGCTTGAATAAGTGGGAGAGGTTAAGTTAAGCCTAATAAACCGATGGGGTGGGTTATATGTATATAGAAACGACAAACATAACCTATTGTATATGTTGAATCTGTACAATCTGATATGTTAATCTATAAATCTGATATTTCGTACATCTGATCCATTAATCTGCAAACCTATAAGTCCGTAAACATGTTAATTCGTAAACCTACTATATTAATCTATAAACCAGTGAATATGTAAATCTGCTCTGTTAGTCTGCAAATGTGTTAATCTGAAATCTGTACATCTGAAATCTGTTAGTCTGGGGACATAAGGTTAAGAGGGGTATTTAATTGTGTCATCTATCTTGTGGGACCCATATTAGTCAGTAACCCTTTTTGGTATCAAATGGCGACCCAACACTAGGTAGGGGTCAGGGCACGCTTACTGAATTCGTTATAAGAGGTCCATTCTGATATTGGCGAGGGGTGTTGATGGCGCGTTCCAAACCGGGTCATGTGCGTGCATGGATCCGGTCTGCTCTGCGGAGGTTGAGACGCCATGACATCTGTAAATAGGTCTGTCTCTTTCTGTAGGTTGCCACTTTAGGGAGTGATACACCCTTCTGTGGTGCCGACACAGGGTATTTATGTATTAGGGAGTCGATCGCTTGGGGTAGAATTTAGGGCACATCTAGTTCTGTCTGTTTATGTTGGGGTACCGTCTGTTTCTGTTGGGGTGGTAACACCTATGTGTGGTACCGATTGTTGGAATGGTAAAGGCCTGTCACTAGTGTACACCTAATTCTAACATTCTTTTTCCGTAGGGATTATTCTGTTTCTGTCTCTGATACCGTATCTGCATCTGTTTCTATACCGTCTATCTCTATTGGGGTGTCAAAGGCCCATTACTAGCATTCTATTTCTGTAGAGATCACTCTGTTTCCATTTCTGTTTCATTTTAGACATTTGGGTAACACCTAATCCTGTTATATTAGTATTAGTGTAGAGAAGTGAAAAGCAAGTAAGAAGCATAGCTTGGTCTATATCATTTTGCTTCCTCTGTTTAACCTATGTATACCTGCTACTCCTGTTACTGTTATCTCTCATCCAGTTTTATTTACATGTCATGATACTATTATCTGTTTTTATGCTAAGAGTCACTGGACTCGCCAGACTTTATGTCTGACCCTTTTTGTTTTGCCTCTTTTCTTCCTCCCCCCTTCCCCAGGTTCTCAGGATGGGAAAGTAGAAGCTTGAATCAGATTTCTTTCTGCTTAAAGTGCTTGGAAGTGCTGAAAGTAATGCTTAGCTTTGTTTCTCTTACATATGGCATTTTGTAGTGGGATTATGGTTTTTAAAATTATGTACTCTGATGGCTTTTGTACAAGACTGATATTATGTACTTGGTTTTGGTGTTTGAAGATGTAACCAAACTTATTTCTTCTTCCGCTGCAATAAAGTTACAAAATTTTCAATTACTACTTTATGTATCTGTCTTGTAATATTCTGTTCTGTTTACTTATAACGCTCCACGAAACTTAATGCACTCCCTTTGTTGGTGACATTAACGGATGTGGGGTGTCACAAAATTCGTTGTGGCAAGTAATTTCTTTCCTTTTTCTTACTTAATTGGTTGTGGCTTACTTACAACCACGTTCTCAGAAATAGGTCATTTAGGGTAATACATTGCTTTTCTTTGCATCACCCTAACTCCGTCGATTACATCCCTTCCTTTCTTATTTTCCGAGTTAAACATTTAATTACCATCTTTGCCATTTATTCATATCTAGTTATATACATATACATATACATATACATATATATATATATATATATATATATATATATATATGCACCAGACCTGTCACGTTAAGTCTATACTTGTGGATGCTGGATTTGCCGGACGGGACCGAATAGACTTCAACCACAAGTTGACTTAACCTCTCACATTAGATTTGCCGCTTGTGAATGTTGGATATGCCGGCGGTTCTGGGAAGACTTCTATCACAAGTTCAATCTACCCTCGTGTCTAAGAGCATTACAGTGTCAAATTACTTTGAACCTAGGCATGTTCGTCCTTTAACAATTATTCATATTTCATGTAAATGTCATGCATATTATCCTTTTTACAGTAATCTAGTTTACAGTAATCTAATTTTCATGTCGTCCAATTATGCCTATATTTTTTCGCATGTCCTTTTAACATATTTTTAATTCTATTTTAACATGTAAACATTCAATTGGGTAATTATTCAATTCCAACAAGTTAAACATGTCATTTAGTAAATAATATAACATAAGTTAATCATATAATTATAACAACGGTAGTCATTGCCCATATTCTAACAAGTTTATTCAACATGTAATCATTCCAACACTTTAACTGATTCAACGTATGAATTATGCAAGTTAACATCCCAACTTGTTATAATAATAATTTAAAATTAATCTGTCAATTTCACAATTAATATAAAGGGGAATGCTAAACGATAACATATTGTTATCTAAGGCTATAGCTTAAATCCACTCACCTCGTGAGCTTTCCAAATCCTGGATCTGGTCCAGATCTATCATTCCAAGGTTTTCCCCCTAATTTGATTCAGAACCTAACAACCATGGATTCATAACATTTTGCTAAAAGAAAGAAAGAAATAAGAAAGAGAGGAGAATTGAAATTAGACTAGATCTAGGAATTACCTTACTTTGCTAGGAGATATGAATACCCATTTACAAGCATATGTTCCTCTCCTATATATTTTGATTCAAAAATTTTCCCTAACTAATAATTTACATTTTCTAAAGAAATCTTTAAGGGAGGAGAAACAGTAGAGCTTTAGCATAGCCTCAGAAATATGAGGTTTAGGGTTAGCTCTAGGGTCTTATTTATAGGTGTTCAGCAATGAATTTAGACCAGAAAACAGTCCACGTTCATTTTCAGGAATCTGCCCAGATCTACGGTGGGATCGACAAGCTCAACTTCCTGCCTTGCGAATTTTGATTTTGAACCGATTTTTGAACTTTTTGTATATATTATATATATATACACATATAAGCTCCTTATATGTGTACAAACTTCTAACACTCATAACTTCTTTATACAGTGTCTGTTTTACGCATACCAGGTGTCTTTCTTGACAGAATTTGAAGATGGAAACAATGGCACGGTCGTTTTACTTAATTATGAATATTTAATTAAGTTATTCTAATTTTACTATTTTGAGTTAAAAATGAGGGGTGTTGCACAATACGAGCTTTGCATTGTCAGTTGTAAACCTAGATGGTGACACAATGGGATTGGGCACTATGATGTCTAGGATTTATACATGTATTTTCGAAAATGATTTTCACACTTAGACACTAATGATAATATAAAATAATTCTCTCATATCAAGCATGTTTGGCTATTATAAGGTAAAACTCTATATATCCTCCGGTTTGTGTTGGATTGTGTGACGGGACTTGAGTCTTATAAAAGCTTCATTTTTCTAAAAGTGTTATGTGGTTTTGTGCACTGGCATCCATGTGGAGGAAACCCTTCCCGTGTTATACGGCATGATCCCGTGATACGCCTCGCTTTTGAATAAGTTATGAATAACTGCATAGAGTTTCTAATGCCAGTACCATGACTGATTCATAGTTTGTTTTTCCCTTGCAAACTCGGGTGGCCATATTTCAACATGGGCAGCCTAGTATCCAGGTATTAGTTAAGATCGTTTTGGAGTTGTGTTTGGAAGTTGGTTTTGGATATGGAGCTTGAGCAGGATTTGGATGTTCTTTCAGACTATCAAGACTCTGTCATGTCAATATATCATTATTTTCGTTGTGTATCCACTTGCTTATTGGAACTACTGTGTATAATATTATGATCCTATGTGATGTCTTAGACTCCGATGAAACTTCTGATGTAATTTGATGTACATTATGTGATGTAAAGCAATTTTTTATCTTCTGCTATTATATTGATGTGTTATATCCCAAACGCAATCTGTTCTTCCGGGGATCGGGAGAATGGCTCGTCACTTTTCAAGAGCTGAGGGTTAACCTTAGTTCTAGAGTATAACATATTAAACGACTCATCAGAGATAGAATCATTAGTATTCCAGGATGAGTGCTCATTAGAGATAGGGTAAGCAATACCGTAGAATGAGTAGAGAAGAATAACACACACCTGGTAGATACATTTCTGTTCATATACATCTCTATGCTTTTATAATTTCCTTAAGATATCTTTTCTATTTGCCTAACTCTTTTCTTGCAATGCAGATATAATGAAAAATGACTAGCAGAAGAGGAAGAGGTAGAGGAAGGGGTGATGCTGAAGCCGAAATTCAGCAACCAAACCCTACAGGAGCAGCAATGAGGCAGTTGTGCCACCGCAACCAGAACCAGATTTGGAGGTTCTAGCAAAGAAATACAAAATTATGGGAGGGTTACCATTCTTAGGAAAGGAGTAAATGGTAGGAGCACAAGCCTGGCTACATTCTGGCAAAAGAATTTTCGCAGAAAAGGTACTTGGCCTCTTGATTTCCCAATCACGAAGCTTTGATTTGGTGGGAGACAATTACGATGACGAATTCCCACCTTCTCTGTACTTTTATAACATGGTTTGGCCTTTTTAATTTAAACTTTCTTCCAAAAATGTCAAAACCTTATTTTCCTCATGAAAACTTACTCTGGCCAAACCATAAAACATGTCATATATAGAAAAAATGTAAATCATTCTTTTTTTTCTCAAATCACGAAAACTGGAGTAGATAAGGACAACTATTTCTCAATTAGGTTTATGACTTGTTCTTAACGTCGCTTCAGTCTCTTACTACTAGGTGCCAACATCCACTCTATTCTCATTTTCTGCCACTTATTTGGTCCACCTAACAAAGTTTTCTCTTTTAAACAATTTATCAAAAATGATTGTCAAAAGAATAGAGACTTCAAGACTTTCTTTATTAAAAATTCTTGAATGCAATATAACAAGAAAACTAGCGAGCTATACATGCTCTATAATATGCCACTTTTACTGAGAGTATTTTACTTTAGACAAAGTTTTCGTAGGAAATCACTATTTACAAAATATACCCTATTTTACTTCAAAAGCCAACATGTACTCCTTTACATAACTTAAAATTATAATTCTTAAGATTAAAACTTGAAAACACCATAAACCATTTTCCCGAAACTTTTTTTTCAAGTTCTTAAAAGTTTAAAATGGGGTAAGACTCAAAGGGGGTTTCCAATTTTCTAGGCTTTCCTAGACACTCCCCAAGGTCAATTCTCTCAACTATATATATTCCTAATCCAATTTTCTCTCTTCAACCTTTTCCAATGCATAAGGATTTACCGCCAAATCCACTAATCCGAAATACCAACATATCGGATTTATCTTTCTTCCATACAAAGTATATTGTACTCTTCCTACCTAAACTTCCTAAGGGTCTCAGATTTCCATATTCATTCGTTCGGTGTACAGAACAAACATCACATTTCTAGCCATGTTATATTCTTTCTATTTAGTGGGTTCCTCTATGGATCTAAGTGTATATATATATATATATATATATATAATATCTACATTTTTAAAAATACAAATACGTTCACTCACTATTTGTAACACCCTGAATTTTCTATGTCTGTTAAAAGAATGAATTAAAGAATACTTAATTTTTAAAGTGAGAATTAAGGGAACGGGTTACGCCATTACGTTCGTCTTGAAATTCTACTTGGAATAGAGTCCAAATTTTCATAAATCAGACTTCGTATGAAGAAGTTATGGCCCTCGGAAGTTTCGAAAATTTAAATAAATTATAACAGCCTAGGTTTAAAATTCAAAATTCAAACGAAATACAAAGAAGCGGGCTGGGCGGGATTTTTCCCGCCCCAGGGCAGGTCGACGAGGTGGTCGACCAGGGGGTCGACCTCCCCTATACAGGTCGACCTAGGGGTCGACCTACCCCCTTCGCCCAGATCCAAAATAGTGACGATTCTTACTTGTTGCTGAGTCTTTTCTGACCTATTGCTGAGTCACTAGGGCATAGGTGGCAATCCTGGATAACTTTATCTAGTCTGGATGGTTTTGATTGCTCCTAAAATGATCTAATGACTCACATAAGATTAAACTTCTATAAAAGCAATACTAGTCCTCAAACCCTAACTCACACAAATTCATTCCAAGGAGCGACCATGTTGTCCATGATCTTTCTAGCCTAGCCCCCATTTCTTCTTCAATTAGGAAACAAGTAAAAAAGCTACGAATCAAAACTAACTTAGAGAATTGATAGTCTTCTTCAAGGGATTGCTTTTCAGCCTCAGAAAATAGATCCCAGAAAACAAGACTTTCTTTTGTTTGTAAGTCATGTTATTATTTTGACGTGAATGATTAAAAGTTATGATTTGTAATAAAGTGAAAACTAGTATTATTCCTAGTTGCAAGATAATGATGATGCTGATTCATGTCTATTCTTTCAACGATTCTATCGTGTATGCTTATGAGACTATTGTGGTTATTATATTGATGTTAAACCAATCGTGTATTATGTAAATTTGGTGACTTACTCATGCTATGTTATAGGCAAGTTGTTAGGCTATTGTGGTTATTATGTTGATGTTAAACCAATCATGTATTATGTAAATTCGGTGACTTTTCATCTTATGTTACATGCACATTGTTAGGCTAAGACATGTATTATGTTTAGATCTACATTTAGATCTATGAAAATTGGATCTAAGATAAAAGTTTACATTTACATGCCTAGTTGAACTTGTGTAATTCCATATGCTTAAGATTCATGTTTATTGGATCCAAAATAAAAGTTCACATTCACATGCCTAGTTGAATTTGTGTAACTCCATATGCTTAAGATTCATGTTTATGGGATCCAATAAAAGTTCACATTCACGTGCCTAGTCGAACTTGTGTAATTCTATATGCTTAAGACTCATGTTGATTGGATCTAAAAATGCAAGTTCATTATTTTATGCCAATTTTGTATGACACGTGTTTAGTTAGATCCTTATTATGTTGTATGAATGGTTAATGCTCCCTTCTTTCCCGTTTTGTATATAAGTTAGGCTAAGTTACAAGCCTAACATTCTGCGAATTTTGCGAATGTATGACGGGGGTAACGTTGGGAAAAACCTTAAATTTATATTATTGGCATAACTTGGCCCATAAATATATAAATGATTAGTGGTATAAAAATGGTATAATTTATATACCAAAAATTGTGAATATGATTTACAGGGTAAATGAGGCATGACTTGAATGACCATAATTGTGGAAAATTTACATATAAATATGAAAAGTAAATATGTAAATTAAGTAAAAGACGAATATGTCTAACCCGAGGTTAGATTGAGTTACGGTGTAAGACTGCCCGGAACTGCCCGGCACATCCAGCAACCATAATGATGTATATCTAATGTGAGAGGATAATGCATCAAGCCCAAAAGAACCCGAAGTTAGATTGAGTTGTGGTGTAAGAATGCCCGGAACCGACCGGCACATCTAGCAACTGCAACAATACATATCTAATGTGAGTGGTTGGTGCTTTAATGAATGAATTAAAGCTAAGACAAGAATGGTAGGGTTAAGTTAATTAAGGCAACACTTAACCAATGCAATATGTTAACTAAACTGATGGCTGGGGTTAGGTTAATTTGAGAACACTTAACCATTTTAACATGTTGATAAGGAAACCCTAGTAACGGGGACCCATTTCAGCAGTAACCGACATAGATGTATCACGGTACCCTGAATTAGGCAGGATGGGGCACGATTACTGAGCTGATTATAAGCGGTCAAAACAACGGCGGGTGGTGCGTCAGTGTAGGTTCCAACGGAGTGCGGTCGTGCATGTACTCCGGAGTGGAAATTGCAGGCACTGGGCATCAGTAGTTATACTTTGTGCATCTTGAACTGTGTCGGATTGCCACCATAGGATTTGATATACCCCATGTTGGGACCAGAACAAGTATCTACAATCATGCGGGGTCGGATGACACAAGTGGAAAACGTATATGAGTAGGAGCCGATCGATAAAAAGGGGATCATTTGTCTTAAACATGTGGTGCTAATTGAAACACATGTAAGCTAGTGCAGAGAAATAGTAATGAGTGTGATAGCATATTTAGTCTTATTATCTTATTTCTAGGGTGTTGTCCTAGATTCAGTTTATTCATGTCATAAATCTTTTCCTTATTTTACATGCTAAATAATCATTGGACTTACCAGACTCATATCTGACCCATTTTCTTTCGTCTTCTTTTCTTCCGTTCCCCACCCCCCACCCATGTCCATAGGGAGGGAATACTTCAGCTTAGTTCGGATCATTTCCAGCTTGAAGAGAGTAATTGTATTGCTTGGAATCTCTTTCCTTGGGCTATGGCTTAGGATACTCTCTTATCGGGGATTTATGCTGCCTTACTATTTTTTTAATGCTTTTTATGTTTTAATTCTAGACAAAGATTTTGTTGTAATAATTCGGAAGTTGGTTTGAGACAGTTGTTGTAATGTTTTAACTCAACCACGTACTTATGATATAAATTCAGTTTTTCCACTGTTTGTATGTCTATCTTGTAAATTATCTGTATCTTTTACCTATAATGCTCCACCAAAGTCAAGGCATTCCCTTTGCGAGTGACCTTAATGGAGGTGGGGTGTTTCACTTGGTATCAGAGCTGATGGTTGCTAGAACAGATAAAATTTTTGGAAACTAATTTTCAAAAAGAAGTTTAAAGAAGCGTTTTCAAGAAAAAGTGTTGTTTAAAAAGGAATAATTCCCCCCAAAGCCATATGCACTATCTTCCTATCCTTTGTTTTGAATCTTTTCTTTTTCGTTTCAGCATGTCCGGGATCTTAACCTTCCATAGGGTGTATTGGTACCTGGCTGGTTCAGAAGGTACTTAGAGTCTAGGGCTAACGATGCAGGCCCAGCACACGTTACTCCTCCCCCAGGTGCAGCTATTCCCCCTCCTCCTCCTCGTGCAAATGCTTTCTCCAAGATATGTAGGGATTTTTGAGCCATGGGTGGAAAGAACTTTAATGGGACTGAGTCATTTGTAGAAGCAAGAAACTAGCTCAAAGAAACCGAGGATTTGTTTGTTATATTCGAAGTGGACGATAGGTAGAAGATACAGTTGGTTGTATGGTTTCTTAAAGATGAAGCCTCTTATTGGTGGGAATTTACTAATGCTGAGAGACCAGTTGAAACTTGGGAGGATCTCAGAATGAGGTTTGAAATGAAATTCCTCTCACAAACAGAATGTAGCCTACTGTTGGAGAAATTCTTAGCTCTCAAACAGGGAAGTATGTCACTCAAGGAATACGTCAACCAATTCAACTAGCTAGCTAGATTCGGACTGGAGTTAGTGAACACTCCCCATAAGAAGGCTCTCCGTTTTGTTAAAGGGTTGAATGAGCCACTGTACAGCCTAGCTATGTCCCATACCTATGGGTGCAACTTATGAGAGACTGGTGGACTTGGCACTGCTACAGGAGGAAGACAAGGATGGCAAGAAAGAGGCAAAGGTGGAAGCACCTCAAAATAAGAAAGTAGAGGGATTGCAAAATAAGAAGACAGACTCGAAGAAGGGCGGGAAGAACAACAAACCCCGTGACAAGAGGAAGAGTAATTTTTGTGGCATTCCTGAACATCTGATCAAGGACTGCAAAAAGAAAAGGAGGAAGATGGGTGGTTGTTTTCACTACGGCAAGACGGGACACATGGCTAAGGACTGCCCAAGAAAGAAAGGGCAAGGGCAGAGGACTGGATCTACCTCTGGAGGGCAGGTTCACGCTCTCATAGCACCTCCTTAAGAATGAGTTAGAAATATTTCTGTTGAGAGTTTAGTTTATCTTTTTGATCATCCTGTTCGTACACTCTTTGATTCTGGTGCATCGCAATCTTTTATATCTATTACTTTAGTTGAATCTCTGCACCTAGGCACCAGGATAGTAGAGGATGCCTTGGTTGTTTCAAATCCAATTGGGAGCTCGGCTTATTTGTCAATGATTTGTTTGGATTTGGAAATTTCTATACTAAGAATTGGGTTTAGATGTAATGCCTATGTTTTGGGCTTCACGGGTTATGGGTTGATTCTAGGCATGGATTGGTTATCCAGTAATGGTACCATCCTCGATTGTGAAAAGAGAGTGGTTAGACTTATGACTCACCTTGGTAACACTCTCGAAATCTCTTGTAATCCCATGCATTCTGTTACGCTTAACTACCTAGAATCTCTTGATGCATTTGTTGAAAACTTGGAGTCAGTTAGAGTAGTCCGTGAATACTTAGATGTATTTGAAGAGGTGAAGGGCTTACCTCCGAAGCAGAAGATAGACTTCCGCATACATCTTGTTGATAATGCAAAACCCATAGCTCTACCCATTAGACACATGGCTCCAAGGGAGAGGAAAGAGCTCAACAAGCAAGTTAAAGAGCTACTCGAAAAAGGGTTCATAAAGCGGAGTATTTCTGAATTGGGTGCTCCAGTAGTATTCGCAACCAAAGCGGATGGTTCACTTCTCCTATGCGTTGACTATAAAGGAGCTAAACAAGCTGACCAATAAGAATAGGCATCCACTTCCAAGAGTAAATGACTTGTTTGATCAGCTTGTAGGTGCATCGGTTTTCTCCTAACTAGATATGGCTACCGGGTTTCATCAGCTAGGAGTGGCTAAAGACAGCATTGATAAGACCACGTTCAGAACCCCAGATGGTTTGTTCGAATGTCTTGTCATGCCTTTCGGCTTGACAAACGCACCCGCTTATTTGTTGACTTGATGAGCAGGGTGTTCTGGGAGTTCCTTAATAAGTTTTTGGTGATCTTCATAGACGAAATTTTGATTTCCTCGAAGAATGAAGAAGAGCATGCTTTGCATTTAAGGGATGTCATGGATACTCTTCGTGCACTTCAGCTGAAAGCCAAATTCTCCAAATGTCATTTCTGGAGAGAAGTGGGGTTTCTTGGACATGTGGTGTCCAAAGAGGGGATAGCTGTGGACCCCGCAAAAGTAGTTGCGGTGCAAGGTTGGAAGTTTCCACGGAATGCAACCGAAGTCCAAAGCTTTCTCGGGCTAGCGGGCTTTTATCGAAAGTTCATTAAAGACTTTGCGAAAATCACAGCCCCACTCACAAGATTACAAAGAAGAACCTAACTTTCATTTGGGATTTGGATTGCGATATTTCTTTCCAAAATTTGAAAAGGGCTCTAACAACAGCCCTAGTTCTGACATTGCCCGATGGGAGCAAATTGTTTACCATATACACAGATGCATGCGGTACAGGATTAGGCGATGTCTTGATGCAAGAAGGCAAGGTAGTTTGTTATGGGGGAAGGCAATTGAAGGCACATGAGAAGAACTTCCCAAATCATGATTTGGAGCTTGCTGCCAATGTTTTCACTCTTAAGTCATGGCGTCATTATCTACTAGGAGAAAGGTTTGAATTGTTTATTGGCCATAAATTCTTAAAGTACCTTTTCTCATAGAAAGATCTTAACTTAAGACAACAAAGGTGGATGGAATTTCTGGCCTCGTATGATTTTGAGATTTCCTTTACTCCTGTCAAGGGCAATGTAGTAGCAAACGCCTTGAGTAGAAAGAAGCTGACCTTAAGTCCTCTCTTTGTAGAAAGGCAAAGCTTGGAGTACATAGCAAACTTCAACTTTAGACACTCCTCTGAAATTGTACCTGATCTGTTAGCATCGCAAGAGGTGCGGCCTACTCTTTTGGACTAATAGGAACTGCGCAACAAGAAGACCCTCACCTAGTTGATATAACGGATAAGTTGATTAAGGGTGAGACTTCTAGTCACCTCAATAGATACTCCATCGATGATAAGGGTTAGTTGACGCGGGATGGAAGGCTATGCGTCCCATAAGCAAGGGATTTGGTGAAGACAGTTCTCGAAGAAGCACGCCATTCTAAGCTGACCATACACCGAGGTGGAGACGAGATTTATAAAGACATAAAAACGGTTTTCTTTTGGAATGGCATGAAGAGGGATGTAGCTGAGTTCATCGTTAAGTGCTTGATATGCTAGCAAGTCATGGCGGAGCAGAAGAAGCCTGGTGGTCAGCTTCATCCTCTAGAGGTCCCACAATGGAAATGGGATAACATTTCGATGAACTTTGTTGATGGGTTGCCTAGGTTAAGAATGGGAAATACCAGTATTTGGGTAATAGTGGATAGGATCACTAATGCGCTCACTTTATACCTGTTAAGTGTAGAAGGACTGCCTCGTCTTTAGCATCTATTTATCTAAAAGAAATAGTTCGACTCCATGGGGTACCCTCCAGCATAGTGAGTGATCGAGATCCCATCTTTACGAGCGAGTTTTGGAAGAGTTTACAAGAGGCTGTATGCACACAACTATGCTTAAGCACAACCTATCACCCCCAAACCGATGATTAGACGGAAAGGGTGAACAGAGTATTGGAAGACCTCGTGAGATTGTGCATTCTTGACTTTGGATAAACATGGGAGGATCATCTTCCTTTAGTGGAATTCGCTTACAATGATAGCTACCAAGCCACCATAGGCATGGCACCCTTCGAGGCTTATATGGAAGACCATGCTGATCACCAACTTGTTAGTGGGCGTCTATAGACAAGCTCATACTTAGGCCAGACACGTTTAGAGAAACTTCAGAGAAGGTGGACTTGATAAGAAGACGAATGAAGACCGCATAAGATAGACAGAAATGCTACGCAGATGAAAGAAGGACCGACCTTGAGTTTGAGGTTGGAGATAGGGTGTTCCTTAAAGTATCTCCTTTGAGGAATGTTATTCGCTTTGGGTTCATAGGAAAGTTGGCACCAAGATTTGTAGTACCATTTCCTATCATTGAAAAGATTGGGATGATGGCTTACAGAGTAGAGCTACCCGAAAGACTGGCTGGAGTTCATAATGTTTTTCATGTTTCTTAAATACGAAAGTGCTTACATGAGTCTGCGGAAGTTGTGGAGTCAAGTATACTAGAGGAAGTAAAAGTGGAACGAGAAGCAACTGTAAGAAGAGTTCCAACTAGAATCTTGGGTACGGAAGTCAAAAAGCTACGCAACCGCGAAGTCAAGCTTGTTAAAGTTCAATGGAGTGACGCTGAGGAAGACGCGACTTGGCAAACTGAGATAAAAATACCTGCAGCCTACCGTTTTCTTTTGAGGGTACCTCCTCGATCTCTTTTTCCCTAAGTTTATACATGCTTATATCTATCTTTTTAAGTACATCTCATCGGTCCTATTCTTTATCCTTAGGTAGAAACCAATGGATGTAAACGTGTATTTGAAACATGTTATGATTGATGGCTGCGAGTGGTTGTAAGTCGCTGCTAGTGGTTGCTCGTGGATGCATATACACACACATTAGGTGCTAGATCGGCTCAGTCACTTTCCTATTGCATATGCATATATGTATTTGTATATAGATTGAAATTTGGAATGTTATCATATGGACGTTGCATTTGTATGGATGATTGTGCACTCATGTAGAAAGTATGATTAGGAACAATTGCATGCATAATGGACTCATGGCATTGATATATTTCACGTTGAGGAGGTCAACTAAATCAGTAGACTGCCTAATTTTGCATTAGATAAGGACATGTACACACACTATGCATATGATCATGAAAGCATTAGAAGTCTTTTTAAGGACAATGGACGCCTATGTTTGATGGTTGAGTAGATGGACGATTGGATGGTGGGATATACATTCTTCTTGACTTGAAGAATTCTGGGACGAAATCCTGTAAGGAGGGGAGAATGTAACACCCTGAATTTTCTGTGTCTATTAAAAGAACGAATTAAAGAATACTTAATTTCTAAATTGAGAATTAAGGGAAACGGGTTACGCCATTACGTTCATCTCGAAATTCTGCTTGGAATAGAGTCCAATTTTTCATAAATCAGACTTCGTATGAAGAAGTCATGGCCCTCAGAAGTTTCGGAAATATAAATAAATTATAACAGCTCAGGTTTAAAATTCAAAATTCAAACGAAAGACGAAGAAGCAGGCTGAAGGGATTTTTCCCGCCCCAGGCCAGGTCGACCAGGGGGTCGACCTACCCTCCTCGCCCAGATCCAAAACAGTGACGATTCCGACTTGTTGCTGAGTCTTTTCTGAACAGTTGCCGAGTCACTAGGACATAGGTGGCAATTCTAGATAACTCTATCTAGTGTGGACGGTTGTGATTGCTCCTGGAATGATCTAACGGCTCACGTAAGATTAAACTTCTATAAAAGCAACCCTAGTCCTCAAACCTTAAATCAACAAATTCATTCCAAGGAGCCACCATGCTATCCATGATCGTTCTAGCCTAACCACCATTTCTTCTTCAATTAGAAAACAGGTAAAAAGGTATGAATCAAAACTAACTTAGAGAATTGATAGTCTTCTTCAAGGGATTGCTTTTTAGTTTTAGAAAACAGATCCCAGAAAACAAGAATTTCTTTTGTTTGTAAGTCCTGTTATTATTTAGATGTGAACGATTAAAAGTTATGATTTGTAATAAAGTGAAAACTAGCGTTATTCCTAGTTGCAAGATAATGATGATGTTGATTCATGTCTATTATTGTAATGATTCTATCGTATATGCTTATGAGACTATTGTGGTTATTATATTGATGTTAAACCAATCGTGTATTATGTAAATTTGGTGACTTATTCATGTTATGTTACATGCAAGTTGTTAGGCTATTGTGGTTATTATGTTGATGTTAAACCAATCATGTATATGTAAATTCGGTGACTCTTCCATGTTATGTTACATGCAAGTTGTTAGGCTAAGACATGTATTATGTTTAGATCTACATTTAGATCTATGAAAATTGGATCCAAGATAAAAGTTTACATTTACATGCCTAGTTGAACTTGTGTAATTCTATATGCTTTAGATTTGTGTTTACTGGATCCAAAATAAAAGTTCACATTCACATGCCTAGTTGAATTTAATGTGAGTGGTTGGTGCTTTAATGAATGAATTAAAGCTAAGACAGGAATGGTAGGGTTAAGTTAATTAAGGCAACACTTAACCAATGCAACATGTTAACTAAACTGATGGGTTGGTAGGTTAATTTGAGAACACTTAATTATTTTATCATGTTGGTTAGGAAACCCTAGTACCGGGGACCCATTTCAGCAGTAACCCACATAGATGTATCACGGTACCCTGAACTAGGTAGGGTGGGGCACGATTACTGGGCTGATTATAAGCGGTCAAAACAATGGCGGGTGGTGCATCAGCGTAGGTTCCGACAGAGTGCGGTCATGCACGTAGTCCGGGGTGGAAAAAGCAGGCACTGGGCAACAATAGTTATATTCTGTGCATCTTGAATGGTGTCGGGTTGCCACCTTAGGATTGGAAACATCCCGTGGCGGGACCAGTACAGGTATCTACAATCATTCGGGACTGAATGACAAAAGTGGAAAACTTATACGAGTTGGAGACGATCGATAAAAAGGGGATCATTTATCTTGAAAACGTAGTGCTAGTTGAAACACTTGTAAGCAGGTGTAGAGAAATAGTAATGAGTGCGATAGCATATTCAATCTTATTATCTTATTTCTAGGGTGCTGTCCTAGATTCAGTTTATTCATGTCATAATTCTTTTCCTTGTTTACATGTTAAATAATCACTGGACTTACCAGACTCATGTTTGACCAATTTTCTGTCGTCTTCTTTTCTTCTGTTTCCCCTCACTCCCCCCAAGGTCCGCAGGGAGGGAATACTTCAGCTAAGTTCGGATCATTTCCAGCTTGAAGAGAGTAGTTGCATTGCTTGGAATCTCTTTCCTTGGGCTATGGCTTTGGATACTCTCTTATTGGGGATTTATGCTGCCTTACTGTTGTTTTAATGCTTTCTTATGTTTTAATTCAAGGCAGAGATTTAATAATTTGGAAGTTGGTTTGAGACAGTTGTTGTAATGTTTTAACTGAACCACGTACTATTGAAATAAATTTATTTTTTTCGCTGTTTATATGTCTGTCTTGTAAATTATCTGTATCTTTTACCTATAATACTCCACCAAAGTTAATCCATTCCCTTTTGTGAGTGACTTTAACGGAGGTTGGGTGTTTCACTATTTATACAGGAATCCTAAACCTAAGCTCTGATACAAGATGTAACAACCCGAATTCCAACAGACCGATTTTTTTTCAAAATTCCAATCTATCGAAACTCGGATTGGTTTGCTCTAATATCCTGCAGAAAAGAAAGAGACATGAAAAATGTCAGAGCTCAGAAAATATCTCACAGTGGAACAGAGAAAATATAATATAATCAAAATATAGCCTTACCGTATTAATAATACTGCCTAACCAGTATCCAAAGCTATAATGTCTCTGCCACAAATATAACCTGTGAGTATGTAATGAGAAGTGGGTCAGAACACAAGTTCTGGTGATTGGATTTAAATTATACACCTTGGATAATCCTACATATACCGTTCAATCATATTCTCTTATTTATTAGGTCACTTGCGTTAACATCCCTCAAGACTTACACACATGTCATACCCATTCACTTCCCAGTGGATTAAGCTAATACAGTATATATGTAGCTACCCCTAATATTAAGGTAAATCCCATGGTACCCCACTCACACGGTCTCCACCATAACACCATCAAAATATATGCAGTCCATCATCCTATGCCATAGTGGCGTACATATCTCTATATAACAAAGTTATGTTCCGCATATATCTATCATTATTATGCTACGTAAGCGTACGGACTGCCACCTTTGATCAAATGAGACACCATACTAGAATAATGCCCTTAAGTCTACGATGCACCACCCAGAGCCGAAATGCATGTATCTAGATTGTCCACATACGTATCGTCAATTGTAGCTCGATCCCATAACCACACGTCCTCTAATGCGCATCAAGTTCCGTGGAAGGGCGATACAAGAAACACGCAACTCGGTCGGGAGATTTTCCATAACTGTGCAAGGTCGTCTTTAAGAGCCTATATATACGGATATTCCTAGGGGCTGTTTTCACGGTGGCTATAGCCCCACCTCGGCCCTACCCTAAACTAGTAAAGACTACAAGAGCTAAATGACTACCCCTAAAGAAAACAATCAAAACATTTATTTGGCGTCTTCCCTCAACCATCGTACCCCAATAGTGAAAGGTGAATGGTCTATTGGTTTTAGCTCTAGTCTTTTTGCATCCCACTGACTCTCGATGATAGGTATCCAACGATCTATTATCCGTGTTGATCGTGACCCTTCGCCTCCCCAGTGAGGCAACTGCCGAATCACCCTGGTGTCATCGTGTCACAGCACTTTGACTGCATAGGTACTTCTATAGTCAAGTCCCACCCACCTAGTAGTTACGCGCAGACCCAACCTCTACGAGCACAACCTAAACATCTGCCACCACACAGAGGACCAATAGGAGCACCTTACATATATCAAGAAGTCACATGCTTCCCCTTCCTGTCCTTCGGAGCCGACAGAATAATCAGATGAATGTGCACTCCCCTCGTGCCTTTTAACACCGCGATGATCTACCCCGTTTGGTTATTCACCCTCAAACGTGTGGATTGGTCTAAGAGCATCACTTTAACATGTTGTTATACCATATGTCTAAACATTCTTTTACACGCTTGGCTTACCTCATCAGGTTTCCATTTAACAAGGTTATTCCCATTCACATTGAATTCTTAATCAAGTTACCAAGTTCCTCTTGCTTATTAATTCCAATTATATAACTTAACCCACTAAGTTTATTAATAAGCCTACATGTTATTCTTTGGACTGTGGCCCAAGGTCTGTAATCCACAATCACTTTTATATTCTTGCTTGATTTCAAGGTTACAATAACATGTTATACTTAATATGTTACTAAGTATATCTCAATTCACATGTTTTCTAATTAACACATCACTTACCATTTATGATTAAATATGACTTATTTCATTTTATAAGTTTTCCTCATCCTTTTTCATTTAATCATAATCCCATTTTACACAGTTACTACAACTTATCAATGTTTACTTATTATTTTAGTTCTCTTAACTAAGCCACATTAATAAGTTTCTCTACCCATTTATTATAACCTTATGTTATAATTTCATCTTGTCCCTAGAACAAGTCCAAACTTGTTATTCTTATCAGCGGGTGTCAGACTTCCAAATTTACAGATTACTTAATTTATAATTAAGTACAACTTCTCATATTCCAAATATTTCCCCCTTTTTTCCAACTGGTTTTCGGTCTTTCCCATTTACTTATTACATAATTTTACAAATAAGTGTCCCTTGTCACGTTTCACCGGTTATCTCATTTCCTCGCTAGTTTATTATAACCTAAGTTGTAATCTTCACTTGTCCTTAGGATAAGTCTACCTATTATACAACATTTTCATTAATGTTATTTATTTATAATAGTTGATTATCATTCCCCATTTAAACCATTTTCTTTTACTATTGTATTCCAGTTTTCTTCATTAACTGTAATATATGTTCCTTATTTTAATTAAGGAAAACACTTCATGCACCTTATCGGTTTGATGAACAGAAGGAATCAATGATTTATTTTCATAACATATTCCCATCTAAATCCACGGTGGCAAGTAATTTCTTTCCTTTTTCTTACTTTATTGACCGTGGCTTACTTGCAACCACGTTCTCAGAAATAGATCATTTAGGGAAATACATCACTTTTCCTTCGCATCACCCTAACTCAGTCCATTACGTCCCTTCCTATCATATTTTCTGAGTTAGACATTTAATTACCATCATTTCCATTTACTCGTATCTTATTATAAATATATATATATTTATATATATGCACTAGACCTCTCATATTAAGCCTACACTTGTGGGCGCTGGATTTGTCGGGCGGGTCTGGGCAGACTTCTGCCACAAGTTCACTTAACCATGTGTCTAAGCACCATTACATATTTTAATTACGCACTTAGACCCCTCACATTAGATTTACCACTTGTGAATGTTGGATATGCCAGGCGGTTCCGGGCAGTCTTCTATCACAAGTGCAATCTAACCTTGTGTCTAAGAGCGTTATAGTGTCAAATTACTCTGAATCTAGGCATGTTCGTTCTTTAACAATTATTTCTATTCATGTGAATTTTAGGCATATTGTCCTTTTTAATGTAAACGAGTTTACAGTAATCTAATTTACATGTCATCCAATTATGCCTATATTTTGTCGCATGTTCTTTTTAACATATGTTTAATTCTATTCTGACATGTAAACATTCAATCGGGTATTTATTCAAATCCAACAAGTTGAAACTGTCGTTTACTCAATAATATGCCACAAGTGAATCATATAATTATAACAATAGTAGTCATTGCCCATATTCTATCAAGTTTATTCAAAATGTAATCATTCCACACTTTAACTGATTCAACGTATGAATTATTCATATTAACATCTTAACTTGTTACAACAATAATTTATAATTAATCTAGCAATTTCACAATTAATAAAAAAGGGAATCCTAAACGATAACATATTATTATCTAAAGGCTATAGCTTAAACCCACTCACCACATAAGCTTTCCAAATCCTAGATCTAGTCCAGATCTATCATTCCATGGTTTTTCCTCCTAATTTGATTTAGAACCTAACAACCATGGATTCATAACTTTTTACTAAAAGAAAAAAAGAAAAAGAAGAAAGTGAAGAGAATTGAAATTAGACCAGATCTAGGAATTACGTCACTTTGTTAAGAGATCTAAACATCCATTTATAAGCATATGCACCTCTCCTCCAGATTTAAATTCAGAATTTTACCTAACCTAAATTTTCTTAATAGATTACGGGAGGAAGAGGGAAAACAGCAGAGCTTCAACGTAGCCTCAGAAATATGAGGTTTAGGGTAAGCTCTAAGGTCTTATTTATAGGTGTATCAGAGAAACCAAGACCCTCAGATCCGAATTAAAAATATCCAAATCGACCACATCAGGGAAAATTTCCAGATCCACGAGTTGGTCGACCCCCAACGATCTAATTTCCCTCCAGATTTTCCTACTCGTGAATTTTGTTTTTTGAACTAATTTTCAAATTTTTTGGATATATTTATTTGATTATATATATATATAAGCTCTTTATATGTATACAAACTTCTAACGCTCATAAGTTCTTCATACGGTGTCCGATTTATGCAAACCAGGTGTCTATTTTGATCAGAATTTCGAGATGGACGAAATGACGCATTCTGTTTTACTTAATTTTGAATATATAATTAATTCTTATTGTATTATCTTAAGTTAAAAATGTGGTAGCTACACCTATCTTCATTCTAACCCAAAATAAAACCCTTTCTCAAATAGCTCGTCCACTTGCTTGCTGAGCTCCCTCCTTTCCCTTAGAGCCATATAGTGCAGAGGTAATGCAACTGGCTTTGCATTGACCACCACATATATACAAAAATTGATTTCATGCCTCGGAGGTAAGCCCCGAACCTCCTCAAAAACATCAGAATATTTTCGGACTTCCGGTACAGATCGCATATCATCAATAGAAGCATCAAGAGACTCTAGAAAACAAAGCATAACAGACCCTTTTGGGTCATAAGAAATCTCGAGGGTCCTCCCATGGTAAGTCAAAAGTCTAACAACCCTCCTCTCACAATCGAGAGTGGCACCATACATGGTTAGCCAATCCATCCCTAGAATCAAACCGTAGCCCATAAAACCGAGCACATACGCATCGCACTCAAATTCAATGCCTATGACAGATATTCTGAAACCCCGACAAATCATGGATAAATGAGCCGAACCACCAATGAGGTTTGAGACAATAACGGGATCCACTACCATACTACTATTTAAGTGCAGAGACTCAACCATAGAGCAAGATATAAATGAATGCGAAGCGCCAAAATCAAAAAGAGTTCTAATAGGGTAATTGGAAAGGGAAATCAAACATTCCACAAAAAATTTCCTACCTCTGTTCGGAGAACTGGTCGCGAGAGCATGCACCTACCCTCCAGAATCTCCTGCCCTTTGACCTTGTCCCTGTTTCTTCGGGCACTCCTTGGCATAGTTTCCGGTCTCTCCACAACCGAAGCAAGCATTCTTCCTTCTTTTGCAATCCTTAACCAAATGACCCACGCGTCCCCAATTATGGCACTTCCCCTTATCCTTAGCCTTTTCATTCTTTTCGCTCTTCTTTTGTTGTCATTGTTGTCCTTTCTTGGTCCATACCTTCCAGTTTTGTGTATCCTCGACCTTAGCCCCTTTCTTTTCATCTTTAACTTATCTTTATCTATGCTCCCTTCCTGGACCATCATTTTTCCCCTCCTTGGGTTGTGCTCCTTAGCCCTAACTCCCTTATTCTCCTTTTTACCATCCTTGTGTAACAAGCTAACTAGTCTTTCGAAAGTTGCCTCCATCGCACAGAAATATTTACACTGCTCGAGAAAGATGGAGGTTAGGCACTTCATTGCCATTCGACATGTGCCGTAGTATTGACATGCCTATGGAACCATGCCGCAATGGGGACACCTTTTGGGAAGAATCAGTTCCCCAAACAAAAAGGAATCAAGCGGAGAACCGACAGATATTTCATATTTGGTTTGTGGAATATGTTTTTCAAAATAGACTTTTCTTTTGAAAATGCTTCATTTGAAAACCTTTTCGAAAATAGTTTTCAAAAGCTTCTATCTAATATGGTAACCTTCAGCTCTGATACCAAGTGTGACACACCACGTCTGTTGATGTCACTCATTAAAAGAATGCATTAAATTTCGTGAAGCGTTAAAGGTAAACAGAAATAGAACATTTCAAGACAGATATAAAATCAACAGCGGAATAAATAACTAACTTTATTAATAATAAAGCCTCGTGGTTCAAAACATATGATGTCTGCATTACATAAAAACCCGTACATTATAAAAACTTCTATCTTGCTTTTAAACATCAGAGTACAAAATAAAAGAAGCAAAATCCCCAATCAACACATAGCCATAGTAGCAAAGATAGGGGCCTAAGTCATACATCAAAGAAGCTCCAGCAAAATGATAGCAGAATCTTGGTCAGGTTTGCGTATTCCCACCCTGAAAACCTGGGGCGGGGGGGACGGAAGAAAGGAAAGGAAACAAAAAGGGTCATACACAAAGTATGGCGAGTGCAGCTAGTTTTATCAAGTAAATAAGTAAAAGTAACATGACAAGCATATAAAGTGGATAGGAGAGATAACATCACAAAAGGCAGGTGTGACAAGGTAAGCTGGTTAAACATGATAGGGTATATTGCGCTTCTAAAGATTACTTTGATTCTCTGCACCAACACTAGTATAACCAGAATGAGGTGATCCTAACAACTATAAGATGGTAGACTTAGGCGTACTTCTGGTGAGAGGTTTTAACCCCATACAATCCACAGGCATCCCAACCTAACGGGCTCCTAAAGTTTTTACCAGAGTCTAAATGTACCCTAACTACTACAGTAATCGATCGGCTCCCTACTTCATAAAAATCCTACGCCGGCCCCACAGTAGGAGGTATCACTTCCTTAAGTGGCAACCCTTCGTTGATGTTCACAACCATATCGGTTGGCGTCACAGTCATCTTATCCCCTTCTGCCTGGACATGCACGCACATGCTTCGGTCGGCTTGCGCCGCCCACACTATCCTCCACCTTTGGATCTCTTACAATCAGCCCAGTAAGAGTGTCCCGACTCTGACTTAGGGCGGATTCCTTGTTCGATACCCTTACATGGCTTACTGACTGAAATGGGTCTCATATACAGGATGATACAAGCTCTCCCCCTTGTCTTGTATCCCCACAAGGATTTCCTCAGGTTATGTATACCTATTGGTGTCTTTAATTACATAACCTCCTCGGTTTAAGTTTGTGGGCCTATATATAAATATCACCCACCCTCCTTAGATTTACTTAACCCATCGACTAATTAAAGCATGTCTATTTAGCGGTTAAGTTTGTGGGCCTATATATAAATATTACCCACCTCCACAGATTTACTTAACCCCAACATTTCCATAGGTTATGCTTACATAACGGTGTCTTTAATTACATAACCCCAACCGGTTAAGTTTTGTGGGCATATATGTAAATATTACCCACCCAGCCCAGATATACATAACCCTCCACTGTTTTTAACCAAGTTTACATAAGCCCTACTCCAAGTTAACATGTTTATACAATCCTTATGGATTCAACTGGGTTAAGTATTACAGACTAATAAGTTATCCCCATTCACATTGACTTCTTTTCACTTGCCAAAATTCCACTTGCTTATTAATTTCATATAAATATAACTTAATCCATTTAAGTTTATTAATAAGCCCCCTCACATATTATTCTTTAGATTGTAATTAATGGAAGAAATCTTACATTCTTTCACCCCTAGATTGTAATTAACGGAAGTATTCTTACAATCCCTTTGTATTATTCATTATTTGATTCCATAGTTACAACAACATGTTTTGCTTAATATGTAATTAAGTATACTTCATCTCAGGTCACCTGTTTTCTGTTCAATGTAACACTAAAACTTGACGTTGTTTATTTATTAACATAGTTTTCTTAACAAAGGTTTACTAATAAGTTTTATTTCCTTTTATTATAACCTATGTTATAATTTCCACTTATCCCTAGTACAAGACTACCCATTTTATAACATTCTTATTAGAGTAATTAATTATAATACATTATTATCATTCCATGTTTACTCCAATTCATTACCATATATCCATTTATGGTCGTAATGCACTAGAACTCCCACATTAAACCTACAACCTGCGGATGCTGGATATGCCGAGCGGCTTCGGGAATACTTCTTCCACGAGTTGGGTTTAACCTTGGGTCATAGCACGTCTCGTATTTATGCACCTGGACCACTCACATTTGATTCGCCACTTGTGGTCGCTGGATATGCCAGGCGGTTCCGGGCAGGCTTCCACCACAAGGGTAATCTAACCTCGTGTCTAGGCGTAGTTACAGTGTCTAATTACTGTAATCCTAGGCATTTCTTTATTAACCCATTTTTACCTATGTCGTTATAGGTTTCATGCCCCTTTTTCCCAATCATGTTCATAATGAATTATATACCCTAAATTCATATACATCAACATTATTCAATTTATGCCAACTTAACTATTTACAAATTATGCCCAATTTCAATGTTTCCCTCGTTTTCCCCGTTTAACGTATTCGCATTTTTCAGCGGCATGCCTAGGCTCGAAAGTAGCCTGGCTATATAAAATAAGAAGGGAAAGATAAAAGGGAAGATGGCAGAAATGATTATTCTAACAAAAATGATATAAACATAAAAATAATGATAAGATGGGCATATGAGAACAGATCTGGTGAACATAAGATGATAAAACTGTTTATAACATAGTAGGGATGTCATAACAGGCATGATAAGATCTGAATAATAATTTAGTTGTCCAGCTAATAACTGATCCAATTCAACCACAAACATGATAGGTACAAGGTGATCTAAATAGCAAATTAGATCTATAATCAAAGGTAGATCTGACAAGATAATGGTTAGGATCCAACTCATAGATATGTCAGAATATCATTGGTTCACAAATTATTTCAGATCTGACATGATAAAGGTTAAGATCCAAGTCATAGATATGTCAGAATATCATAGGTTCACAAATTGTTACAGATCTGACATGGTAAAGGTCAAGATCCAAGTCATAGATATGTCAGAATATCATAGGTTCACAAATTATTACAGATCTGACATGATTCAGCCAGTTACAGGCATAGATCCAAATTACAATCATATCATGTTTCACTTTTTAATTATTTAAATCTAAATGCAACTTGAAACTCACAGCATTTGGATCTAGAAAGTTAGAAGAAGAATAGCAAAGGTTGAATCACAGATCTACACTTGAATCTCTAAATTTGGTTGCAGAAGAAGAGAAAGATTTGGTTTAGTCCAGGCACTGACAACATTTAGGCCTCCACTGATTTAGGTTTAAGAAAACAAGAGAAATCAGCCTATATTTATAGGTGTCAGCCCCATAATTTGTCCTGCCACCTCAGCCCTAGGGAGGTCGACACCCCCTTTAAGGGGTCAACTACCTTGGGCAGGAATTTTGCTGCTCACCCCAAATTCTAAAATTTTGACTTCTAAACTGAGATTTTGAACTTCTAGACCTTATATATATATATATATATATATATTGGTTATGCAAACTTCAAACCCTCATAACTTCTTCATACGGTGTCCTTTTATGCAAACTAAATGTCTATCTTGACCAGAATTTCGAGACGGACGCAATGGCACAGTCCATTTCCCTTAATTCTAAATATTAAATTAATTATTATTTAATTTATCCTTTTTATTGTTGTTAATATTACAGGGTTTTACAGATCTCGATCACTCACGATGCTCTTCGGGATACCATGGAATCGAACTATCCATTTTATATAAAGCTCATCCATTTTATATAAAGCTCATCCGACCATCGGATTTTCCCAAAATAAGAACCATTGGGTTTGTAACTAAAAGAGAATACAAATGATAAGTAAATTTTTGAAAACTAACTGTTAGATTTTGAGAAAAATCCAAATCAGATTTGAATAATAACAACGCCAAAACCATTAGGAACCTGAAATTGAGATTTGTGAAAATAAACTATTTTTATATAAATAAAAATAGGGAAAAATCATGATAAATTATAATAAATGATTTGATATATGTTTAAATAAAATATATATGGTTTTGAATGATAAAAACTGGTTAAGTGGAAATCGGCTATATTTGCAACACCTGTTATAACAAGTTTTGAGAAACATTTAGAGATAAATATTTTTATTTCGTAAATCTTATCTAATCCTTAGTAAATCTTTTTATAAGGTTAAAATAAAGTGTAAAGATGATTTTTGGAAGCCGAACAACTTAATCAAGTTTAGGAATAAGATTTAAATCTTATGAAATGATTTCCAATTAAAGGAGACTTAACTGGTAGGTTGATAATCCAATAAGGATTTTGTTCTGTTGCTAATTATTTCAAAAATACTGGGTTTAACCCATTTCGAATAACTATACGACAAATTGAAAGTCGAGGATATTGAAGACGGTGGAAGAATGGAAAACCTCACATCGCGTGCAGTGCTTGCTGATGCCTTGGGTAGCTCCCATTATAAGGTTAAAGTGGTAGTAGTTCGAACATACGTTAATTGTTCAAATATGCAAGGGCCTCTCTCATTATTTAAACATGAATAAGGTGTCTTCGGTTTCATTCGGACCCAAAACAAACTTGTAAATGAATGTGTATCTAACATTTTATTTTGCAACATAACCGAGTGGTTTCTATTAATGTTATATCGGTTGGTGGAAGAGAATTAATTCTCCTAGCTTAACACTCTCCTCTGAGACTTATGAACTCAGGGGGTTATATATTAATAAACACCAATTATATGTTGTGAATCGACAATGTGGCATGCCGAGTGTTGCTGGCAGATACATCAAAGCTTTTGTTGCAAATAAAAGCTTTGTGGGACCTTGAGACTAGGACCTCACACCCCAGAATGAGCCGAAAACATGATGATGGAAGGCTGAGATAAGGACATGCATTCCCTTCTAGCTGAAAGGGATTCCATAGTATGGAGCCCAGGAAATTTACTTATGTGGATGATGGAATCGAGGCACCTCGAATGATGGTTAGATGAGATCAGGACGACGGTCAAATACGACTGCGGGAAAGTTATGTTCAGGTATGATTCCAATTAGCCCATTAATGCTGACCGACTCAGTCACTCTAAAGGATCACATGCATGTGAATCCTAGATATCTTGCTAGGAATGATCCGAATTTATAAGAAAGATCCCTTTCCTTGGTTCATGATTGAGTCCAATTTCCAATACGATCTTTGTGTTTTTAGTTGTCAAACTATATGGCGATATAATGGGATAGGACATTATCTTGTCTAAGATTTATACATTTATTTTCCTAAATGATTTCCACAATTAGACACTAACTATAATATCAAATGATTTTATCACATCAAGTATGTTTGGCTATTATAAGGTAAAACTCTATCCTCTAATTTGTGTTGCATTATTTGATGATATTTGAGTCTTGAAATAGCTTCATTTTACTAAAAGCATTGTGTGGTTTTGTGCACTGGCATTCGTGTGGAGGAAACCCGTTCCATGTTAGATGGCGTGGTCCCGTGATATGCCTCACTTCTGAATAAGTTAAGAATAACTGCTTTGATTTTCTCATACCAGTCCCATGAATGTCTCGTAGTTTGTTTTTCCCTTGCAAACTCAGGTGCCTATATTTCCACATGAGCATCCTAGTATCCAGATTTCAGTTAAGATCGTTGGAGTTGTGTATGGAAGTTACCTATGGAAGCTAGTTTTGGATATGGAGCTGGAGCACAATTTGGATGTTCTTTTGGACTCTCTTAGACTCCATCATGTCAATATATCGTTATTTCTGTTGTGTATTTTTTTGCTTATTGCAACTGCTATGTATGATATTATGATCCTATGCGATGTATTAAAATCTGGTGAAACCTCTAATGTAATTTGATGTACATTACGTGATGTAATGCAATGTTTTATCTTCTGCGGTTATATTAATGTGTAATATTCCAAAGGTTGTATATTCTTCCAGGGATCGGCAGAACGAGTCATCGCATTATGTCTTTTTGCTCATGGGCTAGGGCCAAATAAACCCAAACCCATAGTTGGTACAGATTATTCGCGTTTGGGATTGTACCCAATCGATTGGGTAGTATTACGAATATTTCTCTTAGTTATATTATTGTACCAAATTTGTAGAAGTGCAAAATAGTCATCATTATCATTGAGAACAATAAATCTTTTATGTCATTTTTGTTATCTCTATTATATTTATTCACTTTTGGGTGTACACAAACACTTACCCCCTTATGACACTAGACTACTATGTTATCTATTTTTCTTTTGCTTATTAGTTGTGCTAGTAATTACAACAGCTCACCAAATTTTTTGTCTGACCTTTTCTCTCTTTCCTTGTTCTTCCGCCTAGGCTCTCTAGGAGGAAGTACCTAGTTAGATTGTTTGGCTGGTTCTTTCTTGGAATACTTCTGAAGAGGTATTGTTTTCTTCTTTTTCATTTCTATGATTTTGTTGTTTCGTTAGCTATTTGGGGAATTTATAAGATTACGTACTATGATGTTATTTTTCTGCTTAAGATTTAAAACATGATAATTTGGGACAATTTGGTTATATTGGAATAAATTGTTTTATTATTTTAATATAAATTGTCTTCTTCTTCCGTTGTAAAATTGTATTCGCTTATGTCTTGTAGAATCTTATTCTCTGTGATGTTTATGTCTTTATACCTACAACGCTCCATATTTCTTAACAGGAATCTGTATTAGGATAGTGTTAATGGATGTAAGGTGTTACATAAGGAGCGATCTGTGACAACGCGCATTTTACGTATCGGAGAATCATAAAATATTTTTATTTAATGCCCCGAGGGTTGGATCATTCTCATATTTTTATATGTTGTTTATGGGGATGTTAGACGTTCCATAAATTTTACCAACTTTGTTTGTGACCATTTTTCCCTTGCCAGTCTTGTACTGGGCATAACTTTTGACTTGGATCGAATCTGGTACTGAGATCGGTCTCAATGGAAAGAAAATGATGTTTCCCATTCCAAAGAGTGGTCACATTAACGATATGGTTCAATGGTTTGGAAGGAATCGCTATTTTTGTGTTTTGCTATTGATTGTTCAGGTTTTTAGAGCCTTAATGGGCTGAATTGGGGAGGACCATAAGTGTGATGGTGGGAGTCTATAAATAGGAGGGAGGGGAACGGAGAATAGTTTACTTTCTCCATTCTCTCATTAGGAAGAGCTTGTGATCCTCCATGGCTCCGTCTTCTACACCTTTCCACCATTCGAGAATCAAATATCTACATTGTTTGAAGCTAGATCTACACCAATTGAAGAGAGAATTCATCGAATGGAAGAGTTTACATCAAATTCTTCGCTGTTCAGAATTGAGATTTCATCATTTTGTATTGTTTTGGAGAACTGGTGAGTGATATGCAACTCTCACGTAGATTCAATCAAGTGTATGAGTTTTATGATCTTTATTCATCATTTTCATGTCGTTTTCCTTAGATCTACGTCATGGTAAGCCTATTTTCACATGAATGACCATAGGATCTAATTTAGCAACTTAAAACAAGTTTTCCATATAGTTTTATATGTTTATGCAAGTTAGATCCATAATTTTTGTTCATATATTCATTTATCATGATTTTGGTCGAGTTTAGCAAAGTTTTGGTCGAGTTTGAAGAAGGATCGGGCCTGTCCAGGTGATGGATCAGCAGAATATGGATCGGTAGCAATATGGGTCGGTCGTAGTGTGACTTGGGGAACAAAACAGCCTATTGGTCAGCTGGAAATCTGGAATAGTGCCTATGGGTTAGCCGGAAATCTGCTACAGTGCCTATGGATTGGCTGGAAATCTGCTACAGTGCCTATGGGTCGGTCGGAAATCTGTTATAGTGCCTATGGGTCGGCCGAGAAAACTGCTATGGGATAGGTCAGCAAGAAACTGCGACAGAACGGGTCATCTGGAAACTGCTACAGGATGGGCCAACCGGGAAACTACTATAGGATGGGTCAGCCAGAAATTTGCTACAGGGATCGGCCATTTCTACAGGGATAGGTCTTGCTAAAAGTAATGTGTTCGTTGACCGTTGTAATGCAACGAATTTGATGACAACTCAAAGGTGTTCTAAGTTTGTTGATAATGGTTGGATGGTCATCGTTGATGACGACTAGAGATACCGACGGTCGAGGAATTATCGTGGCCGTAGGTTCTAGCGGACTAAAAGCAAGGGTTACACGATTTCGTTGTATGTTCGAATACCTTGGGCAACTCGAACGGGCCTGGATACGTTTTGTTGTATAGCGTATGGGGTTTTAGCTAGAACCGCGGTTCACCATTGGCCCTTGACAATTGATAGTGTGTCATTGCCAGTTATACGACTAATGGTTGTTTCGAAGCAGGATTGGCGGTGATATCCAAAGTTAGTCATGGATGTTGGATGCTTTGTTGTACTGTCTTACATAGATTGTCCGATGTCGAAGGAGATGTGTAACACCACATAATTTTGTTAACATTAAATAGGATAAATTAAATAATAATTAGTTTAATATTAAGAATTAAGGGAAATAGACTACGTCATTACGTCCGTCTCGAAATTCTAGTTAGGATAGACACCTAGTTTGCGTAAAACTTATAATATATGAAGAAGTTATCGACGATAAAAGTTTGAAAATCAAAATTACGATAACTTGCGCACTTGACAAGTGCACCAAGGCAATTTTATACTGGCACACCTGTAAAGTGCGCCCTTAAGAGATTTTGGGTATTCGGCCCTTTTCCAAGTGGGAGGAGACCCGCGACCTGAGTCACCCTATGGCTTATGTGGCAGTCGGTTTCAGAGGGTTCTGCAACTATAAATACATGCCTATTTCTCATATTTCGTCAATGGAAATCATGGGAGCCAAATGCTGCTGGTGTGCGAGCTGATACGAATTCGTTTTCTTCAACAACGTACAATATTTCAGTTTTGCAAATCAAATCCAGAAATTTAAGATCCATTCTCTCTATTCTCTGAACCTAACGCTGTGAGTTCTAGTTACTTTTAGGTTTAAATAAATAAAAGTAAATTGTGAAAGACTGTGAATTGGATATGTTGTAAACTGTGGATCTATGCTATTGTTAAATCTTATACTATGTCATGATAGATCCACACCTTTAGATCGAATGCAACTATGATTATTCAATTATGTTACGTATGTGGATCTTGACTTGTAACTATATTGTGCTGAACGTAAATCTGTTAATTCAGACAGTTGCAACATTAGTTAGATCCAATTTTTTATGTAAATCACCTACACTTGTCATATTGCGATCAACTTAGATATTTAGTAAGTTGGACATGAGAACTCATATTAAGATCTAAACATGTTATTATGTCACCCTAAGGGTGCTAAATCTATTTTAACCTCTTGATCTGAATTATGTAATCTAATTTATCACCTTGTGTTATCATGTTAGATCTATTTTAACCTCTAGATCTGAATTATGTGATCTAATTTATCACCTTGTGTTATCATGTTAGATCTAAACCGATTGGGCATCTAAATTGCTAATTTAGATCTTACTATGCTTATTGTGAATCATAGTTATGTTAGAATAAATTGAATGCCAGTCATTCATCAGTTTTATGTCCACCTTGTTATGATGACAATTTCATGTCCATGCCAGTATGTATGTTCACCTTATTATCATGCTAGTTTATGTTTATGCCAAGATGATCACTTTGATTATATTCCCATTATTTTCCCTACTATTGTTTATGACTAGGTTGTTGTCTAGCCTAGGCATGTTGCCAATTTTATGAGGCGCTAGTTAAGGAATGAGGGAAAAAGGGTTAATAATGGCATAATTTGAATATGAACATTTTTGGACATATATGTCAAATTATTGGGTAAAGTGTGCATTAACACCTATAAAGGGAAAGGTTTAATTAATTGATTAATTAATTAATAATGGAATGTCTAGTAATTACAACTAGGAATTGTAATTGTACTTATGACATGAGGTTAGGTTGCATTAGTGGTGAAATTCTACCCGGACCCGACCGACATATCCAGCAGCCACTAATGTTGAACCTAATGTGGGAGGTCTAAGTATGCAAATACGAATCGGGCTAAGACACGAGGTTAGGCCTAACTATGGAATAAGATTGCCCGGACCCGACTGGCATATCCAGCATCCATACGTTTTAGGCCTAATGTGGTGGTCTAGCCCATTATAAACCATAAATGGACATGGTAATGAATTGGACTACTTAACCAAATCTAATCCATAGGGATTATATGATTATGAACTAAGGTTAGGGTTAAGTAAATTGATTGGAATAGTGGATGGGTTATGTAAATCTGGTGGAGGTGGGTAATATTTACATATAGGCCCATGAACTTAACCCGATAAGGTTATGTAATTAAAGACACCTAGTGGTATACATAACTGGGGAAATAAAAAAGTTATATAATTAAAGACACCTTTTAGGGTAAGCATAACTGGTATAGGGCTATGTAATTAAAGACACCTAGTGGTATGCATAATCAGCGAAAACCCTAGTGGGGGATACAAGACAAAGGGGATAGCTTGTATCATATTGTTTGGGACCCATTTCAGTCAGTAACCCAGAGTAAGTATCAGATAAAATACTCCATGCTAGGCGGAGAGGGGACACACTTACTGACTGATTGCAAAAGATCCAAACGTGGAGGACGGTGTGGGCGGCGCAAACCGACCGGGCTATGTGCGTGCATGAGTCGGGAAGTGGGGGATATGACGACCGTGACACCAGTAGTTAAGGTGTTGTGCATATCAGTGAAGGGTTTCCACTGTAGGACATGATACATCCTACCGTGGGGCCGGCACAGAGTATCTACGGAGTAGGGAGCTGATCGATTACGGTAGTGGTTAGCGAATATTTTGGACATATGCCCTAAGTCTACGACCTTATAGTGGAAGGGATCATCTCATTCTGGTTATACTAGTAATAGTGCAGAGTAATCATTAGAGAAATATATACACCTTACCCTGTCTACATTGTCACACCTTCCGTTTATGTAGTGACCTCTCTTATCCACTTTATATGCCTATCATGTTACTTTTATTTATTTACTGGCTAAAAGTAACTAGACTCGCCAGAGTTTATGTCTGACCTTTTTGTTTCTCCTTCTTTCTTCCGTTGCCCACCCGAGATTCTCAAGGAGGAAACACTCAGACTTAGTCAGGACTCAAATATCATCTTTCAAGGAGCTACTTCTGAAGTATGGCTCTAGTTCTAGTCTCTACTATGGCTTAACTCTTTCAATTGGGGAATTATGCTTTTTATATACTTATGTACTCTGATGGTGCAAGACAGAAGTTATTTTATTGTAATGGTTTTGTGACTTATGGTATTGTGGACCATGGTATATGATTTACGTTTGGAATAAAAATTTAAATATCCGCTGCTGTCTTATTTATATCTGTCTTGTAATTATTCTGTGTTTGTTTACCTATAACGCTTCATGAAACTTAATGCATACCCTTAGTGAGTGACATTAACGGACGTGGGGTGTCACACTTGGTGTCAGAGTTGAAGGTTACAAGATTACATAAAAGTTTTTGAAAATTATTTTCAAAAAGTTTTAAAAGAAAGCATTTTCATAAAGAAAAGTCTATTTTGAAAAACATTCCCCAAAAAGCCATATGTAGTAGCCTTCAGTACTTTATCTAAATTTCTTCCTTTCTGCTTTCTCATCATGTCTGGGGAACAAAATAATCCTAATATCCCAGAGGGCGTCATAATACCCGGTTGGTTCTGTAGATATTTGGAGGCCACGACACCTGCCGAAGGCCAACAAAATGTTCCTCCCCCAGTTGCACCAGTCATTCCTCCTCCTCCCCCTCCAAGAGCTGATAACTTCGCCAAGATCTGCAAGGACATCCGTGTTATGGGAAATCCTTAGTAGTAGCTGTGTAGGGTGTCTGTTCTCCTGTTTTAGTTGAAATACTATAAGGCTTATTTAAATTTAAACTAAGACAGATGATTAAATAAGCTAAGAAAAGGGGAAAGGTACAACTAAGAAGGAAACAAAAAATTCATTAAAGTAACAAACATGATAAGTTATAAGAAAAGATAGATAAAGATAAAAATTTACGAGATACGATGAAAAGAAAATCAGTAACAAAAGAAAATTTTCTTATGTGGGCTATGCTTGGATAGGAAAATAGAAGAATATTTATAAATAGTTTCATAAAATCCAAGTACGGTTGGAAAAAGTATATAAAAGGAAACTGGAAGATGTGAAATTTTCTGTAACAACCCGTATTTTCAATAACCTGTAATAACATAAATCGAGGCAGAATTTAATTCTAAAATGGGAATCAAGGGAAACGGGCTATGCCATTGTGTTCGTCTCGGAAAAATACGCGAAATAGAGTCCGAGTTTTCGAAAATCGGAGTCCGTATGACCAAGATATGGCCTCGCGAAGTTTCACGAAAATTCCCAAATTAAAGTATACTTAATTAAGTGAAATGGGTTGTGTAGATATATATATATATATATATATATTGATATATATATATATATATATAATTGAAAATTTAATAAATAAATATGCAAAAATGCTCAAAACAGCGAATTGGGAGAGGGGAATAACCGAACCGGCCGATTTTTGAAGTCGACCCGAGCCCGCTGGGTCGACTAGGGGTTAATCCAGGGTGTTTGGCTGTCAACCCGTGGGCCGATTCGCTCAAGTGCAGATTTTGCATTTGAATGGTTCTCATGGTCCATCTTTAATCTAAAGGCCCTAGATGGTTCCTACACTTGACTTCTTCCCCAAGACATGCTTTGATGGCTTGGATTGAATCTAGGGTTAATCCTATGGCCTAAAACACTTGCCTAATCTATAAATAAGACCCTAACCTACCCTAATTCATTCATAATTAAACCTAGTGACTAAACTATGGCAAAATGCTAGCTCTCATGGCCTCCACTAATTTTATGAAGAGGGTTGCATACTAATCACTCTCTAATCAACTTCTAATCCCTTCTTAGCATCTTAATCTTCTTCATTTGGTGTTCAAAGTTGCTAGTTGTGAGTTTCTATCACTTTGATGATCTTTTGGTAAACTAATTAGATGAGATGTGATGAGATTTATGGTTTTGTATGTGGGTTAATGAGCTTTGAATCATATGATATGATGTTAGCATTAATCTTATGTTTATGCATGTTGAGTATGTAAGCTTATGCAAGTTTAATATGATGTATGTTATGTTTGCATGATGTTAATATGCAAGTTACATGTATGTAAATATGCAAGTTACATGTTTGTTAATATGCAAGTTACATGTTTGTTAATATGCAAGTTACATGTATGTAAATATGCAAGTTACATGTTTCTTTATATGCAAGTTACATGTTTGTTAATATGCGAGTTACATGTATGTAAATATGCAAGTTACATGTTTATTAATATGCAAGTTCATGATGACACATTATGCAAGTCTATAAGCTAATATGCAAGTTTGTTATGCAAAATGAATATGTAAGTTATGTGACATATTATATGCAAGTTATGTGACATGTTATGCAAGTTCATATGCAAGTTATGTGTTTGTTAATATGCAAGATGGCACCTTTGAAACATGTTCATTTATATGCAAGTTGACACCTTTTATATGTGTTATATCATGAACGAAATTACGTGGGAACGATGGGGTAATTAAATGCATAAGTTAATAAGATTGTGTGAAATTAATATAATTATGCATAACACAAAATAAATAAACATAGTATGGGAATTTGCCTATTTGGTTAGGTGTACCCATACTATGTGTTGGGAATTTACCTATTGAGTTAGGTCTACCCCATGGGAATTTACCTATTAAGTTAGGTCTACCCATGTTAAGAAAACTTGATTAATTAGGGATAATTAATATAAAATTATGAGGGTGATTAATTAGGTGTAATTAATTGACTAAGACACGAGGTTGGACTCAGTTGTAGCGTAAAACTGCCCGGACCCAACCGGCTTAACCAGTTGCTACAAATGTTAGCCCAATGTGAGAGGTCTTAGGCACAAACTAAATACGTAATTAATGTAAAGACACGAGGTTAGACTCTGTTATGACATAAGGCTGCCCGGACCCAACCGGCTTAACCAGCGGTCATAAAAGACAGTCTAATGTGAGAGGTCTTTACAAAGGTTACGTTCTTAATTAATTAATTAAGAAACACTTAACCACATTAGCATGTAGAGGGACATGAGGGGTTAAGTGGGTGCCTCGGGTGGCATGAGAAAATCTAGTGGTTGCCTTGGGTGGCAATAGAAAATACGATTAGAATACTTAACCAAAATAGAACATGTAATTAAAACATGATTAAAGGGTTAAGTGGGATATACTAGAAAAAGGGACAAGCTTAGGTGGGTAGCTTGTGGAGGCCCATTTCAACCAGTAACCCATACGTATCTTTGTGGGCTCGACCCATGTCGAGGACGGGACACGCATACTGGGCTTGACTGTAAGAGGCAAACGGGTTAGCGGTGGCAACGCAAGTCCAACGGGCTTCATATGCGTGAGTGGGCCCGGGCTGGTAGGTAAGCCGTTGTTGCATCGAGTAGATATAAGCCGTGCACCTTTAGTTTCATCAGGTTGCCACATTGGGGAATGATACATCCCACGGTGGGGCCAGCACGGGTATCTACGTTAGGGAGCCGATCGAATGGGAAGTAGTGTGTACACCTAGTGGATTGTAGGGCCCCGTGGCGCCTACTTGGTCACCTAGGGGTACGCAGGTACTAATTAGTAAATTTTATAAGTCCTTGGGTGGGATCAACCTTTAAGTTAGGAACGACTGGTGTGGTGCAGTTTAGTAATTTACCTTAGGGAGGGTAGATGCGTCTTTATCCTTTATCTTCGTTTAGTTGACTGCTTAGGGTAGCCATTCATCCCTATATGTTACCGTATATCAGTTTATGTCTTCTCTGGTTACTTTAACGATTGTATTGTTAAAGTTATAGGACTCGCTCAGACTTATGTCTGACCCTGTTGTTTTTATCTTTTTCCCAACCCTCAGGTCCTACGGTGGATCCTAGCAGTAGTGGAGCTTGATCGGATTGCTGTTCCAGTCTTTAGGAGCTTGGATAGATGTAAAGCTCCAGTTATCCAGTTATCTTTTCTTTTGTTTGGCTATTGTATGAGAGTGGGATTATGTACTTCTTTATTTTGATGGATATTGTACTTGACCTTTATTGTGGTTTTATGATGTAACCAGACATGTTTTACTTCCGCTGTTATGAGATGATGTTTTAAAATTTCAAGTACTATTTATATCTGTCTTGTTGTAATTTTTCTGTTCTATATTCACTAAAATACTCCACCGATGCTATGGCATTCCCTTAGTGAGTGATCATAGCGGGAGTGGGGTGTTACACGTGGTATCAGAGCCAGGTTACCAGAACAGATAAAATTTTTGAGAAAAACTACTTTCTAAGAGTATTTTCGAAGAAAGTATTTTTAAAAGCATGTCTTCTAAGAGAAAAAGTTTTTGAAAAAGAAAAGCATAATCCCCAATAGCCATATCTTTATCTTTCGGAATCTCCTTTTTGAATCTTTCCTCTTTCGTTTCAGCATGGCTGAAGATCTTAACATCCCGGAGGGTTTAGTTATACCACTATGGTATAGGAGGTTGCAAGAGGCTAGGGCCGCGGCTGCGGGTCCGGCCAATGCTACTACACCAGAGACAACCGCTCCTCCTCCTCAGCCTAGAGTGGATAATTTTGCTAAGGTTTGCAAGGAGTTCAAGGCTATAGGAGGAAAACCTTTTCTTGGTTCAGAGACTTTCGTAGAGGCTAGAGATTGGCTTAAGGAAGTGGAAGAGTTGCAAGATATCTTTGAAGTGGAAGAGGGAAAGAAAGTCAAGTTGGCGGCTTGGTTAATGAAGGGAGAGGCCTCATTCTGGTGGGAGGTCACTAATGGAGAACGCCCTGTTGACTCTTGGGCAGATTTTAAGCAAAGGTTTGGGGCTAAGTTTCTCTCAAGGGCGGAAGAGAATCTGTTTATGGAGAAGTTCTTGAATTTGAAGCAAGGGAATCTCACGGTGAAAGAATATGTCAACAAATTCAATCAATTAGCAAGGTTTGGCATAGAGTTGGTGAATACACCGGAGAAGAAGGCTTTGAGGTTCGTTAGAGGCTTGAACGAACCATTGCAAGGAATAGCTATGACTCACATTCCTATGGGGGCCACCTTTGAGAAGCTTGTCTACATGGCACTTATGCATGAGGATGATAAGAATTCTAAGGCACCAGAGAAAAAGGGGGATCAGAAGAAACCGCAACAGCAACAACAAGGCAAGGGCGGAAAAGGCAATGGTGACAAAAAGAAGACGAAGAAGAAGTGCTTCAATTGTGGAACACCAGGACACCTCAGTAAGGATTGTCGCAAAAAGAAGAAGACCGGTTGCTTTCATTGTGGTGAAGCAGGGCATCTTGTGAAAAACTGCCCAAAGAAGGGGCAGAAGACGGGGTCTACCTCAGGAGGCCAGGTGCAAGCTCTTATAGCACCACCTCAGTCAGGGGGGCAAGTTCAGGTTCTCTCAGTTCCACCGATTCAGCAGAGAGGTAGAACTATTTCCGTTGAAAGTCTGGTTTTTCTGTTTGATCATCCAGTTCGTACTTTGTTTGACTCTGGCGCATCGCATTCTTTTATCTCATCATCGTTAGTTGAGTCACTGCACTTAGACACCAGTCTAGTTGATGATCCCTTGGTTGTCTCAAACCCAATTGGGGGCTCCATATATCTGTCTATGATATGTTTGGGTTTGAAGATTTCTATACTTAGCGTTGAGTTTAGATGTGATGCTTTTGTATTGGGCTTCACGGGCTATGGGTTGATCTTGGGCATGGACTGGTTATCCAGTAATGGTGCCGTTCTTGATTGCGAAAGGAGAGTTGTCAGGCTCATGACCCGCTTGGGTAACACTCTCGAGATCTCTTGCAATCCCATGGAATCTGTTTTGCTAAGTTATCTTGAATCGCTCGATGCTTCGGTCGAAAGTTTGTGTTCTGTCAGAGTAGTCCGGGAATATCCGGATGTGTTTGAAGAAGTAAAGGGTTTGCCTCCGAAGCGGGAGATAGATTTCCGAATTTATTTGGTGGATAATGCCAAACCAGTGTCTTTGCCAGTACGCCACATGGCTCCTCGTGAGAGAAGAGAACTTCATAAGCAAGTAGGGGAGTTGCTTGAGAAGGGGTTCATAAGGCGAAGTATATCGGAGTGGGGAGCTCCAGTAGTGTTTGCCACGAAGGCGGATGGGTCCCTCAGACTTTGTGTGGATTATAGGGAACTTAATAAGCTCACGAAGAAGAATAGACACCCATTACCGAGGATAGATGATCTCTTTGATCAGTTGGTTGGCGCGTCAGTATTTTCGCAGATGGACTTAGCTACAGGGTTTCATCAGTTAAGAGTGGCGGAGGACAGTATAGAGAAGACTGCTTTCCGGACTCCGGATGGTTTTTATGAGTGGCTAGTGATGCCATTTGGGTTGACAAACGCCCCCGCATACTTTGTTGATCTCATGAGTAGAGTGTTCAGAGAGTATCTGAATAAGTTTGTAGTAGTTTTTGTGGATGACATCTTGGTCTTTTCCAAGAATGAAGAAGAGCATGCCTTACATCTCAAGGAAGTGTTGGAGACTCTTCGAGCGCATAGTCTTAAAGCTATATTCTCTAAATGCCATTTTTGGAGAAGAGAAGTGCGATTCTTAGGGCATGTGGTCTCTAAGGAAGGGATAGCTGTGGATCCCGCAAAGATAGTATCTATCCAGGATTGGAAAGTTCCTAGAAATGCTACCGAGGTAAGAAGTTTCTTGGGGTTGGCAGGATATTATAGGAAGTTCATCAAAGACTTCGCGAAGATATCAGCCCCATTAACCCACTTGACGAAGAAGAATCTGGTTTTCTCATGGGATGTAGATTGTGATGATGCTTTCCGACGGTTAAAGAGAGCTTTGACCACCGCTCCAGTTTTAGTGCTTCCAGATGGGAGTAAGCCGTTTGTTGTTTATACCGATGCTTGTGGAACAGGATTAGGCGCAGTCTTGATGCAGGAGGGAAGGGTAATAGCCTATGGAGGGAGACAATTGAGAGTGCATGAGAAGAATTACCCTACCCATGATCTAGAGTTGGCCGCGATTGTTTTCGCACTTAAGTCTTGGCGCCATTATCTTCTTGGTGAGAGATTCGAGTTGTTCACCGACCATAAATCATTGAAGTACTTATTCTCTCAGAAGGATTTAAACTTAAGACAGCAAAGGTGGATGGAGTTCTTAGCATCCTATGATTTCGAGATAGCGTATACCCCTGGTAAGGGTAACGTGGTGGCAGACGCCTTAAGTAGAAAAAGGCTATCTTTGAGTCCATTGTTCGTGGAACGACGAAGCTTGGAGTTTCTTTCTTTGTTTGACTTCAGACCTTCTGTTGATTTTGTACCTGGTTTGTTGGCATCCTTGGAGGTTAGACCTACTCTTTTGAGACGGATTGGCGAGGCTCAGCGAGACGACCCACAGTTGGTTGTGTTGGTAGAGAAGCTTATAAGAGGGGAGTCGTCCAGCCATTTGGGTAGATACACCATAGATGATAAGGGATGGTTGCATAGAGACGGTAGACTTTGTGTACCGCAAGATGAGGGTTTGAAGAAGGCTATTTTGGATGATGCACATCGTTCAAGAATGACTATTCATCCCGGTGGAGACAAAATGTACCAAGACATGAAGAGAGTTTTCTTCTGGGCCGGTATGAAGAAAGATGTGGCCGAGTATGTGGCTAGATGCTTAGTGTGCCAACAAGTTAAAGTGGAGCAAAGGAAACCCGGTGGGTTGCTACACCCATTGGAAGTTCCACAGTGGAAGTGGAATAGTGTCTCGATGGATTTCATCGACGGGTTACCGAGATCGAGGAAGGGCAATACGGGAATTTGGGTTGTGGTAGACAGACTTACCAAGAGTGCCCATTTTATACCCGTAAAGAGTAAGAGGACCGCTCCATGGCTTGCTTCAGTCTATGTTAGAGAGATTGTTAGATTGCATGGCGTACCATCCAGCATTGTGAGTGATCGAGATCCTATTTTCACTAGTGAGTTTTGGAGAAGTTTGCAAGAGGCGGTAGGGACTCAGTTGTGTTTGAGCACCGCATATCATCCTCAGACGGACGGTCAGACCGAGAGGGTGAACCGTATCTTAGAAGATCTTTTGAGGCTTTGTATCTTGGATTTTGGAGGTACATGGGAAGAACATCTTCCTTTGGTGGAGTTCGCATATAATAACAGCTTTCAGTCCAGTATTGGTATGGCTCCTTTCGAAGCTCTTTATGGAAGGCCTTGTCGATCTCCTACATGTTGGTGGGAATCTACGGATAAGATCTTGCTTGGGCCGGATATGGTTAGAGAGACTTCAGAGAAGATTGATTTAATTCGAAAAAGGATGAAAGCAGCGCAAGATAGACAGAAATCTTATGCGGATCGGAGAAGGACGGATCTTGAGTTTGAGGTTGGGGACATGGTTTTTGTCAAAGTATCTCCATTGAGAAATGTTGTTCGCTTTGGGTCCGTAGGGAAGTTAGCACCGAGATTTGTTGGGCCGTTTCCTATTAAGGAAAGGATTGGACGGATGGCATATAGGGTGGAGTTGCCCGACAGACTTAGTGGTGTTCATGATGTATTCCATGTATCACATTTGAGGAAGTGCTTACATGAGACCGCGGAGGTGGTAGAGCCGAGCTTGCTTAGAGATGTAGAGGTAGAGCGTGATGCGACGATTCGACGAGCTCCTACTCGCATCCTTGGGTCAGAAACTAGGAAGTTGAGGAACAGAGAAGTTCAGCTAGTTAAAGTGCAATGGGGAGATGACGAAAGCAATGCTACTTGGGAGACGGAAGCAAAGATGCGTTCTTTGTATCCATTTCTTTTTGAGAGTATGTCTTTTAACTTCTCCTTTATTGCTTGTCTAGTACTTATCTTATCTTTAGTATATCCTCTCGCTAATACCTATGACCTTTAGATAGGGTAAAACCTATGGTTGAAACATGTGTTTGAAACATGTTATGGTTGATGGATGCATATGGATGCAATTGTTTGCTAGTGGTTGCTCGTGGATGCATATACACACACATTAGGCACTAGATCGGCTCAGTCACTTCATGTTGCATATTGCATAAATGGATGTGGTAGTTAGATTGATGGATGTATCATGGCTGTGTTATCATATGGATGATGCATTTTTGTGTATGGTTGTGCACGCATGTAGAAATTTGTATGTGTCAATAGGGTTTCGCATACATATTGGATGCATGGCACTATCATGGTTTGCATTAAGGAGGTTTACTGTATCAGTAACCGCCTGATTTTCGCATTAGGTAAGTACATATACACACACTTTTGCATATATCCATCCAGCATTTAGAATCTTGTAAGGACAATGATTGCTCGTGGATGATGCTTTGAGTAGATGGATGATTGGATGGTAGGATACGTTCTTCCTAACTTGAAGATTTCGGGGACGAAATCCTTTAAGGAGGGGAGAATGTAACAACCCGTATTTTCAATAACCTGTAATAACATAAATCGAGGCAGAATTTAATTCTAAAATGGGAATCAAGGGAAACGGGCTATGCCATTGTGTTCGTCTCGGAAAAATACGCGAAATAGAGTCCGAGTTTTCGAAAATCGGAGTCCGTATGACCAAGATATGGCCTCGCGAAGTTTCACGAAAATTCCCAAATTAAAGTATACTTAATTAAGTGAAATGGGTTGTGTAGATATATATATATATATATATATATATATATATATATATATATATATATATTGATATATATATATATATATATATAATTGAAAATTTAATAAATAAATATGCAAAAATGCTCAAAACAGCGAATTGGGAGAGGGGAATAACCGAACCGGCCGATTTTTGAAGTCGACCCGAGCCCGCTGGGTCGACTAGGGGTTAATCCAGGGTGTTTGGCTGTCAACCCGTGGGCCGATTCGCTCAAGTGCAGATTTTGCATTTGAATGGTTCTCATGGTCCATCTTTAATCTAAAGGCCCTAGATGGTTCCTACACTTGACTTCTTCCCCAAGACATGCTTTGATGGCTTGGATTGAATCTAGGGTTAATCCTATGGCCTAAAACACTTGCCTAATCTATAAATAAGACCCTAACCTACCCTAATTCATTCATAATTAAACCTAGTGACTAAACTATGGCAAAATGCTAGCTCTCATGGCCTCCACTAATTTTATGAAGAGGGTTGCATACTAATCACTCTCTAATCAACTTCTAATCCCTTCTTAGCATCTTAATCTTCTTCATTTGGTGTTCAAAGTTGCTAGTTGTGAGTTTCTATCACTTTGATGATCTTTTGGTAAACTAATTAGATGAGATGTGATGAGATTTATGGTTTTGTATGTGGGTTAATGAGCTTTGAATCATATGATATGATGTTAGCATTAATCTTATGTTTATGCATGTTGAGTATGTAAGCTTATGCAAGTTTAATATGATGTATGTTATGTTTGCATGATGTTAATATGCAAGTTACATGTATGTAAATATGCAAGTTACATGTTTGTTAATATGCAAGTTACATGTTTGTTAATATGCAAGTTACATGTATGTAAATATGCAAGTTACATGTTTCTTTATATGCAAGTTACATGTTTGTTAATATGCGAGTTACATGTATGTAAATATGCAAGTTACATGTTTATTAATATGCAAGTTCATGATGACACATTATGCAAGTCTATAAGCTAATATGCAAGTTTGTTATGCAAAATGAATATGTAAGTTATGTGACATATTATATGCAAGTTATGTGACATGTTATGCAAGTTCATATGCAAGTTATGTGTTTGTTAATATGCAAGATGGCACCTTTGAAACATGTTCATTCATATGCAAGTTGACACCTTTTATATGTGTTATATCATGAACGAAATTACGTGGGAACGATGGGGTAATTAAATGCATAAGTTAATAAGATTGTGTGAAATTAATATAATTATGCATAACACAAAATAAATAAACATAGTATGGGAATTTGCCTATTTGGTTAGGTGTACCCATACTATGTGTTGGGAATTTACCTATTGAGTTAGGTCTACCCCATGGGAATTTACCTATTAAGTTAGGTCTACCCATGTTAAGAAAACTTGATTAATTAGGGATAATTAATATAAAATTATGAGGGTGATTAATTAGGTGTAATTAATTGACTAAGACACGAGGTTGGACTCAGTTGTAGCGTAAAACTGCCCGGACCCAACCGGCTTAACCAGTTGCTACAAATGTTAGCCCAATGTGAGAGGTCTTAGGCACAAACTAAATACGTAATTAATGTAAAGACACGAGGTTAGACTCTGTTATGACATAAGGCTGCCCGGACCCAACCGGCTTAACCAGCGGTCATAAAAGACAGTCTAATGTGAGAGGTCTTTACAAAGGTTACGTTCTTAATTAATTAATTAAGAAACACTTAACCACATTAGCATGTAGAGGGACATGAGGGGTTAAGTGGGTGCCTCGGGTGGCATGAGAAAATCTAGTGGTTGCCTTGGGTGGCAATAGAAAATACGATTAGAATACTTAACCAAAATAGAACATGTAATTAAAACATGATTAAAGGGTTAAGTGGGATATACTAGAAAAAGGGACAAGCTTAGGTGGGTAGCTTGTGGAGGCCCATTTCAACCAGTAACCCATACGTATCTTTGTGGGCTCGACCCATGTCGAGGACGGGACACGCATACTGGGCTTGACTGTAAGAGGCAAACGGGTTAGCGGTGGCAACGCAAGTCCAACGGGCTTCATATGCGTGAGTGGGCCCGGGCTGGTAGGTAAGCCGTTGTTGCATCGAGTAGATATAAGCCGTGCACCTTTAGTTTCATCAGGTTGCCACATTGGGGAATGATACATCCCACGGTGGGGCCAGCACGGGTATCTACGTTAGGGAGCCGATCGAATGGGAAGTAGTGTGTACACCTAGTGGATTGTAGGGCCCCGTGGCGCCTACTTGGTCACCTAGGGGTACGCAGGTACTAATTAGTAAATTTTATAAGTCCTTGGGTGGGATCAACCTTTAAGTTAGGAACGACTGGTGTGGTGCAGTTTAGTAATTTACCTTAGGGAGGGTAGATGCGTCTTTATCCTTTATCTTCGTTTAGTTGACTGCTTAGGGTAGCCATTCATCCCTATATGTTACCGTATATCAGTTTATGTCTTCTCTGGTTACTTTAACGATTGTATTGTTAAAGTTATAGGACTCGCTCAGACTTATGTCTGACCCTGTTGTTTTTATCTTTTTCCCAACCCTCAGGTCCTACGGTGGATCCTAGCAGTAGTGGAGCTTGATCGGATTGCTGTTCCAGTCTTTAGGAGCTTGGATAGATGTAAAGCTCCAGTTATCCAGTTATCTTTTCTTTTGTTTGGCTATTGTATGAGAGTGGGATTATGTACTTCTTTATTTTGATGGATATTGTACTTGACCTTTATTGTGGTTTTATGATGTAACCAGACATGTTTTACTTCCGCTGTTATGAGATGATGTTTTAAAATTTCAAGTACTATTTATATCTGTCTTGTTGTAATTTTTCTGTTCTATATTCACTAAAATACTCCACCGATGCTATGGCATTCCCTTAGTGAGTGATCATAGCGGGAGTGGGGTGTTACATTTTCCGTTTTCTACCTTTTTGTAACATAAGAAACCAAATTTAGAAAATTAGATTTTTCTACAATTCGAAAAACAAAGTTGATTGGTAGGATTATATAAGCAACAATTGGATGAATTATTCTCTTATTCAGTAAGAGTGTAGGAAACTTTGGATGAAAAAGTATTTTGATAGTCAAAATATTGCATTCATGTAGAACTGCCAGTATATTTAGATGTGAGCATCATATATTAAAAGGGTTTTTGAAAAATTTGCATACATATTGGAGGTACTTCTTAGGCATACATGTATTAATTATGTTGTACTTCACTTTGCACATGTGCACAATGTTTGCAAAAATTTGATGCCTACGTGATGGATGTATATTATGCGAGGGGTTAATTGCTTTTACCCTTATCAAATTTCGGGGACGAAATTTCCTAAGGGTGGGAGAATGTAACACCTGGAATTTTTAACTTAAGATAATAAAATAAGAATAACTTAATTATATATTCAGAATTAAGTAAAACGAACAGCACCATTGCATCCATCTCGAAATTCTAGTAAAAATAGACACCTGGTTTGCGTAAATCGGACACCATATGAAGAAGTTATGAGCGTTAAAAGTTTGTATACATATAATAAGCTTATATGTATATATATTAAATAAATATAACCAGAAAATTAGAAAATCAGTTCAAAAATCAAAATTCACGAGCGGGAAAATCTGAAGGGAAATTAGACCGTTAGGGGTCGACCCACCAACAGGGGGGTCGACCCACCCGCGGATCTGGAAAGTTCTCCAGGACTTGGTCGGTTTGGGTATTTTTAATTCAGATCTAAGGGTGTTGGTTTCTCTGATACACCTATAAATAAGACCCTAGAGCTAACCCTAAACCTCATATTTCTGAGGCTACGTTAAAGCTCTGCTGTTTTCCATCTTCCTTTCCTAATCTTTCAGAAAATTTAGGTTATTAGTTTAGGTAAAATTCTGAATCTAAATCTAGAGGAAAGGTACATATGCTTATAAATGGGTGTTCAGATCTCTTAAAAAAGTGAGGTAATTCCTATGTCTGATCTAATTTCAATTCACTTCTCTTTCTTTTTTTTCTTTCTTTCTTTTATTTAAAAGTTATGAATCCATGGTTGTTAGGTATTTAATCGAATTAGGGGAAAAACCATGGAATGATAGATCTGGACCAGATCTAGGATTTGGAAAGCTTACGAGGTGAGTGGGTTTAAGATATAGCCTTGAGATAATAATATGTTATCGTTTAGCATTCCCCTTTTTTATTAATTGTGAAATTGCCAGGTTAATTATAAATTATTGTTGTAACAAGTTGAGATGTTAATATGAATAATTCATACGTTGAATCAGTTAAAGTGTGGAATGATTACATGCTGAATAAACTTGATAAAATATGGGAAATGACTATTGTTTTATAATTATATGATTCACTTGTGGCATATTATTGAGTAATTGACATGTTCAACTTGTTGGATTTGAATAATTACCCGAATGAATGTTTACATGTCAAAAAAGAATTAACCATGCGTTAAAAAGGACATGCGACAAAATATAGGTATAATTGGATGACATGTAAATCAAATTACTATAAACTTGATTACAATAATAAGGACAATATGCCTAAAATTCACATGAATAGGAATAATTGTTAAAGAACGAACATGCCTAGATTCAGAGTAATTTGACATTGTAACACTCTTAGACACGAGGTTTGATTGCAGTTGTGATATAAGTTTGCCCGGAACCGTCTGACATACCCAGCATTCACCAGTGGTAAATCTAATCTGAGGGATCCAGGTGCATAATTAAAATATGTAATGATGCCAAGACATGAGGTTAAGTCAACTTGTGGTAGAATTCTATCCGGACCCGCCCGGCAAATCTAGTCTCCACAAGTGTAGACTTAATGTGAGAGGTCTAGTGCATATATATAAATATATATATAATAAGATATGAATAAATGGCAATGATGGTAATTAAATGTCTAACTCAAAAAATAAGAAAGGAAGGGATGTAATGGATTGAGCTTGGGTGATGCGAAGGAAAAGTGATGTATTTCCCTAAATGACCTATTTCTGAGAACGTGGTTGCAAGTAAGCCACAGTCAATAAAGTTAGAAAAAGGAAAGAAATTACTAGCCACCACGAATATAGATGGGAATAAATTTTGAAAATAAACCACTGATTCCTTCTATACATCAAACTGATAAGGTGCATGAAGTGTTTTCCTTAATTAAAACAAGCAACATATATTACAGTGAATGAAGAATACATGAATACAACAATAAAAGAAAATGGTTTAAATGGGGAATGGTAATCACCTATTATAAATAAATAATATTAATGAAAATGTTTTATAATAGGTAGACTTGTCCTAGGGAAAAGTGAAGATTATAACTTAGGTTATAATGAACTAGCAAGGAAATGAGATAACCGGTGAAATGAGATAAGGGACACTTAATTGTAAAATTAAGTAACTAGTAAAAGGGGAAAACTGGAAACCAGTTGAAAGAAAGGGGGAAAATATTTGGAATATGAGAAGTTGTACTTAATTATAAATTAAGTAATCTGTAAATTTGGAAGTCCGAAACCCGCTGATAAGAATAACATGTTTGGCTTGTCCTAGGGACAAGAGGAAATTGTCACATAAGGTTATTATACATGTGTAGAGAAAGTTATTAATCGGACTTAATTAAGAGAACTAAGTTAGTAAGTAAACAACGGTAAGCTGTAGTAACGATGTAAAATGGGATTATGATTAAATGAGAAAGGATGAGGAAAACTTGTAAAACGAAATAAGTTATATTTAATCATAAATGGTTAGTGACATGTTAATTAGAAAACATGTGAATTGAGATATACTTAATAACATATTAAGTAGAACATTTTATTGTAACCTTGAAATCAAGCAAGAATATAACAGGGATTGTGGATTATAGACCTTAGGCCATAATCTAGAATAACATTTTGTGGGCTTATTAATAAACTTAATGGGTTAAATTATATAACTGGAATTAATTAGCAAGAGGAACTTGGTAACTTGATTAAGAATTTAATGTGAATGGGAATAACCAAGTTAAATGGAAACATAGAGAGGTAAGGCAAGCGTGTAAAAGAATGTTTAGACATATGGTCTAACAACATATTAAAGTGTGGCGCTTGGACCAGTCCGCATGTTTGAGGGTGAATAACCCAATGGGGTTGATCATCGTGGTGTTAAATGTCATAAGGGGTGTGCACATTCATCTGATTATTTTGTCAGCTCTTAAGGACTGGAAAGGGAAGCATGAGGCTTCCTGAGATATGTAAGGTGCTCCTAGTAGTCCTCTGTGCGGTGGCAGATGTTTAGGGTGTGCTCGTAGAGGTTGGGTCCACGCGTAACTACTAGGTGGGTGGGCCTTGACTGCAGAAGTAGCTATGCAGTCAGAATGCTATAACGCGGTGACACCAGGTTGATTCGGCGGTTGCCTCAATTGGGAGGTGAAAGGTAACGACCAACAAGAATAGTAGATCGTTGAATACTTGTCATCGACAGCCAGTGGGATGCGAAAAGACTAGAGCTAAAACCAATAGACCATTCACCTTTCACTATTGGAGTACGGTGGTTGAGGGAAGACGCCAAATGGATGTTTAGATTGTTTTCTTTAGTGGCAATCGTTTAGCTCTTGTAGTCTTTACTAGTAAAGGTAGGGGTCGAGGTGGGGCCATAGCCACCGTGAAAACTGACCCAAGGAATATCCATATATAGAGGCTCTTAAAGACGGGCCTATACAGATACGGAAAACTCCCGACCGAGTTCCGTATTTCTTGTATTGCCCTGCCATGGAACTCGATGCACATTAGAGGTCGTGCGGTTATGGCATCGAGCTGCAATTGACGATCTGTATGTGGACAGTCCAGGTATATGCATGTCGGCTTTGGGTGCTGTATCATAGAATTGAAGGCATTACTCTAGTATGGAATCTGATTTGATCGAAGGTGGCAGTCTGTACGCTTATGTAGCATAATAATAATAGATATATGCGGAACGTAACATTGTTATGTAGATATCCGTACATCACTACAGCGTGGGATGCGTGATTGCGTATATTTCGATAGTGTTATGGTGGAGAACGTATGAGTGGGGTACCATGGGGTGTACCTTAAAATCGGGGGTAGCTACATTAGTACTATATTAGGTTAATCCACATGGAAGTGAATGGGTACGACGTGTGTAAGCCTGGAGTGCTGTTAACCCAGGTAACCTAATAAATAAGAGAATATGATTGAACAGTATATGTAGGATTATCCACGGTGTATAATTTGACTCCAGTCACCAGAACTTGTGTTCTGTCCCCATTCTCATTACATACTCGTAGGTTACATTTGTGGCAGAGACATTATAGCTTTGGATGCTGGTTAGGCAATATTATTAATACGTTAAGGCTATATTTTGATTATATTATATTTTATCCATTCCGCTGTGAGATATTTTCTGAGCTTTGACATGTTTTATGTCTCTGTCTTTTCTGTAGGATACTAGAGCAAACTAATCTGAGTTTCGACAGATTGGGAATTTTGAAAAAAAATCGTTCTGTCGAAATTCGGGTTATTACAGTTGCGGAGTTTGTTTCTCAATATTTGATTTTCCAATAAGTCAAAGTTGGTCAAAAAAAGCCCAGTAGTTTACTTCATCCTTTGGAGGTTCCGCAATGGAAGTGGGAGAGTGTCTCTATGGATTTCGTTGATGGTTTGCCTCGATCGAAGAAAGGCATCACTAGTATTTTGGTGATAGTAGACAGACTTACTAGAAGTGCTCATTTCATCCAGTTAAGAATAAGAGGACGGCAACTTGGTTGGCAGCAGTTTATGTTCTTGAGATGGTCCGTCTTCATGAAGTACCTTCCAACATCACAAGTGATCATGACCTCATTTTCATCAGTGAATTTTGGAGGAGCTTGCAAGAAGTACTAGGTACATATTTGTATTTAAGCACCGCTTATCACCCTCAGATGGATGGACAAACTGAAAGGGTGAAAAGAGTTCTTGAGGATATTTTAAGGTTGTGTATCCTAAACTTCAGAGGGACTTGGGAAGAGCATCTTCCTTTAGTAGAGTTTGCCTACAACAATAGTTATCGAGCTAACATTGGTATGGCACCCTTCAAAGCATTATACGGACAATCCGGTAGATCACCAACTTTTTGGTGCGAATCTACAGAAAGGCCATTACTTGGAATAGATATGGTTAGGGAAACGACTGAGAAGATTGATCTTATCCGACGACGAATGAAGACCACTCGAGACAGACAGAAATCCTATGCTAACAAGAGAAGGACTGACATTGAATTTGAAGTAGGAGATGTGGTTTTCAATAAAGTTTCACCTTTGAGGAATGCGATTCGCTTCGAATCTATAGGGAAATTAGAACCAAGATTTGTAGCGCCATTTCCCATAACAGAAAGGATTGCCCAAATGGCCTATAAGAGTAAAGCTACCAGATGGACTATCCGGAGTTCATGACGTTTTCCGCGTTTCTCATTTTCGGAAGTACTTGCATGACACCTCAAAAATAATTGAGCCGAGTATATTGGCGGAAGTAGGGGTGGAATGGGAGGCAATTTTCAGACGAGTTCCTTCCCATTTTCTTGGATAAGAAGTTAAGAAGCTTCGCAATAGGGAAGTCAAGTTGGTGAAAGTTCAGTGGGGAGATAACACAGAAGATGCAACTTGGGAAACCGAAGACAAGATTCGTGCTTCGTAGCCTTGCCTTTTCGAGGGTATGTTCTTAACTCCTTTTCTAAAGCTTTTATCTATGCTTGTTTCCATCATTTAAGTATGTCATACTGATAGACTCTTTGACTTTAGGTAGGAATCCCATGGATGTAAACATGTATTTGAGACATGTTATATTTGGTGGATGCAAGTGTTTTCTAGTGGTTGCTCGTGGAGGCATATACACACACATTAGGCACTAGATCGGCTCAATCACTATCATATTGCATATGGATGTGTGTGCATTTTCTTTTCTTTTTATGGATGAAATTGAATTTATCATCATATGGATGTTGCGTTTGGACGGATGTTTGTGCACTCACGTAGAACTTACATGTTAAAATAGGATTATTGCATACATGTTGGATTCATGACAATAACACACATTGCATTAAGGAGGTCGACTGAATCAGTAGACTGCCTGATCTTTGCATTAGTATTGGGACATATACACACACCTTTGCATATATTCATGTAAGCATTAGAAGTCATTAAGGACAATGGATGTCTGTGATTGGTGGATGAGTAGATGGGTGATGGATGGTAGGATATGCATTCTTCTTAATTTGGAGATTTCGGGGACGAAATCCTTTGAGTAGGGGAGAATGCAACACCCCGTAATTTTAACAACATTAAAAAGGATAAATTAAATAATAATTAATTTAATATTCAGAACTAAAGGAAAGGGACTGCGCCATTGCGTCTGTCTCAAAATTCTGGTCAAGATAGACACTTTGTTTGCGTAAAAAAACACCGCATGAAGAAGTTATGAGGGTTAAAAGTTTGTATGCGTGCAAGATATATATATATAGGTTCCAGAAGTTCAAAATCTCAGTTAAAAAGTCAAAATTTCAGAATTCGGGGCGAACGGGAAAATTCCCGCCTAGGGGATTCGACCCCATAAGGGGGTGTCGACCCCAGGGTCGACCTCCCTAGGGCTGAGGTGATAGGACGAATTCTGGGGCTGGCAGCTATAAATATAGGCTCATTTCTCTTGTTTTTTTACACCTAAATCAATGGAGGCCTAAATGTTGTCGGTGCCTGGACTAAACCAAATCTTTTTCTTCTTCTGTAATCAAGTTTAGAGATTCAAGTGTAGATCTGTTATTCAACCTTTATTATTCTTCTTCTATCTTTCTTGATCCAAACGCTGTGAGTTTTAAGTTGCTTTTAGATTTAAATAATTAAAAAGCGAAACGTGATATGATTGTAATTTGGATTTATGCCTGTAACTCCTTGAATCATGTCAGGTCTATAATAATTTGTGAACCCATGATATTCTGACATATATATGATTTGGATCTTAACCTTTATCATGTCAGATCTATAATAATTTGTGAACCTATGATATTCTGACATATCTATGACTTGGATCTTAACTTTTATCATGTCATATCTGAAATACTTTATGAACCTATGATATCTGACATATCTATGACTTGGATCCTAACCTTTTTCATGTTAGATATACCTTTGATTATAGATCTAATTTGCTATTTAGATCACCTTATACCTATCATGTTTGTGGTTAAATTGGATTAGTTATTAGTTGGACATCTAAATTATTATTTAGATCTTATCATGCCTATTATGACATTCCTACTATGTTATAAACAGTTCTATCATCTTATGTTCACCAGAATTGTTCTCATATGCCCATCTTATCATTATGCCATTATATGTTTATGTCAATTTTGTTAGAATAATCATTTCTGTCATCTTCCTTTTATCTTTCCCTTCTTATTTAAAATACCCAAGCTACTTTCGATCCTAGGCATGCCACTGAAAAATGTGAATATGTTAAACGAGGGAAAACATTGAAAATGGGTGTAATTTGTAAATGGGGAATTTAGCATAACTTGAATAATGTTGATGTATATGAATTTAGGTCATATAATTCATTATGAACATAATTAGGAAAAAGGGGCATGAAACCTATAACGACATAGGTAAAAATGGGTTAATAAAGAAATGCCTAGGATTAAAGTAATTACAAACTGTAAATGCACCTAGACGCGAGGTTGGATTACACTTATGGTGGAAGCCTACCCGGAACCATCCGGCATATCTAGCGACCACAAGTGGTGAATCTAATTCGAGGGGCTTAGATGCATAAATACGAGACGTGCTATGACAGGAGGTTAAACCCAACTTGTGGAAGAAGTATGCCCGAAGCCGCCCGACATATCCAGCATCCATAGATTGTAGGTTTAATGTGGGAGGTCTAGTGCATTACGACCGTAAATGAATATATGGTAATGAATTAGAGCAAACAGGGAATGATAGTAGCCTATTAAAATTAATTACTCTAATAAGAATGTTATATAATGGGTAGTCTTGTCCTAGGACAAGTGGAAATTATAACATAGGTTATAATTAAAGGAAAGAAAGCTTATTAGTAAACCTTAGTTAAGAAAACTAAGTTAATAAGTAAACAACTTCAAGTTGTAGTGTTACGTTGAACAGAAAATAGGTGAATTGAGATGAAGTATACTTAACTACATATTTAATAAAACATGTTATTGTAACTATGGAATCAGATAATGAATAATGCAAAGGGGTTGTAAGATTACTTCCGTTAATTACAATCCAGGGGTGAAAGATTGTAAGATTACGTCCGTTAATTACAATCTAAAGAATAACATGTGAGGGTGCTTATTAATAAACTTAAATGGATTAAGTTATATTTATATGAAATTAATAAGGAAGTGTAATTTTGGCAAGTGAAAAGAAGTCAATGTGAATGGGGATAACCTGTTAGTCTGTAATACTGAACTCGGTTGAATCCATAGGGATTGTATGAACATGTTAACTTGAGTAGGGTTAAGTAAAGTTGGTTGAAATCGGTGGGAGGGTTAAGTATATATGGGTTGGGTCGGTAATATTTACATATAGGCCCAAAAACTTAACAGGTTGGGATTTATGTAATTAAAGACACCGTTAGGTAAGCATAACATGTGGAAATGTTGGGGTTAAGTAAATCTGAGGGGGCGTGTAATATTTATATATAGTCCCATAAACTTAACCGTTAAATAAACATGCTTGAATTAGTGGATGGGTTAAGTAAATCTGAGGGGGTAATATTTATATATAGGCCCACAAACTTAAACTGATGGGGTTATGTAATTAAAGACACCAGTAGGTATACATAACCCGAGTACAAGGCAAGGGGGAGACCTTGTATCTTGTGGGACCCATTTCAGTCAGTAACCCATGTAACGGTATCAAACAAGGACTCCGCCCTTAGTCGGAGTCGAGGGACTGTTACTGGGCTGAATGTAAGAGATCCAAACGTGGAGGACGGTGTGGGCGGTGCAAACCAACCGGAGCATGTGCGTGCATGTCCGGGCAGAAAGGGATAAGTTGACCATGACACCAGTAGATATGGTTGTGCACATCAACGAAGGGTTGCCACTTTAGGAAGTGATACCTCCTACTGTGGGGTCGGCACAGGGTATCTACGGAGCAGGGAGTCGATCGATTATGTTAGTAGTTAGGATACATTTAGACTCTGGTAAAAAGTTTAGAAGACTGTTATGTTGGGCTGCCTGTGGATTGTATGGGGTTAAAACCCCTCACCATAAGTGTAACACCCCACCTCCGTTAAGGTCACTCATAAAGGGAATGCCTTAACTTTGGTGGAGCATTTTAGTAAACAGAACATAATACTACAAGACAGATATAAAAATAATACTTGAAAAACTTTATAACTTTATTGCAGCGGACAGAAATCAGTTTGTTTACAACTTTACCAAAACTCAAGTACATATATATCAGCCTTGTACCAAAGCCTTCAGAATGCATAGTTTAAAATCCTAATCCCCATAGAAGAAGACAAGCCATACTTTAAGCACTGCAAGAGGAAGAAATCTGGATCAAGCTAGAGTATTCCCTTCTACAAAACCTGGGGGGGAACAGAAGAAAGGAGGCGAAACAGCAAGGGTCAGACAAAAAGTCTGGCAAGTCCAGTGATTTTCAGTTATGAACAGATAATAATAACATGACATGAACATAAAACTGGATGAGAGATAACTGTAACAGGTGTAGCAGATATAACAGAAGAACAGAATGACATAAGCTATTTCTTTACACTTCTCTGACTATTACTAGTACAACAGAATTAGGTGTCACCCTAATGTCTAAACTGAAACAGAAATGGGTACAGAATAATTTCCACAGAAGAGAATGCTAGTAATGGGTCTTTACCACCCCAACAGAAACGGACAGAAACAGAATGCTAATAATGGGCCTTTACCACCCGAACAGAAACAGATTAATCCTCCGGAAACAGAATGTGGAATTAGATGTACACTAGTAAATGGGCCTTTACAACACGAACATAAACAGACAGAAGCAGAATGCTAATATTGGGCCTTTACCACCCGAACAGAAAACAGACAGAAACAGATTAATCCCTATGGAAACAGAATATGGAATTAGGTGTACACTAGTAATGGGCCTTTACCACCCGAATAGACGGTACCACGCAGTAACAGACAGGTGTTACCGCCCAATAGAAACAGACGGTACCAACAGAAACAGACAGAACTAAGTGTACCCTAAAACCCTAACCCTAGCGATTGGCTCCCTAAACATAAATACCCTGTGTTGTCCCCATAGTAGGGTGTATCACTCCCTAAAGTGACAACCAATTGGCACAGACCTATTTAAAGATGTCACGGCGTCTTACATCCTCAGAGACAGACCGGGATCCATGCACGCACATGACCCGGTTGGAACGCACCATCAACACACCTCGCCATTATCAGAATGAACCGCTTATAATTAGTTCAGTAAGCGTGCCCAGACCCTACCTACTGTTGGGTCAAAGTTTTGATACCAGGAAGGGTTACTGACTAATGTGGGTCCCAAACAACAGATGACACAAGTAATTCCCCTCCTAGCCTTGTGTCCCCAGACTAACAGATTTCAGATTAACTTGTTTACAAGTTTCAGACATACAGAGTTTAGATCAACTAGTTCACAGATCAGAAAATCAAGTTAACAGGTTTTCAGACTAACAGAGCAGATGTTCGGATTAACAGGCTTACAGATTAACCGGTTACAGATTAACAGACTTACAGATTAACCGGTTACAGATTAACCGGTTACAGATTAACCGGTTACAGATTGTCTAACTTTGTATTGGGCCAACAGATTCACGAAACGGGTTTATCAGATTCATTGGTCCAATTAGTTTAACCTTACCCAACCAACACGCTTTAGACATCATATTTACCTCAGATTTTCATTAATTAAATATTAATGCCCAGACCTCTCACATTAGACTGACAGCTTGCGGCTACTGGTTAGGTCGGTTGGTTCTGGGCAGATTTCTACCGCAAACTGAGTCTAAACTCGGGTTTCAAGCACGTTATGATTAACTTCTCACATTAGAACCTATTGTTTGCGACCACTGGATGTGCCGGGCGGTTCCGGGCAGGTTTACGCCGCAAACTCATTCTAACCTCGAGTGAGCCATGTTTATCTTTGCGGCCAATTAATTAATGATTTACCATTTATACCCATGCCTAATATACATGTCAATTATTCATAACTAATTCAGATTATGTCAATAACAGACTGAATATAACATGTCCAATTTAATGATTTACCATTTATACCCATGCCTAATATACATTTAATAGATGTCCTAATTTAATGTAAATCTTTATACCTAAGCCATATTCTCTTTATCTCAAGTCATGTGTTCAATACAATTTATATTATAAATATAACATGTCCAGTCATATGCCTCAGATTTATGTTCTAGCTACAGTCCATGTTCTTTCCTCAAATCAGTCACCTATTGGTCATGCCCAATTTATGAATCATTCATTTTACTGTCCCAAACATTTTAGCGTAGGTTAATCTCTTATGAGATTGGCTCAGGCTCGTGGTAGCCTGGCTATAGAACAGAAAGAGGAAAGAGATACAGAATAAGATCTAAACAGAACAGAACAGATATAACCTCAGATTCAGATTTACAATTCATGTCACAATCAGAATTAACGTTTATACCGGAAAATAACTGTACTTGCCTTGATTGGATTCTAAAAGAAAGAACTTTAATTATTGTAGAATCGCTGCAGAAGCTTTAATCTCTAGTTTGAATTGAGTTGCTTAGGTTGATGTTGATTAGCTTCTAGTTTCGATTCCAGCAGAGCAGCGAAGCCATTTTTATTTTTATCTAGAACAGAGGCAGAGTAGAAGCATAATAGAATTGTGTGTAGAGAAGGCTAGGTTTGGGGCTGTTTAAATAGGTTTAGGCAGATGAATCTGGACAGAAATCGGACTAGATACATCAGAACGAACACTGGCCCAAAATTGGGCTCGAGGACCAGGTCGACACCCAGGTCGACTGCCCAGTCGACCTGGGGAGGGGTCGACTCCCTAGTCGACCTGGGTCTGGGTGGGAAATTTCCTGCCCAGTCTGTTCTGCATTTGAAATTCGAATTTTGAATTCGAATTCGAGCTGTTTTGAACTCTGATTATTTCTGAAACTTCAAAGGGCCATATCTCCCTCATACGGACTCCGATTCTTGCAAACTCAGACTCATTTCCAAGCAGAATTCCGAGACAAACGCAATGGCGCAACCCGTTTCCTTTGATTCTTATTTAAAAATTAATTATCCTCTGATTTGTTACTTATACGTTCATAGAAAATATGGGGTGCTACATTCTCCCCTCCTTAAAGGATTTCGTCCCCGAAATCTTTAAATTAAGAAGAATGTGTCCTACCATCCAACATCCATCTACTCAATCATCAATCACTGGCATCCATTGTCCTTAGAAACTTCTAATGTTGTATGAACATATGCAAAAGTGTGTGTATATGTTCCTTATCTAATGCAAAGATCAGGCGGTCCACTGATTCAGTTGACCTCCTTAATGCGAATTATGCCAGTGCCATGAGTCCAACATGTATGCAAATTTTCCTATTTGATACATATCATTTCTATATGAGTGCACAACCATTCAGTCATATGCAACATCCATGTGTTGAGTCAATCATTTTGCATCCACAAAAAATTAAAATGCTCACACATCCATATGCAGTATGAGAGTGTTTTCGAGTCGATCTAGTGCCTAGTGTGTGTATATGCATCCACGAGAAACCACTAGTAACCACTTGCATCCACTGGCAACCATCAAACATAACATGTCTCAAACACATGTTTACACCCATTAGTTTCTACCTAAAGTTCGAAGATTCGAACGATAGGATACAGTCGAATGATGGAAGCGAGTACAGATAAAACAAAAACTTGGTTCCCATTAGACATAGGTCCTAAGTATCGGCCCCAAAGACCGAAACCAACATCATATTGACACCCAGAGGATCACCCTCTTTAGATAATGTCAAAACTAGAAATCATAATTATTCAGATATTTACAGACTACTGGTACAGATCAGGTTCCCTAATGATCTTAGGAAGCTAGGCATGATAAAATCATATCCTATAAAAACTCAGAATGTATGCATCATACTTGACGTCTAACACAGATATCCCTCAAACCCCAATCTATCATAAATAGATGAGTCATAACCCTTATGGGTTTGAGTCTACAACGGGATCAGAAACAATACTAGTATTAAAGTGCAGAGTATCAATTACAAAATCAAAATGCCAGAATCAGAAAGAGTCTTAACTCCATAATCAGATAAAGGAATTAAACCTACTATAGGAATTTTCCTATTTCTATCCTAGCCACTAGCCTCAAGAGTGTTCGCCTGCCCTCCTTGCCCTCGTTTCTTCGGGCAGTCCCTAGTGAAGTGTCTCATCTCTCCACAATTGAAGCAAGTACCCTTCCTTTTTCTGCAATCCTTGTTCAGATGAGTCGAGCTTCCACAAGTAAAGCACTTTTTCCCCTTCTTATCTTTAGACTTCTCATCATTCTTTTGTGTTTCCTTTTTGGGCCATGCTTTCTTATTCTGTGGTTCTTCCTTCTTTGTCTCTTTCAGGCGCTTGTCTTCCTCGTGCAATAGTGCCATGTCCACCAATTTCTCGTAAGTCGCTCCCATGGGTACATGGGTCATGGCTAGGCTATGCAGTGGCTCGTTCAATCCTTTAACAAAGCGGAGAGCCTTTTTATGCTGAGTGTTGACTAAATCCAATCCGAACCTAGCCAGTTGGTTAAACTGGTTGACGTATTCTTTGACCGTCATACTTCCTTGCTTAAGAGATAAGAACTTTTCCAGTTGTAGACTTCGTTCAGCTTGCAAGAGGAATTTTGTCTCAAACCTTGTTCTGAAATCCATCCATGTTTCAACTGGCCTCTCGGCGTTAGTGACTTCCCACCAATAGGAAGCTTCGTCTTTGAGCAGCCATACCGCCAACTGTACCTTCTACCTATCGTCCACCTCGAAGATAACGAATAGATCCTCAGTTTCTTTGAGCCAGTTCCTCGCTTCTACGAATGATTTAGTTCCCTTGAAATCCTTTCCACCCATGGCCCTAAAATCTCTACAGATCTTTGAGAAATAAATTGCACGAGGAGGGGGCGGAGGAGGGGGATCATTTGCTGGACCAACCGGGTACACGAACACCCTCTGGTATCTCAGATGCTTCAGACATGCTGAAACGAAAAAGGAAAGATTCATTACAAAAAGGACTGAAGGAAAGATATATGTCTCTTGGGGATCATATTTTTCAAAATAAGTTTTATTTTTGAAAATACTTCCTTTCAAAACCTTTTTGAAAATAGTTTTCAAAAACTTAACCCAATCTGGTAACCTTTAGCTCTGATACCAAGTGTAACACCCCACCTCCGTTAAGGTCACTCATAAAGGGAATGCCTTAACTTTGGTGGAGCATTTTAGTAAATAGAACAGAATATTACAAGACAGATATAAAAATAATACTTGAAAAACTTTATAACTTTATTGCACCGGACAGAAAACAGTTTGGTTAAAACTTTACCAAAACTCAAGTACATATATATCAGCCTTGTACAAAAGCCTTCAGAATGCATAGTTTAAAATCATAATCCCCACAGAAGAAGACAAGCCATACTTTAAGCACTGCAAGCGGAAGAAATCTAGATCAAGCTAGAGTATTCCCTTCTACAAAACCTGGGGGAAACGGAAGAAAGGAGGCGAAACAACAAGGGTCAGACAAAAAGTCTGGCAAGTCCAGTGATTTTCAGTTATGAACAGATAATAATAACATGACATGAACATAAAACTGGATGAGAGATAATTGTAACAGGTGTAGCAGATATAACAGAAGAACAGAATGACATAAGCTATTTCTTTACACTTCTCTGCACTAATACTAGTATAACAGAATTAGGTGTCACCCTAATGTCTAAACTGAAACAGAAACGAGTACAGAATAATTACCACAGAAGAGAATGCCAGTAATGGGCCTTTACCACCCCAACAGAAACGGACAGAAACAGAATGCTAATAATGGGCATTTACCACCCGAACAGAAACAGACAGAAACAAATTAATCCTACGAAAATAGAATGTGGAATTAGGTGTACACTAATAAATGTGCCTTTACCACCCGAACAGAAACAGACAGAAGCAGAATGCTAATATTGGGCCTTTACCACCCGAACAGAAACAGATTAATCCCTTTGGAAACAAAATGTGGAATTAGGTGTACACTAGTAATGGGCCTTTACCACCCGAACAGACGGTACCACGCAGAAACAGACGGTGTTACCACCCAACAGAAACAGACGGTACCAACAGAAACAGACAGAACTAAGTGTACCCTAAAACCCTACCCCTAGCGATCGGCTCCCTAAACATAAATACCCTGTGTCATCCCCACAGTAGGGTGTATCACTCCCTAAATTGACAACCAATTGGCACAGACCTATTTACAGATGTCACGGCGTCTTACATCCTTAGAGGCAGACCGGGATCCTTGCACGCACATGACCCGGTTGGAACGCACCATCAACACCCCTCGCCGTTATCAGAATGAACCGCTTATAATTAGTTCAGTAAGCGTGCCCAGACCCTACCTACTGTTGGGTCAAAATTTTGATACCAGAAAGGGTTACTGACTAATATGGGTCCCAAACAACAGATGACACAAGTAATTCCCCTCCTAGCCTTGTGTCCTCAAACTAACAGATTTCAGATTAACTTGTTTACAAGTTTCAGGCATACAGAGTTTAGATCAACTAGTTCACAGATCAGACAATCAAGTTAACAGGTTTTCAGACTAACGGATCAGATGTTCGGATTAACAGGCTTACAGATTAACTGGTTACAGATTAACAGACTTACGGATTAACCGGTTACAGATTCTCTAACTTTGTATTGGGCCTACAGATTCACGAAACGGGTTTATCAGATTCATTGGTCCAATTGGTTTAACCTTATCCACCCAACACACTTTAGACATCATATTTACCTCAGATTTTCATTAATTAAATATTAATGCCCAGACCTCTCACATTAGACTGACAGCTTGCGGCTACTGGTTAGGCCGGTTGGTTCCGGGCAGATTTCTGCCGCAAACTGAGTCTAACCTCGGGTTTCAAGCACGTTATGACTAACTTCTCACATTAGAACCTATTGTTTGTGGCCACTGGATGTGTCGGGCGGTTCCGGGCAGGTTTACGCCGCAAACTCATTCTAACCTCGAGTTAGCCATGTTTATCTTTGCGGCCAATTAATTAATGATTTACCATTTATACCCACGCCTAATATACATGTCAATTATTCATAACTAATTCAGATTATGTCAATAACAGACTGAATATATCAACTTACAGATATAGCAGATAATCAGATTTTCGCAGATTTGGAGGCTTAACGGATTCAGCAGAATTAGGTAATTTAACAGATTTAGCATATAACAGATTTGGCGGTTTCAGCAGACTTAGCAGATGACAGATTTGGCAGATGAACAGATCTAGCAGACTAGGCAGTAGAGCAGAACTAGCAGATTAAGCAATATAGCAGGACTAGCAGATTAGGCAATATAACAGAACTAGCAGATTAGGCAAATATAGCAGAACTAGAAAATTAGGCAAATATAGCAGAACTAGCAAATTAGGCAAATATAACAGATTTAATCATTCCTTAAAGTTTCATATCTTGCCTAATTATAAACTTGGCCTAAGTTTGCATGCCTAAATAGTTGTCATGATTCAAACTATGATCATATACCCCACGTTTGCATTGAATTTACATGTCACAGATTATGGTCATAATTTACACGCCCCAATTTAGTTCAGCTTGCCTAGTACAAAAGATTCACATATAAATTATACCAAATATAGCCATCGATTACTATGCATGTCATATATCCCAAAGATCCCTTACTTAGGTGTTTATTTACATTTAATAGATGTCCAACTTTAATGTAAATCTTTATACCTAAGCCATATTCTCTTTATCTCAAGTCATATGTTCAATACAATTTATATTATAAATATAACATGTCCAGTCATATGCCTCTGATTTATGTTCTAGCTACAGTCCATGTTCTTTCCTCAAATCAGTCACCTATTGGTCATGCCCAATCTATGCATCATTCATTTTACTGTCCCAAACATTTTAACGTAGGTTAATCTCTTATGAGATTGGCTCAGGCTCGTGGTAGCCTAGCTATAGAACAGAAAGAGGAAAGAGATATAGAATAAGATCTAAACAGAACAGAACAGATATAACCTCAGATTCAGATTTACAATTCATGTCATAATCAGAATTAACGTTTGTATCGAAGAATAACTGTACTTGCCTTGATTGGATTCTAAAAGAATGAACTTTAATTGTTATAGAATCATTGCAGAAGCTTTAATCTCTAGTTTGAATTGAGTTGCTTAGGTTGATGTTGATTAGCTTCTAGTTTTGATTCCAGCAGAGTAGCGACGCCATTTTTATTTTTATTTAGAACAGAGGTAGAGTAGAAGCAGAATAGAATTGTGTGTAGAGAAGGCTAGGTTTGGGGTTGTTTAAATAGGTTTAGGCAGATGAATCTGGACAGAAATCGGACTAGATACATCAGAACGAACACTGGCCCAAAATAGGGGTCGGGGACCAGGTCGACTGCCCAGTCGACCTGGGGGGGGGGTCGACTCCCCAGTCGACCTGGGTCTGGGCGGGAAATTTCCCGCCCAGTCTGTTCTGCGTTTGAAATTCGAATTTTGAATTCGAATTCGAGCTGTTCTGAACTCTGAATATTTCTGAAACTTCGGAGGGCCACATCTCCCTCATACGGACTCCGATTCTTGCAAACTCGGACTCGTTTTCAAGAAGAATTCCGAGATGAACGCAATGGCACAACCCGTTTCCCTTGATTCTTATTTTAAAAATTAATTATCCTCTGATTTGTTACTTATACGTTCACAGAAAATACGGGGTGTTACAATAAGTACGCCTAAGTCTATCATATTATAGTTGTTGGGATCATCTCATTATGGTTATACTAGTATCGGTGCAGAGAATCAGATTAATTTTAAAAGCGCATTATACCCTATCAAGTTTAACTAGTTTACCTTGTCATACCTGCCTTTTGTGATGTTATTTCTCTTATCCACTTTATATGCCTGTCACGCTACTTTTACTTATTTACTTGCTAAAAGTAACTGGCTCACTGGACTTTATGTCTGACCCTTTTTGTTTCCTCTTCTTTCTTCCGTTCCCCCCTCCCCCCAGGTTCTCAGGGTGGGAATACTCAGGTCTGACCAGGATTCTGCTACCATTTTGCTGGAGCCACTTTGATGTATGGCTTAGGCTCCTATTTTTGCTACTATGGCTATGTTATATTTTGGGATTTTGCTTCTTTTATTTTGTACTATGATGTTTAAAAGCAAGACAAAAGTTTTTATGACGTACGAGTTTTTATGTAATGCAGACATACGATGTTTTGAACCACGAGGCTTTATGATTAATAAATTTAGTTTTTATTCTGCTGCTATTTTCATATATATCTTGTAATGTTCTGTTTCTGTTTACCTTTAATGCTTCATGAAACTTAATGCGTTCTCTTAATGAGGGACATTAACGGATGTGGGATGTGACAAGATCTGTTGTTCACGAGTGGATTTTGGAAAAGTTTGCAAGAAGCTTTAGGAACCGAGTTGTGTTTGAGTGCGGCTTATCATTCCCAAACTAATGGTCAGACTGAGAGGGTTAACCTAGTTTTGGAATATCTCCTAAGAGCTTATGTGCTGGATTTTGGGGGAACATGGGAAGACCATCTACATCTAGTTGAGTTTGCATATAATAATAGCTACCAGTCGAGCATTGGGACGGCACCATATGAGGCGTTGTATGGTAGACTGTATAATTCTCTGACATGTTTGTTAGATTTTGGAGATAAGTAGATACTTGGGCCAGAGATGATCAGAGAGACATCGGATTGTATCGAGATCGTTCGGCAACGAATGAAGGCAGCCCAAGATCATGAAAAAAGTTAAGCTGTTGACGGAAAAAAATGTCGTAAACACCAAAGATTCCTATTACTAGGAATAGTTAGTTTGGTTGCAAGAGTAAGTAAGAGAAAGCGGTAAATGACACAAGTATTTATAGTGGTTTGGCCGCGGATTAGGCCTACGTCCACTTTGGAAGGATATTGAACTTTTATTAATCACTTAAGAATTACAAGGTAGAGCAATGCTCATTACATTTGCTTTCATAATTGAAATATGCAAGGTATTTGGGAAAAATACTATTTAATTCTCCTTCTTCCTCAAATAGGAGATGCCATTAATGGAGTTCATGATGCTCCAGGGTGGTCTCAAGTGAAGAAAATCCAACCTTTTTGAAGTGTGAGGCCATGGGTCATTTATAGGAGTGGGAGTAGGTAGGATTAGGGACCACTTGGAGGAAGTTCGAGCTGGCCACCCCTGTGCACTTGAAATTTCGAACCAGGGCATGGGTTCGAAATTTCAAACCCAGGCGCGGGCATGAAATCTCGTTCCACTGGGTTCGGAATATCAAACCCAGTTGTGGGCGCGAGATTTCGCGCCCGCTGGGCTTGGGATCTCGAGCCCGGCTAGGGGTGTGAGATTTTCGCACCCGCTAGGCTCGAGACCTTGCACCCACTGGGTTCGAAATTTCGAACCCAGACATAGGTTCGAAATTTCCAACCTAGGCATGAGCGCGAGACTTCGCACCCGGCTGGGTGCGAATTCCGCGTCATGCCCGGGTGATGTCCTCCTGGGGGTGCGAGGGTCCCAGGACTGGGTGGTCAAGGCTCGTAACTCCTTCGTTGTCCAAGGCCATGGTTTGCGGACATCTTCTGCATGCTGTGAGGCCACAAGCGGTGTAATCCCTTCTTGATCCTGTTTCCTTCACTCTTGTGTGCTCCTTTTCGGCCTCAGCTTCACGAGCTATGTTGAGTTGAGCATGCCTGATGCTCTCTTGGGAACCGGACCAAAAAGCTGGTTAACATTTGCCCCCCAAATTACGACTTGTCTATGACATGATGTGCTTTGCGTAGGTAGAGGGAATGGCGAAGCTGTTGGTCTTTCCTATAATTCAGAAGGTAAATAGGTGTTAGCTGTGGGGCTTATTCCCCCTGGTGGTGCAGATGAGCCGTCGTTCGGGGATGTGCCACGCTCGAATCGTTGAGTATCCGTGGTGCATAGTATCCATGGATGCGTGGGATTTGGCATGCGCATGTGCGGAGTGTGTACACGAGGTAGCACGTCGCAACGTTCCCAATCCCGGAGGTGCGACCATTGTCATATATATATATATATATATATATATATATTTGTGTGTGTGTGTGTGTGTGTGTGTACATATATATATATTCATTTATATACATATATATTATATTATTTTTTATCTCCTTTTTTTTGGAAGATTTTGGAACTCGGGAGCTCGAAATTTCGGACCCAGTGGGGTCGAAATTTTGCGCCCAGGGTTTCGGGATTCCGAACCCCGAGGATTGAATTTTTGAACCCCTTAGGGCTCGAAATTTTGAACCCTGGGTTCAGAAATTTCGAGCCCGCCCTGGAATATGAACGGACCCTTTTTCCTTTTATAAATAGCCCCCCTCACTTTTCTTCCTTTTAAATTTTCTCTCTCTGGCCGCCATTGCTGGAAGCTTTGAACCCGATAACTTCAAACTCAAAAATTTCGAACCGAACTAGGTAAGGCCTTGACTCGTGGTGATGAGAAGGGGAGGATGTCGAAGGGCCACGGCGAAGACCTCGAGACCGTGCGGGTTCAACTCTTCGAACCCAGCTAGGTTCGAATTTTCGAACCCTCGGGGTTCGAAATTTCTAACCCCCATGGGTTCGGATTTTCGAACCGTCAGGGTTCGAAATCTTGAACCCTCACGGGATCGAATTTTAGAACCGGGGGGATTCGAATCATCGAACCCTCATGGGTTCGGATTTACGAACCCCACGGGTTCAAATTCTCGAGGCCTGTTTGGGTTCGAGATTTCAAACCCAGAAGGGCTCCAATTTTCGAACCCAGACGGGTTTGGAACTTTAAACCCTTCTGGGTTCGAAGTTTCGAACCTGGAGCTCGAGGTTTCGACCTTGACATGGCTCGGGACATGACCGTTGGGGTCCCCAATTTGTTGATGGACTTTGACTTATGAATATTTGCCTCTGGATTTTCATGCTTGGCGTCGATGCATATATTGTTAAACGCACGAGCGAGGTTTTAGGATTGTTCATATAGGGAAGAGCATACAACCGGACTGGGACCAGGACTGTTACGAAACGTTCTGAAATTTCTTTATGTAGTTCATCCTTGCATAGCATTACACGCATATATTAGCTGTCACTAACATGAGGGGTATAGGTCACTATATTGCCCGTGCTAACACTTATGCATTAAAGTATAACTAAAGATGCAAACCAGATCAATGATAGGAAAAACTATAGAATCCGAGGCTTCCTAGCCCACTTTGCGCGCATCCAACCCTACCCCTAGAGATGACTTGTCTGGCAGCGAGCTTGAGACCACCACCGAAGGATCGACTTCTTCTCATTCGACCTGCTCGCCTGAATCGTCCGAGCGTGGGGAGCAACCTGAACGACAATATTCCCCGGTCGTGACTAAACAGGTCGAGAATGTAGATATCATGGGCAAGGATGAGCCCGTACCTCTGGTAGCTCCGGACATGTCCCCCGATGCGGTGATTTTGGATAATCCCATCGATTCAGTACCATCGTGCCTGGATGCCACCACGGTCTGGAAGATGGCGGTGCGATTTAACATACCGGTGGACGAAGCCTATGCCCCCGGGAGAGATGACCGAGCTCATGTACCGCCCGAGGGTCTTACTGCCTGGAATCGACAAGCTTGCCTGGCTGGGTATGTGCCCCCGTCTAACGACTTCATTCGAGCCATGTTGTTTGATTTTCGTCTCGTGCCATCACAGCTACACCCCAATGGTTATGCCTCTCTCGTGGGGACTTACATTCTCTTCCGTGAGTTTCTGAACAGGGAGCCTATTGGGGATGACATCCGATATTTATTCCGCCTAAAGAAAACGAGCACTACCTTCCCTCTCAATGGTTTCTGGAAGCGACAGCTGCCATAAAATTCTTTGTCGGGACATGGCCCAAGCTGTCAGTATTTAAGCGCGAGTGGTTCTTCGTTAGTTGTCCTACTGGATTTGCCAGAAGGTGGATCGAGGGAAGTAACTATTTCTTTAACTCCGCTCCTTGACATAGCTTGGGATTCCTTCCTTTATTCATGGTTTTAAATGGAATATGATAGGAAGTCCAACGGCGCCCACTGGAGATGAATACCGGCAACGCCTTAGTACTTTGCGGGCGATACCAGAGAATCTCCATGATACTAGCACGTGATAAGTCAAGATCGCCTCCGCCGCGCTGGGTTGCTGCTGAACAACCGAGCTGTGATCAGGCCCTTTGTTGCCCTTAGTGTGCCAAAGGATTGTGGCGGGTAATAGCCCTAGCGTACGGAAGAGAAAAATACCCCCAACGGGAGGAGAATCGCAAAGGACAGCTTCGCCTCAAGGAGACGTGCGTGGGGGCGGTGTTCATGGCCAAGAGGAGGTTGCCAGAGATGAGGGCTCGCTGAGCACTCCTGTCCCACCTCTGACAAGGGAGGGGGAAGGAATGTTGGCTAGACCGCAGTCCCCTGTGACTCACTCAGGAGCCACTGCCTCGCTTGAACCTACGGGCCAGTTTTATGGATAAAGGGACTTGCTCTAGTAATGACTCTATGGCCAAATACGACGAGCCTGGAAGAACTTTTCTGTGCTGCTAAGAAGTTAACTTCCCCGATCGGACCACAATCTGTTCTGTTGAGAGGACACTTAGGGAATACATCCATAACACTGCATAGCATAGACGTTCTACCTGCGTGAGTTACTTGACTAACTTTGGCTTGTTCTATTGGCAGGTGATATGCAAGGAGGATGTAGTGGATGAAGCTATGGGCGTGGGGATCGCCAGCCTCCCCAGAGTTCTTCTTTCGAGAGATTCTACCGATCCACCAGCTTGTATGGCACTCTACCTCCATTAGAACAAGGCAGAGACCATCGAGACCGGGATCGATCTAGGCGATCTCCGACACCTCCTCCTCCCATTCGCGTGTCCGTGGGAGATACTCGGCTTAACATAGGCGGCTCTCGATTTTTTCCTTTGACAGCTTCTCCATTGGCCATTCCTCCGGCTCCCGTTCATCTTGCTAGGAAAAAGGGGGCATCTCTTGGCCAGGCGAGGCAGGAGAGAGAGACCGAGATAGAGGTGCCAGACTTGACGGGACCCTAGTTACAAGAGCTATCCATAGAGGAGCGAAGGGCGTTCCTGAAGCATCACTTTTCCTGACACTACTTTGACCAGTTAAAGTTTGTCCCCGACCTCTGTCCGGCTCCCGACCGACAGTCACGGGAGGTATGGGAGCACGTGAACGATTTATATCATCAAACTAATGAGTTCAGCTGGTATTCCTTCGGGCTTTTAGAGCTAATCAGAAAGAAGAACCAGCAACTTGCTACCGAGAAGACCACCGTCGAAGCCTTGAATAAGAGGATAGGTACGCCCATTCCCCGCACTGTAAGTTCTCTTTTATACTCCGTCAGACCCTTTACTATTAGCTCTACCGTTGCAGCTGAGCGCATGCTTATAATACACTGAAGAGGGAGTCAGAGCTTTCCATCTCGAATTATAAAGCCACCGTAGTTGATCTAACTACCGAGACCCCGGCTCTAAAAAAGGACAAAGCCAATCTAAAGTGAGCATTGATGTTTTGGAAAAGGACAATGCGAGGTTCACTGAACTCCAAAATAAAAACACTGCTTTGAGGGAGGAAAATGAGAGATTACGGGCTGAGAATGCCGAAGTAGCTCAGTTGAAGAGACAGCTCGAGGTAATGAGAAACACAAAGGAGGATGCTGAAGCCATCAACAGGGACGTGTTGAGCGAGTTTGAGGGTATGAAGCCGAATATCTAAGGGAGGTAGATCTACTAAGGGAGTAGCTGAGAGATGCGGAGTTTCGCGTTGGGTCCTCCTTCGAGGAAAGTATTCATAGTATGTATGTCAAGGCTTTGAGATTCAGAGGGATTTCATTGGGCGAAGACGACCCTCGCGAGCTTGCTAGAACTTGGGAGAGATTGATTTCGTATGATGCTTTCTTGCATCAAGTGGACGTAAGCACTTTAGATGAGCGCCGGCATGCGAATGTTCTTCTGGATAGTAGTGAACGGGAGAAGCTAGAGGAAGGACAGAGGATGTTGCGAGAAAATGTTGAGAACGAAAGGTTGGCAAGGCTCGCTCAGGAGAAAGGGAAGTTCGTGCCGACCGATAGCGTGGTGGTGACAGAATCATTTGCAGAGGGAGCTCTTATCAACCCCTAGCCCTTGGGTCTGCCACAGTGAGTGGTCCTGAGGCTTCAGTCTGCACCGCTACCGAGTACAATCCCGACTTCCAACACTGGGGGATACTAGCCTCATTTCACCTATCACCGCAAGCACCCTTCCTATCATCTCTATGCCACCCTTGACCATAGGTAATTTCCTTTTACCCTGCATCCCTGAGAATGAAGTGATTACCGAATTTGTGGACTAAAAAGGTTGTGTCTTTGCTATGCAGTTCCTCCTAAGACTATGACGGCAGCGGATCCCGCCCCTGTGATCCCCCAAGTAACTGAAACAGGGCTGGGCCTCATAGGGATACAGGCTGGAGAGGGCGGCGACCAACTTGATACCTTTTCTGGCATAAGAGTAACTCCTAGCATGGTGGACATTCTCAACGAGGAAGGGGAGGTGGTCGACAGATAGAGTGCCCTGGCCAGAGGTTCAGTTGACGCCGATGTGTCCATGATGTCGGCTATGGGCGCGACCTAAGAGGACAAGATGGTGGCCCAGCATGAGAAGGTGGAGGAGACGAAGAGGTCGAGCGGGAAGGAAAGGAGATTCCGCAGAAGAGCGAGGCTATCACAGATCCTGTCGCTGGGAATGTTCCTGTGCGCACGCCGCATGCCATTACTACTGATGTCACGGAGATTTCTAGCGGTGATGGTGCGGGGGGTCGTTGCCTCTCTACCACTCATGAGTAGGTTACCCCCTCCCTCCTCCTCCCCCAAAGGGTCGATCGAGCAGAAGGGGATCTGGTCGGAAGAGGTCTGGTGCTGGTGACGAACCATCGAGTGCTAAATCTGCAAAAAAGTACAAGCAAAAGAAGAAAAGAAACGATTAGTGTTAGTGACCTAAGTAGAGGTTACCGTTATTTTGCTAGTGTAGGCCGATAGTTTACGCGAGTACAGCCCTCGCTTTTGGTTTTTCAAGACATGGTGTGGTTCTCATGTACACCTGTCATTAGAAAGTAAAAGTATTAGATAGTAGTTTGTTTAGCGTGTGTGCGTGTGAAAAGGAAATATGAATTAGTAAAAATTGCTGTTTATGTCAATTGTACAGATGTTCTTTTTATGTTTTCCAATGACCTGTACTCGCATAAACTTACTTATCGTTTCACTTGTCACAAAAGAGATTAAGGGCCATCTCTGGGTAAATTATTCCAGAGAGGTGAAATGGAGCGCTGGTTTCAGTAAGTTCCCCTTAGCTCAGGGAATCAGTAGTTTTCGAAACCAGGTTGTGCGTCTGCAGTTTTGGGTGGCCAGGGGTTAAATCCAAGTATAGCGAAGGCGTAGGGCGTCGTGTTATGCAGTCCGCCAGGTGGGTGGCTCCCCGTCGTTCATCGGGTTGAGGCAAGCCACCAGACGTCGTTTATTCGCTGGCGTAGTTTCCAGCCCCGATCATTAGCTCGTAAGATCCGATCGTGGCCATGGGTTGCTCCTTAGCCTTGAGAGCTAAGGGGAAGAACCGATTTAAGGTCTGTCTTGGTGTTGCACAAATATTCGACCGGCACCCGCAACCGGCGAAGATAGATTTGCATTGATCTTAGTCGGTCGCTGAGTGGCGTCAAGCCGCCTGGACTAGGACACAGAACGATTTATCCTCGGCCTCGGCACTGGGCTGAGGTTTGAGTTAGTGATTGTTTAGAATCGGTCGCGCCGCGGGCCGGCGATTTGAGCAGCGTTGTCGACTCCCATGCTCAGGGTGTCGGGTATAGCCAAGTGTTTCAAACTTAATGTTGCCTAGAAATTGGGATGGTCGCGCCGGCTCCTGTGCCCGGGGTGCCAATGCGGTTTTCGCATGTGTGAATCGAGTTGGTTTTTGGAAAACAAGAAGCATTACGTGAGAAGTAAACAACAGAGAGATGAGAAATTGAACACCATTTCTACTAGTAACTTTGGCAGTAATAGCCTTTACAATGCCTTGGGTTTCTGACAAATCAGAACATTGTTCGAAAAGCATAAACAACTGTAAACTAAGTTATGTAAAGTAGCGGCGGAGATGTTCTCTGTTCCATGCCCTTAGGAGTTCAGCTCCCTCGACGGTGGCGAGCCTGAAGGTCCCACCACTGAGTTTTTGAAGTATGGAGTAGGGGCCTTCCCAACATGGTGCGAGGCATGTTGGGAGGGGGAAAACCCGCTTTAGAATGAGGTCGCTGACGTTGAGGTCCTTGTGGAGGACTCTGGAATTGAGGTATCGGGCTACTCGCTGTCGTTGGGCGGTGGCTCTGACATCGGCCTCGTTCCTTCTTTCTTCCAACAAGTCGAGTGATCCCAGAAGTAAATCTTGATTTGTCTTTGGATCGAAATATGTGACTCGATGGGATTGTAACTTGAGCTCAATGGGAATGACGGCTTCAGACCCGTATGCGAGGGCGTAAGGAGTATGGCCGGTTGTTGTCTTGTGGGTGGTGCGGTACGCCCATAGAGCCAGAGGGAGCTCGTCTGCCCACATGCCCCCGCCTTTTCCAGACGTTTCTTGATGATGGATTTGATGAACTTGTTAACCGCCTCAACTTGCCCATTGGCTTAGGGATAAGCCACCACTGAGAACATTTTATCGATGTCGTGGCGCTAAAAGAAAGCTTTACATTTAGTGCTCTCGAATTGAGTGTCGTCGTCGGAAATGATAGCCTGAGGCGCTCCATAGCAGGTGATGTTGTTATGGACGACAAAGTTGATCACCTTCTTCGTGGTTATGGTGGAGAGAGCTTCAGCTTCTGCACACTTGGCGAAATAGTCCACTGCGACGACGGCGTATCGTGCCCCGCCTCTGGCCATTGGAAGAGTTCTGATGACGTCGATTCCCTACATGGCGATCGGCTACAGGATGACCATTTGAGACGGTTCGTTAGGCGGGGCTTATGGAATCCAGGAGCGCTGGCACTTATCGCACTTGCGAGCTTAGTCTGCGGTGTCTTGATCAAGCGTGGGCCAGTAATAAGCATGTATGAGAATCTTTTCTGGCCAGGGTCTGCACCCCAGTGTGATCGCCACATTCTCCTTCATGCATACTACTTAGTACTCGGAGGGCGTCGGTGTGAGCTATGCACCGGAGCAAGGGAATGGAAAAACCTCTGCAGTAGAGTACCCCGTCCATAAGAAGGTAGCGGGCTGACTGGCGAGTGAGTGCATGCCTTTCCTTATAGTGCTTTGGTTGGGTCCCGGGCTATAGTTAATTTCTGATCGGTGTCATTTAGGACTCGGGCTCGGGTTCGGTGCTCATAATCGTCCTGTCTTGCCCTTGTTTGATGCTTGGAGAGTTGAGGACTTCAACTAGGGGGAACTCGTTAAGTTGCAGATCTTCGGAGATTGCCATTCCGATAAGGGAATCCGCTTTTTCATTTTTTTCGTGTGGGACATGGGTGATAGTGAAATGCTCGAGGTTGACGAGTAGCCCCTGATCCAGGGCCAGGTACTGGCCAAGTCGTCCCTCTTTCTCTTGATACTCTCCCAGTACTTGTCGGGCGATAAGGTGTAAATCGGAGAAGATGTGGACAGTCTCTAGCTTGAGTTCGATTGCGATTCTAAGCCCGGGGATTAAGGCCTCGTACTCCGCGTTCCTATTAGTAGCGGGGAAATTTAACCTCAATGCACAATGCATCGGGCGTTCCTCAGGGGTGATGAGTACGACTCTAGCCCCGGAGCATTTTCTATTAAAGGAGCCGTCTACAAACAATTTCCACTTGGCGTCGGGAGTTCCAGCGTTCAATGTGGGATCCTCCTAGAGGGCCGTGAACTCCACGATGAAGTCTGAGAGGGCTTGCCCGAGGATGGCTCATCGGGGGATGAAGGTTATCTCGAACTGGCTTAATTCTATGCTCCACTTTAGCAATCGCCTTGATGGCTCAAGTTGTTTTAGGACCGTGCACAGTGGCTGGTCAGTGAAAACTTTTATCGGATGTGATTGGAAGTATGGTCGGAGCTTTCTAGAGGAAATCGATAAGCAGAATGCCAGCTTCTCCACCTTTGGGTAGTTCTTCTCTACCCCCGTTAATCGCTTGCTGATATAGAAGACGGGCCGCTGAGTGCGGTCTTCGAAGCGTATTAGTGCCGAGCTGATTGCCTATGCTGAAACAGTCATGTAAATATATAAGTCCTCATGGTCTATAGGCTTAGAGAGGATAGGTGGTCGCTCTAAGTGATCCAGAAGTTCCTTGAATGCGGAGACGCATTCGTGGGTCCACTCGAAGTCGCGGTTCCCTTTTCGGAGTAAATCGAAGAAAGGGATGCACTTTTCAGCGGCCTTAGAGATGAACCAACTTAAAGCGATGACCTTTCTGTTCAGACTTTGAACATCCATTATGTTCTCGGGGACTTGGATATCCCAAATAGCTTGGATATTTTCTGGGTTTGCTTCGATGCCCCGTGAATTGACAATGAAACCCAAGAATTTTCCTAAGGAGACTCTAAAGGAGCATTTTAGGGTGTTTAGTTTCATGTCGTACTGGCGAAGGACATCGAACATTTTAGAGAGGTCGTGGACGTGATCGCTTGGTATTTTATATTTTACTAGCATATCATCCATGTACACCTCCATGGACTTTCTGATTTGATTTTTAAAGAGTTGATTAACCATTCGTTGATAAGTGGCACCGGCATTTTTAAGGCCAAAGGGCATAACACGGTAGCAATAGAGCCCATGCTCGGTTATGAAAGAGGTGTGATCTTGGTCATGGAGGCTCATCGGGATCTGGTTGTAGCCTGAGTAGGCATCCAAGAAGGATAATAGCTGGTATCCAGCGGTCGAATCGACTAATTGATCGATCTTCGGGAGCGGGAAGCTGTTTTTGGGACATGCCTTGTTCAGATCGGAGAAATCGATGCATGTTCGCCACTTACCATTGGCCTTTTTAACCAGAACTGGATTGGAAACCCATTCGGGGTAGTCAGCTCCGCGGAAGAAGTTATTGTTGAGCAGACGGTCTATCTCTTCTTTGGGTGCCTTGGACCTCTCAGGCCCAAAAAGCGGCGTTTCTGTTTAACTGGAGGTATTCTGGGATCTAAGCCAAGGGAATGGAAAACAATTGCGGGGTTGATGCCTTTCATGTCGGACTGAGTCCAAGCAAACACGTCTAAATTGGCTTTTAAGAAGCATATGAGATCTTCTTTAACTGTCAGGTGGAGTTGTGACCCTACCTTCAACACCCTTGTAAGGTCGTCGAGGTTGAAGGGAACGCCCACTGTGGATTCGACCGGAGTAGCCCTTTCGTACTCGGGCTCTTCGTCTTTCCGTGGATCGAGGTCATCAGAAAGACAAGAGTGGCGCCTAAGCCAGGACCCAGAAGTCGCTGGTTGCTATGTTTAGATGTTCTTGGCGCAAGAAAGCGTTGGCACGGCCTTGCCCTTGTCCTTTTTGCACGCGTTCCTTCATTCTATTGCGTAACATTCCCTGGTGCTTACTTAACCACCCTTGATGGTTCCGATCCCATTTTCCATTAGGAATTTCATTAGAAGAGACCATGGAGCCATGTAAACTCAGAATTCGGTGGGAAAGGGGCGCCCTAGGACAGTATTGTAGGGGAAGTCGATGTCTATGACCATGAAAGTGAGAATCCGGACTCGGCTTCAGTCCCCCTCGTCAGTTCTACGGGTAGGTCGATCATCTCTACGGGGGAACTAGAGGCCCCATTGAAGCCATGAATTGTGGAGTGACATGGCTTCCAGTCATTCGTTTCTAATTTCATCTGGTCGTAAGTTGTAACAACCCGAAAATCTGGGCCAGTTTAAATTTTTCTATTTTGGCCATTTTATTGAATTTTGATTATTTAAAATGACTTATTTTAAATAATAATGACGAGAAATTTATTTTGAATAGAATTCGAACGTATATATTTATATAGTTCGTCGTTAGAACATAAATAATTATTTTAAATTATAAAAGGAATTGAAAATGATGCGGTAGTTCGATAATTCGATTTCAAACTTCAATTGAATGTACCGGGTGCAAAACAAACCGGATTTTAGTGAAACCAAAAATAATAGAATCTAATAGAGAATATCTTCCCAACGAATCCAAAAAATCAAAATTTCATAGCGGGAATCAAAAGATATGTCCAGTTGAAAATTCTGAATAGTCGCTATGGAATTCAGGCCCTTAAAAATGGACATTTTGCAAACGACCTCGGATTTCGTCGAAACCACTTTTGTTGGGTCCGTGATGTAAAGTTATTGCTAGGCTTCAAATTTCATAATTTTCCGAATCAATATGTGCGCGTGGCAAAGGAAAACGCGTTTGACCAGTTTCAGTTGATTTTAATCAACTAGAAAATGGCCATTTTTCAAATGGTCTCAGAATTCGACGAAACTAGTTTTGTTAGGACCGTATCATCAATACGAAGCTAGAAAGTATTTTTCTGGAATTTTTCGAGTTAATATGTGACCCTGGTAAATTGAAATGCGCGTTCAAATTCAATATATAGAGTTATATGTTGATTTTGACGAAAACTGATCGAAACGATCGAATCAGCCTACGATACATATCCCATTGTGTTCGGAATGGGGGTAAATAGCTACGGACGACAAGCAGTAGGCCTCGTTTCGAGGTCGTATGTAGAAGTCAACTTTTTTTGAAATAAAATAAAATATAAAAATATCTCCCTCTCTCCTCTCCATATTCCTCTGGCCCCCCCTTTATTTCAAAACCCGATTCTTCTCAGAAAAATAAAGAAACGACGGAGGGGGAGGCGCGATTCACCGCAGCCACCCATCATTCACCGCCGCATCGCACCCCCACCCGACCTCCGCCCGCCGCCGTTCACCCACCACCGGCCACCTCCCTCTATCGCGCAACCCCCAAATCCACCCTAGCCCAAAACCTAGCCGCCGACAGCCCTATCTCCTCCTTCCTGTACTCGCTTTCTCTCCCTCCCTACTCTGAAGACCCTCACGCGCGAGCTCCCCTCTTAAAGAAACCAAAACCCGACAGCCCCCTCCCCCCCCCCCTCTTGAAGCCTAGCCGACGCACTCCCCCTCAGCAAAACCCCCTCCCTATTCGCTGTAAGTGCTTATGTTATTTCCATTTGTTTTATTTTTCATTTTCGGTTTTTAAAGGAAAAAATATGATTTTTAAATCGTATAAAGGTCGGATTTTTTATTCGTATAAAAGAGTGATTTTTATTAAGTGTTTAAAAACTGATTTTTATTAGGTTTAAAAACTGATTTTTATTAGGTTTAAAAACTGATTTTTATTAGGTTTAAAAACTGATTTTTAAAGGGTTTAAAAATTGATTTTAGTTATATATAAAAACTGATTTTATTTTAAGATATAAAAGGAAAGTTATATTTTTAGAATATAAAGTTTATAATGTAGAGATATTAACAATATAATTTTTATATCGTGGAGAAGTCAAAAATATAAAGTTTATAATATCGAGATATTAAAAATATGACCTTTATATAGTAAAAGATAAGAAAATACTATTTTCAAAAAAAAGTAGTGTATTGAAAATAAAATTTCTGTATAATAGAGAATATAAAAATAAAATCCTTTTATTTTGAAAAAGCGAAATCTTTATATTTGAAAAGGCGAGATTTTTATATATTGAATAGCGAAGTAAAAATTTGATTTTTATATATTGAATAGCGAAGAAAAAAAATTCGATTTTTATATTTGAATAGCAAAGTAAAAATTCGATTTTTACATATGTAGTGGCTACGGTCAACGAAGATGACAAAAAGGCAAGAACGATGAAGATTTCTATAAATGAAGTGTCGTGAAGTTGGATAGCTATCGGTGAGAACTTCTCACTCTTCAATTTTTTTTTCTAGTCATATATACTAGGATGCAGACGGTGCTTAGCAGCACCCGACACCCTTCATCCACAGACCATGGATGGCTTGTTTGTTTAATGGTTTGGTTGTGTAGTTGGTTAGATTATTTGGTTTGAATTGAATTGTTTGGTGAAATGAAATTGATTTGATTGATGTGTGAATGGCGTGGGCCTTCACTAGACCGGGGATAAGGCTAGGCCTTGTCCCGTTTCTAGTATCGTGCCGTTATGCCGCCGAAATTTTCTAAAATATGTTAGAAAATAAAAATATCATTTTATTGAATAAATGAACCGAATAGAATATTCATAGTTTGAATAAAATATTTTGGTCGTTAAAAATATAATTTTTAACGCGAATGTGAATAAATAAATATTCATTTACAAACCTGACGGTTTGTTTATGTACACCTATTTGAAGGACATTGATTGGGACGATAAATTTTACACACCGCCCAATTGCACAAATAAAATCTGTGTTTGATTGTTTGAAACCCCACACGGGTATTGGGATGATATTTGACATACACTAATCCCAATAATTAGTTGTATGTTGATCGATTGATTGACAGGCTGCTATAAGCGTTGAATATTTATATTCGATGCTTATACAGTGTAGAATGCACTTTGGATGATGGTTGATTATTCATCGTGTTATTGTATACATGTGTTGTAGAAAATCCATATAATTAACTTTATGTGGTAATTGATTGGGCCTCATTCCAGTTTCGAAAAAGAAATATTTGAAATAGAAATATTTGAAATAGAAATATTTGAAACAGAAATATTTGAAATAGAAATATTTGAAATAGAATATTTGAAAATAGAAACATATGAAGCCGTGTTGGTTAGATTGACGCCATTTTGACGTGAACGATATTTGTATCGATTTTATTCATTCTTCAATGAAAATTGAATAGATTTGAAATTGAATAGATTTGAAATTCGAACTTTATAGAAATGAATTCAAATTGAAAATAAATATAAATGAATTCGAATTGAAATCGATTTGAAAAGAATTTAAAATGAATTTATATTGGAATATTCAATTTTGATTTGAAATTGAATATGAAGTTAAAAACGTTTTGAAAATGAATTTAAAACGATTTATAAAGCACGTTTTTAATTGAAATCGACGAAGTATATATTATATATATAATATAATGGCCTAAATAGAACGCGCCGCGCCGCGGCAGTTCGCGAATTTCGACCATTGACTTCGAATGGATATTGCGGGAGATCCGACCGTCGGATTCTCCTAAAACCGGAACCGTTGGGTTCGTATCGAAAAGAGCTTTCTAATGAATACTAGAAATTAGAAATCTAACGGTTGGATTTGGAATTATGTCCAAATCAAATTTAAAAAAGGTCGCTGTAAGTGCAGTTCGATGGCCATTGGTGGAAATCGACTGTACGGGCCTTGATAAAATTATTAAAAATAGTAATAATTTGTGTAAAATCATAAGAAATGATTTAGTAAGAATTGGGATGAAAACTCCATAATTGAAAACATAAAAATAGATTTTTATCGAAATGAACTAGTTTTGAACTAGAATTATAATTCTATTTATTTTTAAATAAATAAATTGAATTTGAAATAGTTTTGAAAATAACCAGAATTTCCAATAATTGCATTGGAATGGATTTGAATCGAAATTGTCTTCGAAATATTTCGATGTTGGATTTCGTGATTATACAGATGTTGTTAGGGAAATTTGAAAGATATAGATATATATATATCGTTATTTCCAATACGATATCTGTTGGTCGTAGAATTTGATATTGAATATAAGCCGATATATTTTCTATTCAGAGCCTTGTATTTAATATCAAATGTGATTTGGGTTTGTCGTGAATGGTGTCTTGACTAACACTGTTCTTGAACCCAGTTGAGAAAAGATTAAATCTTTTTATTTAGATTTAATGAAGTGTACCAATTAAATAATATTTAATTGGAACTGAATTGATATTGATTTTTGGGTTTATCATGGACAATGTTTTAAATAACACTCGTTCTTTAACCCGATAATTAATGGAATGTGATTTTGGGTTTATTGTGAACCGTGTTTTAAATGACACTGATTCTTTAACCCAGTTAGCGATTAAAACTAAGTGGAGTTTTAATGAATCTTTAATTAGATTGAAATGATCGAGAATGGAGTATCACCAGTTTTGCTCCAGGCGATAGTTAAATCTTTAATTAGATTTGAACGTGAAATGGTAATTGAATTTACCGATAACACTGTGGTGTTAGATATGAAGTATTACCAGTTTTACTTCATGGGATGAATAGGTTGGGATTGGGAAATTAAAATAAATGATTACTTCGGTAAGGTTCGTTAATCCCGACTAGTTGAATCGAAATTCAAAAGGATAGATTAAAGAATAAATATAAAGAATTTATCTTTGATAAAATTAATGGGAACCTTTCCCTATGAATGTGAAATTTAGAAACTAACTGTCGGTTAGCTAAGCAGAATGGTTTCCTGGATATTGATCTGATGTTGGTTTCGGCCTTCGAGGTTAATATTTGGGGAATTATTCTCTTGATTAATTTACGGTTAGTGACTAATGAATTGGAATGAGGCGTATGTTGTGTTTGTGTAACACTTATTTAAAATATACGCGAGTTATTCGGGAAGACCGGGTTTATCCCATTCTGAATAACTGATACGACGATAAGTCGAAGATGAAGACGATGGTCGAAGACCGGAGGTCTTCACGTCATTTGGGTAATTACTGATGATCTTGATTGGGCTGTACACCCAAGAAGATGGAAACAGTTGGTGATCGTCCAGACGTACTTGGAGATCGATGGATATGCGGGGTACTAGGTGCCTCCGGTTTCGTTCAGACCCAGAACGGACTTGTAAATGGATTGTGTGTCTGACATTGGATTTTAGTCTGTGTGATTGGTTTCTATTAAATATATATCTGTTTGGCGGCGGAGAATTTATTCTCTTGCTTAACGCCCTTTTCTGAGACATATGAGCTCAGGGGTTATACATCGATGGATATCAAACGCATGGAGTGAATTGCCTGTGTGGCATGCCTAAGTGGCAATTGATCAAGGCTTCTGTTGAAAAGCAAAGTCTTGTGGTGATGATCAAAGCACCGCCTATGTGGCACAGCATTGTGTAACGTGGATTCGCGAGCCTCACACCCCGGTTGTGAACCAAAAATGGGAGATGGACCTCAGGGAGGGCATGCGTTTCTTTCTAGCTAGGGTGGTGTCAGTGACCTACCAGCCCTGACATTTATATACTTTTCACCTGTGTGGTTGTTGATGTTGCGAGGCGCCTCGGTTAGATCGGACGATCCGGGCCCGATGGAGCCATTCGTTGGCTCATTTACGCCCCAAAGGGCGAAGAGACGTATTGTTCAGGCATAATAATCCACATCGGTAGACCGGCCCTGACGATCCAAGGCTTGCCTGTGCGCTTGCCTGAGACTCGGGCTAGACAGCCTCGAATCGGTAGAGGACGATCCCTGGCCTCGGTTCATAGATGGAAACCCAATTTCCAAATACGTGACTTTGCGATTTTGATTGTATAACCTATATATGGCGACATAGTGGTATGGGGCATTCATGCCGCCTATGATTGATACTTATGATTTGAAGTTGTTTTATACACTATGCACTTATAATAGTATCAAATAATTTGTTTTTAAACGTATCAAGCATTCTTTGGCTATTATAAGGTAAAAACCCTATCCCCCGGCTTGAGTTGCATTGTGTGATAGGACCTGGGTCTTATAATAGCTTCATTTTTCCTTATTTAGCATTACGCTGTTGTTTTATGCACTGGTATTCTTGGGAGGAAACCCGTTCCATGTTATACGGCGTGGTCCCTTGATTTACCTAACTTTAAAAATAAAGATAAATAACTGTTTTAGTTCTCACACCAGTCACATGACTGACCTGGAGTTTATTGTTTTAACCTAAACTCTGGGTGCCCCTATTTTGACACGGGCAGCTAGTAGTTTTGGTTTTTGCAGATTTATATTCACAGGATTCTGGTTTACAGCTGGAATGATATCCGGAAAGCTTTGTATCCGTATATCTCTTCTAGTTGTGTATTGCATTATTTTCCGCTGCGATGTATTTAAATGTAATTTAAATCTCTGATATTTCTGTGTAATATTTATTCATTTATACTCTGTATATTCTTGTATTCTGATGCATTGTAGTAATATACAATGAAATGTTCTTCCGTCTGCGTTCTGTTTTGTCGTGTTCTCAAAACAATCAGGCGTTTCGAACGATCTGGGTCGGTTTAGCGACTGATTCGGACCGAGAGAAATTCCTTTTCGTCACAGTTGGTATCAGAGCTTTGGTTTACAAAGCTCCGAGAACAAGGCACATTAGAACCATACGAAAGAATTCATCAGAAACTGGATTAGTAATATCCAACGGGAATGACTCGTTAGAGATGGGATCAGTTGTATCCTAGAACGAGTGTGAAGAGTATATTTTTAGAGTGAAAACAAATTTTGTTTTGAAAATCTAAATCAATTATTCGTATTTGATTATTTATTTGTATTGATTTGGACAGTCCAGTATATAAAGATTTTGCATATACGCCTTGCAAACGTGTATTTGAAGTTTTAATATACTGGATAGATATAGAATTACACTCTAATCGCCCGGAGATGATTTTGATGATGGAGCTCCATCATTAGAATTTATGTTCGAGTGACGAAAGTGGGATTTCTATATATTTCCAATTGACTGGTGTGAGAACCAAGGCTATATAGGATTTATTGTTGTGATTTGGCATCAAAAATGTGATTTTTGACTATATATCAAAATTATGAATTTGAAACTCTAATTCACTAATTGATTGATGTTTGTGTCGTTTGTTTATTTATTTGATAATTTTGAACCATTTAGCCTAATTGATCAAACAGTGAGTTGTATTGAAAATTAGTCGCATTTGATTGCATATACATGTACTTACAATGAACAGGTCATTGCAAGGAGGCTAGAGCAGAGAAATAAAATTGTTTGCCCGACAAATAGGTACATGTTTATCATAATTTACTGTTTTGTTTGGGTGATGATGATTTTATGAGCCGATTGGCTAGCCGCTTGGCTTTTTCTTTTTCTTTTTGAGATCAGAGGGCCTGTATGGCAATTTCGGAATTTTCCCATGCTCCCGGTGCTGGGGAGGTTATGGCGAAATTTTTCGAAAATTTAGGGTGTTAGCCAAATTTTTGAAGAATTTGAAAAGTTCTTAGAAACTGAAAAGTTGAAGAACTTAAGCCGTAATGAAAATAATGAAAGTTGAGTTGATTAATTAAACAACTTTCGTCTTTGTTCCTTTTCGGGGACGAAAAGTTTTAAGTGGGGGAGATTGTAACAACCCGAAAATCTGGGCCAGTTTAATTTTTTTTTTTATTTTGGCCATTTTATTGAATTTTGATTATTTAAAATGAATTATTTTAAATAATAATGACGAGAAATTTATTTTGTATAGAATTCGAACGTATATATTTATATAGTTCATCGCTAGAACATAAATAATTATTTTAAATTATAAAAGGAATTGAAAATGACGCGGTAGTTCGATAATTCGATTTCAAACTTCAATTGAATGTACCGGGTGCAAAACAAACTGGATTTTAGTGAAACCAAAAATAATAGAATGTAATAGAGAATATCTTCCCAACGAATCCAAAAATCTAAATTTCATAGCGGGAATCAAAAGATATGTCCAGTTGAAAATTCTGAATAGTCGCTATGGAATTCAGGCCCTTAAAAATGGACATTTTGCAAACGACCTCGGATTTCGACGAAACCACTTTTGTTGGGTCCTTGATGTAAAGTTATTGCTAGGTTTCAAATTTCATAATTTTCCGAACCAATATGTGCGCGTGGCAAAGGAAAACGCGTTTGACCAGTTTTAGTTGATTTTAATCGACTGGAAAATGGCCATTTTTCAAATGGTCTCAGAATTCGACGAAACTAGTTTTGTTAGGACCGTATCGTCAATCCGAAGCTAGAAAGTATTTTTCTGGAATTTTTCGAGTTAATATGTGACCCCGTTAAATTGAAATGCGCATTCAAATTCAATATAGAGAATTATATGTTGATTTTGACGAAAATTGATCGAAACGATCGAATCAGCCTACGATACATATCCCATTGTGTTCAGAATGGGGGTAAATAGCTATGGACGACATGCGGTAGGCCTTGTTTCGAGGTCGTATGTAGAAGTCAACTTTTTTTGAAATAAAATAAAATATAAAAATATCTCCCTCTCTCCTCTCCATATTCCTCTGCCCCCCTTTATTTCAAAGCCCGATTCTTCTCAGAAAAAAAAAACAAACGACGGAGGGGGAGGCACGATTCACCGCAGCCACCCACCATTCACCGCCGCATCGCACCCCCACCCGACCTCCGCCCGCCGCCGTTCACCCACCACCGGCCACCTCCCTCTATCGCGCAACCCCCAAATCCACCGTAGCCCAAAACCTAGCTGCCGACAGCCCCATCTCCTCCTTCCTCTACTCGCTTTCTCTCCCTCCCTACTCTGAAGACCCTCACGCGCGAGCTCCCCGCTCGAAGAAATCAAAACCCGACAGCCCCCCCTCTTGAAGCCTAGCCGACGCCCTCCCCCTCAGCAAAACCCCATCCCTATTCGCTGTAAGTGCTTATGTTATTTCCATTTTTTTTATTTTTCATTTTCGGTTTTTAAAGAAAAAATATGATTTTTAAATCGTATAAAGGTCGGATTTTTTATTCGTATAAAAGAGTCATTTTTATTAAGTGTTTAAAAACTGAATTTTATTAGGTTTAAAAACTGATTTTTATTAGGTTTAAAAACTGATTTTTATTAGGTTTAAAAACTGATTTTTAAAGGGTTTAAAAACTGATTTTAGTTATATATAAAAACTGATTTTATTTTAAGATATAAAAGGAAAGTTATATTTTTTTAGAATATAAAGTTTATAATGTAGAGATATTAACAATATAATTTTTATATCATGGAGAAGTCAAAAATATAAAGTTTATAATATAGAGATATTAAAAATATGACCCTTATATAGTAAAAGATATGAAAATACTATTTTCAAAAAAAAGTAGTGTATTGAAAATAAAATTTCTATATATATATAAAAATAAAATATTTTTATTTTGAAAAAACGAAATCTTTATATTTGAAAAGGCAAGATTTTTATATATTGAATAGCGAAGTAAAAATTTGATTTTTATATATTGAATAGCAAAGAAAAAAATTCGATTTTTATATATTGAATAGCAAAGTAAAAATTCGATTTTTACATATGTAGTGGCTACGGTCAACGAAGATGACAAAAAGGCGAGAACAATGAAGATTTCTATAAATGAAGTTTCATGAAATTGGATAGCTATCGGTGAGAACTTCTCACTCTTCAATTTTTTTTTCTAGTTATATATATACTAGGATGCAGATGGTGCTTAGCAGCACCCGACACCCATCATCCACAGACCATGGATGGCTTGTTTGTTTAATGGTTTGGTTGTGTAGTTGGTTAGATTATTTGGTTTGAATTGTATTGTTTGGTGAAATGAAATTGATTTGATTGATGTGTGAATGGCGCGGGCCTTCACTAGACCGGGGATAAGGCTAGGCCTTGTCCCGTTTCTAGTATCGTGCCGTTATGCCGCCGAAATTTTCTAAAATATGTTAGAAAAATAAAAATATCATTTTATTGAATAAATGAACTGAATAGAATATTCATAGTTTGAATAAAATATTTTGGTCGTTAAAAATATAATTTTTAACGTGAATGTGAATAAATAAATATTCATTTACAAACCTGACGGTTGTTTATGTACACCTATTTGAAGGACATTGATTGGGACGATAAATTTTACACATCGCCCAACTGCACAAATAAAATTTGTGTTTGATTGTTTGAAACCCCACACGGGTATTGGGATGATATTTGACGTACACTAATCCCAATAATTAGTTGTATGTCGATCGATTGATTGACAGGCTGCTATAAGCGTTGAATATTTATATTCGATGCTTATACAGTGTAGAATGCACTTTGGATGATGGTTGATTATTCATCGTGTTATTGTATACATGTGTTGTAGAAAATCCATATAATTAACTTTATATGGTAATTGATTGGGCCTCATTCCAGTTTCGAAAAAGAAATATTTGAAATAGAAATATTTGAAATAGAAATATTTGAAAATTGAATATTTGAAAATAGAAACATATGAAGCCGTGTTGGTTAGATTGACGCCATTTTGACGTGAACGATATTTGTATCGATTTTATTCATTCTTCAATGAAAATTGAATAGATTTGAAATTGAATAGATTTGAAATTCGAACTATATAGAAATGAATTCGAATTGAAAATAAATAGAAATGAATTCGAATTGAAAATAAATATAAATGAATTCGAATTGAAATCGATTTGAAAAAAATTTAAAACGAATTTATATTGGAATATTCAATTTTGATTTGAAATTGAATATGAAGTTAAAACCATTTTGAAAATGGATTTAAAACGATTTATAAAGCACGTTTTGAATTGAAATCGACGAAGTATATATTATATAAATTATATATATATAATATAATGGCCTGAATAGAACGCGCCGCGCCGCGGCAGTTCGCGAATTTCGACCATTGAGTTCGAATGGATATTGCGGAAGATCCGACCGTCGGATTCTCTTAAAACCGGAACCGTTGGGTTCGTATCGAAAAGAGCTTTCTAATGAATATTAGAAATTAGAAATCTAACGGTTGGATTTGGAAGTATGTCCAAATCAAATTTGAAAAAGGTCGTTGTAAGTGCAGTTCGATGGCCATTGGTGGAAATCGACTGTACATGCCTTGATAAAATTATTAAAAATAGTAATAATTTGTGTAAAATCATAAGAAATGATTTAGAAAGAATTGGGATGAAGACTCCATATTTGAAAAGATAAAAATAGATTTTTATTGAAATGAACTAGTTTTGAACTAGAATTATAATTCTATTTATTTTTAAATAAATAAATTGAATTTGAAATAGTTTTGAAAATAACCAGAATTTCCAATGATTGCATTGGAATGGATTTGAATCGAAATTGTCTTCGAAATATTTCGATATTGGATTTTGTGATTATACAGATGTTGTTATGGAAATTTGAAAGATATAGATATATATATATCGTTATTTCCAATATGATATCTGTTGATCGTAGAATTTGATATTGAATATAAGCCGATATATTTTCTATTCAGAGCCTTGTATTTAATATCAAATGTGATTTGGGTTTGTCGTGAATGGTGTCTTGACTAACACTGTTCTTGAACCCAGTTGAGAAAAGATTAAATCTTTTTATTTATATTTAATGAAGTGTACCAATTAAATAATATTTAATTGGAATTGAATTGATATTGATTTTTGGGCTTATCGTGGACAATGTTTTAAAAAACACTCGTTCTTTAACCCGATAATTAATGGAATGTGATTTTGGGTTTATCGTGAACCGTGTTTTAAATGACACTGATTCTTTAACCCAGTTAACGATTAAAACTAAGTGGAGTTTTAATGAATCTTTAATTAGATTGAAATAATCGAGAATGGAGTATCACCAGTTTCGCTCCAGGCGATAGTTAAATCTTTAATTAGATTTGAACGTGAAATGGTAATTGAATTTACCGATAACACCGTGGTGTTAGATATGAAGTATTACCAGTTTTACTTCATTGGATGAATAGGTTGGGAGTGGGAAATTAAAATAAATGATTACTCCGGTAAGGTTCGTTAATCCTGACTAGTTGAATTGAAATTCAAAAGAATAGATTAAAGAATAAATATAAAGAATTTATCTTTGATAAAATTAATGGGAACCTTTCCCTATGAATGTGAAATTTAGAAACTAACTGTCGGTTAGCTAAGCAGAATGGTTTCCTGGATATTGATCTGATGTTTGTTTCGGCCTTCGAGGTTAATATTTGGGGAATTATTCTCTTGATTAATTTACGGTTAGTGACTAATGAATTGGAATGAGGCGTATGTTGTGTTTGTGTAACACTTATTTAAAATATACGCGAGTTATTCGGGTAGACCGGGTTTATCCCATTCTGAATAACTGATACGACGATAAGTCGAAGATGAAGACGATGGTCGAATACCGGAGGTCTTCACATCGTTTGGGTAATTACTGATGATCTTGATTGGGCTGTACACCAAAGAAGATGGAAACAGTTGGTGATCGTCCAGACGTACTTGGAGATCGATGGATATGCGGAGTACTAGGTGCCTCCGGTTTCGTTCAGACCCAGAACGGACTTGTAAATGGACTGTGTGTCTGACATTGGATTTTAGTCTGTGTGATTGATTTCTATTAAATATATATCTGTTTGGCGGCGGAGAATTTATTCTCTTGCTTAACGCCCTTCTTTGAGACGTACGAGCTCAGGGGTTATATATCAATGGATATCAAACGCATGGAGTGAATTGCCTGTGTGGCATGCCTAAGTGGCAATTGATCAAGGCTTCTGTTGAAAAGCAAAGTCTTGTGGTGATGATCAAAGCACCGCCTATGTGGCACAGCTTTGTGTAACGTGGATTCGCGAGCGTCACACCCCCGTTGTGAACCAAAAACGGGAGATGGACCTCAGGGAGGGCATGCGTTTCTTTCTAGCTAGGGTGGGTTCAGTGACCTACCAGCCCTGACATTTATATACTTTTCACCTGTGTGGTTATTGCTGTTGCGAGGCGCCTCGGTTAGATCGGACGATCCGGGTCGGATGGAGCCATTCGTTGGCTCATTTATGCCCCCAAAGGGCGGAGAGACGTATTGTTCAGGCATAATAATCCACATTGGTGGACCGGCCCTGACGATCCAAGGCTTGCCTGCGCGCTTGCCTGAGACTCGGGCTAGACAGTCTCGAATCGGTAGAGGACGATCCCTGGCCTCGGTTCATAGATGGAAACCCAATTTCCAAATACGTGACTTTGCAATTTTGATTGTATAACCTATATATGGCGACATAGTGGTATGGGGCATTCATGCCGCCTGTGATTGATACTTATGATTTGAAGTTGTTTTATACACTATGCACTTATAATAGTATCAAATAATCTATTTTTAAACGTATCAAGCATTCTTTGGCTATTATAAGGTAAAAACCCTATCCCCCGGCTTGCGTTGCATTGTGTGATAGGACCTGGGTCTTATAATAGCTTCATTTTTCTTTATTTAGCATTGCGCTGTTGTTTTATGCACTGGTATTCTTGGGAGGAAACCCGTTCCGTGTTATACGGCGTGGTCCCTTGATTTACCTAACTTTAAAAATAAAGATAAATAACTGATTTAGTTCTCACACCAGTCACATGACTGACCTGGGGTTTATTGTTTTAACCTAAACTCTGGGTGCCCCTATTTTGACACGGGCAGCTAGTAGTTTTGGTTTTTGCAGATTTATATTCACAGGATTCTGGTTTACAGCTGGAATGATATCCGGAAAGCTTTGTATCCGTATATCTCTTCTAGTTGTGTATTGCATTATTTTCCGCTATGATGTATTTAAATGTAATTTAAATCTCTGATATTTCTGTGTAATATTTATTCATTTATACTCTGTATATTCTTGTATTCTGATGCATTGTTGTAATATACAATGAAATGTTCTTCCATCTGCGTTCTATTTTGTCGTGTTCTCAAAACAATCAGGCGTTTCAAACGGTCTGGGTCGGTTTAGCGACTGATTCGGACCGAGCGAAATTCCTTTTCGTCACATAAGTGGACTTAACGACGATGTTGACCGAGCTTCTTGAGTTGATTAAGACCTTCCGAATGGAAGTGGCACCGATCTGGGCAGTGATGACTAATGGATCGGTGGTCGGGATTTCCGCCCCTGTCGATTCCCTTTCTCGGAAGACGATGTCGTCCCACATGGTTTTTTGTAGCTTGGATGGAATGGACTCAGGGAGCGCAGAGCAGGCTTCGTAAGTAGCATTTTTTATGGAACTCACATATTCCTCCATTTTTCGAAAACTATTGTGTGTGGGGTAAGGTCCGCCGCATATGGTGTTGATCATGATTCCTCGCCTCGGGTTAGATGGTCCTCGAGCTCCCTTGGCGGTTGCTTGTGGAGCTGGCGCTGGAGGGTGTGAGTTTGCCTCGGTGGAAAGGGCTCTTGGACATATTGCTTGAGCCGTTTCTCGCAAAAAAGTTTCTCGATCGCATCCCTAAGTTGGCGGCATTCGTTGGTTTCGTGCCCGTACACATCGTGGTATCGACAGTACCTCCCTATATTCTTCTTGCGGTCAGTTGGTTCTCTGACGCGCGGCTTCTTGTATGGCAGGGTGTTACACTTTTCCAAATAGATTGTTTCTATGTCTTCATTCAACGGGGTGTAGGTCTCGAAAGCTCGGTGAGGGCCGGTCTTTCTTAATTCTACTGGGGCTTGCCTGCTGTTTCGTCCATCCGGCCTGCCATTGTTAGGTCTTTGTCTATAGGGACCTGCCCCCTGTTTTGATCGAAGGGCTCCCCGCCTCGCCTACCTCTGACTTGGTTATTGGCGGTATCTGCTTGGGGGTCATAGGGACGACTCATGGCGGAAAGCAGGTTCCTCCTCGCCTCTTCTTGGCACAAGTATTGGTCTGCCTTCTCATAGAAGGCGTCGAGGCTCCTTGGCTGCTTCCGATCGATCCAGGCTCCGAACTCTAAAGTAGGGAGGACACCTTTTGCTAGTTGAAAGAGTACGTTGCGAGGGTCCGGATCCTCGAACTCGGCGAGAGCTATGTTAAACCGAGAAAGGTAGCATCTAAGTGACTCGGTGGGCCCCTGGTATAGGTTGGATATGGTGAGGGCATTCTTTGGAGTTGGGATATGCACCCTGAATTGCTTGGCCAACTCTGTTGCTAGTTATCCAAAGTTATTAATGGAATCAAGAGGGAGGCGCGAGAACCAAAGCAAAGTGGTTCCAGACAGGAAGACCGGGAAGCATTTTCATTTGGCTAGATCGTCACCTCGGCTCGAGTCCATTTTCCATTCAAAGCGATTCAAGAAGGCACAAGGATCAGTGGTACCATCGTAGAGTGGCATTTGTGGCATGCAAAAGCGCCTCAGCCATTCGACCTCATTTACTCTTCTCGTGAAGAGGTTATGCCTAATGTGGGCTTCCCATGCGCCGTGTGTGCCCCATCGCATTTCCCTCATGACCCTTCATATCATGTCGGGAAGGTAAGGTTGATGAAGATCCGCCATTCGGATCCATGGATTTTTGATGTGGCTCCGGAGTCCTGTTGCGAGGCCGTCTTCTATGATGGACGTCCGAATCATCTTCCCCTATGTCCACGACATATATGATTGGTTCTTGCGGATGATAAGGTGGAGAGGGGTGATGTGGGTCCTGTTCTGGAGGAGCGCGGGCCGTTGGAATAGCGGGCCCTTCACCCCGATTACCGGCCATTGGGTTGCGTCGAGGAAGAGGTTGGTTTGTAGGATCTAATCCGACATTGATAATTAAGCGAGAGCGGTCTCGGTACTGCGCCCCTCGCTGTATGCGACTATGGTCTGGTCACCGTTGTCGTTCCCATTCCCGTTGGCACGACCGTTACCATTATCGAGGGCATTAATACGAATGGCGACGTTGTTGATGAGGATGAACCTCCTCCTTTGGTGTGGGCCCCTTGACTCGAAAGAGGAAGTTTTTGGGGTAGTTGGTCGAGGTCGAGCATTGTTCCGAGTTAGTTGAAGTCGAGCGATGACGCATTGACTTTTTTGAAGTTGCCGCATAAGGTTGATGTTATTCCTTAATGTTCGGTTGAGCTCGACCGCAGTGCTCTCATAACTTTCATTAAGTGTGCGGATTTGAGCTTGTGTAACGGGCGCTTCATGGTCCACAATAGGAGGGATGGTTTCATTGGAGGCCGGGATATCTACCGGTTGAGGTTGTTCGGAGGTACCGACCTCGGCTGCGGCTGAAGAGCCGACTATTGCGTTCTTTGACTTCTTTACCATCATAAGCGGACTCGACAGCAGGTTAGGTAAGGAACCTCAAGCTTTTCAAAGTCGAGATGATAACGTGGAAGAAAGATTCAAATCTTGAATTCAATTACTCAGTGAAAGCACCAAATGTTGACGGCAAAAAATGTCATAAACACCAAAGATTCCTATTACTAGGAATAGTTAGTTTGGTCACAAGACTAAGTAAGAGAAAGTGGTAAATGACACAAGTATTTATAGTGGTTTGGTCATAGATTAGGCCTACGTCCACTTTGGAAGGATACTGAACTTTTATTAATCACTCAAGAATTACAAGGTAGAGCCATGCTCATTACATTCACTTTCATAATTGAAATATGCTAGGTATTTGGGAAAAAGAATATTTAATACTCCTTATTCCTCAAATAGGATATGCCATTAATGGAGTTCATGAAGCTCTAGACAGGTCTCAAGTGAAGAAAATACAAACCCTTTGAAGTGTGAGGCCATGGGCTATTTATAGGAGTGGGAGTAGGTAGGATTAGGTAGGAATTTGGACCACATGCCGGAAATTCGAGATGGCCACCCCCGCGCACTCGAAATTTCAAACCCAGGCATGGGTTTGAAATTTCGAGTCCCTAGATTCGAAATTTCAAACCCAGTGGGATCGAAATTATGAACCAAGGCGTGGGCGCGAAATCTCGCTCCGTTGGGTTCGGAATCTAGAACCCAGCTGTGGGCGCAAGATTTCGCGCCCACTGGGCTCAGGATCTCCCGGCTAGGGGTGCGAGATTTTCGCACCCGCTCGGCTCGAGACCTCGAACCCACTGGGTTGGAAATTTCGAACCTAAGAATGGGTTCGAAATTTCGAACCCAGGCATGGGCGCTAGACTTCTCACCTGGCTGGATGCGAGTTCCGCGTCATGCCCGGGTGAGGTCCTTCCGGGGGGAGCGAGGGTCCCGGGACCGAGTGTTCGAGGATCGTAACTCCTTCGGGGTCTGAGGCCTTGGTTTGTGGACGTCTTCTGCATGCCGTGAGGCCACAAGCGGTGTAATCCATTCTTAATCCCGTTTCCTTCACTCCTGTGTGCTCCATTTCGACCTCAGCTTCACGAGGTATGTTGAGTTGAGCGCACTTGGTGCTCTCCTGGGAACCAGACCAAAAAGTCGGTTAACATACGCCGATAAGCGTCGAAAAGATTTGAAATTAGACGTTGGCGACATGGTTTTCGTGAAGATTTCACCATTGAAGCATCTTGTTTGATTCGGAAGTAAAGCAAAGTTAGTTCCTAGGTTAGTTGGACCGTTTCCGGTAGTTGAGCGGATTGGAAAGCTTGCATATAGATTGGAGTTACCCGAGAAGATGTTAAGTGTGCATAATGTCTTCCATGTGTCATTTTTATGGAAGTGCATGCATGATTTGAATTTGGTGGTATCTCTAGAATAGTATGAAGTACGAGAAGTTGAGGTCGTAGTTAGGAGACTTTGTAAGTCATTTCGTGTTGTGGGAAATCACACGTAATGGCTTAGGAGGAAGACAGTTAAGTTGGTCAAGGTACAATGGAGTGGGAATGATGATGACTATACATGGGAGATGGAAGAGAGTATAAAGACGACCCATCCAGAACTCTTCGTTGGTACGACCCAGTAGTACCACGTCACCTTACATCATTGTAACTTCTACTATTTTGCTTGTTTTTAGAATTCCACATGTTAGGATAAGGCTATGGATGCATGGCTTGATGGCTGCTAGTTTGGGTGATAGAATTGGTTGCTCATGAGTGATAAGCACATGAAATTGTTTTGTTTCTTGTGTTTGCTGGGGATTTCGGGGGCGAAATTCCTAAAGGAGGGAGAATGTAACAACCCGCATTTTACGTATCGGAGGATCGCAAAATATTTTATTTAATTCCCTGAGGGTTGGATCATTCTCATAATTTAATATGTTGTTTACGGGGATGTGAAACATGTCCATAATTTTTATCAATTTTGTTTGTGACCATTTTGCACCTATCAGTCTTGTATTGGGCATAACTTTTGACTCGGATCAAATCAGGTGCTGAGATTGGTCTCATTGGAAACGAAATGATGTTTCCCATTCCGTGGAGTGGTCACCTTAAAGATTTGGTTCGGTGGTTTGGGAGGAATCGTTGTTTTTGTGTTCTACACTTGGATGTTCATGTTTTTAGAGCCTTAATGGGTTGATTTGGGGAAGCCCATTAGTGGGTTCGTGGGAGGCTATAAATAGAGGGTGAGAGGTATGGAGAATAGTTTACTTTCTCCATTTTCTCATTTGGAAGAGCTTGTGATCCTCCATGGCTCCATCTTCTACACCTTTTCACCAGTAGAGAGTCGAAGATCTACATTGTTTGAAGCTAGATCTACAACAATCGAAGAGAGAGGTCATCGAATCGAAGATCTTAGAGCAAATTCTTAGTTGTCCAGAATCGAGATTTCATCATTTTGTGTTGTTTTGGAGAATGGGTGAGTGATATTCATCTCTCAAGCGGATTCAATCAAGTATATGAGTTCTATGATCTTTATTCATCATTTTCAAGTCGTTTTCCTTAGATCTACGTCATGGTAAGCCTATTTTCACATGAATCGCCATATGTTCTAATTTAGCAACTTAAAACCGGTAATTTCCATATAATTTCATATGTTTATGCAAGTTAAATCCATAATTTTTGTTCGTATATTCATTTATCAAGATTTTGGTGAATTCTACAGAAGTATTGGTCAAAATTGTCATTTTCATGTTGATTAGCGATTTAGTAACATGTTTGTGGTTGAATTGGATAAATGGAAGAGTTGATTTCACCGATTTAGTTGTTTAGCGGAGTTTTGGTCAAGTTTGGAGATGGATTGGGTCTGTCCAGGTAATGGATCAGCCAGAATATGGGTCGATAGCAATATGGGTTGGCCGTAGAGTGACCTGGGAACAAGCCAGCCTATGGGTCGGCTGGAAATCTGCTATAGTGCTTATGGGTCAGCCAGAAATCTTCTACAATGCCTATGGATCGGCCGAAAATATGCTACAGTGCATATGGGTCGGTCAGGAAAATAGCTACAGGATGGATCGGTTGGAAACTGCTACAGGATGGGTCAACCGGGAATTTGCTATAGGGATCGGCCATTGCTACAGGTCATTGCTACAAGGATTGGCCTTTGCTAAAAGTGATGTGTTCGTTGACCGTCGTAATGCAACGAATGTGATGGCAACTCAAAGGTGTTCTGAGTTCGTTGATAATGGTTGGATTGTCGTCGTCGATGACGACTAGAGATATCGAAGGCCGAGGAATTATCGTTATCGTAGGTTCTAGTGGACCCAAAGCAAGGGTTACACGATTTCGTTGTATGGTTAAGTACCCTGGCCAGCTCGAACGGGCATAGATACGCTTCGTTGTATGGCGTATGGGGTTTTAGCTACAACCGGGGTTTAGCATTGGTCCTTGACAATTATGGTGTGTCTTTGCCAGTCATATGACTAACGATAGTTTCGAACCAGGATTGGTGGTGATAGCCAGAGTCAGTCAAGAATGTTGGATGCTTTATTGTACCGTCTCACGTAGATTGTCCGATGTCGAAGGAGATGTTTCTTGGGTGCCTGTCTGATATTGTTTTAGGCCTCTCGGGCTTGTGCTTGAGGGACGTTGAGCTCAATTAGGATGGTTTATGAAACACCCCACCTCTATTAAGGTCACTCACAAAGGGAATGCCTTAACTTTAGTGGAGGTTTATAAGTAAAAGTCACAGATAAACACAAGACAGATATAAACACATATATATAAGCAGCGGAAACAAATAGACTTTCATTATCATAAATACGTGTTCATACAAAACATTTCCATAATTGCCTCAAAACAAACTTCCGATTATTACAACCATAATACTGTCTTGATTTAAAACTTAAAGAAGCATGAAGCAAAATTAAAACTGCATAGATCCCATAGAATGTCCAAAGCCATAGCCCAAAACAAAAGAGATCCAAGCAATACATTCTCTCTCTTCAAGCTGGATGAAAAAACTGACTAAGCTGAGGTGTTTCCTCCCTGTGGACCTGAGGGGGGGACGGAAGAAAAGAAAGCGAAAGGAAAATGGGTCAGACATAAGTCTGGTAAGCCCAGTTATAATTCTAGCAAGAGAACAATAAAAGATCATGACTTGTATAAACTGAGAACAGGACAATACCAGAATATAAGATAAGATATGGCAGGAAATACTAACTATACTAAACGCACTCACTATTACATCTCTGCACCTACTTGCACTGTCTCAACTGGCACCCAATGATCAGGGTGAAGTGATCCCCTTTCTAAAGATCGGCTCCTACTCGCATAAACAAATACGGCCCCACTTGATTGTAGATTCCTATGCTGGTCCCACCATAGGGTGTATCAGGTCCCATGGTGGCGGCCCGACACAATTCTAGAATGCATAGGTTATACCTCTGGTGCTCAGTGCCCTGTTTGTCTACTCCGAAGTGTGTGCACGCCCGCACTCCGTTAGAACCCACTCTGCTACACCAACCTCCGTCGCTTTTGACCGCTTACAACCAGCCCAGTAATCGTGCCCCACCCTGCCTAGTTTCAGGGTACCATGATACCTAATTGGGTTACTGCTAAAATGGGTCCCCGTTACTATGGTTTTCTAGTCAAACATGTTAAGTGGTTAAGTGTCTGTGTTAACCTAACCCCACCCATCAGTTTAATTAACATTTTGAATTGGTTAAGCGTATTAGTTAACTTAACCCTACCATCCTGACTTGTCTGTCCTTAGCTTTAAATCAGTTAAAGCACCAACCATTCACATTTGACAGGTATTGTTACGGTTACTGGATGTGCCGGGCAGTTCCGGGCAGGTTTACACCGTAACTCAGTCTAACCTCGGGTCCTTATTAGGCTCAATGCCTTAACCTCCCACATTGGATAGGTATTGTTGTGATTACTGGACAACTGGGCGGGTCCGGGCAGGTTTTGCATCACAACTCAATCCAAACTCGGGTTAAGCATACTCGTATTTTCTAAATTTACATATTTGTTCTTTTATTCTTATATGTAAATTTGTTAACAATTAAATGTTATGGCCCACTTTCCAAATTCATTATTTTTAGTTATATAATTTATACCATTTCATGCCATAAGTTATCTGTGTGACTTTTCACCCATTTATGTCAAGTTTCCTATAATTACCAATTTTTCCCAACGTTACCCCGTCTAAATATTAGGCTAACAATCTTAGCCTAATTTTCCGCTCGCATGATTTTTGACATATAATATTAGGCTAAAAACTTAGCCTAATTTAGCATACACAAAATTTTCATAAAGAAATCCATTAACATAAACATGTCATAAGTGTAAACTTAGCATTTTTGGCATAGTCAATGTGAACACAATAGGAGTGAACTTGCAAAATAGTCATCATGAATGTCATGGGTGTAAACTTGCAACGTAGACTAAGCCACATATATGTATGTGAATTTGCACCGTAGACATATATGTGAATTTGCAGCATAGACTAAATCAACTTACATATATGTGAATTTACAACATATACTAAATCATCTTACATGTATGTGAACTTGCAAATCAATCACAAGCATATGAATAAGTGTGAACTTGAATTATGGCATAGGTTTAACATATGCATATAAACATGTAGAACTAACATTTGGTCACATATGTGATAGGATTTTACAACCTAAAACTTGCATAACATGATAAACTACACAACTAGTCATAACAGGTTATACTCCAAGTTCATATACAGATGAATAGACTTATCCATTAATTCCCAATTCAATATGATAACAAAATAGAACCTCAGACATAGATCAATATCATTCAATTCCACATATAACATAATAAACATTGTTTTATTTTCAATTTATTTCCAAGGCATTATATTGATTTTGATTCGCTTCTCAAAACATAACTAAACTTACAATGAACGACGAACTTGAGTTTTAGTTTCTGAGTTCTTAATTTGCAATGCTTTCCTTTGGGTAGATAAACAATGTTTTGATTCTTAATTGAATTAGATTTTGTTCGTCTCTAAGCTTTCTCCAACTGACGGCTACTCCTAGTTTCATCCCGGCAGCATGGCGGCTCTAGTTCTATTTTATTTGTATGAATTTAGGTTGAGTGTTTGCTTATATTTATAGAATTTCAGATTGATTTAAGTCGTCAGATGATCATAGAATGAATCCAGACCATACATACCAAGCAGCGCCAATCAGAAAGTGACAAATCAGCTCTAGTGACACACCAGAGCTCAGGAATTTGACCAGAACCCAACCAGGCCAGCCAGGACCTGACCAGATCGACCGCAGGTCGACCCCCTGGTCGACCCCTTGGTCGACCTGGGTACCAAGGTTGACCCCCAGGTCGACCCCCTTGTCGACCTGGTCCCTAGGTGGGAATTTTCCCGCCCAGCCCAGTTTGGGTCCGTTTTTCGAATTTTGAACTGGATTTGAACTATTTGAATTTTAATTTGAATTCTGAAACTTCAGACGGTCATAACTCCTTCATACAGAGTCCGATTTACGCAAACATGGACTCTATCTCAACCAGAATTCCGAGACAAATGCAATGGCGTAACCCGTTTCCCTTAATTCTTTAATTTTGAATTAAGTATACTTTAATTTGTTAATTTAATGTTATCAGAAAAATTGGGGTGTTACATTCTCCCCTCCTTAAAGGATTTCGTCCCCGAAATCTTCAAGTCTGGAAGAACATATATCCTAACATCCAATCGTCCATCAACTCAACCAACAAACACAGGCGTCCATTGTCCTTAAAAGACTTCTAATGCTTCATGATCATATGCACAGTGTGTGTATATGTCCTTATCTAATGCAAAAATTAGGCGGTCTACTGATTCAGTTGACCTCCTTAATGCGAATCATGTAAGTGTCATGATTCCATTATGTATGCAAATTTTTCCCTACTCATAATTCTACATGAGTGTGCAACCATTCATACAAATGCGACATCCATATGACAACATATCAAGTTTCAACCACATACAAATATGAATACATATATGCAATATGGAAGTGACTGAGCCGATCTAATACCTAGGGTGTATGTGTATATGCATCCACGAGAAACCACTAGCAACCACTTGCAGCCATCAACCATAACATGTTTCAACTACATGTTTACATCCAAATAGGTTTCTACCTAAGGATAAAAGGGTAAGACCAAGGAGGTATACCTAAAAAGATAGATACAAGCATAACTTAAGAAAAAAGAGAGATTAAAGATGTACCCTCAAAAAGAAAAGGGTAAGCCGCGCGTTCTCTGTCCTCAGTTTCCCAAGTCACGTCTTCCTTGGCATCGCTCCATTGAAATTTAACAAGCTTGACTTCGCGGTTGCATAGCTTTTTGATTTCAGTCCCTACGATTCGAGTTGGAACTATCCTCATAGTTGTTTCTCGTTCTATTTCGACTTCTTCTAGAATGCTTGGCCCCACCACTTCTATAGACTCGTGTAAACATTTCCAGAGATGAGAAACGTGAAAGACATTGTGAATTCCATCCAACCTTTCAGGTAGCTCTATTCTATAAGCCATCTTCCCAATCTTCTCGATGATAGGGGATGGTCCTAAAAATCTTCATGCTAGCTTTCCTGCAGATCCAAAGCGAACGACGTTCCTTAAAGGAGATACCTTAAGGAAAACTCTGTCCCCAACCTCAAACTCAAGCTCGGTCCTTCTTTTTTCTGTGTAGGATTTCTGTCTATCTTGGGCAGTCTTCATTCTTGTAACACCCGTAATTCTATAACATTAAGTTTCACAAATTAAAGTATAAATAAATTTTAGAAGAAGAATTAAGGGAAACGGGTTACGCCATTGCGTTTGTCTTGAAATTCTGCTTGAGATAGAGTCCGAGTTTGCGTAAATTGGACTCCGTATGAAAAAGATATCCTTAAATTAAATATTGCAGCAAAACATGAAAAAAGAGGAATGAGAAAAGAATAATGTTTAGCATTGTTCTAACTTTTGTAAGCAAAAAACTTAGTAGCTTATTTGGTTGGAACACATGACTTGCATACAAGAGGTACAGAGTTCGATCCCCGCCAACGCCCTATTTTTGTTTTAGGGGATGGCTTAAAATAGCCTAGTGTGAACGCAGTTCAAAAAGTGGTTTAGTGTGAAAATGGGTAATTGGGAAGATAGATAAGAAGAAAAAATGAATATATAATATATATATATATACGCACATATATATATATATATATATATATATATATGACGTGTACGCATCATGTAGCGTACGTTGCGCATTTTTGGTTGTTAAGGATTGTTTTTTTAAATGGCCTTCCCCAATTGGATTTATGACAAATTAAAAGTAAGAAAAGATATGTTCATATATATATATATATGGGTAATTAATGTAAACGGTAAAGGGAAAATGTATCTATTAAATACGTATTTACGTTTGAATTGATTGACAATAAATAATAAAAAGAAAAGATGAACATTAGAATATCATTTTTGTTATGTTAACATTAGAATAACATTTCATTAAGAAATGTATATTTAGATTAAAATGTTTATTCAGATTAAATTGACATTTCAGTTAAGAAATGTTCATTTAGCTAATGTTTTGTTTTAAATAAAAAAAAGTCCTTTTGGTTATGATATGTTAGGAAAGAAACAATGTGTCATTTATGAAAAAAAATGAACATTTAATATGCTGAGTCAATGCTGAGTCATTTCTAACTCATTGCTGAGTCAATAGGATAATTCTATCTTGACTGAACGGTTGTGGTCATTTCTAGGGTTAATCAAACGGCCTAAATTAATCCTAAAATTCTATATATACAACCTAGCTCTTAACCTAATTCACACAATTAAACTTGGAGTCGTCACGCTGCTGTAAGGTAGCTTGGAATGGCCGCCGCCTAAAGCTTAAAAACAAACAAAGCTAGAACATATCTAATTCAAAACTAAGAATCAAAACAACGTTTATCTACCCAAAGGAAAGCATCCCAATTTCAGAACTCCGAATCCAGAACTCAAGTTCATCGATCGTTGTAAGTATAGTGGCTCTTTAGATGGGAATGCGATTAAGACATGATTTGTTGTAAATTGTAATATGGAATTATATTTGTATTAACGATGTTGTTTTATATTTGTTATTTGTGAAAATTTGAATGATTGTGGTGATTGAATCTTTTATGTATTGTGAATCAAACAATCAACACCTTATGCGAATTGTATGTATACAGTTAGATCTAAATATATGCTTATGCAAGTTACAGGTTGCAAGTTAGATTTACACAAATATTTATATCATTCAGGTAGGCTCTATGTATATATGTTTAAACCAATTGTGCCTACATGACTAGAATAGATCTATATTCACTTGTTTTTATGCAAGTGAGAACTTATAATCGGATCCATGTCAAGATCCGTTTAGGATTCATATGAAAGTTTATTGTTAGATCTATGTTTATACATATGTGTTGCAAGTTCACATCCTTAAGTGGTTGTCAAAGTTATACATATAGTTTTGTCTCACGCCAGTTTTATGTTTGAGGTTATGCCTATACATATGAATTAACATGTTATACCATGTTGTAGTGGATTCATATGACACCTATTAGGTTATACTATGTTATACCTTTATGTTAGGCTAAAACTATATGATTCATGTGACACCTATTTAACTAGGTCCAATATTTATATGCAAGTTTGTGGCATGTTATGCAATGTTATGATATTCATGTCAATTATTTTGCAAGTTCATACCTATGATGTTCATATTGGCTATGTCGAGAATGTCAAGTTTACACCTATGACACGTTTATGTTAATGAATTATTTTTATGCCAATTTTGTGTATGCTAAATTAGGCTAAGTTTTTAGCCTAATATTATATGTCAAAATCATGCGGACGGAGAATTAGGCTAAGATTGTTAGCCTAATATTTAGATGGGGTAACGTTGGGTAAAATTGGTAATTATAGGAAACTTGACGTAAATTGGTTAAAAAAAAATCACATAGGTGATTTATGGCATGAAACGGTATAAATTATATACCTAAATTAATGAACTTGATTAGAAATAAATTTGGGCAATGACATGAATTCTGGATAATTTACATAAATAAAAATGTAAATTTAGACAATACGAATATGCTTAACCCGAGGTTGGATTGAGTTGTGATGTAAACCTGCCCGGACCCGCTCGGCTATCCATTAATCACAATAATACCTATCCAATGTGAGAGGTTAAGGCGTTGAGCCCAATAAAGACCCGAGGTTAGACTGAGTTGTGGCGTAAGACTGCCCGGAACCGATCGGGATACAGGCAGCCACAACAATTCCTGTCTAATGTGAGTGGTTGGTGCTTTAATAAGACAATTAAAGCTAAGTTAGGATTGGTAGGGTTAAGTTAACTAAAACACTTAACCAACTCAACATGTTAACTAAATCTGATGTGTGGGGTTAATCTGAACACTTAACCAACTTAACATGTTAACAAGGCAAGACTTCTAAGGGTTAAGTAACTAAGAAAACACTTAGCCAAATTAAAATGTTGACTGGATTAAAAGGTGGGGTTAAGTAAAGTTAATACACTTTGCCAATTTAACATGTTAACTAGACTAGAGGTTGGGGTTAAGTAAATTTAATACACTTAGCCAATTTAACATGTTAACTAGACTAGAGGTTGGGGTTAAGTAAATTTAATACACTTAGCCAATTTAATATGTTAGCTGGACTAGAGGGTGGGGTTGAGTAAACTTAGAACACTTAACCATCATAGTGTGATAAATGAACAGGGTTAAGTTAAAACATGAAGGGACAATACTTAACCATTAGAACATGTTAATTAAACAGATGTTAGGGTTAAGTTAACTAAGGGAACACTCAACCGTTATAACATGTTAGTTAAAACAGATGGGCAAGGTTAGGTTAAAAGGGACACTTAACCACTACAAGATGAATGGGTACGGTTAAGTAATAAGAAACACTTAACCAATATAACTTGGTTTGTGATAGGGTTAAGTCAACATGAACTACTGATAACACTTAGCCAGTCTAATATGACAAAGGAATGGTTAAGCTAACTTGAATTGACTAATGACACTTAACCAATCCAACTTGACGAGAAAGAGAACTAAGTAGTAAACCTTAGCAAAAAAAAAGGGCTAAGTAGTAAACCTTAGTTAAGAAAACGATGATTCAGGAAACTAAGTGGTAAACCTTAGTTAGGAAAACTAAGTAGTAATTCTTAGTATAACACGAGGAGGAGCGAACGTCCATCTGATCTTAAAGAAGGCTCCAACGAATTGGGTTACGAAGCCTAAGGCTTCGAGGGGACGTGAGGGTACTCTTGGTATCCCTCTGTGAGGGTGCAGATGATCCTCCTGGGCTCACAGAGGTTAAGGTCTGCGTTAGGAGAACCAAGGGTATGCCTTGGTTGCAGTTTAAGGCAACCTAAAGACTAGGGTGGACCAGTGTGATTCAGCGAGACCAGTATCCCTGTGATAGCAACTCGTCGTCTACCTACCATCTTGAGTCAGTCGAGATACGCATGCGGAAAGGCAGAAAACTCCCAACAGACCATATACTTGCTATCTAGTTATGGGTGAGGCAGGCCAATAGGAAAGTGGGGCATAGGTGGCAGGAGTATAGTTCTCGTGCTTGATTTGCTTGGATTGCCTTTCATTAGTTGGGGGAGGGTTCAGGTGGGACCATAGCCACTGGAAAAACAGACCTTAGCATCTACATCGGCAGATATCTGAAAGCTCCTGACCGAGTTTCGTGTTTCTAGAATAGCCCTGCCACAGGACTCGGGTCGCACATTTCAGGACATGTGCATCTAGACAGCGATAAACGATTCACGACACATATGTGGGGAAAGTCTGGGAACATATACCACTCTAAGTAGTGCGTCCTAGACTAGGGGCATCGTTCGACATGTAGCATAATCCCTAGTTGGACCTAGGTGGCATAAATCCTGAATCCGAGAAGTATTAGATAAGTCGCATAAACCCTAGTTGAATCTAGGAAGCGCTCGATAAGAATACCCTAGATTAGATCTAGGTAATAAATAATAGATGTACACCTAAAGGCAACCGCAATTACAGGGATTGGGATCACGTTATCATCTTTATACAGATTACTAGTTGGGATACTAGTTAGGTGGTGCAGAGATATAGAATGGGGGTGTGATAGTATATTCAGTTTAAACTATCTTGCTTTGGTTTATATTAGTCTGTTATTCTGGTACTGTCCCATTTTTTCAGTTTACTCATGTCATGAACTTTATCTTGTTCACATGCTAAAAGCCACTAGACTTACTCAGGCTTTATGACTGACTCTATTTTTCTTTCATCTTCTTTTCTTCCATCCCCCCCCCCCCAGGTAGTCAGGGAGGGAATAGCTCTGCTTAGTATGGACTGTTACTCATTCCAAGCTTAAAGACTCTTGGATATATCGCTCCAAACTCTCTTTTCTGCTGCTATGGCTGGCTTATGCTACATTGGGGAATATAAATGTTATTTTATGCTTCTTTATTTTGTAAGACAGATGATACTCTGGTATTGGAAAATAATTGTTGTACAAACTATTTTATCAATAAAGTAAAGTTTTATTTTCCGCTGTTTTAATTTTGTTTGTCTTGTAATTTATCTGCATCTTTTACCTTAAATGCTCCACATAACTTAGTGCATTCCTTTAGTGAGTGACACTAACAGATATGGAGTGTTACAATTCTCCTTTGTATCAAGTCCCCTTTTTCTGAAGTCTCTCTAATCATGTCCGGCCCAAGTATAACCTTGTCTGTAGACTCCTACCAACAAGTTGGTGATCGACATGGTCTTCCATACAAAGCTTCGAAGGGTGCCATGCCGATGGTGGCTTGGTAGCTGTTGTTATAGGCGAATTCCACTAAAGGAAGATGATCCTCCCATGTCCGTCCAAAGTCAAGAACGCGCAGTCTCAAAAGATCTTCTAATACTCTGTTCACCCTCTCCGTCTGACCATCAATTTGGGGGTGATAGGCCGTGCTCGGGCATAACTGTGTGCCTACAGCTTCTTGCAGACTCCGCCAAAACTCGCTTGTAAAAATAGGATCCCGGTCACTCACTATGCTGGAGAGTATTCCATGGAGTCGAAATATTTCCTTGAGATAAAGAGATGCTAGAGATGAGGCAGTCCTTTTACTCTTGACAGGTATAAAGTGGACGCTTTTTGTGAGCCTGTCCACTATTACCCAAATGCTAGTATTGCCCCTTCTTGACCTAGGCAACCCATCAATGAAGTCCGTTGAAATACTATCCCACATCCATTGCGGGACTTCTATAGGATGAAGCAGTCCTCCAGGCTTCTTTTGTTCCGCCTTGACCTGTTGGCATATCATGCACATAGAAACGAAATCTGCCACGTCCTTCTTCATGTCGTTCCAAAAGAAAACCCTCTTTACGTCTTTGTACATCTTGTCTCCACCTGGATGTATTGTCATCTTGGAATGGTTTGCTTCCTCGAGAACCATCTTTACCAAATCCCTTGCTTGTGGGACGCATAGTCTTCCATCTCGCCTCAGCCAACCCTTATCATCGATGGAGTACCTATTGAGGTGACTGGAAGTTTCACCCCTAATTAGCTTATCAATCACATCAACAAGCTGAGGGTCTTCACGTTGTGCAGCCCTTATTGATTCTAAAAGAGTGGGTCGTACTTCTAGTGATGCCAATAAACCAGGTACAAAATCAGAGGAGGGCCTAAAGTCAAAACTGGCTATATACTCCAAGCTTTGCCTTTATACAAAGAGAGGGCTTAAGGTCAGCTTCTTTCCGCTCAAGGCATCTGCTACTACGTTGCCCTTGCCAGGAGTATAGGAAATATCAAAATCGTACGAGGCAAGAAACTCCATCCACCTTTGCTGCCTCAAGTTGAGATCTTTCTGCGAGAATAAGTATTTCAACGATTTATGGTCAGTATACAGTTCAAATTTCTCACCTAGAAGATAATGGCGCCAAGACTTAAGCGCAAAAACGATGGCTGCCAACTCTAGGTCTTGGGTCGGGTAGTTTTTCTCATGTACTTTCAACTATCTTCCACCAGAATCCACTGCCTTCCCTTCTTGCATCAGAACAACACCTAGTCCCGTTCTGCATGCATCTGTGTATACTGTAAACATCTTGCCTCCATCTGGCAGTGTAAGAACTAGGGCTGTTGTGAGAGCCCTTTTCAATCGTTGGAAAGCAAACTCGCAATCCAGATCCCAAGCGAACGCTGGATTCTTCTTTGTTAGCCTTGTGAGTGGAGCTGAGATTTTCGCGAAATCTCTAATGAGCTTTCGGTAAAAACCTGCTAGCCCAAGAAAGCTTCGGACTTCGGTTGCATTTCTTGGTGCCTTCCAATCTTGCACCGCCACCACTTTCGCGGGGTCCATAGCTAACCCCTTTTTGGACACTACATGCCCAAGAAACCTTACTTCTTCTCTCCAAAAGTGGCATTTGGAGAATTTGGCTTTTAGCCGATGTGCATGGAGATCATCCATGATCTCCTTCAGATGTTGAGCATGTTCTTCCTCATTCTTTGAGAAGAACAAAATATCGTCTACGAAGACCACCACGAACATATTGAGGAATTCTCTGAACACCCTGCTCATTAGGTCTACGAAATAAGCGGGTGCGTTTGTCATGCCGAAAGGCATGACAAGCCACTCGAGGAAACCGTCTGGGGTTCTAAATGTCGTCTTATCAATGCTATCTTCAGCTACCCTTAGCTGATGGAACCTAGTAGCCAGATCAAGTTAGGAGAAAACCGATGCTCCTACAAGCTGATCAAACAAATCGTCTATTATGGGAAGCGGATGTCTATTCTTCTTAGCCAGCTTGTTTAGCTCCCCATAGTCCACACAAAGACGTAGTGAGCCATCTGCTTTGGTGGCGAACACCACTAGAGCACCCCATTTTGAGATACTCCGCCTTATAAACCCCTTCTCGAGAAGCTCCTTAACTTGCTTACTGAGCTCCTTTCTCTCCTTTGGAGTCATGTGTCGAACATGTAAAGCTATGGGCTTTGCATTATCAACAAGATGTATGCAAAAGTCTATTTCCCGCTTCGGAGGTAAGCCCTTCACCTCTTCAAAGACATCTGAATATTCACAGACCACTCTCTCCGACTGCAAATTCTCAACAGAAGCATCAAGCTACTCTACGTAACTAAGCATAACAGCATTCAAGGGATTACAAGAAATTTCTAGAGTGTTACAGAGCCGAGTCAAGAGTCTAACCACTCTCTTCTCACAATCAAGAATCGCACCATTACTGGATAACCAGTCCATGCCTAAGATCAATCCATATCCTGAGAAACCCAAAACAAAGGCACTACATCTAAAATCAACACTTAGAATAGTGATTTTCAAATCCAAACAAACGATTGACAAATAAGCTGAGCCCCCAATTGGATTTGAAACAACCAAGGTATCTTCTACCATACTAGTGTCTAGGTGCAGAGATTCTACTAAAGCAAATGAAATAAAGGAGTGTGATGCGCCGGAATCAAAGAGAGTGCGAACTGGATGATCATAGAGATAAATTAAGCATTCTACAGAAATATTTCTACCTCATTCCTGCGGAGGTGCCACCAGCGCGTGAACCTGTCCCCCTGAAGTGGATCCAGTCTTTTATCCCTGCCCCCGCTTCTTTGGGCAGTCCTTAGCCATGTGTCCTGTCTCACCGTAGTGGAAACAACCACCATTCATCTTCGCCTTCTTCTTTCTGCAGTCTTTCGCTATATGTCCAACTATGCCACAGAAATTACACCTTCTCTTTTCACGGGATTTGTTGTTTTTCCCGCCCTTCTTGAAGTCTGTTTTCTTATCCTGCAAACCCTCTTTCTTTTCCTGAGGCACTTCCACCTTTTCCTCTTTCTTGCCTTTATCTTCTTCATGTAGCAGCGCCACCAAGCTTTCATAAGTCGCTCCCATGGGTATATGGCTCATAGCAAGGTTGTGTAGAGGCTCATTCAGACCTTTGACGAAGCGAAGGGCCTTCTTGTGTTGGGTGTTTACTTAATCCAGCCCAAATCTGGCCAGTTGATTAAATTGATTGACGTACTCCTTGATCGTCATACTTCCTTGTTTAAGAGTCAGGAACTTCTCCATCTGCAGGATTCTTTCAGCTTGGGAGAGGAATTTCATCTCAAACCTCATCCTGAAATCTTCCCAAGTTTCCACTGGCCTATCAGCATGGGTAACTTCCCACCAATAAGAAGCTTCGTCTTTAAGGAACCACACTGCTAGCTGTATCTTTTGCCTGTCGTCAACCTCGAAGATGACGAATAAATCCTCGGTCTCCTTCAGCCAGTTCCTTGCTATCACAAAGGATTCAGTTCCATAAAAGTCCTTTCCACCCATAGCCTTGAAGTCTCTACATGTCTTAGCGAAAGTATTTCCACGAGGAGGAGGAGGAGGAGGAGGAACCGCTGCCACTATGGGAGGAGGAATGTCTGCTGGGCCCGCACCATTGACCCTAGCCTATAGGTACCTTCGGAACCAGCCAGGTATCGGTACTCCTTCTGGAAGGTTAAGATCTCCAGACATGCTGAAACAAAAAGGAAAGATTCAGGACAAAAGGATAGAGAGATAGTGCATATGGCTTTGGGGGATTATGCCTTTTTAAAAACAACGCTTTTCTTGGAAAAAAATGCTTCTTTAAACTTCTTTTTGAAAATAGTTTCAAAAACCTTTATCTAATCTGATAAACCTGCGCTTTGATACCAAGAGAAACACCCCACCTCTATTAAGGTCACTCACAAAGGGAATGCCTTAACTTCGGTGGATGTTTATAAGTAAAAGTCACAGATAAACACAAGACAGATATAAACACATATATATAAGCAGCGGAAAACAAACAGACTTTCATTATCATAAATACGTGTTCATACAAAACATTTCCATAATTGCCTGAAAACAAACTTCCAATTATTACAACCATAATACTGTCTTGATTTAAAACTTAAAGAAACATGAAGAAAAATTAAAACTGCATAAATCCCCATAGAATGTCCAAAGCCATAGCCCAAAATGAAAGAGATCCAAGCAATACATTCTCTCTCTTCAAACTAGATGGAAAATCTGACTAAGCTGAGGTGTTTCCTCCCTGTGGACCTGAGGGGGGGAAGGAAGAAAAGAAAGCGAAAGGAAAATGGGTCATACATAAGTCTGGTAAGTCTAGTTATAATTCTAGCATGAGAACAATAAAAAGAGCATGACTTGTATAAACTGAGAACAGGACAATACCAGAATATAAGATAAGATATGGCAGGAAATACTAACTATACTAAACGCACTCACTATTACTTCTCTGCACCTACTCAACTGGCACCCTATGATCAGGGTGAAGTAATCCCCTTTCTAAAGATCGGCTCCTACTCGCCTAAACATATGTGTCATACGTCCCCACTTGATTGTAGATTCCTATGTTGGTCCCACCATGGGGTGTATCAGGTCCCATAGTGGCGGCCCGACACAATTCTAGAATGCATAGGTTATACTACTGGTGCTCAGTGCCCTATTTGTCTGCTCCAAAGTGTGTGCAAGACCGCACTCCGTTAGAACCCACACTGCTACATCAACTGTCGTCGCTTTTGACCGCTTACAATCAGCCTAGTAATCGTGCCCCACCCTGCCTAGTTTCAGGGTACCATGATACCTGATTGGGTCACTGCTGAAATGGGTCCCCGTTACTAGGGTTTTCTACTCAAACATGTTAAGTGGTTAAGTGTCTGTATTAACCTAACCCCACCCATCAGTTTAATTAACACGTTGAATTGGTTAAGTGTTTTAGTTCACTTAACCCTACCATCTTGACTTGTTTGTCCTTAGCTTTAAATCAGTTAAAGCACCAACCACTCACATTAGACAGGTATTGTTACGGTTACTGGATGTGTCGATCGGTTCCAGGTAGGTTTACACCGTAACTCAGCCTAACCTCAGGTCCTTATTGGGATCAATGCCTTATTGTGATTACTGGACAGTCGGGCGGGTCCGGGCAGGTTTACATCACAACTCAATCCAACCTCGGGTTAAGCATACTCGTATTTTCTAAATTTACATATTTGTTCTTTTATTCTTATATGTAAATTTGTTAACAATTAAATGTTATGTCCCACTTTCCAAATTCATTACTTTTAGGTATATAATTTATACCGTTTCATGCCATAAATTATTTGTGTGACTTTTCATCCATTTATGTCAAGTTTCCTATAATTACCAATTTTTTCCAACGTTACCCCGTCTAAATATGAGGCTAACAATCTTAGCCTAATTTTCCACTCGCATGATTTTTGACATATAATATTAAGCTAAAAACTTAGCCTAATTTAGCATACACAAAATTTGCATAAAGAAATCCATTAACATAAACATGACATAGGTGTAAACTTGGCATTTTTGGTATAGTCAATATGAACACAATAGGGGTGAACTTGCAAAATAGTCATCATGAATGTCATGGGTGTAAACTTGCAACGTAGATTAAGCCACATACATATATGTAAATTTGCATCATAGACATATATGTGAATTTGCAACATAGACTAAATCAACTAACATATATGTGAATTTACAACACAGACTAAATCATCTTACATATATGTGAACTTGCAAATCAATCACAAGAATATGAATAAGTGTGAACTTGAATTATGGCATAGGTTTAACATATACACATAAACATGTAGAACTAACATTTGGCCTCATATGTGATAGGATTTTACAACCTAAAATTTGCACAACATGATAAACTACACAACTTGTCATAACAGGTTATACTCCAAGTTCATATACATATGAATAGACTTATCCATTAATTCCCAATTCAACATGATAACAAAATAGAACCACAGACATAGATCAATATCATTCAATTCCACATATAATATAATAAACATCGTTCTATTTTCAATTTATTTCCAAGGCATGACATTGATTTTGATTCGCATCCCAAAACATAACTAAACTTACAACGAACAACGAACTTGAGTTCTGGTTTCTGAGTTCTGAATTTGCAATGCTTTCCTTTGGGTAGATAAATGTTGTTTTGATTCTTAATTGAATTAGATTTTGTTCGTCTCTAAGCTTTCTCCAACTGATGGCTACTCCTAATTTCTTCCCGGTAGCATGGCGGCTCTAGTTCTATTTTATTTGTATGAATTTAGGTTGAGTGTTGGGTTATATTTATAGAATTTCCAATTGATTTAAGCCGTCAGATGATCGTAGAATAAATCCAGACCATACACACCAAGAGGAGCCAATCATAAAGTGATAAATCAGCCCTAGTGACACACTAGAGCTCTGGAATTCGACCAGAACCCAACCAGGCCAGCCAGAACCTGACCAGGTCGACTGGGCAGGTCGACCCCCAGGTCGACCCCCTGGTCGACCTGGGTACCCACGTCGACCCCCTAGTCGACCTGGTTCCTGGGCGGGAATTTTCCTGCCCAGCCCAGTTTGGGTTTGTTTTCGAATTTTGAACTGGATTTGAACTGTTTGAATTTTAAATTGAATTCTGAAACTTCGGACGGTCATAACTCCTTCATACGGAGTCCGATTTACGCAAACTCGGACTCTATCTCAAGCAGAATTCTGAGAACGCAATGACGTAACCCATTTCTCTTAATTCTTTCATTTTGAATTAATTATACTTTAATTTGTTAATTTAATGTTAATAGAATATTCGGGATGTTACTGTTTACGTGAGATATATAATTGGATGCCATGATTGTTATTGTCTGGATACTGCTGAATGTTCTGAATGTATGGTTGTTCTGGTTTCCATGGATATATGGTTGAGATGCTGATGTTGAGGCTATCACTATTTGATGTGGGGAAGATAGCGTTGAGTTCTTCTCTGGAGTAAGTCATAAAATGAAAAATAAAGGAGGTGAGTGTTCCCGAAGAAACACTTAAGGGTGCTTTGAAAGAAACCCATGACATGATTGTCAAAATAACCCCAGAAGTGGTTTAGGTACCAAAAGCATGATAAGTTTTGAGATCTCAATAAATCATGTATAGAACTGACAAGAAATAATCATCATGATAAATTAATAAATAATAAAGCGCTTATTTATAAATGGATTAAAAATCCTATATTAGAGAGAAACATGATTGGCCATCATGAAATTCTCCTAAATAAGATATATGGACCTGTAGTCCATAAGATATGAACCTATAGTTCATAATATAAAAATAGTAATATATATAATGAGAAAAGCACACTAAAGTTACTGGAGCACAACATGTTATGTGTCATGAGCATTGTACTTTCAGAGATAATTGAATTGATTAAAATCTTGAAAGTGTTTAAAACGCTTACAATACCCTGAAGGTATAAACGATGAAAGTATAAAAATTCAAGAAGAATTTAAATAATTTTGGTAGTAATAAATAATGCAAAGAGCAAGAAATGTAGATTACAACATTCTTTTAAGTATTGTTGTGATGAAAATCTTGATATAATTCATGATGAGTAAATCACTTCCTGCTTTCAAGAATCGTTGTATTGAAACTCTTAATGTCTATTGAGTTGGTAGTTGCGATACGCAAAACTTATTATAATATATAAGTTCCTGAATAACATAAATAACATTTGTTATTATAAAGAATACAACGAACATGGACGATAGATTACAGTAATTCTTCTAAGTATTGTTGTAATGAAGATCTTGATATACTTCAAGGTGAGTAGATTACTTCTTGTTTAGTGTTGTTGTAATGAAAGTTGTCTTATTCATCAAATGTGTATTGCAATATGAAAGCCCGATTGAAGCACAAAATTATAAGCACTTGAAGTGTATCCATAAATGAATATTAGTAGCATAGAAATCACAAAAAAGAAGACGTTTTAAATAAGAAAACATCCCTGAAGCATGGAAATGCGCATGAAGTTTTAAAAGAAAAACTTCATTAAGAAGTATCTGTAAGCAATTTGAGTTATTGAAAGAAGAATACAAATTCAGAGGAAATTATTAAGCTAGGGGGAGTATCCATAAGTATGTTATAATGCACTCCTTTTCCTTAACTATGTTTTTCCCCACTGAATTTTCTTAGTAAGGTTTTAATGAGGCATTGTCATGATCCAGAAGCATCAACCCAAAAGTAACATATAAAAATAAGTTATAATGTACTCTTTTTCCTTATTTAAGATTTTTCCACTGGATTTTTCTTATTAAGGTTTTAACGAGGCATTACATTGATCCAGAAGTATCATACTCCTTTTGACATAGTAAATATGATATTTGATATTGTACTCTTTTCCATTCACTAAGATTTTTACCATCGGGTTTTTCTTAGTAAGGTTTTGACGAGGCAACATTTTGATTCAGAAGTATCAAACATCTTTTGATGCAGTAAACTATTATTTATGAAGACAAGGCAGTTTGCATGGCTCAGATTCAAGTGAATTATATCAAAGGTGATAGCATGGAGCATATTTCTTTAAAATTTCTCTTCACACATGAATGAAAGGATAACAAGAAAAAGGAGAAATAAATTAAGTTTCAAGAAAAGCGGGTAGATCTGTTCTTAAAGACAATTTCCAAATCAACATTACAGAAGATGATATACAAAATTGGCATGGTCGACAAAATCAATAGACTAATTGAATAATGAGTCATAAATAAGGGGGAGCATATAAAATATACTATAATGTACTCTTTTCCTTCACTAATATTTTTCCAACTGGGTTTTTGTTAGTAAGGTTTTTAATGAGGCATTATCTTGATCCTAAAGTATCAACCCTTACTGTAACATCGTAAAACATGTTACATAAAGATGAAATAAATTTGCACTCTTTTCCTTGTTTATAATTTTTCCCACAGGGTTTTCATAAAAAGGTTTTTAATGAGGCATTGTTTTAATCCTGAAGCATCAAATTATTTTGAGAAATATCATTTTAATATGATATCCATAATGTCGAACGTTATGTACTCTTTTTCTCGTTCAAGGTTTTTCCTACTGGGTTTTCTGATCGAGTTTTAAAGGCAACATACAATAGTTGTATAGACTAAACGGATATATGCATGCAAGATAATAATAAGGGGGAGCTATCATCATATATGTTTTAAAAGGGACAATTTCAAGTTAGCAGAGCACTCAAGATTTTGAAGACGCATATTCAAGGAGGAGTGTTGTAATATATAAGAGTGAATATGCTTTTTAATATCTATTTAGTCCCACATCATGGGAATAAGTTTAACATCAGCTCCAAAGCCTATATAAAAAGGAGCCAACGTAATAGAAACGGTACACTTGAATCAATAGAAATAAAAGATGTCTCCCCTATCTCTTCTGTTCTCTTCTGTTTATTATCTGTTTCTTTTTTGTTTTACAACATAGTAAGCGCTTTAATTTTACTTTACTCATTCCGTCAATGATTTAACCACATACACTAAGGCATATTATCCAACAAAATGAAATATGCTTCCGGTAAATTTTTTTGCTCGCAACTTGTGATAATACAATTAATTTTACCAAGAAAGAAAATAATAATAATTAAAACATATTCTAATTTTTAAAGCATGTAAAGTTGACTTCGAAACTTGCATAGTTGTGTTCGCAGCATACATTTTTCTAAGTATGTAACTTGGTGTAACCCAAATTAGCATGAACAAGTTATGAACATCCAAAGGTTAAAACAAATTTTTTTATGTAAGAGCAAGACCAACCCTTGATTAGGCTAACCATTGGCAGGCGATACGTTCCTCGTTAAATTGGATGATAACTGAGCATTGTCGGTTGATTTAAATGGACCAGACTTATTACAGTGCATGTAGGAGTAGACATAAACCTGGATAGTAAAAACGGCGTGGAAACTTGATTAAAAATTTCTAACCAAAGAAAATACTCTAAACCGAGCCCGTATGTATCGATATAGTTTGAATGACCAAGTCAACCATATTAAACTGGATTCAACCAAACCAAATATTTATGCTAGTAATCTTATAATAAGAATAAAATGTATTCAGTCTTATTTCAGATACTAATGAAGTATATTTTATTTTCAATGTGTATTGTTTTTATATTAATATTAATCATTTTCATAATGGAGGATTTATGGTTGTATAATACTTTTGATCTCATTTTTTAGATAAATGTTTACTGTAATATTTTTATAATTATTTTATTTGATTATGCATTAATCAATGTTGATTATTAGTTAATCTACTAAATATCCATTTAAATAGGCATGAGCCTTTCATTTCAGTCTGATATTATGGTATCGTTTGATTTTCAAACTGCCCAATTAATGTCCACGTCGTCGGATGCATCGATTTGGGGCCTACACCATTTGCCCCTTCTAACCGAACAGTTCAAAAGTTAGCTTTCGCATCCGACGCAAACCAACAGCTATTTTTTCCCCTTTTTTATACATACCTATACAAATAAAACACATAAAAATAATTAATAAAATAATAATTTTACCCCTTTCAATTTATCCCTTTCATAAAAAATAAAAAAAATAAAAAAAAACATTCCCTGTTCGTAACAAATCCCCTTAAAATACCTTTCAAAATACCCAATGCAAATTCCCCTTGCTGTTCAAAATCAAACGCACCCTATATGTTTTGCCGTTTATGTGGGAAAACGTGACATGATATTAATTGTTAATCTTTATTAATAATTCTCTTGGGAGCACAAAGTTTTGGTCCAACCGTAAACTTCCCAAAATGCCCTTATGTATGAGTTTTTAAATATACAAAATAGTTATTTAGCCTAAAATCCCCAATAAATTAGACATTAAATGTCACTTAAATAGGGATCGAATAAACCTTTTCAACAATTCAAATTGCCTCTTTAATATCGCTCAAAAAAAGGATCCCTAAATAGGTTTTCATTGCAAATTTTAATCGCTTCTCATTTTAGTTGCTATGTATTTTAGTTTATGCATTTCATTGGTTCTAATGATACGAATTTCTATGCGTAATTTACTGCATCGATTCAGGTTTTTATTAGGCAACTAAATTTTACATTCTAAAATAGTTTGCTTAAAACCTTTATTATATGTATAGACATATTTGTGTTTAAAATTAGAACTAAGATCATTTATATTTGTCATATAGACCTACTAATTCAATTTATTTTCCATATATATAGAAATTAATATTGATGTGGATATATGGCAATTTCTTATATGGTTAGAAAGCAAATTTGGCACTATATCAATGACACTTTTTGTCTTTATTTCTACATTTGTGGCATTAGAGATAGACTAGGCATCATAACCCAATTTACTTAAAACATTGTAAGATTAGGTATACACGTCAGCATAGAATCAGTCATTCCGTGTTATCCATGAACATTGGATTCTAGAGAATACTGTTGGACTATTTATATATCTACTCATTCACATTTGTATATCCCATTCTCACCGTTCTTCTATTCACCTCATTTTTCTTCTTGATATCTCCATTGCTGCCACTTCCAACGTTTTAGCTTTGCTTTCTCCTGTAGGTACGTAAAATTTTATCTGTATCTCTCCATTACCAGTTTTTGTGTTATCTTTTATTTACTTTTTTTATATATTATCTGTATGGTATAGTTTTATTATTTGTAAGTACCTACAGAATAAGGATGGACCCGCCATCACCATGAATACTAGTTCCACTACAAAATCAGATGTCGGTCTTAATACAAAGCATCAGTGAATCTATTCAATTGACCAACGGAAATATAATTCGTTTTGCTGAAATTGTCTAAGATGTTTGATAATCTAGAGTTGGGTAATGATTTTGTTTGTTTCTACCGTGTTTTAGATAGCAATATAACAGTAAGAATGATTATGCTGAGTTAGAAGAACAGAAAGTCAGATTTGAAATCCAGACGAGGTTCGAGCGATAAATAGATAGCGGTTGTGCTTTCAGTCACTTGCTGTAACACCCCGTAATTTTATAACATTAAAATTCACAAATTAAAGTAAACTTAATTTTTAGAAAAGAATTAAGTGAAATGGATTGCGCAGAGAAATATATATATATATATATTGATATATATATATATATATAAATTAAAAATTAAATAAATAAATATGTGAAAAAGTTCAAAACAGCGAATTTGGAGGGGGGATAACCGAACCGGCCCATTTTTGAGGTCGACCCGAGCCTCGCTGGGTCGACTAGGGGTTAATCCAGGGTGTTTGGCTGTCAACCCGTGGGCCGATTCGCTCAAATGCAGATTTTGCATTTGATTGGTTCTCATGGTTCAGGGTTAATCTAATGGTCCTAAATAATTTCCTACACCTATAAATACATCCTAATGCTAACCCTAAACCTAATTAAAATAGAATAGTTACCGTCATACCATCGCCACGGAAATCAATGGAGCCGCCGCCAACTAAGAAAGAAGAAAAGCAAATTCAATTCTAATTCTCTCAACCCTAAAGCAAAGCAAAACTCTCTCTTTTCTTCTCTAAATTGTGAGTATGATGATCTTAACAAGATTATTATCATTTTAACTAGGTTGAGTTATGAATGGATTATGAGTAGATGATGTAAATTATCATATATGTTATTGTAAACCCCTTTTGCTATCATGTATATTGTAAATCCAATGTTATGTGATGATGATATCTTATATGTTGTAAATCATGCTATGATGATGTTATGTATGTTGAAAGTTTCTATGCTAAGTTGTGATGAATCATACATGTTAAAAAGGCCATGTTGATACCATCTATGCTAGTTAGTTCATATTAATTAAATCATCATGTTTGGGTTATGTTGATCTATATGACAAGTCACATATGCAAGTTAGATTGATTAGAAAAGTTATGAACATATACCAAGACATCTATTATGACATCTAAAATTATGCTATGACATATGTGATATCCTATGCTAGTTCACACCATCATTATGTTGCCTAAAAACCCCATATGCAAGTTTATGTATAGATTTGGGCTATGATCATATCATATAAATTGAGATGTTTAACAAGTTGACACCTTTTGATCCTTAACATGTGTAGTTTATGCAAGTTTCACCCCTATTATGATTAGATTTATTTTAATTGTCTATATGTTGTGAGAATTTATCTTTGTGCTAGGTGTTAGACTATATAAGTCTAGCCTATATTATGCGTTGAATAAGCGAACGTATAAACGTGGGGTAGGGGTAATATTAAGGATTTAATATTAAAAAGTTGGGGTGCAATTGATATGATTTTGCATGCCATAAGTGGATGGCCATAATTGAGTCAATTATGGACATCATTTAAAGTTGACTTAATTAATAATTAGAATAGGGAATTATTAAAACTAGGGTAAAAGATTTTAAGTGTTAATCAATGCTTAGGACACGAGGTTGGACTCGTTTGTGACGAAAACCTGCCCGGACCCGCCCGGCAAATCCAGTGGTCACAAATGTCAGCCCAATGTGAGAGATCCTAGGCCTAAACTAAAGCATAACGGTTGTAAAGACACGAGATTAGACTCTTTTATGGAGTAAGACTGCCCGGACCCGCCCGGCAAATCCAACTGCCATAAATGCCAGTCTAATGTGAGAGGTCTTTATGAGGTTATGGCCTGAATGAATTAAGAAATACTTAACCAGATAAACATGTAAGGTGGGACATGGGGGTTAAGTAGGTGCCTTGGGTGGCATGAGGAATCTAGGGCGTGCCCTTAGTGGCATGTGAAATACGATTAGTAAGACTTAACCAAACACACATGTAAATGAACATGACTAAGAGGGTTAAGTGGGATATACTAGTGACAAGCTTAGGTGGGTAGCTTGTGGGGGCCCATTTCGACCAGTATCCCAAACGTATCTTTGTGGGCTCGACCCAAGTCGAGGACGGGACACGCATGCTGGGTTCGACTGTAAGAGGCCAAAACGGGGAGCGGTGGCAACGCAAGTCCAACGGGTTTCGTATGCGTGTGTGGACCCGGGCTGGTAGGTAAGACGTTGTTGCATCGTGTAGGTATAAGCCGTGCATTCTCAAGTTGTATCGGGTTGCCACTTTAGGGGAGTGATACACCCCACTGTGGGGCCAGCACGAGTATCTACGAGTAGGGAGCCGATCGAAAGTGGGTAGTGGGGTACACCTAGTGGAGATAGGGGCAGACGGCACCTATGTAGTCAGCTAGGGGTACGTAAGGCTATTTATAAAGTTTTTGTGTGAAGCAAGTGGGATCAAACAATAGGGTGACTGGTGTGGTGCAGTGTAGTAATGTGCGGTGCAGTGTAGTAATCATTCGTTAGTAATTAGGTGTGCCTTTACCATTATCTTTAACGTTATCTTAAACGCTATCTTTATCTTCCTAAGAGTTCATAGACATTTACTTGTCTTCCAGCTTATGCCTTAGTCTAGTTATTTTGATAATAGTATTGTTAGAATTATCATACTCGCCAGACTTTATGTCTGACTCCCTCTATTTCTATCCTTTTTCCCCCTCCAGGTCCTCAGGTTGGGCCCAGCTCTAGTGGAGTTTGATTGAATTGCTTCATCTCTCTTTGGAAAGCTTGGACCGTTGAAGTAAAGTCTAGCTTGTTATCTTTTTAATGGCTATTTATGTAATGGGATTATGTATTTTGTTTTTATGAAGATGGATATTGTACTTGGTTATGATCTATGGTTTTATGATGTAACAAACATGTTTAATTTCCGCTGCAATAAAATGAAGTTTTAGATTTCCAAGTACTATTTATTATCTGTCTTGTTGTAATTTTTCTGTTTTATATTCACTTATAACCTCCATGGAAGTTAATGCATTCCTTTTGTGAGTAACATTAATGGACGTGGGGTATTACACGTGGTATTAGAGCCAATACCCATCCGGAATTGTGGCTCCCGTGTGGACCACAGCGCCTGGGTGAGGTGTTTGTGAGCCAACGGGGACGTTGGGCTCTGTAGGAGGGGAGAATGTAACACCCCTAAGTCCCACATCGTGGAAGCCTGTGTGAAGTGGGTACTTATATAGTAGAACCCATCTCTTACTTACGCCGAGGCCTTTTGAGGAACAAAACCCCACACCTATATGGTGGCTAAGTTGGGGACAATATCTTGCGTGAACGGAGATGCGGGTTGTTACAGTGGTATCAGAGCTTAAGGTTACCAGAACAGATAAAAATACTTTAGAAAAATAGTTATTTTTGGAAGAAGTGTTTTCAAAAACATGTTTTAATGAGAAATTTAAAGAGAAAAGTTTTTAAGAAAAACATAATCCCCAAATAGCCATATATCTTTATCTTTCGAATTCTCCATTTTGAATCTTTCCTTTTTCGTTTCAGCATGGCTGAAGATCTTAACCTACCTGACGGTGTAACGATACCAGGATGGTATAGGAGGCTGTTAGAGGCTAGGGCCGCCGCAGGTCCAGCCAATGTTCCTCCACCACCAGTTGCACCCATCCCTCCTCCTCCTCGCGTAAATACTTTTGCAAAGACGTGTAAGGAATTTAAAGCTATGGGTGGAAAACCCTTTCAAGGGTCAGAAACATTTGTAGAAGCTAGAGATTGGCTTAAGGAGGTGGAAGAATTGCTAGAAATTTTTGAAGTGGAAGAAGGGAGGAAAGTCAAATTAGCAGCTTGGTTGATGAAGGGAGAGGCCTCGTTTTGGTGGGAGGTCACTAATGGGGAGCGTCTTGTTGACTCTTGGGCGGATTTCAGACGTAAGTTCGAGGCGAAGTTTCTCTCAAGGGCGGAAGAAAATCTATATATGGAAAGGTTCTTGACATTGAAGCAAGGAAGCTCATCAGTGAAAGAATATGTAAATAAATTTAATCAGTTAGCAAGGTTTGGCTTGGACTTAGTAAACACGCCGGAGAAGAAGGCTCTAAGGTTCGTGAATGGCTTGAATGAACCATTGCAAGGGTTGGCTATGACCCACATCCCGATGGGGGCCACCTTTGAGAAGTTAGTAGAAATGGCGCTCATGCATGAGGAGAAAAGCGCTAAAGCTGATAAGGCACCCGAGAAGAAGGGGGATCAGAAGAAACCACAAAAGCAAAATAAGAAGGGTGGAAAAGACAATAATGGAAAGGGAAAGAAGAAGTGCTTTAACTGTGGAACCCCAGGCCATCTCAGCAAGGATTGCCGAAAGAAAAAGAAGACAGGCTGTTTTCATTGTGGCGACGCGGGACATTTAGTAAAGGACTGCCCAAAGAAGGGGCAGAGGGCAGGAGCTACCTCGGGAGGACAGGTGCAGGCTCTTATGGCACCAGGGCAGGCTAGGGGACAAGTTCAGGCTCTCGCGGTCCCACCGCTGCAAGAACGAGGTAGAACCATTTCTGTTGAAAGCTTAGTTTTTCTGTTTGATCATCCTGTTCGTACCTTATTCGATTCGGGCGCATCACATTCGTTTATCTCTACATCATTAGTTGAATCACTACACTTAAACACCAGTTTAGTAGAGGATCCCTTAGTTGTTTCGAATCCATTAGGGGGCTCAGCTTATTTGTCCATGATGTGTTTGGATTTGAAAATTTCCATACTTAGCGTTGAATTTAGATGTGATACTTATGTGTTGGGCTTCACGGGCTATGGGCTAATTTTAGGAATGGATTGGTTATCCAGAAATGGGGTCGTTCTTGATTGTGAAAGGAGAGTAGTTAGGCTCGTGACTCGCCTTGGCAACACTCTCGAAATCTTCTGTAATCCCATAAATTCGGTTATGCTAAGTTATCTAGAATCGCTTGATGCGTCTGAGGAAAATCTACGATCTGTTAGAGTGGTCCGAGAATATTCGGGTGTGTTTGAGGAGGTGAAGGGCTTGCCTCCGAAGCGGGAGATAGATTTTCGAATATATCTTGTGGATAATGCGAAACCAGTATCTTTGCCAGTACGCCACATGGCTCTACGTGAAAGGAGGGAACTCGATAAGCAAGTGAAGGATTTGCTTGAGAAGGGGTTCATAAGACGAAGTATATCGGAGTGGGGTGCTCCAATAGTATTTGCCACGAAGGCGGATGGGTCCCTTAGACTGTGTGTGGACTATAGAGAACTTAATAAACTTACCAAGAAGAACAGACACCCACTGCCGAGGATTGACGATCTCTTCGATCAGTTAGTTGGCGCCTCTGTGTTTTCGCAGTTGGACTTAGCCACTAGGTTCCATCAGTTGAGAGTGGCTGAGGATAGCATAGACAAGACTGCCTTTAGGACTCCGGACGATTTCTATGAATGGCTAGTGATGCCCTTCGGTTTGACAAACGCCCCAGCTTATTTTGTTGATTTGATGAGTAGGGTGTTTAGGTAGTACCTTAACAAATTCGTGGTAGTCTTTGTAGATGACATCTTGATCTTTTCTCAGGATGAAGAAGAGCATGCCCTACATCTTAGGGAAGTGTTGGAGACTCTTCGACCACATAAGCTTAAAGCTAATTTTTCTAAGTGTCACTTTTGGAGGAAGGAAGTACGGTTCTTAGGACACGTGGTTTCCAAAGAAGGGATAGTTGTAGATCCCGCAAAGGTGGTGGCCATCCAAGATTGGAAGGTTCCTAAAAATGCTACCGAAGTGAGAAGTTTCTTGGTGTTGGCTGGCTAATATAGGAAGTTTATCAAAGACTTCGCAAAGATATCAGCTCCATTGACACGCTTGACGAAGAAGAACCTAGTTTTCCCATGGGACGTAGATTGTGATGATGCGTTCCAACGTTTGAAGAGAGCTTTGACTTCAGCCCCAGTCTTAGTATTGCCAGACGGGAGTAAGCCATTTACCGTTTATACTGATGCTTGTGGGACAGGACTAGGCGCAATCTTAATGCAAGAGGGTAGGGTAATAGCCTATGGTGGAAGGCAGTCGAGAGCGCATGAGAAAAATTATCCTACACATGACCTAAAATTGGCCGCTATTGTTTTCGCGCTTAAGTCTTGGCGTCATTATCTTCTTGGCGAGAAATTCGAATTATTCACTGACCACAAGTCTTTAAAATACCTATTCTCTCAAAAGGACTTGAACTTAAGGCAGCAAAGGTGGATGGAGTTCTTAGCGTCCTACGACTTCGAAATAGCCTATACCCCTGGCAAGGGAACGTGGTGGCAGACGCCTTAAGTAGAAAAAGATTATCCTTAAGTCCTTTGTTTGTTGAGCGGCGAAGTTTAGAATTCATTTCGATGTTTGACTTTAGACCTTCCGTTGACTTCGTACCCGGTTTGCTAGCATCCTTGGAGGTCAGACCTACGCTTTTGGAACGGATTGGCGAGGCACAGCGAGACGGCCCGCAGTTGGTTGAGTTAGTAGAAAAACTCAAAGGAGGGGAGTCATCAAGCTATCTCCGTAGGTATACCCTAGATGATAAGGGTTGATTACGTAGGGACGGTAGACTTTGTGTACCAAAAGACGATGACCTAAGGAAGACTATTCTTGACGAAGCACATCGTTCGAAGATGACCATTCATCCCGGCGGGGACAAGATGTACAAAGACATGAAGAGAGTTTACTTTTGGGCCGGCATGAAGAAAGACATGGCCGAGTATGTCGCTAGATGCTTGGTGTGCCAACAAGTAAAAGCGGAGCAAAAGAAACCCGGTGGGTTGCTTCACCCATTGGAGGTTCCACTATGGAAATGGGAAAGCATCTTGATGGATTTTGTGGATGGATTACCGCGATCGAGGAAGGGTAATACGGGAATTTGGGTTATAGTAGATAGACTTACTAAGAGCGCCCATTTTATTCCCGTGAAGAGTAAGAAGACTGCTCCATGGTTAGCTTCTGTATACGTTTGAGAGATAGTTCGGTTGCACGGTGTTCCTTCTAGCATAGTGAGCGACCGCGATCCTATTTTCACTAGCGAATTTCGGAGAAGCTTACAAGAGGCGGTAGGGACTCTGTTATGTTTGGGCACCGCATATCATCCTCAGACGGACGGCCAGACCGAGAGGGTGAATCGCATTCTAGAGGATCTATTGAGGCTATGTATCCTAGACTTTGGCGGTACGTGGGAAGAGCATCTTCCATTGGTGGAGTTCGCATATAATAACAGCTTTCAGTCCACCATTGGTATGGCACCATTCGAAGCTCTTTATGGACGACCTTGTCATTCACCTACATGTTGGTGGGAATTTACGGATAAGATCTTACTTGGGCCCGATATGATTAGGGAGACTTCAGAGAAGATCGACTTGATTCGAAGGAGGATGAAAGCAGCACAGGATAGGCAGAAATCTTATGCGGATAAGTGGAGGACAGATTTCGAGTTTGAAGTTGGGGACATGATCTTTGTCAAAGTGTCTCCATTACGAAACGTTGTTCGCTTTGGGTCCATTGGGAAATTAGCACCAAGGTTTGTAGGGCCGTTTCCTATTAAGGAGAGGATTGGACGGATGGCGTATAAAGTGGAGTTGCCCGAGAGACTTAGTGGTGTACATGACGTATTCCATGTGTCACCTTTGAGGAAGTGCTTACACGAGACCGCGGAAGTGGTAGAGCCGAGCTTGCTTAGAGAGGTGGAGATAGAGCGTGATGCGACAATTCGATGAGCTCCTACGCGCATTCTTGGGTCAGAGATCAAGAGGTTGAGGAATCGAGAGGTCAGACTAGTCAAAGTGCAATGGGGAGATGATGAGAGCAATGCTACTTGGGAGACAGAAGAGAAGATGCGTTCACGATACCCTTTTCTTTTTGAGGGTATGTCCTTTAATTTCTCCTTTATCGCTTAGCTTGTACTTATCTTATCTTTAGTATATCCTCTCGCTAGTATCTTTGACCTTTAGTTAGGATAATCCTATGGTTGAAACATGTGTTTGAGACATGTTATGTATGGTGGATGCAAAGTGGATGCAAGTGTTTGCTAGTGGTTGCTTGTGGATGCATATACACACACTGTTAGGCACCAGATCGGCTCAGTCACTTCATATTGCATATTGCATATATATGGATGTATTTAGTAAAATGGATGTACAATGGCTGTATTATCATATAGTTGTTGCATTCGGGTGGATGGTTGTGCACGCATATAGAATTAATATGTATCATTAGGAATCTTTTGCATACATATTGGACGCATGGCACTATCATGAATTGCACTAAGGAGGTCGACTGAATCAGTAGACCGCCTAATTTTGCATTAGATATGGACATATACTCACACTGTGCATATAAACATTAAAGCATTAGAAGTCTTTTAAGGACAATGGATGTTGGTGTTTGATGGTTGAGTAGATGGACGATTAGATGGTAGGATATACATTCTTCTTGACTTGGAGATTTCGGAGACGAAATCCTTTAAGGAGGGGAGAATGTAACACCCCGTAATTTTATAACATTAAAATTCACAAATTAATGTAAACTTAATTTTTAGAAAAGAATTAAGTGAAATGGGTTGCGCAGAGAAATATATATATATATATATATATATTGATATATATATATATATAAATTAAAAATTAAATAAATAAATATGCGAGAAAGTTCAAAACAGCGAATTTGGAGGGGGAATAACCGAACCGACCCATTTTTGAGGTCGACCCGAGCCTCGCTGGGTCGACTAGGTGTTAATCCAGGGTGTTTGGCTGTCAACCCGTGGGCTGATTCGCTCAAATGCAGATTTTGCATTTGATTGGTTCTCATGGTTCAGGGTTAATCTAATGGTCCTAAATAACTTCCTACACCTATAAATACATCCTAATGCTAAACCTAAACCTAATTAAAATAGAATAATTACCGTCATACCATCGCCACGGAAATCAATGGAGCCGCCGCCAACTAAGAAAGAAGAAAAGCAAATTCAATTCTAATTCTCTCAACCCTAAAGCAAAGCAAAACTCTCTCTTTTCTTCTCTAAATTGTGAGTATGGTGATCTTAACAAGATTATTATCATTTTAATTAGGTTGAGTTACGAATGGATTATGAGTAGATGATGTGAATTATCATATATGTTGTTGTAAACCCCTTTTGCTATCATGTATATTGTAAATCCAATGTTATGTGATAATGATATCTTATATGTTGTAAATCATGCTATGATGATGTTATGTATGTTGAAAGTTTCTATGCTAAGTTGTGATGAATTATACATGTTAAAAAGGCCATGATGTTACCATCTATGCTAGTTAGTTCATATTAATTAAATCATCATGTTTGGGTTATGTTGATCTATATGACAAGTCACATATGCAAGTTAGATTGATTAGAAAAGTTATGAACATATACCAAGACATCTATTATGACATCTAAAATTATGCTATGAAATATGTGATATCCTATGCTAGTTCACACCATCATTATGTTGCCTAAAAACCCCATATGCAAGTTTATGTATAGATTTGGGCTATGATCATATCATATAAATTGAGACATTTAACAAGTTGACACCTTTTGATCCTTAACATGTGTAGTTTATGCAAGTTTCACCCCTATTATGATTAGATTTATTTTAATTGTCTATATGTTGTGAGAATTTATCTTTGTGCTAGGTGTTAGATATACAAGTCTAGCCTATATTATGCGTTGAATAAGCGAACGTATAAACGTGGGGTAGGGGTAATATTAAGGATTTAATATTAAAAAGTTGGGGTGCAATTGAGATGATTTTGCATGCCATAAGTGGATGGCCATAATTGAGTCAATTATGGACATCATTAAAAGTTGACTTAATTAATAATTTGAATTGGGAATTATTAAAACTGGGGTAAAAGATTTTAAGTGTTAATCAATGCTTAGGACACGAGGTTGGACTCGTTTGTGACGTAGACCTGCCCGGACCCGCCCGGCAAATCCAGTGGTCACAAATGTCAGCCCAATGTGAGAGGTCCTAGGCATAAACTAAAGCATAACGGTTGTAAAGACACGAGGTTAGACTCTTTTATGGTGTAAGACTGCCCGGACCCGCCCGGCAAATCCAGCTGCCATAAATGCCAGTCTAATGTGAGAGGTCTTTATGAGGTTATGGCCTGAATGAATTAAGAAATACTTAACCAGATAAACATGTAAGGTGGGACATGGGGGTTAAGTAGGTGCCTTGGGTGGCATGAGGAATCTAGGGGGTGCCCTTAGTGGCATGTGAAATACGATTAGTAAGACTTAACCAAACACACATGTAAATGAACATGACTAAGAGGGTTAAGTGGGATATACTAGTGACAAGCTTAGGTGGGTAGCTTGTAGGGGCCCATTTCGACCAGTATCCCAAACGTATCTTTGTGGGCTCGACCCAAGTCGAGGACGGGACACGCATGCTGAGTTCGACTGTAAGAGGCCAAAACGGGGAGCGGTGGCAACGCAAGTCCAACGGGTTTCGTATGCGTGTGTGGACCCGGGCTGGTAGGTAAGACGTTGTTGCATCGTGTAGGTATAAGCCGTGCATTCTCAAGTTGTATCGGGTTGCCACTTTAGGGGAGTGATACACCCCACTGTGGGGCCAGCACGAGTATCTACGAGTAGGGAGCCGATCGAAAGTGGGTAGTGGGGTACACCTAGTGGAGATAGGGGCAGACGGCACCTATGTAGTCAGCTAGGGGTACGTAAGGCTATTTATAAAGTTTCTGTGTGAAGCAAGTGGGATCAAACAATAGGGTGACTGGTGTGGTGCAGTGCAGTAATGTGCGGTGCAGTGTAGTAATCATTCGTTAGTAATTAGGTGTGCCTTTACCATTATCTTTAACGTTATCTTAAACGCTATCTTTATCTTCCTAAGAGTTCATAGACATTTACTTGTCTTCCAGCTTATGCCTTAGTCTAGTTATTTTGATAATAGTATTGTTAGAATTATCATACTCGCCAGACCTTATGTCTGACCCCCTCTATTTCTATCCTTTTTCCCCCTCCAGGTCCTCAGGTTGGGCCCAGCTCTAGTGGAGTTTGATTGAATTGCTTCATCTCTCTTTGGAAAGCTTGGACCGTTGAAGTAAAGTCCAGCTTGTTATCTTTTTAATGGCTATTTATGTAATGGGATTATGTATTTTGTTTTTATGAAGATGGATATTGTATTGGTTATGATCTATGGTTTTATGATGTAACAAACATGTTTAATTTCCGCTGCAATAAAATGAAGTTTTAGATTTCCAAGTACTATTTATTATCTGTCTTGTTGTAATTTTTCTGTTCTATATTCACTTATAACCTCCATGGAAGTTAATGCATTCCCTTTGTGAGTGACATTAATGGACGTGGGGTGTTACACTTGCGGTTTTCAAATCATTCTTTTTTTATTTTTTTTATTCAAATTTCTATGATTTACAACTTTTGAGTTTCTATGCACAATAAGCTTTTGTTTATACGTTTGAATGCACAAATAGTAGGAGTAAGGCTTGAGTACTCTTTTGTGAAATACAAACATGAATGATAACAAAGAAGCTGTCAGTAGGCAAGATGCATGCGGTGTGTGCAGGCAAGTTGCATTCGCTTAATTAAGTTATTGTTAAAACAACCCAAAACGAAACTATTATTCTCCATAGATCTACGCTAGCTAATTAAGTTATTTTTAAAACAATCCAGATGCAACTATTATCTCTCCGCAAATCCATGCTGAAATGAACAATTCAGTCTAATTATATATTAGGCTTGCGTGTGTAATTTAGAATAGGTCAAATGCCTCAAATATCTTTCCAGGTAATATCTACCATTTTGATGCATGATCCTTGCATGCTGACGTGTTATTATGCAGATAGTTTGGATTTTGATTTGTTAAAGGTTAATTTTCCATTGAACATTTTGTTGTATTTATACATGTGAGTGATGAGACCTCCTTTATTTCATGTTTGTACGGTAGTTGGCATTAAAACTATCATGTTGACATTAAAACTATCGTAGCAAATACAAATTGTTTCATATAGCCTGTTATTAAAACAAAAGTTTCTACGTGGTTTTGTAGCTTCAATGCTATTTGTAATCTATAGACTTAATATGGGTATTATGACATGTATGTAAGCACTTGACATTAACTCATAACTTGATATCCTTCGAATAAAATATGCACTAAGAGTTGTTTTATCCTCCTATTTTTGCAGATGGACAATATGGGAAACTGCAACTTTGACTTCATGAACAATATGAGACACTACAACTTTGAACTACATGCCTTCATATTACAAATAACGCATTTTATTATTATATAATAATATTTTTTTTATTTTAATTCGTGTTTTTTAGGCGATTTTTTTTTTTTGCAGCTGTGTGTTCATATCAGTTCAAAATTTCATGTAAATTTATACTAATTTCTCTAAATATTCATACTTACGTGTACATTATATTTTGATGTTATTTTTTGGTTCTACCGTGAAGTATCCAAATTGCCATTCAAATAATTAATTTACATATTCAAATAATTAATTGTCCAAAATTTTAGGTATTGTCCAAAGAATATGCATGTGAGGAAAAACGAATAAGCATATCTAAATATAATTAGAAATAAATAATATATATAGAGAGAGAGAAAATGGGGGGAGAGAGACAAAGGGAAATAGCATGAAAAAAACGAAAATAAATCAATATAGACAAAAATAGTAAATCTGGACTATAAATTCGCATGTTTAAATATTGACTTTTTTAGCATATAATCCCAAAATCAAATAATTAATTTATTAAAACTTCCTTTTACGTTAACATAAACATATATGTACTAAATTAATAAATCAGTGATTATAATTAACGTACAATTCTTTTTAAGCTGAAAGATTCCAATCAAGTTAACAAAATTAATATCAATTTTAAAATAGACCTAAATAATGCATCTTTTTTATCATAAAAGAGTTTAATGGGTTCAACATTAAATCAAATGAGGCAACAAATGCAAAATTATAGGCAACTGGCCAAAGGGTATGCACGTGAGGAAAAAGGAATAAGCATATGTAAATATAAATAGAAATGAATAACATATAAAGAGAGAGAGAGAGAATTTGGTTTGGGAGGGGGTGTGGGGGTTTGTTGGGAGGGGGGGATAGCATGAAAAATGCATAAATAAATCAGTGCAGACAAAACATGGGGGAAACAACAAAATGAGGTGATCAACAATAACTTAAAATAAACATAATATGACCATTATTATATAACATAAAGACAAATCCGGACTATACATACACATGTTTAAAAATCACTTTTTTGAGCACATACTCCCAAAATCAATCAATTAATTTGTGAATATAAATTTGTAGCTTAATATTTGTACTAATAAGAATACAAATAGTTCTGTAGCTTAAGTTTTGTAGCCCTAACATTTAACCGGCTATGAAAGATTTGCTAGATACCCAATCTACATATCTGAGGAACAGCCGTTCACGCGCAAATCGCGTGCTACGATCACGCGCGAAGCGCGTGCCGTGATACTCATGAAAATAATTCTTCTCACGCGCGAAACCCGACTATATCAAAGAAAACATAATTAGATGATATGATAGCTGTTTGGGTTTCAGACTGCGTCAAACTGATCTCTCCATCCGTATGTGCATGCCAACAAATTGGCGATGGGCTGAGAAGTTCTGGAGTAATCTACCCATTCATATATGATACGTGTCAGTTCATATAACCATTTGTGCTCTGTGCATCTAAAGGCAGGCAAGCGATCAATTTCATCAGAAGTCCAGTTCAAATGATACCAAATTGCAGTTTCTTCTCAGTAATGTAACAACGTAGGGGCCGTTCGCAGCATTCTGTTTCCACGTTCGAACATCCATTCGCGTCTGACGCGTCCGACGCGTCGGACGCGAACGGAACTAACCACGCCCAAATGGAACGATTGGCGGAAGTTGAAAATCAAGCCGTTGGCGTCCGACGCGTCCGACGCCAACGGCTTGATTTTCAACTTCCCCTCTCCTCCTATATATTATACCTTTCTCCTTTCTTCCCTTCAACATCATATTTCTTCCTTTCTTCTTCATCTCAATCTTATTCTTCAACTAAACTAATGTCTGACTCCGATTCATCCTCCGATTTCGACGATATGCTTGATCTCTACGGGATTTCACTCATCCAGGATGCTAGTAGAAATCATATGACGAGGATACATACTTCAGAGTTTACTGGCTTAACTTGGCTTAACGAAATTTTGAATGGTCATCAAAACCGTTGTCAAAATAATTTTCGGATGAAAAGACTTTGTTTCCACGCAGTATGTGAAAAATTGGAACAACATGGTCTCGCTTCTAGACCAGAAATGCATGTCATCGAAATGGTTGGAATTTTCGTTTATACAATGGCTACAGGGCTTTCAAATAGACAACTTAGTGAAAGATTTCAACGATCAGGTAGCACTATTTCCGTTTGTTTTCATGATGTACTAAACGCTTTTCAATCACTCGCTGCTGTTATAATAAGACCAACGGAACAACAATTTAATACTGTTCCACAACACATCAGATCTTCTTCCCGGTATTATCCGTATTTCAAAAATTGTATTGGTGCTATAGATGGTACGCACGTATCTGCACATTTACCCCGTGATCAAATTGCCCCGTATATCGGAAGAAAAGGTTTTGCAACTCAAAATATATTAGCGGTTTGTGATTTCGATTTACAGTTTACGTATGTGATGGCTGGTTGGGAAGGGACTGCACATGATAGTAGAATTTTTAATGCTGTTACAAACGATAGAAACTCTAACTTTACTAAACCTCCAGCTGGACAATATTATTTGGTTGATTCGGGCTATCCACTACAGACCGGATACTTACCGCCATATCGAAATATGAGGTATCATATTCCGCATTTCCATGAAACCATGAATCAACCAAAATCGGCCAATGAAGTGTTTAATTTCTATCATTCGAGCTTACGGATGGCCGTAGAAAGAACATTTGGTATTTGGAAAAAAAAAATTACCATTCTCAATAAGATGCCTACGTATAAGTTTCGAACTCAAGTCAAAGTTGTCGTATCTACAATGGCCTTACACAACTTCATACGCAAATATAATAGTGGTGACCCAGATTTTATGGCTTTTGATGATGATCCTGAACTAATCCCCGATGAGTACTTGACGGAATATTATACTATGAGAAATACGACGAATAGAGGCACTGAGCATGTGCATCGAGATGGACACCAAGAGATGTCATTAGTTCGAGATTCCATTAGAGATGGGTTGGTTGCTGCTGGTCTGCATTGATTTGGCTTTGTATTTTTAGTTGTATTTGTACTTGTATTTGTAGCTGTATTTGTACTTGTATTTGTAGCTGTATTTGTATTTGTAACTGTATTTGTATTCGTATTCGACATATCATATCTATTTATCTTTATTTCAAAAATACCACGCTCAAATGCCACGCTCAAATGCCACGCTCAAATACCCCGTTCGCAGCTAAAAACACAATTCCCCGTTGCTACAGTACCACGCTCAAATGTCACGCTCAAATGTCACGCTCAAATACCCCGTTCCCGTTCGCAAAGAACGCACCCGTACTATTACAGTTGAAAAAAACATTCGGTTCAACTTTTTATGTATTCATATTTTCAATCAAAAATTTGCAAATATGTAGCAGTAAGGGTTTTAATTTTAATTCACACATTCCGTCGTTGATCTAAGTACATACACCGAGGCATATTATCCAGCAATATGAAATATATCTTTGATAATTTTTTGTGCTCGCAACTTCTGGTATTAATTTTACCAAGAAAGAAAGTCATTATCAGATTTGAAAGAGAAAGGGGATGGATTTATTTTGATGAGTACGATGGTCAAACAGAGCAGTAGCCCACGAAAATTCCATATATCCCAACGTTTTTTTTTTCCAATCATTTTCAATGGTATGTCGTCCACCTTTAGATCTAGACTCAACACATCCTTATCAAATTCCATTGATAAATTCGACGGCACTTTCTCAATTTTCGTCTACACCCCCTTATTAACTAGAGTGTAACTTGAAAACAAAATTACACATGATACTAGATTTACCTTATTTTATCCTGGATTGACCGGTCAATTTGCAGAGAAAGAGGTTGATATTTGGGGATGTCAAACCAAATTGCTAGTCAATTTTTGACGGGCATCTGCTTTTTCCTTTTGAAAGTGACACCTTAAAGGTGAAATCGTGTGATTCTCTGCTGCTTCACCCTATGGATCTGCATTTCATAGGGGGTAATAAATTGAGATAATTTGTTGAATTTTTTTTTTTTTTCCAAAGTACCAGCTTGAAAACATCAGTTTTATCCATAGTTTTCATGACCGTGCCGTGTCTCGAACCGTGATAGCTCAAGATCGGAGGTTTTGAAGGTCGGATCGATCGAACCGTAAGAACCGTGCGAACATGAATTTTAACTAAAACTAGTATATTAATACATGATATTAGGAATATGGCACGAAAAACAAAAATTTATTGCCACTCATATAAAACAGTGTCTCAGTGGCGCATTTAATCATAACAAAACAGGCATATGCTCTTTTATTTAATTTGCAATTATTACAATTTACAGTTGTCTCTCTTTCTTCCTTCTCCAAAGCAATCTTCCGCCTTCCCAGACTTTCTTCTATCTCTTTTTCTTTCGCATCTTCTCCCTCGCCCAAATGGAACCAATCTTTGCAGGATTACAAATCTAAGAACCACAATTTTCCAACCCTAAGAACCGCGATTCTCAAAGTCGAACCGCGGCTAGCCGTGGTTCGCGACTAAACATGGCTATTCCACTTTCCGGGCCGTCGAAGGTGATGGCTCGAGGTTTTTATGGTCGGACCGAGGGTTGGGTCCGGTCATGAAAACTAGGGTTTTATCTATATGTCATAGTCTCATGGTTTTGTTGCCTTATGGTAAAAAAAAAATAAAAAAAATAAAATAAAAATAAAAATAAAAATAAAAAAGTTATAAAATTGTTTCTAAAATTAGACATTTTTGAAGCATGTTTAAAAAACGATTCTATATTGTTATATTAATTTTTAATCATGCATATATATATAGATGAAAAAATAATTGTCGTGGTTTTGAAGGTCCAACTAATTTGATATTTAAAACCTCTGACCATACCATGCACTATTACGGTTTTACCTACGTTTCAAAGCCATGCTTATTAATACGTTGGTACCTCTTTTAAACACAGTTAACTAATACACTCAAAACATGTCTTTTTCGCAACATATGAACACATCTCTTTATGACCTATCCCTTGTTTGCAAACGTCACACAGTTGCATTCCCAACTTTATGACCTATGTCAATCATGAAGTCTAACGTACATGATGGTGAGCTTGAAGTTGATAAATATTGAATATTTTTGGAAAAATGGATGTTAGTTCGGGTTGAAGTTTTAAGATTTTGCATTTCTCCCATATCATCAAAAACAAAGCACTGTGCCTAAATGAATCGGTTTGTATGATACATTTGCACGTGTAACGAATATTGAAAATAAATTTATTTATTGTAAAAAAGTAGCAATATAAATATGTGAGCTAAGTTGTAAATTGGTATTTTATTAATAATGTTGATAAAATACATTCTGATTTGCTATAGGCGAACATGTGGAATAATCAAGATTGTTTGGTTTTGTTATAAATATATAAAAAAAAAAAAAAAAAAAAACCTGTTTGGTTTTGAGTTAATAAATAAAAAAAAAAAAAAAAACCTGTTCCGAAAGACAACATAAAAACGTACAAGTTTTGTTATATTAATCCATTTTTCACATTAGAAAACGATAAGTGAATAGAAAACAAAAAAACCGAAAATATTAAATTCTAGTAAAATTTTGGTGAAATTTATGCATTTGCTCAAAATATGACTGACATACAAGCAATTATAACCAATGCTTGCATTGTTTTATGTAATTTTCGATGAATATTTCAAATTTTATTAAATGTTATATTTATTGTGGAAAAGACAAGAAAGAATCAAAACATAACGAATACAAACAAAAGTGATCATTTACAATCTAAAACTATTGCTATTTTATAGAATAATTGCAAACATTTCTGCAGCTTTACGATGTCTTCAAATTTTGGGTTATTATGTGAATATTTGCAGATATATCCGCAATAAAATTTGCATATAAGTCTGCAATATTTCTCAATAATGGCACACGTTCTTGTATTTATTTTTCTTAGTTATCTAGTTTAAATATTTTCAATTTTTGGATTGTTTTTTTAAGTAGTGGTACAAAAAAACATGAAAAAATTCACTATAGTAAACTAATTTCAGAGACCTGTTTTTCATTACATAATCGAGAGGAATGCGCTTTAAAATAAGTTTTATTTTAGGGATATGTGCACGATATATATCCCATACACTAAAACTCACCTGTCGTAATCCCAACACACATGGTGTTACTACAAGAATTCGACACCGAAACCAAGGCTAAGGTGAATGGGTATCATACTGGATCGATACCAAAGCAGAAGCCAGGAAGATGCTCAGCCGATACCAAAGCATAAAGATGTAGAAGAGAAGCCAGAACCAAAAGCAAAAGAGCTTAGGAAGAACTCAGCTGACACCAGAAACAACGATATTGGGGAGACGAAATCGACACCAAGATAATGATGATATCTGTACCAACATGGGGATCACACAGCTTGGTGCCGATACCAAGATAAGAAGGAAAAGAAACATATAATCGACACCAACATGTTATGAACAGCTAGCTTTGTGTCGATACTGAAGGATAAAAGCAATTGACCTAGTTTCGGTACCGAAGAAAGGAAAGCAAAGGCCTAAAGTCAATACCTAGGAAGCAGGGTTAAAAGCATGAAGGCAATACCGGAAACTAGAGCATTGAATGGAGAAGCAAAATCAAACATCAAAACCAAGTATCAGTATCAGTGGAAGTAATATCATATACAAAGAACGATGAGCACGATACCGAAACCAAATAGAGGCACGGAGCCAACAACAAAATAGTGGAGCAAACAAAGGGCCATCGATACAATCAGACTTGGTATCGATACCATTACCAAGGCGGTACTGTTAACCAACTTTTTGGCAAAAGCCGTTCCAACCAATAGAAGGAGCCATAGCCAGATATCGGCCCATACCAGGCTTTATGGGATGTTTGTTATCATGGGTCGACCAGCAATAAGCCGACCCCAAGCCATAACATTAGACTAGTCGGCCGAGCCATGACCAGATCAACCGACCGAGCCATCTATTAGTAGATCGAGTCGATCCCATAATACCACGTCAAGCCTAAAGTCTCGGGTCTCACCCAAAGTATCTTGAGAGTTATGCGATGTCGGACGAAGACCAACTTCCAAGGCTACTGATTCAAATAAGCTTTTGACCAACTCTTTTTTATACTCCGAATATCAAGCTCCACGTCTATAGTGATTTCTGAGAGGAGCTGTTCATCAACAGTAGACCGGGTCCCCCCGCCGCAACTAATTTGATGGGTCGAGCTCCAAGTATCCAAGCTCCGAAAAAAGGCAAACCACGTGGCATACAACTCAGCCCAACGTCTTCACTTATAAATACACAATTGCTGAAAATGGAAATGCAGATTCACCTACGCTCGGTACACTCGAAACATCCAACCATGCACTTCAAACAACACAAGGATTTTGTGTAATCTTTACTTCCTCCCACTGAAAAACTACTGTAACCTGTAATCAACAGTATAAACAAATATTATAATTGGAGTAGGCATATTCATTTACTTTTTATTGCATCTCTGTGATTATTATTCATTTGTGATCAACGCATGATTGTGGGTTGATTGTCACTAGACCAACTTTTGACTTCAACACTTTGGCACGCTAGGTAGGAGGCACGTAGACATACTCTACGACCTTCGACCCCCTTCAACAATTTCTAAGCCAAATTATTGCGAACAAGCGGAAGAAGGATGCTTCATCCTCTCATCCTTCACTGAAGACGCAGCAGGAACAACAGCAACGGAGGCAAGCCATGAGACTTCCTCCCACGAAGATGCGTCCTAAAACCTTACCAAGGACGATAAGGGTAAAATCTTATTTAAATTCAGGAATCAGATGGCATCTTAGGGTGAACTTATCAAACATCAGCAGGGGGTGACGAATGACCTCCTCGCTCAAATGGAAAAGTGATCTCACATTCCAGTATCATTTCCTATCCCGTGCGAGGCTGGGACGACAACTGATCTTCGATCTACGAAAATCCAAGCTCTAGATCGGACCATACCTTTGCTTCCTCCTAGCTCAACTTCACTTCTCGATCGGCCACGACCGGGGGATCACTTCCAGCTTCATGTAGAGCTTTGGTAGGTGCAGATTCACAGGTCGATCCTTGGCCGAATTCAGGACAATTTGACCAATTTACCTCCCGATCAAGGATCGACTCAACCCCTTGGACAGATAGCTCCAAATCTAGTAAAACACTGGGTCGGCCAGAACTAGGAACATTGCTACATCTGGTGCGATCCAACATCATACTACAAACTTGTCTTATGTCGCCTCCCCCTCAACCAAGAGCTGGTGATGGCAAACCTCCGTGTCACCAAGGCCACTCTACCATACCGGTCCCAGCGTGACGGAGGTAAACACTACTGTAAACCCTTCTAACATCATTCCAAGCGGGGCCAACAACGAGCCCTAGATGCGTACCACTCGCCTGAGCCCATTATTCCCAAAAGGAATATGAAACACCCCACCTCCGTTAGGGTCACTCTCAAAGGGAATGCCCTAATTTTGGTGGAGGTTTATAAGTACAAGTCACAGATATACAAGATAGATATAAGAACACATATTTGTAAAACAGCGGAAGAACAACAAACTTTATTTCAAAAAGTCAAATACGTGTTACAACAACATCCTTTCCAAAAACATAACATAACACTTTCATAATCTGTCTTGAGTACATTATTTAAAGAAGCATAAATAAAACATAGATAAACTGCAAAAGCCCCTTAGTGGATTGTCCAAAGCCATAGTTCAAAACAGGAAAGTCCAAGCAATACATTTCTCTTCTTCAAGCTGGATGTTGAGGCTGGTCAAGCTGCTGTGTTCCCTCCCTGAGGACCTGGGGGGGGAGGGGGGAAACGGAAGAAAGAAGACGAAAGAAAAATAGAGTCAGACATAAAGCCTGAGTAAGTCTAGTACTACTTTGTCTATGAATAAAGAACTGGGTATGATAAGTAAAACAGGAAGTGGGCAAACACTATGAACTTGGTTAAGTTACCTAGGGTCGAATATACTATCGTACCCCATGTTAATCTCTGAACCCATATAAACTAGTTTCCAACTGGCACCCATAATCAGGGTGATGTGATCCATTCAATGATGATCGGCTCCTACTCGCATAGTTACATGTGTCTTACGGCCCCCGATGTCTGTAGTTACCTATGCTGGTCCCACCATGGGGTGTATCAAGTCCCATAGTGGCAACCCGACACAACCTTAGAGTGCACAGGTATGCTACTGGTGTCCAGTGCCTTATTTTTCTGCTCCGGAGTGTGTGCACGCCCGCACTCCGTTAGAACCTACACTGCTACACCACCGCCGTCGCTTTGACCTCTTACAATCAGCCCAGTAATCGTGCCCCACCCTGCCTAGTTTCAGGGTATCCTGATACACCTTCTAGGGTTACTGCTGAAAGGGGTCCCCCGTTACTAGGTTTTCTATCTCTAGCCAACATGCTAAGTTGGTTAAGTGTTTCTAACCTAACCCCCACCAATCCGTTTAGTTTAGCATGTTCCATTTTGATTAAGTCTTTAGTCCACTTAATCCTAACAATCCTGACTCAGCCTTAATTGTCTTATTAAGGCCCTGACCTCTCACATTAGACAGGTATTGTTGTGGCTGCCTGTTGCCGGTTGGTTCCGGGCAGTCTTACGCCACAACTCAGACTAACCTCGGGTCCTTATTGGGCTCCATGTTTAACCTCTCACATTGGATAGGTATTGTTGTGACTACTGGACAGCCGGGCGGTTCCGGGCAGGTTTACATCACAACTCAATCCAACCTCGGGTTAAACACATCGTATTTTCTACATTTACATATCTTGTCATTCTTCTTTATTTATATGTAAATATTTGCGGCCCATTATTAAGTAATGGTGTAAAGGTTACACCAAATCATGGGCCCAACCCATACTTGAATTTGGGCCCTTCTGTTTTATATTTTCATTCATTAATTAATTTTAACCCAACGTTATTTTCCCCCGTTTTACACGTTCGTTCATATATATTGGGCTTAGCCTTTTAAAGCCCAATTTAGCCATGCGAAAGGGGAGGCTTATGGCGTATACACAAAGAGGGGAAAGTGAGCGCATGAACTTGCATATGACGTTGGAAAATACATAATAGAAATTGGTGTACTTGCATAGTGGTGACATGTATTTTGGTCATAAAACATAGGTGACATAAATCAAGGCATGTAAACTTGCATAGGTTTAACTACAACATGAACCTATATTCTTATTTAGGCATAATGTCAAACATAAGCATGGCCTAAATACTTCTAGCATAAACATGGCATATTGTCAAACATAAGCATGGCATAAATACTTCTAGCATGAACATAGCATAATTCAACTTAATCATGATTTAAGCCTAATCACATAACGATGCATAAATATTCCTAAACATGGTGTTTGCTTTAAACTTGCAAAAAGGGGATTTTTGAGTCCAACCTAGCCATGTCTCACATATGTCATTTAACAACATAGAACTAACATGGATTTCAATTATGCCTAATATTATTCATAGCCTAGCCATATTAATGAGTTTTGCAAAAGCATGGTTTAATACATGGATTATGGTGTCAAAATTCCAACATAGTTTCATATGAACTATAACAACCAAACTTGTTCAATTACTTGCAAAATGGTTTATGCAAAAAATATACATCATGATAGCATAATAACAAAGCCCAAATTCGCATAAATTTCAATCAACTACATACATGTAGCTTCAACATAGATAACATAATTTGCGCAATATTCCAAACGTAAACTTGTATAGAACTACCGCATGTAGTTCTTTATAACATAATCCATAAATATCCAAACGTATATAAATTGATAAGAACGCATAAATATGAATTACTTCCATTGCCACAATTCAAGCATACACATCAACACAGTTGTTTATTATACCAAAGTAATACTCTACTTACAATGGTTGCGGCGAATTCTCTAATTAAGAGATATGATTCCTTTGTTGAATTGATTAGCTTTAGGTTGCTTGAATTGCTTTAGGCTTTAGAACTTTCTTCCTAACTCTCTCTCTAGTCGGCGGCTAATCTTTGTCGTTCCTCAGCAACATGGCGGCTATAATCTTATTTTGAATGAATAGATTAGGGTTTAGTCTAGGGTTGTTTATATAGAGGTTAGGAATTGATTAGGACCATTGATGTTGCTAGGTTAGATCATAGCCATTCATTAGGAAGAGAGACCAATAAAAACCCGCCACCTAGCCCTAATGACAAAGCAGACCACAGAAATTCGACCACACACCGACCTGGCCAGCCAGGGCTAGACCAGACCTGGCCAGCAGGTCATTTTTGACCTGGGCGCACTTGGCAGGTGCGCCAGGTCAAAAATGCACTGGCGCACTTCACAGGTGCGCCAGTTCATTTTTGTTCTGGCGCACTTCCCAAGTGCGCCAGTGCATTCTGGCCCTTTTTCGGTTTTTCGCCCAACTTCGTTCGTCCATAACTTCTTCATACGATATCCGTTTTTCGAAAACTCGGACTCTATTTCGCGTATTTTTCCGAGACGAACGCAATGGCGTATCCCGTTTCCCTTAGTTCTTTGATTTGAAATTAATTATACTTTAATTTGTGAGTTTCACAGTCATAGAATTCGCGGGGTGTTACATTCTCCCCCACTTAAAAGGATTTCGTCCCCGAAATCTTCAAGCTAGGAGGAATGTATATCCTAACATCCAATCATCCATCTACTCATCCATCAAACACGAGCATCCATTGTCCTTAAAAGACTTCTAATGCTTCATGATCATATGCGAAGTGTGTGTGTATACATGTACTTATCTAATGCAAAATCAGGCGGTCTACTGATTCAGTTGACCTCCTTAATGCGAATTATGTAAGTGCCATGAATCCATTATGTATGCAAATTTTCCTATTCATGATTCTACATGAGTGCACAATCATTCAATACAAATGCAACATCCACATGACCACACATTAAAGTTCAACCACATACGAATGCAAACATATATATGCATATGCAATATGAAGTGACTGAGCCGATCTAACCCTAGATTGTGTGTGTATATGCAACCACGAGCAACCACTAGCAATCACTTGCAACCACTTGCAACCATCATACATAACATGTTTCAATTACATGTTTCCATCCAAAAAGATTCTACCTAAAAGATAATGTCGAGGAAATATACCTAAAAAGATAGATAAAAGCGCAACTTAAGGAAAATGAAAGATCAAGGATGTACCCTCGAACAGGAAAGGGTAGGCAGTACGTATTCTAGCTTCAGTTTTCCAAGTCGCGTCTCCCTCGGCGTCGCTCCACTGAACTTTGACGAGCTTGACTTCACGGTTGCGTAGCTTCTTCACTTCTGTTCCTAAGATGCGGGTTGGAACTTTCCTTATGGTTGCTTCGCGTTCCACTTCGGCCTCTTCGAGGATATTCGGCTCTACCACTTCAGCAGACTCATGTAGACATCTTCGGAGATGTGAAACGTGAAAGACGTTGTGGACTCCAGCCAACTTCTCGGGTAGCTCTAATCTATAGGCCATTTTCCCAATCTTCTCGATAATAGGGAATGGCCCTACGAATCTCGGCGCTAGCTTTCCTGTGGTTCCAAAACGAACAACGTTTCTTAGTGGTGATACCTTGAGAAAAACTCTGTCTCCAACTTCGAATTCAAGGTCGGTCCTCCTCTTGTCGGCGTAGGACTTTTGTCTGTCTTGGGCCGTCTTCATCCTTCTTCGTATTAAGTCTACTTTCTCTGAGGTCTCTCGGATCATATCTGGTCCAAGTATGAGCTTATCCGTGGACTCCCACCAACAAGTGGGCGATCGACACGGTCTCCCATATAAAGCTTCGAAGGGCGCCATTCCTATGGTTGCTTGATAGCCGTTGTTGTAGGCAAATTCCACCAAAGGAAGGTGGTCTTCCCATGTCCCTCCGAAGTCAAGGATGCATAGCCTTAAGAGGTCTTCCAAAACTCTGTTCACTCTCTCCGTTTGGCCGTCGGTTTGGGGATGATAGGCCGTGCTCAAGCAAAACTGCGTTCCTACTGCTTCTTGCAGACTCCGCCAAAACTCACTGGTGAAGATGGGGTCTCGGTCACTAACAATGCTAGATGGTATTCCATGGAGTCGAACAATTTCCTTGAGGTAAAGTGATGCTAGGGATGAGGCAGTTCTCTTAATTTTGACAGGTAAAAAGTGGGCGCTTTTAGTAAGCCTATCCACTATTACCCAAATGCTAGTGTTGCCTCTCCTAGACCTAGGCAGCCCATCGATGAAGTCAATTGAGATGCTATCCCACTTCCACTGCGGGACCTCCAGAGGATGTAGTAGTCCGCCAGGCTTTTTCTGTTCCGCCTTAACCTGTTGGCACACCATACACTTAGAAACGAACTCTGCCACGTCCTTTTTCATGCCATTCCAAAAGAAAGTCCTTTTTATGTCTTTGTACATTTTATCCCCGCCTGGGTGTATCGTCATCTTGGAATGATGCGCTTCCTCGAGAACCCTCTTTATTAAATCGTTTGTCTGTGGGACGCATAGTCTTCCGTCTCGCCTTAGCAAACCCCTATCGTCAATAGAGTATCGGTTGAGGTGACTTGAAGTCTCACCCCTAATTAGCCTATCAATTATTTCCACAAGCTGAGGGTCTTCGCGTTGTGCTGTCCCTACTGAATCCACTAAAGTTGGGCGCACTTCGAGAGATGCTAGCAAGCCCGGTACGAAATCGGAGGAAGGCCTAAAGTCGAAGCTGGCTATAAACTCTAGGCTTTGTCTTTCAACAAACAACGGGCTTAGGGTCAATTTCTTTCGGCTCAACGCGTCTGCCACTACGTTGCCTTTGCCCGGAGTATAGGAAATTTCGAAATCGTACGAGGCAAGAAACTCCATCCATCTTTGTTGCCTCAAGTTAAGATCCTTCTGCGAGAAAAGATATTTCAACGATTTATGGTCAGTGTAAAGTTCGAACTTCTCACCTAGGAGATAGTGTCGCCAAGACTTGAGTGCAAAGACGATGGCGGCTAACTCGAGATCGTGGGTTGGGTAGTTCTTTTCGTGCGCTTTCAACTGCCTTCCGCCATAAGCTACTACCCTTCCTTCTTGCATTAAGACGGCGCCTAGCCCTGTCCCACATGCATCCGTATAAACAGTGAACATCTTGCTCCCATCCGGCAGCGTCAAAACTGGGGCTGTTGTGAGAACCCTTTTTAGTCGTTGGAAAGCAAACTCGCAATCCAAATCCCAATTGAACACTAGATTCTTCTTAGTCAATTTCGTGAGCGGAGCTGAGATTTTCGCAAAATCCCTTATAAATTTTCGATAGAAACCCGCTAATCCTAGAAAGCTTCGGACCTCAGTTGCATTCCTTGGTGTCTTCCAATCCTGTACCGCCACTACCTTCGCAGGGTCCACCGCTAACCCTTGTTTGGATACTATGTGCCCAAGGAACCTCACCTCTTCTCTCCAAAAGTGGCATTTGGAGAATTTGGCTTTTAGTTGATGGACTCGCAAAGTTTCCATGATTGCCCTTAAGTGTTGAGCATGTTCCTCTTCACTCTTTGAGAAGATAAGGATATCATCTACGAAGACCACTACGAATTTGTTGAGGAAATCTCTAAATACCCTACTCATCAGGTCCACGAAGTACGCAGGTGCATTTGTCAAGCCGAAAGGCATGACAAGCCATTCAAAGAAGCCGTCTGGGGTTCTGAAAGCCGTTTTATCGATGCTATCTTCAGCCACCCTTAGCTGATGAAAACCGGTTGCTAAATCGAGTTGGGAGAAAACAGACGCTCCTACAAGCTGGTCAAATAAACCGTCAATTCTAGGGAGAGGGTGCCTATTCTTTTTCGTTAGCTTGTTGAGCTCCCTATAGTCAACACATAGACGGAGTGAACCATCCGCCTTTGTAGCGAACACCACTGGAGCGCCCCATTCTGAAATGCTCCTCCTAATGAACCCCTTTTCTAGAAGCTCTTTAATCTGTTTACTGAGCTCTTTCCTTTCTCGTGGAGCCATATGTCTAACGGGCAACGCAACGGGCTTTGCATTATCTACAAGATATATGCGGAAGTCTATTTCCCGCTTCGGAGGCAAGCCCTTCACCTCTTCGAAGACATCCGGATATTCCCGGACCACTCTAACTGATTGCAAGTTTTCAACAGAGGCATCTAGCGATTCAAGATAACTAAGCATAACCGCATACGAGGGATTACAAGAAATTTCCAAAGTATTACCGAGCTGGGTTAGGAGCCTAACAACCCTTTTCTCACAATCAAGGATGGCCCCATTACGGGATAGCCAATCCATACCCAAAATCAAACCATACCCCGAAAAGCCCAAAACAAAGGCACTACATTGAAATTCTACACTTAGAATAGAAATTTTCAAATCCAAACAGATAATAGACAAATGAGCTGGGCCCCCAATTGGGTTTGAAACAATTAAGGGGTCCTCTACCATACTAGTTTTTAGGTGCAGAGATTCTACTAAAGCAGACGAGATAAAGGAGTGTGATGCGCCAGAATCAAACAAAGTGCGAACGGGGTGATCATAAAGATAAACTACACTTTCTACAGAAGTATTTATACCTCGCTGTTGCAATGGTGGCGCTTCTAGCACATGAACCTGTGCCCCTGGGGTGGATCCAGTGCCCTGCCCCTGCCCTCGTTTCCTTGGGCAGTCCTTAGCCCTGTGGCCTGTCTGACCGCACGAAAAGCACCCACCGTTCTCCTTAGCCTTCTTCTTCCGGCAGTCCTTTACTAAGTGCCCCACTTTGCCACAGAAATTACACTTCCTCTTCTCTTTGTTGCCTTTTCCGCCCTTCTTAAAGTCTGTCTTCTTAGGCTGCAAACCCTCTTTCTTCCCTTGAGAGCTTTCTGCCTTGGTCTCCTTCTTGCCCTTGTCCTCTTCGTTCAGCAATGCCATTTGCACCAATCTTTCATACGTGGCTCCCATGGGTATATGGGTCATGGCCAAACTATGTAATGGCTCATTTAACCCCTTAACGAAACGGAGAGCCTTCTTATGCGGGGTGTTGACTAGGTCAAGCCCAAACCTAGCCAGCTCATCGAACTGATTCACATACTCTCTGACAGTCTTGTCTCCTTGCTTAAGAAATAAGAATTTTTCCAACTGCAAACTTCTTTCTGCATCTGAGAGAAATTTGGTCTCAAACCTTGCCCTAAAGTCCTCCCATGTCTCCACTGGTCTTTCAGCATTAGTGACTTCCCACCAGTAGGAAGCCTCGCCCTTCAATAACCACACCGCCAGTTGTACTTTTTGTCTATCCTCTACCTCAAAGATGATGAATAGGTCCTCCGTTTCTTTCAGCCAATTCCTAGCTGCTACGAAGGACTCAGTTCCATGGAAATCCCTTCCTCCCATAGCTTTAAAATCTTTACATATCTTAGCAAAATTGTTTCCCCGAGGAGGAGGTGGAGGAAAAGGTGCTGCTGCAGCTGGATGGTTCCCTTCCGCTGGGGGAGGAGGAACGGCAGGACCTGGCTGAGTGGCCCTTGCTTCTAAGAACCGTCTAAACCAACCAGGTATTGGCACCCCTTCTGGCAAGTTAAGATCTTGGGACATGCTGAAACAAAAAAAAGGATAGATTCAAAACGAAGGATAAGAGATAGTTCCTATGGCTTTGGGGAGTGGACTTTGCCTTTTAAAAATAAAATAATATTTTTCTTTTAAAAATGCTTCTTTAAATTTCCTTTTTGAAAATAATTTTTCAAAACTTTTTATCTTATCTGGTAAACCTATGCTCTGATACCAAGTGAAACACCCCACCTCCGTTAGGGTCACTCTCAAAGGGAATGCCCTAATTTTGGTGGAGGTTTATAAGTACAAGTCACAGATATACAAGACAGATATAAGAACACATATTTGTAAAACAGCGGAAGAACAACAAACTTTATTTCAAAAAGTCAAATACGTGTTACAACAACATCCTTTCCAAAAACATAACATAACACTTTCATAATCTGTCTTGAGTACATTATTTAAAGAAGCATAAATAAAACATAGATAAACTGCAAAAGCCCCTTAGTGGATTGTCCAAAGCCATAGTTCAAAACAGGAAAGTCCAAGCAATACATTTCTCTTCTTCAAGCTGGATGTTGAGGCTGGTCAAGCTGCTGTGTTCCCTCCCTGAGGACCTGGGGGGGGGGGGGGGAACGGAAGAAAGAAGACGAAAGAAAAATAGAGTCAGACATAAAGCCTGAGTAAGTCTAGTACTACTTTGTCTATGAATAAAGAACTGGGTATGATAAGTAAAACAGGAAGTGGGCAAACACTATGAACTTGGTTAAGTTACCTAGGGTCGAATATACTATCGTACCCCATGTTAATCTCTGAACCCATATAAACTAGTTTCCAACTGGCACCCATAATCAGGGTGATGTGATCCATTCAATGATGATCGGCTCCTACTCGCATAGTTACATGTGTCTTACGGCCCCCGATGTCTGTAGTTACCTATGCTGGTCCCACCATGGGGTGTATCAAGTCCCATAGTGGCAACCCGACACAACCTTAGAGTGCACAGGTATGCTACTGGTGTCCAGTGCCTTATTTTTCTGCTCCGGAGTGTGTGCACGCCCGCACTCCGTTAGAACCTACACTGCTACACCACCGCCGTCGCTTTGACCTCTTACAATCAGCCCAGTAATCGTGCCCCACCCTGCCTAGTCTCAGGGTATGCTGATACACCTTCTAGGGTTACTGCTGAAAGGGGTCCCCCGTTACTAGGTTTTCTATCTCTAGCCAACATGCTAAGTTGGTTAAGTGTTTCTAACCTAACCCCCACCAATCCGTTTAGTTTAGCATGTTCCATTTTGATTAAGTCTTTAGTCCACTTAATCCTAACAATCCTGACTCAGCCTTAATTGTCTTATTAAGGCCCTGACCTCTCACATTAGACAGGTATTGTTGTGGCTGCCTGTTGCCGGTTGGTTCCGGGCAGTCTTACGCCACAACTCAGTCTAACCTCGGTTCCTTATTGGGCTCCATGTTTAACCTCTCACATTGGATAGGTATTGTTGTGACTACTGGACAGCCGGGCGGTTCCGGGCAGGTTTACATCACAACTCAATCCAACCTCGGGTTAAACACATCGTATTTTCTACATTTACATATCTTGTCATTCTTCTTTATTTATATGTAAATATTTGCGGCCCATTATTAAGTAATGGTGTAAAGGTTACACCAAATCATGGGCCCAACCCATACTTGAATTTGGGCCCTTCTGTTTTATATTTTCATTCATTAATTAATTTTAACCCAACGTTATTTTCCCCCGTTTTACACGTTCGTTCATATATATTGGGCTTAGCCTTTTAAAGCCCAATTTAGCCATGCGAAAGGGGAGGCTTATGGCGTATACACAAAGAGGGGAAAGTGAGCGCATGAACTTGCATATGACGTTGGAAAATACATAATAGAAATTGGTGTACTTGCATAGTGGTGACATGTATTTTGGTCATAAAACATAGGTGACATAAATCAAGGCATGTAAACTTGCATAGGTTTAACTACAACATGAACCTATATTCTTATTTAGGCATAATGTCAAACATAAGCATGGCCTAAATACTTCTAGCATAAACATGGCATATTGTCAAACATAAGCATGGCATAAATACTTCTAGCATGAACATAGCATAATTCAACTTAATCATGATTTAAGCCTAATCACATAACGATGCATAAATATTCCTAAACATGGTGTTTGCTTTAAACTTGCAAAAAGGGGATTTTTGAGTCCAACCTAGCCATGTCTCACATATGTCATTTAACAACATAGAACTAACATGGATTTCAATTATGCCTAATATTATTCATAGCCTAGCCATATTAATGAGTTTTGCAAAAGCATGGTTTAATACATGGATTATGGTGTCAAAATTCCAACATAGTTTCATATGAACTATAACAACCAAACTTGTTCAATTACTTGCAAAATGGTTTATGCAAAAAATATACATCATGATAGCATAATAACAAAGCCCAAATTCGCATAAATTTCAATCAACTACATACATGTAGCTTCAACATAGATAACATAATTTGCGCAATATTCCAAACGTAAACTTGTATAGAACTACCGCATGTAGTTCTTTATAACATAATCCATAAATATCCAAACGTATATAAATTGATAAGAACGCATAAATATGAATTACTTCCATTGCCACAATTCAAGCATACACATCAACACAGTTGTTTATTATACCAAAGTAATACTCTACTTACAATGGTTGCGGCGAATTCTCTAATTAAGAGATATGATTCCTTTGTTGAATTGATTAGCTTTAGGTTGCTTGAATTGCTTTAGGCTTTAGAACTTTCTTCCTAACTCTCTCTCTAGTCGGCGGCTAATCTTTGTCGTTCCTCAGCAACATGGCGGCTATAATCTTATTTTGAATGAATAGATTAGGGTTTAGTCTAGGGTTGTTTATATAGAGGTTAGGAATTGATTAGGACCATTGATGTTGCTAGGTTAGATCATAGCCATTCATTAGGAAGAGAGACCAATAAAAACCCGCCACCTAGCCCTAATGACAAAGCAGACCACAGAAATTCGACCACACACCGACCTGGCCAGCCAGGGCTAGACCAGACCTGGCCAGCAGGTCATTTTTGACCTGGGCGCACTTGGCAGGTGCGCCAGGTCAAAAATGCACTGGCGCACTTCACAGGTGCGCCAGTTCATTTTTGTTCTGGCGCACTTCCCAAGTGCGCCAGTGCATTCTGGCCCTTTTTCGGTTTTTCGCCCAACTTCGTTCGTCCATAACTTCTTCATACGATATCCGTTTTTCGAAAACTCGGACTCTATTTCGCGTATTTTTCCGAGACGAACGCAATGGCGTATCCCGTTTCCCTTAGTTCTTTGATTTGAAATTAATTATACTTTAATTTGTGAGTTTCACAGTCATAGAATTCGCGGGGTGTTACAGAATAGGTATGGTTCAGTCCAATAATAACCAGGCGACTTTAGTTGCGGTTGAACCTGGTCCCGAGGCTAGGATACACCATCGCCCTCACTATAACTCTCGGAGGTCAAGCCCGACCGACCGTTGGCCTTTCGAGCATGCTTTCGTCAGTTCCTAGCATTGGAATTCTCAACGATGTCCCTAGTGCAGAATTTGATTCATGGAAATGACTTCTCAGAGATGGAAGCCTACTTGTAAGCATCATCAAACACTTCATCTGGGGCACATCTTTTCAGCAGGATGTGGATGACATCCACCGCAGTCCGTTCACATGAGAAATCAGAAACTCCCGAAATCCTACAGACTTCAAGCTTCCGGTCGTGGAGCCCTACAACGATCGGACTGACCCGACCATTCATCTCATCGCCACATGGAAGTACTCTCTGCATCGAACAACGTCATGGCCAAGTGCTTCCCTGTCTTTCTCACCGACATCGCCGACATGTGGTTTCGACAGCTAACAACTGAGTCGATCAACAGTTAGAATATGTTGCTCACCCGCTTCATCGACCAGTTCAGAGTTCGCATCTCCCGATCAAAGAGCATTATATTCCTTACCTCCAATAAGCAGAGGCCCAGCGATACCCTACGATCCTTCTTAGTAAGATTTAACGCGACCGTAGCATCAGTCAATCGACCCGAACCATCGGTGGTGCTTATGGCCGCCATTGTAGGTGTTCTAACCGATCATAATTTAGGATCTCTTTGATCAGAGACCCTCCCAATGACACTGAAGATTTCTTTGTCGAGGCCGATAGATTCCTCCAACAGGAAGACGCTAGCATCAAGATGGAAAGCCTCGAGGTGCTCGCCACCAATGACGGAGGTCCATCCAACACCAATGGCCAGAACAAAGGAAAAGGAAAAGTCTCAAAAAAATGATTGCAATGTACGACTCCGGTGAGAGAACAATCATGATCAATTCACCGAGCTCAACTCCTCTCTGCTCGACATCTATCTTATTGTACGAGTATCTCTACATTTCTCAAAACCTCCTCAAAGGGAGCCTACCTATAAATAGCTCGACTCTGAAAAGCACTGCATGTACCACAACATGGCAGGCCATAGCACCAGTAAATGCAGGCACTTGCGCGATCTCATCGAGGATAGAGAGAACTGCCCAAGCCCGTCAAGAAACCCACACAGGCCTTGCCGCCACAATCTTTAGTCCAAGCTCCTCAGGTCGGTCCACGAGTTCCTAGAAACGAAAAGGACCCTGAGCCCAGCAATCGCGGCATCATCATTAACTAATAAGATTTAGATTTTTCCCATTTCTTAGGACATAAGAAATGTATTTTTATTTTCAATAATGTGGTTATGTTGAAGTACACACGTACAGAGATAAGATTTAGCTCCTAGGGGTGCTCTGGATTTAGCTACCACCCACTTAGAATTTATTTTCATTTTCCTGTAATAGCACCTTAGCAGCAATAAACTTTCTTTTTCAAACATGGATTATGTTTGAACGATTCAAGCCGAGCATGATTAATGCTCGCTGATCCAAATATGGTCAGTGCTAGCCACCATTTCTAAGTCATGGTCGATGCTCGCCACTATACCTAACCAACTCCCCAATCCAAGTATGATTAGTGCTTGTCGAAGCCAAGTATGGTTAGTACTCGTCGCCTCCATAAGCCGAGCATAATTGATGCTCGCCAACTCTTTAAGCCGAGTATGATTGCCACTCGCCAAACTTCATAGAACCTTGTTAGGATTTGGCAAGCAAAAACTATCAATTCAAGAACATGGTTTATACTCAAACCTTCTAATCACTCATCAAACACGGTCAAAATAAGACCTTAAAAACCCTAGAACAACCGACTATATCGTGACACCAGGTAAAGCCGATTAGGATTGTTACTCGCCACTTCTCTAAGCCGAGTATGGTTTATGCTCGCCAACTCCTTAAGCCGAGTATGATTGATACTCGTCAACCCTCTAAGCCAAGTATGGATGATACTCGCCAACTTTACAAAACAGAGCATAACCTATGTTCATCCCTCAAACTATACTGTCTTACTAAAAGAATTCGAGCATGATTCAACGCTCATAACCCCATCCTTTGTAGGTATCATTTAATTGGCTGAATCCCGGTTCTTCTGCCAAAGATCAACACGTAATGATCAACTTATTCACAAGTTTCCGGCTTTAATACGGTTGTCAATGATTGTCGGTTTCTCGGCCTTAATATGATCTTCAACAATTTTAGGACTTCTAGCCATAATACAACCATTGTCGATCGTCGGTTTTCCGATCTCTCTCCTTATGATCTCACATAAAGGACTTCAGATCAATGCTTTCCAGAAGAACCAAAATACATCTACTTTGCCTAAGAAGATGTATTATGGGGGCCAAAGTGTTAACCAACATTTTGGCAAAAGCCGTTCCAACTTATAGAAGGAGCTATAGCCAGATATCGGCCCATACCAGTCTTTATGGGATGTTTGTTATCATGGGTCGACCAACCATAAGCCGACCCTAATCATAACAGCATTAGACTAGTTGGCCGAGCTATTAACAGATCAACCGACCAAGCCATCTATTAGTAGATCGAGTCGATCCCATAATATCACATCAAACCTAAAGTCTCGGGTCTCACCAGAAGTATCTTAAGAGTTATGCGCTACTGGACGAAGACCCACTTCCAAGCCTGCTGATTCAAATAAGCTTTTCACCAGCTCTCCTTTTTATACTCTGAATATCAAGCTCCATGTCGACAGCGATTTCCGAGAGGAGCTATTCATCAACAGTAGACCGGGTCCTCCCGCCGCAACTACTTTAATGGGTCGAGCTCCACGTGTCCAAGCTCCGAAAAAGAGGAAAGCCATGTGGCACACAACTTAGCCCACCGTCTTCACCGATGAATACACCATTGCTGAAAATGGAAGAGCATATTCAATTCTCCAATTCCAACCAATTCTCGGTATACTGGAAACATCCAACCGTGCACTTCAAACAACACAAGGATTTTGTGTAATCTTTACTTCTTCCCACTGAAAACTACTATAACCTGTAATCGACAGTATAAAAAAGATTATAAGTGGATGTATGAATCGATATAAGATGAACTACTAGAAAATATTGTGTCCCCTTTGTTCATTTACTTTTTATTGCATCTCTGTGATTATTATTCATGTGTGATCAATGCACGATTGGGGGTTGATCATCACTAGACCAAAATTTGATGTCAACAAATATCAAATTACAAAGGAAGAAGCATAAAGGCGGAACTTAGAAGCCTCATGGTTGACATAACAAAACCGATACCGAAACTAGGGACTCTTGAGGTGGGCCGATACAGAGAAGCCAGAACTAAGAGCTACGAAGGAGGGGTAATACCGAAGGATTGATAGGGAACTGGGTTTCCTATATGATCGCTACTAAAGTGGGACCAAATCTTCTATAAATAAGACCCCAAGGGTCACATTTTGGAGGATTTTTCTCATTCCAAAATTTTGTGCTCATTTCTAAAAGACAAAACCCTAATTTTGAAATCGAACTGGGGATTTCCACATTAATTGTAATACATTCAGGATAAATGAAAAAAGAGAAATCGAGATCATACTTATTCTTGATTTGATAATCTTATTGTGCCCAAACTGATTTAGTAAAGAGTTATCACTAAACTCATTGTGAAAGATTGAAGTACAAACATATTGGAGGTAGAATCATCGAGAGAAATAAATGATTCTTCCATTATGATTCACACTTGTGCTTCAATCTTTTCTTAATACATCTACCATATCGCGATGATCCAAATGACCATTATAGCCTTATGACATGATAACTGACACAACCAAGGCTTTTCACGGGCTGGATTGATGTGAAAGTATTACCTTTTGTCACTAAGAGCTATGATATATCATGAAATATAACCGTTGTGGTATTTTAGCCTATTTTCTCTTAATATAATGTTTATTATTCTATCTTGGATGTAGGGGAATACCTTTGTAATAAGGATTCTTACGCCTATAAAAGGTGTCCTCTAGATTGATAATCCTTTAGTTCCATTATATATTCTCTATTAATTCTCAGAACTAGGTGTTGACGATTTTTATCGTTAACATTTTGGCACTAGAAGGAGGGTCCGAACCTTCGATCTTTTATCTTATTTTACATTAATTTTGTGAATTTGTTGCGTAATGACACAATAAGATGAGATCAAAAAGTCTAAGCAGCATAAACGAAGCGATAGCTCACGAGGTCACCCTTTGTGAAAACATACCTCCATCATTCAACTTAAACACTGCTGAAATAGGTGGATTCTTTAATCCAGTGCAACCTCCAGGCTGAGTTGGAGTATGTGGCAAAATGCCCAAGCATAAAAGTCTTCAAAGAATACCACACCGAGTCGAAGAGAGGAAGTTGTGTATCCAAAGAAAAACATGCCTAAAGATTCAAGGTTCAGAGATTGAAGACTCAAGCATATAGAAGAGTTCAAGATTTAAGATGTTTCAGATGAGTATAAAGTCTTATAACAAGTGCTAAAATTCTACTAGCACTTGAACTCTTTCAAAATGATTTTTGAAGTGATTATTCAAATCTTTCAAATGATTATTAAATGTGTTTCAAACAGATTTTTAGATAAACCTCATTAATATTTATAAATTTTTCAAAACAACTCTTTGATTTTAAAAACATTTTGTATTGCTTATACTTTGGTTTTTATACATTACTATCTTGTTTATAACTTTGGCGGTTTTCTTATACTTTTTTTTGAAATTGTGTTATAATATATATGATTATATTTAGTTTTTTTATGGAGTTTTAGAATTTCTACTAGTTCAAATTTACATTCAATTAATGTCCTCCCCAATTTTGGATCCGGCAATTTTCCGATTCCTAAGACCTCTCTTTTATTAACCTCATCCGCTTATCACTGATGACTCGAAAGAAGAAATCATCGATGTCAAAAGCCTCCTTTTCCACTAGAGATCAGGATGCCTCTTCTCCAGACCTAGATCGACCCCGGTCATTGCTACTCAAATTGTTGATGAACCACTCAAAGTTAAACTTAATAACAACAGCTCTGTCACTGAAAAAGAAGTCTTTCCTCAATTGAAAACTCTAGTCCAGACTCATAATGTGATGTAGGCCACTAAAGCTTCTAATCCTCTAGCATCGATGCTGGAAGATATCGAACAAAAAGACCATTCTGGTAGAAACACCGTAGTTGCAAATGCTAATGAAATCTCAGAGCCACCTTTAGGTAATTTTTTGTGTCCTCTACTAGCAGCATCTGATTTTGGTAAACAAATGTAATGTTTTGTGAAAAAGAATGTGATGATGCGTGTAAACAATTGGGTGAAATCATTGAGCCGCCATCGGATAAATATGCAGCCTTGAAAAGGTGTGAGAAACTAACCTCTCACGCCGATGTTTCAGGCACCATACCATCCAGCAGTGAGCATGCTAACAAGGAAATAGTGACAGACCCTGTAATAAAAAGAAAGATAAGCTCTATGACGAGTAATACTGCAATCTCCAATGAAAATGAAATGCCTGATGAAAAACGTACTAGCATGGTAGCGAAAACCAAATGGACGATCATTTTTTGAGAAACCACCTAGTAAATGGGAAACTATGAACCAAGAGATTTTGCGCACAATATATCTGATGGTATTAGTACACTTCCTGATGAAGTGATTACAACAGGTGCAGATTTCTGGTCTGACAATTTGGTTGGTTTTTTCCTTGACACTCCACCACCATATTTGGTAGTAAAGGAACAATGTGGAAAAGCATAAAATTTGCATGGTGGACTACATGTTCACTTAGATCGATCAATGTTATTTATGAAATTTTCTATCCCAGAAGAGTGCCTTCTTGGACTATCATCCGGACCTACAATTATAAGAGGAATACCATTTATCATTATCCAGTAGAGCCAAACAGCTAACCATGCTAGAGAGCATACTCTCTCCATTCCGATATAGACATTTTTCTCTCACATTCCCTCTATATTGCAATCTTTAACTGGTCTAAACTAGTTGTCGAATTATATAGGAAAACTTAGAAGCTTTGATGCAAATACTGTTGCTCATGAAAAATTGTTTTATGCTAAAGCTCCAATTGAGATATCTCCTGACAAGCCACTTCCAGTGACTATTAAAGTAAGAACTATAGATGACTGTGTGGAAGAGGTGAGAGTTCGCCATGGGTGGACACCAGATATATGTACACAGCATCAATCCTTTGGTCACAAACATGAAAATTGTAATTGAAAGCCAACTGATACTACCCCAATCCCTCCTTTTGATAGACCTCCGCTTCCACGTCCTACCGTGAAATGGGTACGGAAAGCCCCTGTTACTATCCCTGGTCCAACACCTCAACATCCGATTTCTGTTGCCCTAAGAAATGATGAAATATAGGCATTGACTATACCAAATAAGGAAGAAAAGTTAGAAGATAGTGATTGTGATGATCTCCCATAACTCCTGCACTTAACAGGAGGAATAATGCGCTGAAAGATGAGTCAGGAAGCTATGGACGATCATCTGGGTATATCAACACAAGTAGAACTTGTCATATAACTCACAACGCAGAGATAAAATATAATAGAAAATATACAACATGCATATAATAGTGAAGCAGATTTGAGTAGAAACTTAAACTTCCATATCAACTTGAAAGAATATCCATATAACAATGGATTTCATCACAAGAATCTATACAAAGATGCCTCACTACAATCACTCAGAGAATCATACGACAAATATAATAGCGGAAACAACTAGATATAAATAGTAGAAAACTGATACATAAGCATCCTGGTCGTCATCGATCTGCAGCATCGCCCCTTAAGATCTACTATATGTAACCTACTACTTAGTCTGCCCATCCACAATAGGATGAAAGTCCCAAGGTAATAAGTAGAAACATAAACCCTTGAGTCAAACAACAGTCTTAATGAGTGATAAAACAACTATCTAACATCATCAACAAAGTATATGAGAATATACAGGTTAATCATCTAATATACCAATCATATCAATAGAGAAGTACCCAACCCGTCTTCCCTACATCCGACAGTGATAGCCTTTACAAATAACCAGATAGAAACAAACAATACATTCATGGCAATCAGTTATCAAGCGTATACCGTCCTAATCGATATCGACATCCCCAAAGCACAAGCCCCGAAGGCCTAAACCAACATCATATAAGCACTCAATAGATATCTCCTTTGATGTCGGACTATCTACACAAGATGATACAAGAAAAACAATCATCATCCATGACTCTGGCTATCACCGTCAATCCTGCCTTGAGACCATCGTTAATCATATGACTGGCTACGACATGCCATTTTTCAAGGGCTAGTGGTAACCCCGGTTTTAGCAAAACTCCATACGCCTTTCCATGATACGTATGTTTTCCTTACTCAACAAAGACAACTCGGCCTTTCCACGATACCCAGAGTACTTGACCAACTAACAATTAGTCTTTTGGGAGTCCCCGTTATACCTCTGCTTTGTGTTCACTAGAACCTCTGATTAACGTTAATTCCTTAGCCTTCGGTATCTCTAGTCATCCAACTTGATGTCTATCCATAAGCTCAAGCGACTGTTATCCACGGACTCGCATCTTTGAGTCGTCTTCACAATCGTTGTATTTCATCGATCAACGAACATTTTAAAACACTTCAAACATTCCACCTTTGAACACACGTCGAAGCCATGACCATCATTGAATCAATAACAAGCTTTGTTTGGTCGAGAGTTGACACACAACGTTTTACCCTTCTTTGCTATAGCTTTTCATCTTTTGTCATAAGTCACAATCTACAGGGTATCATAAATGCTGCGACCATTCCAAGGACTTTCCACGACCCATTAGTCCGCTCCCATGACAACCTATTAATCATAGCGACTCATTGAAGAGTTGCAAGCCACTATCGCAGATCCATCAAACGCTGTTTTGACTGACCCAACTCCAGACGACCCGACCCAACTTGGACGACCCGACCCAACTTGGACGACCTGACTTTACTAAGCATCGGTCCATCAGTTGCAACCCATTAAGCTATGACCCAAGATTGCCACGTCATCAACGACCCGATTTTGGCCGACCCGACTACTTTGACCCATCATTTCTTGGAGCACAAGCCATACGATCTATCTCTAAACTCTATCGATCCATACAAAATGTCAATGATCCATACTCGGAAACAAATCCACTCCAAATTCGCTTGCTTTCAAACAACCATTCAACAACACAATTAAGCGATCATCAATCAAACACTAAAACATTATATGATCATCAAAAATGTATGAAATTCACCTAAATCATGATAAATTAATGAATAAACAAAATAGTGGATCTAAACTTGCATAAACAGATGAATTAACATAAGAGTTTCTGATTTTAGTTGCTAGGTTAGATCTTATTGTGATTCAAATGAAAATATACGTACAAAGATGTAGATCTAGGTGAAAACAACTTGAAATGATGAAAATAAGATCAAACAACCCATATACTTGATTGAATCCGTGTGAGAGATGCTTATCACTCACCCAATCTTCAAATTAGTTTTAAAACGATGATCTACAAATACGAACAGCGAAGAACGATCTTCAAATCACTCAATTTGATGTGATCTACTATCTCTTGATGTTGATCTAGCCTTCTTTGATACAGATCTTCAATCTTCTATTGTGGATCTAAGATTATAATGGAGGACAGATGTATTTGATTGAGCAAGGAGGATCATGAGCTCAACCAAATGAGAAATTAAGAAACTAAACCATTCTCCTTACCTCTACACCTCTATTTATTGCCATCCAACCAGCCCACTAATGGGCCTCAACAAATCAAACAATTAATGACTAGTTAACCTGTCCAGAAATTCAGTTGGAATATGTTGGTTGCTCGCTTCATTGAAAAGTTTCGGGTCCACATCGCTCGGCCCAAGAATGTAATGTCGCTCACAACAATCAAGCAGAGGCCCAGAGAAACCCAGCGCTCATTTCTGGAAAGATTCAATGTTGTAGTAGTGTCAGTTGATTACCCTGAACCATCAATGGTACTAATGGCAGCGGTATCCGGTGTCTTGTATGACTCAGAATTCAAAAAATCTTTGTACTGAGATCCACTGCGAAATCTCGGCAAATTCTACCATGAAGCAGATAGATTTCTGCGGGAAGAAGATGCAACTTCCAAGAAGAAAGTTTTCGATGTCAACATGCTTAAAGATGGAGATCCGTCTGATTATGGAAAAGGCAAAGGAAAAGTTTCTATCAAGAATGACCGCAACACTCAGCCCCGGAGAGGGCCCAGATATGAAAAGTACACTGAGCTCAATTCATAACTAACCGACATCTACATGGGCACAAATGGTGCCATCTCCTACCCAAAGCCTCCCATGAGGGAGCCGTCGCAAAGAGAACGTGATTCTGGAAAACATTGCATATTTCATGACATGGATGGTCACGACACAAATGACTGCAGGCATCTGCGAGATCGGATGATGAACGGGTTAGACGTGGATAGCTACCCGAGTATGTGAAACAACCAATAGCGCCTATATCCGCGCTGCCACCACCTTCTCCCCGGAGAGGGAGTGAACCTGGATCGAGCTCCCATGGGCTTGTCATCAATTGATCTGGATGAGATCAGCCTGGATTTCCTGCATTTCTTAGGATTTAAGATATGTTTTTGCTTTATTTAGGTTTTCCGATTGCCTAAATCGGAGTACTCACGCACGGGGTTAGGATTTAGCCCCAAAGCTTGCCCTGGACTCGATGACAAACCAATCAGGATTAGCTTTGATTTTGTACTTTGAATTGAATAAGGAAGGACTTTCCAAGCATGGATTGCGTTTGGCGAATTTAAGTGTCTTTTCAGGTGGTGGTAGGATAGTAAGTCTCAATTAAAGTATGACTTATACTTATCTCGAGTCACTGGGTATGGATTATGCCTAGGGACGGACTATCTTGTCAGGATGTGGCAAGTGTAACTCTCTCTCGGTATGAGTATGGATTGTACTCCGTTGGATTCTTAAGTATGTATTATACTCAAGAATGGCTTATCGTCTTGTCGGGCTTTGGAAAAGGAACTCAATAAAACTCGAGTATGGCTTATGCTCAGTTTGAACTTCCTGGTACGGCTTATGCCAAGAAGGTTTGATCCCTAGCCAGGTCTTGCCAGGATGATTCGAATGTCCCTTGAGTATGGTTTATGCTCAACAGGACGCTCAAGCATGGTTTATGCTCGAAAAGGTTTATCAGTTTTATCAGGATTCGACACATCTATTTGCCTTCTCTTCTTTGCAGGTCTGGATTATACTTGCAGCTGGCGGGCCCGACGTGGCCTTGGTTTTCTTGGATTATCCGGAACATATCTTCCTTCAATTTACAAGATATGTTCTGGGGGGGGGGGGCAAACTTGTTGACACACTTTTGGTAAAGCTGTCACACATGGGATTCCTGGATAGTAACACGTTCAAGCAGTGAGAGCAACATCAGAAGACATAGAGAGATTTGGTCAAAGTCGCAACATCAACGTAAACCGAACTGAAACTCCTATCAGACGACCTCTTTTGGGCCGGAAAACAAAGTTACGCTGCCTACACCATAAAACTTGTATCCTTCTGAAGGAGCTTCAAGTGGAGCTTTCGTTTGGCCCAATCGGACTTACGGTTTGGAAGTTACGTTCATTTCCGTAAACGGGTGCAACCCGACAATAAGCAAACCTCCGGTTCGTGAGCAGGCACCCAGCTCGCCCCCGGGGCTCACATCCCTGGCTCGTGGTGAAACCTGGCTCGCCCCCTCACCTGACTCGTGGTGGGCATAGGGGTCACGACCCGCTCGTGGTACACCCCTAGACCACGACCCAACATCACTAGCTCACCATCATGACCCTCACCAGCTCACGAGGCTCACGAACCGCCTGGGCTCGACCTACTTCTACATAAGAACGTTGACCTATTCTCATGGCTTATCTCACTCCTATCAACTCGATTCTGATTATACATGGCATAACACGACTTGTAGAGGATTTGTGGACATTTTCCACCTCATTTCGAGATTTTTGGGATGCGTGTCACATAGCCCACGAACCGCCTGCTACAAATGGCTATAAATGGCTATAAATACACCTTTTGAAGGATTTTTAAGAGGCTTTTGGCACTAACTCTTCATGGCTTCCACAATTGTTCTGTGCAAGGCCATTGCTCAACATAGAAGTCGAATTCTACACTACAACACGAGGATTTTGTGTATAATATTCACATTTCTGACCTCTTTTCATTGTAAACACGAGGATTTCGTGTATAAACCGGGAGAATTGTACTTGTTACTTCTTAGGATTTAAGAAGAGATAAAGTGGACGTAGGCTTGGTTTGAGCCAACCACTATAAAAACCTCGTGTGTCCCTTTTTATTTGCTTCTTTCCTACATTTATTCTCTCTGATCTGTGATTGTGAGGATTTCACATTGCATTTGTGTGTTAGTACCGGATTTCGGTCTAACAAACAATATATGAAATTCACCGAAATCATGATAAATTAACGAATAAACAAAATAGTGGATCTAAACTTGCATAAACGTATGAATTAAAATAAGAATTACCGATTAAGTTGCTAGTTTATATCCTTTGGTGATTCAAATGAAAATATACTTACTATGATGCATATCTAGGTGGAAACAACTTGAATTGATGAAAATAAGATCAAACAAACCATGTGCTTGATTGAATCCGTGTGGGAGATGCTTATCACTCACCCAATCTTCATATTATTTTTAAAATGATGATCTACAAATCCATACAGCAAAGAACGATCTTCAAATCACTCAATTTGATGCGATCTACTCTCTCTTGATGTTGATTTTGCCTTCCTTGATGTACATCTTCAATCTTCTACTGTGGATCTAAGATTTTAATGGAGGAGAGATGTATTTGATTGAATAAGGAGGGTCATGAGCTCAACCAAATGAGAAATGAAGAAACTAAACCATTCTCCTTGCCTTTACCCCTCTGTGTATAGCCATCCAACCAACCCACTAATAGGCCTCACCAAATCAGCCCATTAACGACTAGTTAACCTGTCCAGAAATTCTGTAGTACTAAAACATCGATTCCACCCAAACCGCTGAACCAAATCTTTAATGTGACCAATCTATGGAATTGACAACACCATGTTCTTTCCAATGAAATCGATCTCATCACTTGATTCGATCCTAGTCAAAAGTTATTCTCTGTACAAAACTTATAGCGGCAAAATGGCCACAAAGATAAAAATGATGGACTTGTCTCGCATCCCCTAACCAACATATCAAAAGATGAGAATGATTTGGCCTTTGGGTAATTGAACAAAAATATTTTACGATTCTCCGATACGTAAAATATGGGTCATTATAGTGATAGTTCATATGAAGAGGATTATGGTATATAATGACAATCTGGTGACTGCTTATGGCTTCGTTACAATTCTGGACCAAGAGAACATGTAATATATATATATATACACACACACGTTAACGATATGGAAGATGATAATAGAAGACTGTTTTATAAAGTTGTAGGAAAAGAATTTGTGCTGATTGAGGATGGTGAGCTAGATGAATGGAACAGATCTATGTTCTATAATACTATATGGGATTGGCTACGGGAATTTCATAGTAGTAACCCTTGTTATTTTGATAACCTTGTTGTAACCTTTTTGGAGTACATCAATGTTATAGGATCTAGTGATAGCTCTTGTTGACACCAAAAATTGGTGCAACACCAAATGAGAGACTTGTGTAGAGATTGAAATAAAGATTAAAAATTATAAGAAACGTAAAACGGGAAAAATCACACACATAGATTTACAGTGGTTCAATGTTAATCAGCCTACATCCACTTTATAAGCTTTTATATATGATCTCTGCTATCAAATAGAATGATTACAATGGTGGAATGAGAGAATTAAGACTACAAACAGTTACAGATTCTGTACTTCTCCTCTTAAAAAAGATCGCTTCTCGGCACTGAAAAGAGGTATTTATAGATGAACAATATTTGGACATCTTGGATTTGTGCCGTGAGATCCAAAAGAATAGCAATTTTTGAATGAACTGGTATCTTCAAAAGAATTGGTATTCTATGCGAATTATTTGCGTGAATCTTCACTGGATCCTTATAACTTAGATAGCTTGAAAGAAAATAATCTGGGGCGAGCTAGTCTTCAGGCCTATTTTCCGGACCTCAATCGAATGTTACGTAACTAATCATACTTGGTCATATTGAATTTCTCCCGGGCCGCATCTGATAAGGGTAGAGAGCTTTGACGTTGGGCCTCACTGCTCAGCCCAAATCGAACATCTCAGGTGTGGTTCTGCTGCATCGTTACGCCTTGATGGGTTGCCCAAAAGGCCCATCAACACTTTCCCCCCAAAGTATGGTGCGTTGTAAACGGAACATAATTTGCAAGCATTTGACCTGAACAAACTTTCTTACCTTGATCAAAGAGTCTCAAAGACTGGGCCGAGTAGTCCATTCGAGGATCTTGAAATCTGCAATGGATCCGTAAACTGCTTCAGGGACGCCAACGGGCTCAGATAGTGATGACGTTTTACTGTTATTCGTCTCATTGGCTGACCCTTGGTTCACCAGTCGCTTTACATGTCAGCCACGTCTAGCCTGAGGGTTACATCAACCGAATCTGAATAGCCTTCTTACCACATTACACTATAAAGGTAAAATCTTTTTTACTCCATTTCCCTCATTTCTTCTGCTGCAAAAGATTACTTTTATTGTTCAAAGTGAAAGATTGAAAACTGCTCATCACCTTCACATTAACCCATCTTTCTCACGTGAAGACCCTTTCTTCATATTATTTTTAGCACATCAATGTCGTTTCGGCATTGGACCCTTTCTTTACTTCGCCGTAATCTAGGCCCCATGAGGTCCGTGGTTAGGGCTTCCAACGCCGGCTCGCCCAGAGTAATGGCTTTGCGGTGGTTTCCGGTGAACCTGATCGTGAATTTGATTTAGCCCTGGCAAACTCCGTACGATGTCTTATCTTGTTAACCCAATTATTCCATATGGGTAGTGAAATTTTCCACCTTCTGTATAGGTTGAACAAAGTTAATTTTTTCTTGAATCTGACTCCTTTATTTCATTTCAAACCGACAACATTTTAATTAGTCATGGTCAAAACACGGGGCAATCTTAAGCACGAATCCGCCAAGAACTCGCTTTTTTCCATTAGGGTTGATAGTTCTTCCGGGTCCTCTACTAGGTCAGGTTCAACTTCGAACGAAAATCCTCAAAACCAATCGATGGAAGTATCGGCTCTTCCTGAAGTGGCGATTAAATTAAATGCTGCGGATCCAACTCCGATGACGCCTGACATGCTTCCAAGAGTTGAAATTTTGAGAAACTCTCCAGAAGCCTTAGAGCCTGAAATAACCCGCAAACGGTTAAAGAACTTGACGGCTAAACGTAAGATTCCTTTTACAGACGTTCTTCTTCCACAAGAGACTGATCGACCCTATAATCCCCCAGCCGGTTACATGGCGATGTCTCTCCCAATGTGCAACGTGAGAGCCATTCCTCCTTTTCATCCATTCACCGTCAACTTCCTACGACACATGAACTTAGCCCCAGGGCAATTTCATCCGATGGCCTGCAGTAGCCAGCTATCCATGTACTTATTTTTATGAGAAGTTTGTGTTATGCTCCAACCTTTAAGGACTTGACTTTCTTTTTTTATTTCAAGCATAATGGGAAACAATCTACTTCCCTTCATTACTTTGAATCTGCTCGAGGTTGGAGGATTATTGAGGATATTCCCCAGTAAAGCAGGTGGTCCAAAGCGGGAGTGATTCTGGATCAAGAAATAGCCGGGATGTGCCTGATATTGGCTCTAGTGCAGTAAGTCCATTTGTTAATTCCAACAATCGCAATGAATGTTTATTTTCCCTTTTATTTATCCTCGATTCTTCCTTCTTTAATAGGAGAATATGCCGCAAGGCCTGAAGGGGAGATGTTTGAGGAAAGATACAAGCGACCGATCAATTTAGATTTTAAGCAGCAACGATTTTGGGATTTTTTTTGTCCGACCAACATCTTCATCAGTATGCTCTCCTGAACGAGGGTAGGTCCATCGGACCCCATAAGGAAGGAACTGGGTCGATTGCCCCTAGTCAGAGTGAAGCGCCTTCAACAAAAAGAAGATCAGAAGATAACAAGACAACTCCCTTGGGCGGGAGTCCTCTGCCTATCTTTCCCTTAGGGAGAAAAATAATCTTGGTCCAAGGAAACCTACTTCCAAAACACGAGTTTGAGAGGCTGAACGTCGAGAAGCCAAACGTCGGAAGCTCGAGCATCAAGAAAAGGAGAAAGTTCCTTTCAAGAAATCTCCAAAGAGAACAGAAGAAGAGCCGGCCCGAGAGGTCCCCATTGAAAACTACTTGAGGGATCCTATAGTCGACAAGGATTCCTCCGCAGCCTGTAGTTTGCAAGGAGAATGCATCGTATCACCTTTTTCAGGGTTAAAATCACTGCAAATGCCCGATCTCATCCTCTCACAGCGGAGTTTAGACCCGAATCAATTCTTTGTTAATCAATCGGAAGGGATGTCATCGAACATGAAAACATTGGAGTTATGATTTCATCCTCAACATGAGATCCATTTGGAATGATTAGCCATATAACATTTGTATTGCATGTCACAACACCATGTTCTTCACATTCAACTCAAATGTGGATCATTTTAACTGCTGTCCATCCTCTCTTTTAATGGGACATCGACGAGGAGTTTTATGGCAATCTTTTTGCTTCTCTTCCAGTAGATGTCAAATCGGACGAACCCATTTTACAACATGTCGGGAAGGGTAACGACATGGCAGACAACAACAACTGGAGGGAAAAGGAGAAGAAAGATGGACATGTGGAAAAAGACATAGAGAAGGGAAAGGAGGAAGGAGAAAGGGGAGGATAATAAGCAGGAAAAGATAATAGGAAGGCAGAGAAAAGGAAAGAAGTGGGACAAGATTAGGGCAGGCAGAAGAAAAAAAAGCTTAGGGAAGCTTGCTCGAATTTCAAAGGATAGGGAAGAGCTAGGGAGCTTGCCCAAAACGAAAAAGGGAATGAACCCTCCAGTTTTCGACCCTCTCTGTTGGCTCGCTTTTTGACCAAGCCACCCAGGATCATTCATAAGAAGAAAGCATGAAACCACGTTCTCTAAGAATATGAAGGAATGGATCGCATCATCGACTCGCCCATTGATGGATCGCACGCTATCGACTCGCCCATCATCAGATCGCGTCTCGACGGATCGCCTCAATTTCATCAGCGAAACGACGCCTCTATGCGATCCGATCCATGCATATGTTGTTGCCCAGTATTGATCGATCCGATCCCTTGATGCGCGGCGAACCCTCTGACCCGTTCAAGCGTGAGCTAGTCTTCAGCGATCCGAGACGCACGGATCTAGCGACACGTGTCCCTAACCGTCATTTGGACCAATTCTCCCCATCTGCACGATCCGATTTTCAAGTAGATCGCGACACCTGTCCACAACGGCTAATTTGACTATTTCCTCAACGGTGGCGATGCGATCCGATGTTCTCGGGATTCGTGCCACGTGTAACCACGACCCGCCTGACAAAATCAGCTATAAATAGCCCGGAGCTTGGCATTTTTTGGGATCGTTTTTTGGCAATATTGAGTATTGAATCCGCCATTGTTGTCAAACCACTGAAATATTGAGAGAAATCCTTGATTGTATTAGCTTTCGAAGTATAATCAATAATATATAAAGTGGACGTAGGCTCGTTAACGCCGAACCACTATAAATTCTGTGTGTTATTTCCTTTTTTCTCATTCTTCAGTTGAAACACTATAAGCTTCAGAACAATTTGGGTGTTAGGTCCAAATTTTGATCTAACATTTTGGTGCTTTCACTGAGAAAACAATCCTAAAGTTTCACTATTCGGTTCTTTGAAGATTCCAGCGATTCGGATCTTATGGCTGGAAAAAGATCTAAGGAAGCACGAGCTTCGCAAACCAACAAAACGATTGAAGAAAGTGTGCACGAGCAGGGCAATGAAGAAGCTTTGGATCGTGGGGCGCAGGGGGCGAACCGATCCGACGAAGACAACACGCTCCGCGTCGATGAGAACGAAGCGATCCAGACTGCTGAAGGGGTTGTTACTCGGTCCCGAGGAAACGCCTCGCACCCTCCGCACACTGCGACCGCGAATCGACCTCAAGGGGGCGCTGCGAGCCGCCCCCCACGAACCGCAAGGATCCGAATTGATGATCAGACCACAACTCGACCTGGAAAGGAGCCTATGGCTCGATCCTATCGTCTTGGCCCCTCTGCTCGACCCGGCTCAAGTTCTTTGCGCATAAGAGAAGGTGATGACGATCAATATGATCCTGCTGCTCCTGTTACTGAGGGGGATCTCTCTCGCTTTTCTGAAATGTGGGAGAGGTTGTTTGATGAATTGGCCGCCCAAAGGCAGGAAAGCTCCATCCTGCGACAAAATCTGACTGCTATGGATAGAAGACTTGATGAGCTAGCAAGGCAAAGAACACCGCCGGTTCGTCCACTCACCCCAGTATATTCTTCTTCGTCTGAAGAATCGCCGAGACCTCCACGACGACCGTATGAGAGAGCCGAAAACATAGAACAGCTTCGGTTCGAAACCCTGCCATCACAGGAAAAAGAAGCACTAGGGGCGGGGCCCTCAAACCGTAATGTGAACAATCAAGCCGTAGCTCGCAGGGCTCGAGATGTGGGCAGTCCCGTACGTAACAGACCACCTCAGCCCCGTCGCCGCACACATACTCATGATAACAGGGGGCAACGAAGCCCTATCCGAGCCCCGGATTTCGTGACTGCTCCCAGAAGAGAAATTAGAGAACCCCGCCGAGCCAGAGGCACTGACCCTGAACCTCCTTTGACCAGTGCAAATGTTGCAGCCATGGTCCACCAGATTCTGGCAGATAGCCGTGGACAACGGAATGAAGATTCGGGGATCAACCGCAGTCACACCCCTTTCACTGATGATATTTTGGATGCGACTTTTCCAAGGCGTTTCAATATGCCACAAATGAACCGATATGCGGGTAGGTCTGATCCTATCTAGCATCTGATGATATATTCTTGGTCAATGACCGCTGCCGCAGCCTCTGACGCTGTTAAGTGCAAAGCGTTTCCCATATTCCTGGAGGATGTGGCTTTGTTATGGTTTACTCGCTTGCCGGCGAGATCGATTTCTAGCTTCAGGGAGTTGAGTGAGAAGTTCGTAGAACAATTCCGTATCTACACACAGAAGACAAAAAGTGTGATCGATTTGTTCCTTGTCAAGCAGCGACCAGGCGAGAGTTTAAGGGTGTACCTGGATCGTTTCAATTTGGCCGCTACTGAGGTTAAAGATCCCCATGAACCGACCGTTGTCGCAACAATGATTGACGGAGTAGATAAGGACACTGAATTCGGGAGGTACCTGGCAGGCAAACCGCCCCACACCAGAGAGTTATTCTACGAGAAAGCCAACGTACATTTACGCCGGGAAGAGGTATATGCTAACCGAAAGGCAAAAACAGCCAATAAGGAGGAAATCCAGAGCAATGTCGCCATTAAGCAGACAGGAGACAGCTCGGGGAAAGTTGAAGTAAATGTCGGAAATCAGAGTCAGGGTGGTCGTCAGCCAGGTAACAACAATAATAATGGTAACGGCAACAACCGGAAGAGGAACCGAGGGAACGACTCCCAGAGAAGGACTCGTCCCAGGGCCTTTGAAAGTTATACACCAATAAATGATACTCTGGAAAATATCTTCATGGATGCGTATGAAGTCCTCCAGAATAAGAGGCCACCTCCCAGAGAGTCGACGGAGAAAGAGCGTGAAACAGGGAAGTTTTGTCTCTTTCATCAGATTCACGGCCATTCGACGAATGAATGCCGTCACCTAAGAGATGTAGTCGAAAGGCTGCTTCGAGAAGGAAAGCTAGATGAATACAGAGTAACACCCAGGGACAGGGGGCAAGCAGTGCAGGCCCCAAATCAGAACCAGAATCAACTTGCTGCTAGGCCGGCTGCCCAGCAAAAGGGAAAGAACATTGTTATCAATACCGTAATCGGAGGACTTTATCTTGCCGGGCATAGTTCCAAGGCATTGGATCAATACGTCAATGCAGCCAAACAACACTTCGAGGTAGGGGAGTGTAGCAACCCTGAGGACAGTATCCCAGTGAAGCAGCAAAAGATGATGACCGACGATGTTGTCTTCTGAGAACGAGAAAGCATTGGAGTCCATGCTCCGACAGAAGATCCATTTGTAATTACAGTACCTATTGGTCCAGCCACTATCCATAAGGTTTTAGTGGACAACGAGAGTTCTGTCAACATTCTTTTCAAAAGGACATTTGACCAGATGAACCTCGAAATAAAAGACTTGAAGCCCTGTCAAGGATGGATCCGTGGATTCAACGGAGCATCTATCGCTCCAATGGGTTATGTAGAGTTACCAGTTACACTTGGGGAAGGAGAACGCCAGAGAGTGAGAATCCTTCCCTTCGTGGTTTTGGATGTTGAATCGCCTTACAATGCCTTTTTGGACCGATCGGCCCTCGCAAAGTTTAGAGCCTGTATAGCCCCCTGGTGCTTGTTATTGAAATTCCCCACATAAGCTGGCATTGGTATCGCCAGAGGGGATCAAGTTGCTACGCGTGCATGTTATGTTGCCGAACTAAAGTTACTTCGTAATGGAGGGGATATTGAAACTAAAGGCACCTCTCCCCCTTCGGGGGCGGAGACCTTATAGCAACCAAAGAGGATAGTCGTTGGAGAGTCGCCCAGAGAGATGCCCGAGGATATAGATCCCAGAGAGGATCAAGAACCCAGGGGCAGAATGGTGACTCCCAATGAGACAACTGTGGATGTACCGATCCATGACAGTGACCCGGAGAAGGTCCTTAAGATTGGATCCCAGTTAAATCCGAATCTTGCTAAAGAATTGACGGATTTCTTAAAAAACAATTTGGATGTATTTGCTTGGACCCACGCGGACATGTGCGGGATATCCCCATCAATCATGAGCCATTCCTTAAGCATTGACCCTAAACATCCTCCAGTAAAGCAAAAAAGGCGAATGCTGGGCCCAGAGAGGCCCGCTGCCTTGAAAGAAGAAGTTGGAAAGCTAAAAAGTAATGGATTTATCAGAGACTCGACCTACCCAGACTGGATTTCGAATCCAGTCCTGGTAAAGAAGGCCAACGGGAAGTGGCGAACGTGTATCGACTTCTCGGATTTGAACAAAGCCTGTCCAAAAGATAGTTTCCCATTGCCCCGGATTGACCAGCTGGTAGACTCGACGGCAGGTCATGAGCTTCTCTCATTTATGGATGCTTATTCAGGATATAACCAGATTCCGATGCATGTTCCAGATCAAGAGCACACTAGTTTTATCACTGATCTGGGATTATATTGTTATGTGGTGATGCCCTTTGGCTTGAAGAATGCGGGCGCTACATATCAACGCTTAGTCAACACAATGTCTTATAACCAGATCGGGAGAACAATGGAAGTATACGTCGACGATATGTTGGTTAAGTCCAAGCAATCTTCTCAACATACTACTGACTTGGCAGAGATGTTCGGCATTCTTCGAAAGTACGGAATGAAACTCAATCCAACCAAATGTTCGTTCGGTGTTGCCTCTGGAAAATTCTTGGGATTCATCGTCAGTTCCCGTGGTATTGAGATTAATCCAGACCAGATCGCAGCAATCAGAGACATTCGGGAACCTAGGCAAATTAGGGATGTGCAAAGCCTTGCCGGAAAAGTGGCCGCACTAAGCAGATTTATCTCCAGGGCTACGGATAAGTGCATCCCATTCTTCGAATTAATGAAGCGAGGAAAACGCCACTTCAAATGGACACCCGACTGCGTAGAAGCATTTCAGAATTTACTCAGGCACTTGGAGAAACCTCCGATATTATCTAAGCCAATAGATCACGAGGACTTATTCGTGTATTTGGCAGTGTCATCCCATGCAATCAGCTCGGCATTGGTAAGAGAAGAGGATAAGGTCCAAAGACCTGTGTATTATGTGAGCAAAAAAATTGACGGCAGTAGAGCGTAATTATCCACGGATAGAAAAGTTGGCGTATAGTTTGCTGATTGCCTCTAGAAAGCTTCGACATTATTTTCAGGCGCATCCTATCACCATATACACCGATCACCCGCTCAAGCAAGTCCTATAGAGATCAGAGGCATCTGGGAGGTTACTCAAATGGAATATTGAGCTAAGTCAATTTGATTTGAACTTTCAGCCCAGATGGTCAATTCGGGGGCAAGTGATAGCCGACTTCATAGCAGAGTTCACTTTCCCTGAGGAAGATATAGCAAACGAAGAAGCTGATCCTTCAAAATTACTTTTCGATCCTAATGCCTGGGGATTGTATACTGATGGCGCTAGGAATGACGAAAGATCCGGCGCTGGGATAGCGCTCGAAACCCCCGAGAAACGATTGATAACCTATGCAATCTGAATGGAGTTTCATGCCACTAACAACGATTCCGAATATGAAGCTCTGATAGCCGGATTAAAGATTGCAAAGGAACTAGAAGTCACAAAGCTGAACATCTTCTGCGACTCCAAGTTAGTTGTGAACCAAGTCACTGGAAAATTCCAAGCTAAAAGTGCAAGATTGATTTTATACTTAAAGAAAGTGAAAGAATTGCTAAACGATTTTGGTCACTACAGCATATCTCATATTCCGTGGTCAGAGAATCAGCAGGCAGACAAGTTGGCAAAGATGGCTAGTTCCGACGATCCTGAAGTGACTGGGCTAGCCCCCGTTGAAGTACTTCGGTCCCCTAGCATAGATCAAATGGAAATCGACCTAGTACTAGAGACGAAACCAGAAAGGGAGTCCTGGATGACCCCTCTAAAGAATTTCCTGATGGATGGAACGCTTCCGACCAAGAAAAGCGAGAGGCGTAAAGTAATCCGTAAAGCTGCCCGATACGTTCTGCAAGGCGGAGTTCTTTACAGACAAGGGTTTTCAATGCCCCTCCTTCGGTGTGTAGCCCACGATGACATCAAACGTGTGCTGCAAGAAGTCCATGAAGGCGAATGTGGCGACCACACTGGAGGGCAAACTTTGGCAAAAAAGGTGTTGCGGCATGGTTATTTCTGGCCTACCATAAACAAGGATGCAGCAAGATACGCACGACGGTGTGATGCGTGCCAGAGATTTTCAAAGATACCTAGAGCACCTCCTAATCAGTTAAAAACAATGATGAGTCCATGGCCTTTCGCTATGTGGGGAATTGATATCATTGGAAGTCTCCCCATAGCAAGAGGCGGAGCAAAGTTCGCTATTGTGGCCGTAGATTATTTCACTAAGTGGGTTGAGGCTGAACCACTAACTACAATCACAACCAAACGAGTGATCAACTTTATCGTGAGAAACATCATCTGTCGATTTGGGATTCCAAAGATTGTAATAACAGATAACGGAACTCAGTTCGATAGTGCTGAATTCAGAAACTTCTGCCAAAGATACCACATCGAGAATCGATACACCTCTGTGGCGCACCCGCAATCGAACGGACAAGTCGAAGCGGCAAATAAAGTAATTAAGTCCATTCTGAAAAGAAGAATGAAGCGGGCTAGAGCCATGTGGGCTGAAGAATTGCCCTTGGCACTATGGGCCTACAGGACAACCTATAAATCGGCAACAGGACATACCCCGTTCTCCCTTGCTTTTGGAACGGAAGCAGTCATCCCGGTTGAGATAAAGGTACCTTCTCACCGGGTGACTTATTATGATCCAATGACCAATAATGAATTGCTCCTTGAGTCTCTAGATATGATCGAAGAAAAGAGGGATGAAGCAGACTTGCGTGCCTTGAGATGCAAACAACAGGTCGCCCGGTATTACAACAAAAAGGTTCGAGCCCGAACATGGGAACCCGGAGACTTGGTTCTAAAACGTGTCTTCCCACCCCCAACTCATATGGGAGCGAAGTGGGAAGGACCGTACTCCATTCTGAGCAAGCTTGATAATGGAACCTTCAAGCTAGCAACCGTAGATGGAAAGGAAATCCCCAGAGTGTGGAATGCCCAACATTTACGGCCATATTTAACATGAAAATTTCAAATTTATTCTTTTGCTTTGTTAAAAAACCATGTACAAGGCATGACTTGCCTAGAATAGTCTGATTCCTTAAAGCAAAAGATTATAAAGTGGACGTAGGTCATGATTCGACCGAACCACTATAAAATATTGTGTGTCATTTACCTTTATTGCATCTTTATTTATCTGCCTATTTATTTTTATGGAAATCAAAAGAATAATGCAGGTACCCGAAGTCTATTGCCAACCGTTCTTCCCGTAGATTGTTTGGGGGAACTCAAAGCCTTGGCGAGAGCTCCAGCTGCTTGTCCGACTGGTTTCAATCCTCGAAGCTTGGATTAAAATATACGCCTAGAATGAGTTCGATGAACATACATGATTGCAGTCTGCTTGATCCGTGACTCTAACTTTCCAGAGAGAGAGAATTTAAAAGCGTCTCTGATTGAGCGCCGAGAAAGAACTTTTTCCCCGCTGAAGGATCGGGGAGCGAATGAATCGCTGAGCTCGAACTCTAACTCTCCAGAGAGAGAGAGTATAAAAGCGTCTCCTATTGAGCGCTGAGAAAGAGCTCCTTCCCCGCTGCAGGATCGGGGAGCGAATGAATCGCTGAGCTCGAACACTAACTCTCCAGAGAGAGAGAGAGTATAAAAGCATCTCCGATTGAGCGCTGAGAAAGAACTTTTTCCCCGCTATAGGATCGGGGACCAACTGAACTACTGAATTCAAACTCTAACCGTGGCAATCGCCAGGAGAGTATAAAGAAGTTTGTAATTAAGCACTGAGAAAGGTGTCGGAAATTCGGTGCCACAAGAGCAATTATCCTATGAAATCTTCTAAGTCCCCCATATTCAGAAATAGGGGGCAACCTGCCGACAAGGCTAACCAGTTCTTAGTAAACCCCCGTCAGGCGCTATGATAACAATCGATTGGGGGCACATATACTCATATACATATACTGAACTTTAAAACAGCAACGCAGCATGAAAATTTTCTCTTGGCTATCTGTTGTTTGACTGATTTCTAATTATTATTAGATGGCCTATGACTAAGCATGGAAAGTTTAATTGAATACAGGTACATAAGGATGCAAAAAGAGATAAACTTTAATTTACTACGAACCAACAAAGTGAAAAACAGCCTAGAAAAGAAAGTGAGGGCCAGTCTCACAATTACACTTCCTGGCCAGTGGAAAACCTAAAGACAAAATATCAACAAACATCCTATTTACGCTTTGGCCTCTTCTCTTGCTTCTGCCTCTCCAGCCTCTCCTTGTCGGCATCAGATGGATCCTCTTTCTTCATCTTCCTTTTGTCTATGAGGGGAACATCCGACTCCTCTGAAGATTCCTCTTCCACCTCTTTTCTCTTACTTCTACCAGAGAGGGAAGCCGGGAAATCATCGGGGTTTGCAAAGTGAAGCTGTCGGCTGATGGATTTGGGCTGAATCTTCACAATCATCCCAGTTTTGGGATCGAATTCTGCAAGAGGGACTACGTCTAAAGCCTCATCTCCCACCTTCCTCGAAGCCAACTCTTTCTCCTGTTTGGCTTTTCGGCTAGCCAAGGTTTCCTCGTCATCATCGTCGGCCTTTCTGGCGCTGATAATGTCTTCTTCGTCATCTACATGGCGACCATCCATGTCTTTCAAGGCTTCGATGGTCTCAGCATCTTTGGGTACATCAGTGCTAGGTGCCGGGATGCTTCCTCCTGCTGTTGTGACCTCGGCCTGCTTTGATACATCAATACCAGCACCTGGCAAGACAGCCTCTTTCTCCACTTCCTTTTCTTTTTCAACACCCCTGTCAACGAGCTCGCCACCTGTATCAGGAGGAGCACACATTACTAATTCAATTGGCTGTTCTACCAGACGACGATAATTCACAATTGTTTTGACGAATTGTGGGGAAGAGAGAGAAATACCTTCAACAGATGCTCCTTCTTGAGTAGTTGCAGAGGCTCCAATGACCATGGGAGTTCGACCCAAAGGGATTAATGGATCATCGGGATGGTATTCCTCAACCCCTGAGGTCTTGGGCTCCACAGCCGAACTCGAGCCCTCATCAGCTTTGCCTTTACCCTTAGCCAGGGCCCTCTCCTTTTCCATCTCCGCCAGAATCAGGCGACGACCCTCTGCCGGGTCCTCAGGCTCATTGTCTCTTAGGATGCTCTTCATCAATTCATCCTCATCGATTTCTTCGACCCCCAATCTATGTTTTTCACCCTCCACAATGGCATCCCATAAATTGGCCAGAGTAACATGGTAATCCGGGATCCACGAGATATTGCGAGTTTTGAGAACCTGGCCAAGGAAATCGAAAATCATCTCTTCAAACCCCTCAATCTCCTTCTCTCTTGCGAGGAGCTTGTTGTTAGAAGCAGTGGCCAATTCGATGGCACTTTCAACGTTCTTTTCGGCGAGGGCTGCCCTTCTCTCCGCATCCGAGACCTGGTCATTTAAAATCACCTTTTCTGCTTTAGCCAAAGCCAAACTTTCTTTTAAACTCGCTTTTTCTGCCTCCCAAGCAGCCCTCTCAGCTTCAAAATGGCCTTGTGCTGTTTTCAACTCGATGTTGGCCATTTTGAGATCTTCGACCTCCTTCTTTAAGGCCATTTTCTCTTGGCTATTGGAGTCCAGTTCCGAATGGAAGCATTGCTTAGCATTTTCTAATTCAATCTTATAATTTTCAACGTCCCTCCGTGCTAAAGCAAGCTGGGATTGAGCATCTTCCAGGTCCTTCTCCATCTTGGTCCTGGCCCTCTCGTTGTTCTCAAGTTTCACCTTGGATCTGTGTGCCTCTATTTCAAGCGATCGGATGACTTCAGAAAGGTTGACGGCATGTTTTTTCATCATCTCATATTGCCTGGCAACATGACGGATATGCCCGACAACTTCGCTATCCCAGTTCTTGGGGACTGGTTCCAAGGCTGGAACAAATGTCATCCGGTCAAAGAATATGTCTGGGAATTGTTCCCGAATCTTTTCCAGCCTGCCTTGAATCTCGGGACCATGCATGTAATCCCGTGACCCTGGGGTAGCCAACTCTGGCTGGCTGGAGGGGACGATGTCACTCCTCTCCTTTTCAGATTCTTTGGATGCATCCTTGCCCTTATCTTTAGGTTCTTGATGCCTTTTTGACAACCGGCTGTGGGAAGGTGCACTCTTTGGAGGAGTTAACTCTTTAGGAAGTTTCTTTCCCCCTGTAGGAACTGCCGGGTAACTAGAAGGTTTGGTAGAGGTCGATTTTGGTGGAGACCGAGGTTGCGAGGAAGTCGGCCTGTGAGAGGGACCGCGAGAGCGCTCAGTATCCGAGCGAAGGCTGGGTGTGCCCTCACGAAGAGAACGATACGAGTAAGATTTCCTGCGGGACATCGTTCCTACAAGAAAGAAAAGATCATATTAAAACTTTGAATACCCACGATATAGGAGTGCAGGGTTAGATAGTGTGTGTGATGTGTGCATCCCATATAATTCCCCCTAACAGACCCGGGCCCGAAGACAGGCTCATCTGACCAGTTTCTCGTCCTCTAGTTGGAGCACTGGTCTCTTCAGGAGCAGGGAAGAAAGGCCCCTCTTCAAAGTCCTTCTCTGTATATACATCATCGGGTAAAGGGATTTTATTCAGCTCGTCAAATAATTGCTCTTCTGTCAAATCATCGGGAGCAACGGTTTCGATTGGAGCAAAGATAGGAATTTCCTTGGACACGTCACCGCGGACCTCATCCCCTCTGTGTATGTTCAAGTCTTCATCGTCTTGGATGACTATCGGAGAAGGACTCTTGCGAAATTTAGTTGTTTCTATCGCTTGTGAAGTTCCATCTCCCTCTGTTGGGGACACGTACTTATAAGGTTTGCCGCCAGTGCCAATTCCAAATCTTCTGTCTAGAAGACGATGCTTATGAAGATTGTCATCAGTAATGCATTTTTTGATCCTTAGAAAGTCGGATCTGCTTTGAGAAAGAATGGATAATCGATTGTTGTATAGTGGACCCTCCTTTTTTGGGAAGACATGATCTGTTTGAGATAAAGGTAGAATGTTAATGCCTAAACTTCTTGAACAAGATATTCGATTAGAGGCTTAAAAGTTTACTTGATTTGAGCCATCTTTGTGAACATCCGACCTGTTTCCTTATGTAAAACCAATCAGACTTAGGATCCCCTATATTGCTATATCCATCGTACAAGACCTTCCTATTTGCCACCGATTCGAAGAAAGAGAAATTTGGAGTTGCTGAAGAACGGTGCTTGAAAAGAAAGAAGAACGTCAAATCTTTGAATTTAAGTTCGGCATGCAAGATCTCTGCGTATGCAATGTATAGGGTATATAGTGATGCGTAGGCGTTCGGATGGAGTTGCATCGGAGCAATTCCCAGTCGTCTTAAAGTTTTGATGGAAATCGGAGGGAACGGAGGGATAGCTCCTACCAAACACATGGTTCGGCTAATCGCCATATATCCTTCTGGAGCTAGGTGGAGTCTATCTTCGCTTCCGGGCGTCAAGACATCATCCCAAGGAATCCCGTGTCTCAAGCAGATTCTTTTAAGATTTATATCGTCGAGCTTAGATGCTAGAGAATCGGAAAATTTATCTATCCCGAGAGCGCCAGGAATCTCATCGGGAGCTCGCCCATCTATCTCAGAATCATCGCTAGATGAAGTACTTTCGGCCGGATCTGATTCTGTGGCCTCGTACTCAGATCCAGAATCTTCACCTCCCGGATTAATGGGAGGAATTTCAGGGTTGTACTGCTCAGGAACCTCGGATTCCGCTTCTGTTGCGGATCTTGAAGAAGAGTGATCATTCGACATTGCTGCTAGGACGAGAAAATATGAACAATAAGATTAACACTACCCGTTCCCCGTGTGTGCAAGTACCGGTGTGTGTGCTTGTGTGTGCATTAAAAATAAAGCGTGAAAGCAATCAAGATCATCAAAATATTAGTCGTCATATGCAGTCAAATTATGTGGTCATTTAGTCCAGAAAGTCCAACGTCAAGGCTCTAGCCTAACTGTTCAGAATTTTATGGTGACAAGGCATTGATTAAAGTCTGAAATTTCTTCGCATCGTCAGCTATGGGTCGGATCGCAAGGCAGAGGGATCGCCCCCTTTTTTGGATCGCGAGGTAGAAGGGATCGCCCCCCATCGGATCGCAGGGCAAAGGGATCGCTCCTTCACGAATCGTTGCAGCCCCCAACGATACGCGCCCTTGATGTCACCACGATCTTCCGTCTCGCCATTCGTCTTCTTCTTCTCCTCTTCTTGCCCACGATCCGAACCGGCCTTCCCTCTTCTTCTTCCTCCTTCGTTTACCACCTCTCTTTCCCATTCTCGAACTCCGAGCTCTTCGCCTGTCAGCCATGGCGACTTGATGATTCCTTCAGAAGATCGCAAATCTCCATCGTTTCTCCCTCAAATTAGTCGAAAAAATTCAGGGAAGAGCAGCGTTCACGAATAAGAATGCTTTTTGTGGAGTTACCTTTCTAGAAATTGAGGAAATGCTCGGATTTTCGAAAGTTTGAAAAACTTGGGTTCGTTCTTCGACAGTGCAGGCGAAACGATACGGCTGAAAGAAAGAAGAAGGAAAGTGAAGAGGGGGGGTCGGCTTATATAGACAAAGAGGGGGACCATTTGTCTCCCCTTCTTTGTCCTACTCGATCCCCGAAAGACTAGTGGGCCGCGAACCAAAAGCCCACCACGACTCGAGGAGGAGCCCGTTTCGTTCCGAGGCCCAAGTGCACACCCAAGAACGGAACGAATGTCTCGCTAATGGACCGCGACTCGAGCCCGCGATACGAATCGATAAATTCAGGAATGAGGATTCTGAAAAAATCCTAGAAAGAGAATCGTTCTGTGATCCGCGACTCGTTGAGAAAAGACGATTCCATAGCTTCGAAGCATGTTCCATCATCGATAAAACATGCTTCGAGGGGGCAAAATGTTGGCTCGCTTTTTGACCAAGCCACCCAGGATCATTCATAAGAAGAAAGCATGAAACCACGTTCTCTAAGAATACGAAGGAATGGATTGCATCATTGACTCACCCATTGATGGATCGCACGCTATCGACTCGCCCATCATCGGATCGCGTCTCGACGGATCGCCTCAATTTCATCAGCGAAACGACGCCTCTATGCGATCCGATCCATGCATATGTTGTTGCCCAGTATTGATCGATCCGATCCCCTGATGCGCGGCGAACCCTCTGACCCGTTCAAGCGTGAGCTGGTCTTCAGCGATCCGAGACGCACGGATCCAGCGACACGTGTCCCTAACCGTCATTTGGACCAATTCTCCCCATCTGCACGATCCGATTTTCAAGCAGATCGCGACACCTGTCCACAACGGCTAATTTGACTATTTCCTCAATGGTGGCGATGCGATCCGATGTTCTCGGGATTCGTGCCATGTGTAACCACGACCCGCCTGACAAAATCAGCTATAAATAGCCCGGAGTTTGGCATTTTTTGGGATCTTTTTTTGGCAATATTGAGTATTGAATCCGCCATTGTTGTCAAACCACTGAAATATTGAGAGAAATCCTTGATTGTATTAGCTTTCGAAGTATAATCAATAATATATAAAGTGGACGTAGGCTCGTTAACGCCGAACCACTATAAATTCTATGTGTTATTTCCTTTTTTCTCATTCTTCAGTTGAAACTCTATAAGCTTCAGAACAATTTGGGTGTTAGGTCCAAATTTTGATCTAACACTCTCTATGCTCTTATAAAGAGACCCTCAAAGAAGAGGTGAGAGCTGGACATTCTTGGGCTGCACTGAGTCGCCCCAGATCTTTGGTCGAGCTTTCTTCCGCTGATCGAGCTAGAGAGGTGGAACAGGATTTTCCTGATCTTGTCTTCACAGGGATTGAGCCTGCCCCCAAGCTACAGCACTGTCGTGCAGTTTTTATCATCGTATTCGCAACAACCTCGATCGTGTTCTTTCTCAATACGCCATATTGCGTGAATATGCCAGGAAAGTAAGTGGGATGTTGAGAGAGAAAATGACTGTGATCGTTGGATTGAAATGGGGCATGGAGAGGGACAGGAAGACCTTCGGATCTCTTGAGAAGAAAATTAAGGGCCTGGAACTACAGGCGGCAGTCGACAAGGAAGAGCACTAGAAAATAGTAGAGGATTTGAATATCCAGACCCAGCAGAAGAGTTGGGAGCGTGACTCTATGAAGGGTGAAATCAAATCTTTAAGGGCTGACAAAGCTCGACTGGATTTGCAAGTGCAGAATCTCAAGGCCACACTTCACTCATCCGAATTGCCAAAGACATGGCCAAACAAAATGCTGCTGCGGCGGTTGAATCAGCTAGCAACCTAAAGCTCCAACATGATATTGAAATCCAGGCTGTCAAGGCCAAGCATGCTCAATAAAAGATTGAGTTAAAAAAGGGGCACGCCCGTCAGGTTCTCGAGTTTTTTTTCAAGTTCCTTCACCCTAGGGATCTATCCTGGATGCTGGAGTATCCCATGGTCCTAGCTGATGTATGGAGAATAATTTGGTGAGGGGAGAAAAACAAAGCAAGGGCAACCAGTAGACGAAGAGCTTTTAATGACCTAAATTTTAAATGAGAAGGAACGGGTGGTGTTGGCGGGTAGGAGAAGGCAGAAAGGGGTTGCAGTGGCGATAGAACGTCGTAGAGAAAAAGGGAAGTCGGTCCCCGAGGGAGAAGTTGACAGTAGTCGGATTAAGGCATCTTCTTCTTTGATTGCTTCAAACATTGTGAAAGGCCCATCATCCGTTCTTTTACCTGATCTAACCAGAGTTGCTGAAGAGAAACTAACAGAATCTGAAGTCTGAGGTAGGGTGACTAGTTGATTTTAAGTTTATTTATCACACCTTGATTCGTGTGCTACTCCCTCTCCCCGCTTTTTTTAGGCACCACCGGGATGAACGAGAATGTAGAAGCAGACGTCGCCACTAATGAGAGGGAGTGTGCAGTGAACGCGATAGAAGGACTGAAGGTAGAGAGGATTAATATAGGGTCGTCGGAGGACGACGATATTGAGATAGTCTCAGAACTGAAGAAAGGTGATCATCCATCTTTGGCAGAGGTTCAAGATCGAATAGAGATGGATATTTCTTCCGTAAAACCTGAACCATCTGAAGACACTCTGAATGTCCAGCCTATTCGAGCTATTCCCCGACTATCCTTTCTTCGGTCGAAGTCCCTCCCTTTTTGGTAATTACTAACATGTAGGCCTTGGCACCAGCCTGTCGTCCTTTTGGGGACACCCTTGGGGGACCAGGATGCATGCTGAGCACTGAGGAGACAATAGAGATGGATAAGCCAAAAGATCCAGCGGAGATGATCGAGCATGGGGAGATGTCTCCCCTTTCTTCAGCTTCAATTGTAATTTTTTCTTTTAGGCCTTTTGGGGAAGTCTGGTGCGAGTACGACCCTCGCGTCTTTGTAATTATTGAACTTTATATCTCTGAAGATAATGCTCGCAATATACCTATCACGTAACAATATTTTGTAGTCATGTTATGGTAACGTGAATGATAGTCTTCGTGTTTCGCAAGTATTTATGTTCCTTATGTGCAAGAATTTCATGTCTTACTTTAGCCTCCGAGGGTTACTTGGAAGTTACCCTAGCCGAGGTTACTTATTGCCTCCTTACCCCCGGTGTCGGGGGAAGTCATTTGGATAGCGAACCATTTAGTCATGCTCAGGCATATCCAACCCTGATCAGGAGTTGAATGTCATTGAGCGGGTACACTTTCAGTCTTTTATACTCATCCCTTAGTCGATACGGGGGAGTGTTTTATCAAGATTCGAACGGTCTTTAGTCGGGGTGGACCTTTCATGCTATTTCTTCGTTTATACTCATCCTTAAGTCATGAGGATTAGAGTTAAGTTTATACGATTAGTCATGGTGTTCAGTTGGCATCACCCTCATTATAGTCGTCAAAACAGGAGCTAAAAACTGATCGACCAGTCCAAGTTTAAATCAAATAAATAATCAGAGCAGGAACGGAGCTTCTTATTCTTAAATTTCTATGATCGACAAACTACTGCTTAGTAAAATGCTAAAAAAAATAAGGAAATAGAAATATTTGAAAAGTCTAAGAAAGATAAAGTCACAAACGCTCTGCGTTCCATGCTCTTGGGTATAGCTCGCCATCAACGGTCGATAGCCTAAAACTCCCATTGTCATGTTTTCGTTGAATGACGTAGGATCCTTCCCACCGGGGGCGCGTATGGCCTGGGACTAGGAAGATCCGCTTCAAAACAAGGTCGCCCACTTTGAAAGTCTTTGGCCGGACCTTTTTATTGTAATATCGTGTGTCTCTTTGCCTATGGGCCATTGCACGGAGGTTTGCCTCTTCTCTTTTTTCATCAATCGTGTCTAATGCCGTCAAGAGAAGTGCTTTATTAGATAAGGAATCGTAGTAAGTTGTTCGATGTGACGTGACTTCAAGTTCTATCGGGAGAACTGCTTCTGAACCATAGGATAAGGCGAAAGGAGTATGACCCATCGCAGTCTTATGGGTGGTTCGATATGCCCATAGGGCCAGGGGCAATTCATCAAGCTATTTACCTTTTGCCCGTTCTAACCGTTTTTTTAGAATGGCTTTGATAATCTTGTTAATCGCTTCGACTGGTCCATTGGACTAGGGATGTGCAACCACGGTATATTTCTTTTCGATACAATACTTCTCACAAAATTCTATGAACTCTTAACTATCAAACTGAATTCCATTGTCAGTGATAATAGTTCGAGGTATCCCATACTGGCATATGATGTTCCTAAAAATAAAGTTGATGACCTTCTTTGTCGTTATCGTGGTCATCTTCTCAGCCTCTGCCTATTTTGTGAAGTAGTCTAATGCTACTACTGCGTATTTAGCACCCCCTTTCGAAATAGGCAAGGTTCCGATAATGTGTATCCCCCAAACAACTAATGGCCAAGGGCTAGCCATTTTGGTGATCTCCGTCAAGGGAGCTCGCGGAATCTGTGCAAACCTTTGGCATTTTCCACATCTTTTAGAATAATTGGCGGCATCTTTGTTAATGGTTGGCCAAAAGTAGCCATAGCGAAATATCTTCCTGGCCAAGGTTTGCCCCGGTGCGTGCTCCGCAATCTCCTTCATGCACTTCCTTTAATATCTTCTTGATATCATCGTTGGCCACACATCAAAACATTGGAACAAAGAATACTCTCCTATATAGGTGGCCTTATTGAATTACATATCTGGAAGACTGCTGCACCAAGCCTCGTCTTTCATTCTTTCTCTCGGTGAATGTTTTGTGGATGAGGAAATTTTTGATAGGGATCATCCAGGATTCTCTCTCGGGTTCAGCACAACCTGCTCGATTTCCATTTTCTTGATGCTCGGTGCATTCAGGGTTTCTATGGGAACCAGCTTTGTTTCACCCGGATGGTCTGAGCTGGTTAGTTTAGCCAACCTGTCCGCCTTTTGATTCTCCTTTCTAGGAATGTGGGAAATTTTATATCGGCCAAAACTTTGCAACAATTTCTTGACTTGTATAAGATATGAACTCAGTCATTCTCCCTTGGTGAGATATTCTTTACAAACTTGGCGTACCACAAGTTGCGAATCACAAAAATTATCGAGCGATGTTATCTTTAAGTCCTTCGCGAGTTTTAACCCGGCAATTAGGGCTTCATACGCAGAATCATTGTTCGTTGCGAGAAATTCAAGCGTCAAGGCATAATAAATAGACCGCCCTTCGGGGGAAAGTAACACTATACCGACCCCCGAACGACGTTCATTTTGGGCCCCATCCATGTATAGCTTCCAAGCGATCGATTCAGGTTTAACCTTCAAAGGCTCGGGATTATCATTCCTGTCTTTATCATCTGGGGCAGTGAATTCTGCTATGAAGTCGGCTAAGGCCTGCCCCCAGATTGATTTTTCAGGCATAAAAGTTAAGTCGAATTGGCTTAGTTCAATGTTCCATTTTAGTCATCTCCCACTGGCCATGGGCCGTTGCAAAACTTGTCGAAGGGGTTGGTCAGTAAATATCTTAATAGGATGGGCTTGAAAATAATGCCGGAATTTCCTTGATGCAATTGACAGGCTATAGGCAAGCTTCTCGATTTTCGGATAATTGTGCTCGGCTCCTACCAACTTTTTGCTTATGTAGTAGACTGACCGTTGTACTTGTTCTTCTTCACGGATCAAGATTGAATTGATCGCATGTGCGGATACTGCTAAATAAACAAATAGGTCCTCATGGTCAATGGGTTTAGAGAGGATTGGAGGTTTCTCCAAGTGATCGATTAGATTCTGGAAAGCATTGACACAGTCGGGCGTCCAAGCAAAGTTTCGCTTGCCCCTTTTAATTAGTTCAAAGAAGGGTATACATTTATCAGTTGCCTTAAAATGAATCAACCCATAGCAGCTATCTTACCCGCTAGGCTCTGAACATCCTTGATTCGTTTAGGCTCCTGAATTTCCTTGAGGGCCGAAATTTGGTCGGGATTATTTTCAATTCCTTGAGAACTCACAATAAAAACCAGGAACTTGCCTGAAGCTACTCCGAAGGAACACTTCAAAGGATTCAGTTTCATGTTGTACTTCTGGTTGATGTCAAACATCCTTGAGAGATCATTCATATGCTCGAATGATTGCTTCGATTTTACTAACATGTCATCCACATATACCTCCATCGTTTTTCCTATCTAGTCGTGGAACATCCGGTTGATCAGTTTTTGATAGGTTGCCCCTGTATTTTTTTATACCAAGGGGCATTACCATGTAACAATACAGCCCAAGGTCAGTGATAAAGCTAGTATGTTCTTAGTCCAGAACATGCATAATAATTTGGTTGTACCCTGAATATGCATCCATAAACGAAAGCGGCTCATGCCCTATGGTCGAATTGACCAACTGATCAATCCTAGGTAATGGGAAACTATCCTTAGGGAAGGCTTTGTCTAAGTCAGAAAAATTAATGCAAGTCCTCCACTTTCCATTAGCTTTTTTCACAAGTATTGGTTGGCTATCCAGTCGGGATAGCCTGAATCCCGAATGAACCCATTAGCTTGTAATTTACCAATTTCTTCTTTCAAGGCCATCAACCTTTCAGTGTTGAGCATCCGCCTTCTTTGTCTTACGGGAGCGTACTTTGGGTCGATGCTGAGGGAGTGAGTTATAATGGAGGGTGAGATCCCACACATGTCAGCGTGGGTCCAAGCAAACACGTCTAGGTTTGCTTTGAGGAACTCAGTCAGTTCCCTCGTCCAGAGGGAGTCGAGATGGGATCTAATTTTTAGGATCCTGCTGGGGTCATTTCTATCGACCGAAATTTCTACCGTCGCTTCATTCGGAGCGGTCTTTCTACATCCTGGTTCTTCATCCTCTCTAATGTCGATATCCTTGACTCTACAAATGGACAGTCCCGACCAGGACGTTTTCTGTAGTTGCTATGCTCCCACTCCTTTCGTAGGAGTAGGTTCGATTATTGATTTCTTGTTGCCTTTAGTCTGGAGGCACTAGTACAAAATGTGCTTGTTGCTTCGCCCCATTTGCATCAGTTGTGACAATAACATATGCAAATAGCTGTCTTTGCACTGGTTGTAAATGAAACCGATGCAACTATATCTATTTGCATTCCACTATAAATGAAGATTTCTGGCATCGGTTGACTTTCGTGGTGCAATTTAAAAATATTCACGTGTAATGTTTTTTCTCTTCACTTCGCACGTCGCACCTTAATTTACCTGGCATGATTAATTTTGTGCGACATCATCTGGCCCTCTGAATTGTTGGCACCTTTAATTCTCATTTACCGCCTTAATTTGCTCCTTATTTTTTCATTCACCACCCAAAATATATAGCTAGCCTTAAAATGTAAATCTGACCTTCCGACTATTTTTATTCCATAAAAATGGGACCTTTCCTCACAGTGGACTGCTAATCACCAAATATTCCAAAAAAAAATCATCGTAATTTCGATTATTTGCTTTGAGATAATTTATCGTGGTTACTGAGGAAGTCGAAGTCTTCACCTATGCTAATTGTGGATATAAACTTCATTTTTTTTCAATTTGGAACTTAATGCATTGTTGTTCGTCGATGATGGAAAGATGATGATAATGGTACTACCGACTTTGATTTGCGATGAGTTTAGCTAGGTTAGTATTTGTTTATTATGTTACGTTGCTAGATCTGGTGCTCGACTTGTTAGTGACTTTGATCTCAGATCCCAAAATATGAATTTGGAAATGTTGAATTTTCATGTACAATTCACTTTTTTGGTTACTTCTAATTAGTTTACATGTAGTTACCTGGTGATTTTCAGTATGTTCAGCTTTCCATTGTATATTTGTAAACTTGTAATAAACAGAGGTTAAATCTGGGTTTCTGTATGCACGCATAACATACATGGGTAGTCAGAGTAACTTGAAACGCTATGCGAAATAGGGATACTACCGTGTATATATGCATGTTCGAGTCCTTGTAACAGTGCAAGATTTATTAGCTAGACAGGAAGAAGGTGCAGAAACAATGTTTGTGCATGTATGTTAGGAGGCTGCTTATAACGTATATGGTGTTTGAGAGCTGGATATAACCTCATCCATTCTTTCATAAACGACTGCATGAATTTATATTTTGTAAATCAAAATAAATGGCTTTCTCTTCTCCCCTTCATCCTTGCATAATATATTCCTCGACAAACTTCTCCCCTGGTCTTCCATGGCTCTTCTCTGCTTCAAACGAGGGATTAAACACGACAACTTACAATATTCTAAAGCAGTGTGCAATTTTGTTGATATATTATTTGATAGGGATCAGAAAGTTTCAAATAAGCTTAAGCGTTTGAGACCTGGAAAAGTTTCTCCTCATCTTACTGTTTCAGATCATATGCTAAAGCCTCCATATCTTAAGCCTCAACAATCACCTGGAATATCTGTTGGACCTGAAGTTCATGAAGAAAGAGGCGTGGAACGCATGTGTGCATCTAAAAAACTTGCAGCACAAGTTACAAAGCTCGCTGGAACTTTGGTTAAGCCAGGCACAAAGACTGACGAAATTGATAAAGCAGTTCATCAAATGATTATTGACAATGGCACATATCCTTCACCTCTTGGCTATGTAAACTTTCCAAAGAGTATGTGTATATCAGTAAATGAATGCATTCCATGTAATTCCAGATTCCGGTGAACTTGAAGATGGTGATATCACAAATATTGATATTATGTGTACTTGAATGTAAGTTCATCTATAAGCACTTCTTGCTAATTGAAAGTTGCATGATGTAACACCCCGCCTCCGCTAGGATCACTCACAAGGGGAATGCACTAGCTTTGGTGGAGCATTATCTAGGTAAACATACACAGAAATATAACAAGACAGAACATATATAAAACAGCGGAAGAAAAACAAAATTTCATTTCTTTAAAATCTAGTAAGGTCTAAAGCCTTTTACATCAAAATTCCATTAAATCCATTATATCGAAATCTATCTTGCAATAGTAAAGAAGCACAAAAGCACAGTCATAAATCATTCCCCAAGTAAAACAGTAAAGCAGCCATATCCAAGAAAGGTCCAAGCCATATATGATGATCTTGAAGCAGAAAGAAGTCCAAACAAAATAATAGTGCTTCCTCGCTGAGAACCTGGGGGGAGAAACGGAAGAAAAAGAGGCGAAACAAAATGGGTCAGTCATACAGACTGGTAAGTCCTAGTGACTTTCAGCATAGAAACAAGTAAAGGTAACTTGACATGTATAAATTGAAAGTAAACATAAGGATGATGACAAGATAGGCAAGTTAAACTAAGATAACAAGATAAACTATGGTAACAAGATAAACTACGGTAACAAGATAAACTATGCAAACCAGATAAACTACGTATAGCATCGCATGTTTAACATTCTCCGCATCAACTGTACTAGTACCCCAACCCGTATCATCCTTTCCATGTATATGTACAGTCCCTTGCCGTATATCGTACGGGTTTCATCATGTATTTTTATACTACTCCAACGAAGTTCCACCCTTCTTGAAATCGTTTGGACTACCACCCTTGTTCTGGCTAGGTTTCCTTATCATGAACTATCGCGTGTTCAACTAGGATATATGCCACCTAGGACCACTAGGGATTATGCTACCTATTGAACATTTTCTAGATTCGATTAAGGTTTATGCCACCTAGGACCCCAAGGGATTATGCTACCTAACGAATTCCACATAACGATCTATTAGTCGATCAGCTCCCTACAAGTCCTAGCTCGTTCATGTGTTTGTGTCATACGACCCAATCATGAAATGTAGTCACTTGTGCTAGGTCCACCATAGGGTGTATCAAGCCCTATGGTGCCAACCATCGACAAGAATCAAGCACGCACAGTGTAAACCTACTGGTGCCCAATGCTTGCTTTTTCAACTCCGGACTACGTGCATGACCATAGTCCGCCTGAACCTACAATGGCGCACCAACTCAGCCATCGTTCTGGTCGCTAACAATCAGCCCAGTAATCGTGCCCCACCCTGCCTAGTTCCAGGGTACCATGATACATCTAGTGGGTTACTGCTGAAAAGGACCGCGTAACTAGGGCTTCCGTCCAGCAGGTTAAGTGTTGTCATTTAAATTCGAGACTTAACCCCATCAGTCTAGCATGTCAAGTTGGTTAAGTGTGGTCATTCAAGTTCGTGACTTAACCCGTCTACGTGTCATGTCAAAATTGGCTAAGTGTTGTCGTTTAAGTTCATGACTTAGCCCTACAATCATGTGTCAAGTTGGTTAAGTATAGTCAAGCGGTTCATGACTTAATCCTATCAAGTCATCGTGTCAAATTGGTTAAGTATATTCAAGTGGTTCATGACTTAAACCTATCAAATCATCGTGTCCAATTGGTTAAGTATGTTCAAGCGGTTCATGACTTAACCCTATCAAATCATGTCTCAAGTTGGTTAAGTGTTGTCTTTCATGTTCATGACTTAACCCTATCATGTAGCATTAATTCGTTAATGCACCTCGACCTCTCACATTAGACCTGTTGTTGTGGTCACTGGATATGCCGGGCGGTTCCGGGTAGATTTACAGCACAACTCAGTCTAATCTCGGGTTTCAAGCGCGATATGACCAACTACTCACATTGGATCCTATTGTTTGCAGCCACTGGATTTGCCGGGCGGTTCCGGGAAGATTTACACTACAAACTCAACCCAACCTCGAGTTGGCTATTTTCATGTTCATTCTAGTGTCATGTCCATGTTCAAGATTCATATCGAGTTCGTGTCAAGTTTCAAGGATAAGTTTCATGTCCACATCAAGATTCAAGTTATATCAATGTTCATGTTCCATGTTTTTCCTATTATCGAGTTCACAATTCATGTTCGTAACCAATTCATGTTTTGCCTAATCTATCCAAATCGTATTCCCATCGACGTAAACGTGAATCGGTCCATACTGCAAATAAATCCGAACCTCGTAATAAAGGGAATAACATCAAAACTATGATAGGAAAAAGGGACGAGCATAAAGCAATAAAAGACTAGCATTACATAACTTGAGATAATTGGTTACAACACCACTGGCATAAAGGCTTTCAAATCTAGCAAGATAAGGCGATAGTCATGGTAAACGCTGACATAAAAGAATAGGCATGCAAAAGTAAGCCAAATACAAGGATAATGGATCCAATAGTTTTGGTGTACATAATAGCGAATAAACTAAGTAAGTCACACACCAGGTATACAATCCAACAAAATGCCAATTCGGTGCACAACATGGTTTCCAACTATAGTGTTATGAGCATGAACAACCAACTATAACAGTCTTAGACAATTAACCCCAATAGTCATAGGTAGAAATCTCATAGTTATGAATCATAAGTGACTCATCACAATAATCATGGATAATTATCAAAAATAGTTCTAGGCAAATAGTCATAAGCAATTAATAGTAATAGTTTCAAAGTCATGGTCATAGACAATGGTCTTATGTTCATAATCATAGGTAATAATCCTCATAGTCAAGAGTCATAGGTGATTAGCCACAATTGTCCTCGTCATAGTCATAGGCATAGTCTCATGTTCACAGTCACAGGCATGGTCTTATGTTCTGTCATAGGCATAGGCATAGTCTTACGTTCATCGTCATAGGCATAGGCATAGGCAAAACCTTATGTGCACAGTCATAGGCATATTAAGGTTATAGTCCTGAAAGAATTTAATCTACAACATAAATAGGCCCCAAATATAAATATTCCCACGAGTCAAGATCCAAGAATTTATGCTACAATCTAGCATTTGAACAATAAACTAGGTCCAACAACATGAATGGGCATGATTCAGTCGATAAGAAATAAATCCTAAAATCATAGATTCAAGAAGAGACAAGAACAAATCCAAATAGATAATCAAGCTTAGGTCCAATTTCATTTTATTCCATGTCCATATCAAATTTAACAAGTTTCAATCTTAAAGTAACTAGAACTTACAGAGCACGGATTGAGAATTAGAGTGCAGAGATTTGATTCTAGAAACGGTTGTTGCAGTTGTTGAATCTCTATTTGTTTAGTCTTGTTCTAGTTGAAAACCCCCAACTTGCAATTCCTAGATGTTGTCTTGACGAAGAAGAAGTAGCCATTCTATCTTTAATTTAATTATTTTCAGAAGCAGCATAAGGACAGAATGAAATGGTGTGGAGATAATGAGGCTAGGGGTGAGTTTATATAGGATTGGGCAGATGAATCTGGACAGAAAACGAGTCTAAATATATCAGGATGCATCTGGTTCAAGAAGTGGGCTTGGGAGGCAGGTCGACCCCCAGGTCGACACTATGGTCGATCTGGTCCCTGGGAGGTCGACACTGTGGTCGACCCCCAGGTCGACCTGGTCAATGGGTGGGAGTTTTCCCGCCCTTCCTGCTGCGGGGTTTGAATTCGAATTTCGAATTCGAAATTCAAGCTGTCTTTGATTCTGAAAATTTCTGAAACTTCAGAGGGTCATATCTCCCTCATACAGTCTCCAATTTTCGAAAACTCGGACTCTATTTCAAGTAAAATTTAGAGACGAATGCAACGGCGTAACTCGTTTCCCCTAATTCTGAATTTAAAATTTAATTCTTCCTTGATTTCTTGTTTTAACATGTTATAAAAATACGGGTTGTTACATTCTCCCCTCCTTAAAGGATTTCGTCCCCGAAATCTTCAAGTTAAGAAGAATGTGTCCTACCATCCAATCATCCATCTACTTAATCATCAATCACAGGCATCCATGGTCCTTAAGAGATTCCTAATGCTGTATGAACTTATGCAGAAAGTGTGTGTATATGTTCCTTGTCTAATGCAAATGATCAGGCCTGATTGATCTTTTTAAATGCAAAATATGTTTAATGCCATGAATCCAATATGTATGCATAGTCCTAGTCATATAAACACTATATGTGTGCACATACATCCACCCATATGCAACATCCACATTATAACACATTCAATTCCATCCATAAACAAGTATAAACATTCATGCATATGCAACATGAAAATGTGTTTGAGCCGATCTAGTGCCTAATGTGTGTTATGCAACCACGAGCAACCACTTGCGACCACTTGCAACCATCAACCATAACATGTCTCAAACACATGTTTACGTCCATTAGTTCCTACCTAAAGGTATAACCGAATGATAGAAGAAAGTAAAAAATTTGTGCCCATTAGGCAATGTCAAAACTGGAAACCTATGTCACATATATACTGATTAGGAGAAGAACTCCCTAAGCACCAGCTTCGAAGACCGCAATCAACATCAGGCTGACACCCAAAGAATTAACCAACCAATATATATGTTTCTAGGAAACTAAGCATGATGGACTCCTTTTTGGTCACAAGTAATCCCTTCCTAAGACCAACCCTTATCCTATAAAACCCAAAAATTTTAGTTAACCTAATGGACACCCTCAAACCCCAGCATATATCACAACCAGATGAGTCATACTCCTTATGGGGTTTGCAACAGAAATAAGATTGAGAATAAGACTGAGAGGATATACTTGAAAGATAGTATGCAAGTAAGCTCTACAGGAAAAGAGGGATCAAGGATATACTCTTAAAAAGAGATATGATGCGCGTATCTAGTCTTCAATCTTCTAAGTCGCATTTCCTTGAGCTTAACTCCCTTGTGCTTTCACTGTCTTTAACTTCACAATTTCGTAGCTTCTTAATTCTTGTTCCCAGAATATGAGTTGGAACTCATTCCACTATCGCCTCTCGTTCCACTTTCGCTTATTCTCTTTCTAGTATACCCGATTCAAACATAACTGCATACTCATAGTTTCATGCAAGCTCTCCAAAATTCACTAGTGAATTTCGGATCTCGTTCACTTACTAGAAGGTATTCCACATAAATGAATTTTCTCTTGAAAATAAACAAATGCCAACCATGTTGCCAAATGTACTTACTAAGTTGATTTTCTATGACTCATGCATAAGCGAAATGAATCATCCGCCTTAGTGGCGAACACTATTCGAGCGGATCAATAAATGTATCAAGAGATTCTAGGTAACTAACCATGGCAGAACCCTAAGGGTTACACTAGACTTCGAGGGCATTACCAAGGCAAGTCAAGCGTCTAACTACCCTCTTTTCATACTCAAGAATGGTACCATTTCTGGACAACCATTCCATCCCTAGAATCAACCAATAGCCCAGAAGCATAATCTTTACTTCCAAACTCAACACTTAGCACAGACATTCTCAAATCCAAACAAGTCATGAATAAATGAGCCGATTCCCCAACAGGATTTAAGACAAAAATGGGATCCTCTACTACGCTAGTACTTAGGTGCAGAGACTCAACTATCGAGGCAGAATTAAAAGGATGCGATGTATAAAAAAAAACAAAGTTCCCACAGTATGATAGAAAAGAGAAGTTTTTTAACAGAAATGTTATCACCTCTCTTAGGTATGATAGTAGTGAGAGCATACAATTGCCCTCTTGACGATCTTGTTCTTTGCCCTTGTCCTGGTCCTATAATACTTATTACATGTCTCTTTTTACCATAGTAAAGATATTCTCTCTTATCATGGGTTTTTATTATTCTCTCACTTGGCCTCTTTCCTTTCACCTTTTTCCTCTTTGTGGATTAAGCCATATCAACAAGTTTCTCATCCTTAGACTTGTGTTCTTTATCCTCGTTCCTACTATCCTTGTATAACTTGTTGAAAAGTTTCTCGAAAGCTACTTCCCTCGCACGGCAACCCTATAAAGCTTGAGATAAGATTAGTCGCAAGTAAAACTACTGCGGCTACAGATGGAGCTTGGACACTACTTTGCCCTCCTACATGTGTCGCATGCCTGCAAACTATGGTGAAAAAGAAAGAGAGAAGAGACTCAAGGAGAGAATCAAAAGATAGTGTATATGGCTTTGGCGAATATGCCTTCCGTAAAACAAAACTTTTTATTAGAAAAATGCTTCTTTGTAAACGTTTTGAAAATAATTTCAGAAGGTATTTAAAAGCTTTTTCCCAGTCTGGTTACCTTCTACTCTGGTACCAAATGTAACACCCCACCTCCGCTAGGGTCACTCACAAGGGGAATGCACTAGCTTTGGTGGAGCATTATTTAGGTAAACATACACAGAAATATTACAAGATAGAACATATATAAAACAGCGGAAGAAAAACCAAATTTCATTTCTTTAAAATCTAGTAAGGTCTAAAGCCCTTTACATCAAAATGCCATTAAATCCATTACATCGAAATCTGTCTTGCAATAGTAAAGAAGCATAAAACCACAGTCATAAATCATTCCCCAAGTAAAACAGTAAAGCAGCCATAGCCAAGAAAGGTCCAAGCCATATATGATGATCTTGAAGCAGAAAGAAGTCCAAACTAAATAATAGTGCTTCCTCCCTGAGAACCTAGGGGGGAGGGAGGGTGGGGAGAAACAGAAGAAAAAAAGGCGAAACAAAATGGGTCAGTCATACAGACTGGTAAGTCCTAGTGACTTTCAGCATAGAAACAAGTAAAGGTAACATGACATGTAAAACTGAATGTAAACATAAGGTTGATGACGAGATAGGCAAGTTAAACTAAGATAACAAGATAAACTACGGTAACAAGATAACCTACGGTAACAAGATAAACTATGCAAACCAGATAAACTAGGTATAGCATCGCAAGTTTAACATTCTATGCATCAACTGTACTAGTACCCCAACCCGTATCATCCTTTCCATGTATATGTACAGTCCCTTGCCGTATATAATACGGGTTTCATCACGTATTTTTATACTAATCCAACGTAGTGCTACCCTTCTTGAAATCGTTTGGACTACCACCCTTGTTCTGGCTAGGTTTCCTTATCATGAACTATCGCGTATTCGACTAGGATTTATGCCACCTAGGACCACTAGGGATTATGCTACCTATTGAACGTTTTCTAGATTCGATTAGGGTTTATGCCACCTAGGACCACTGGGGATTATGCTCCCTAACGAATTCCATGTAACGACCTATTAGTCGATCGGCTCCCTAAATATCCTAGCCCGTTCATGTGTCTGTGTCATACGGCCCAATCATGAAATGTAGTCACCTATGCTAGGTCCACCATAGGGTGTATCAAGCCCTATGGTACCAACCATCGACACGAATCAAGCACGCACAGTGTAAACCTACTAGTGCACAATGCTTGCTTTTCCAACTCCGGACTACGTGCACGACCATAGTTCGCCTGAACCTACAATGGCACACCAACTCAGCCGTCGTTATGGTCGCTTACAATCAGCCCAGTAATCGCGCGCCACCCTGCCTAGTTCCAGGGTACCATGATACATCTAGTGGGTTACTGCTGAAAAGGACCACGTAACTAGGGTTTCCGTCCAGCAGGTTAAGTGTTGTCATTTAAATTCGAGACTTAACCCCATCAGTCTAGCATGTCAAGTTGGTTAAGTGTGGTCATTCAAGTTCGTGACTTAACCCGTCTACGTATCATGTCAAATTGGCTAAGTGTTGTCGTTTAAGTTCATGACTTAGCCCTATGAATCATGTGTCAAGTTGGTTAAGTATAGTCAAGCGGTTCACGAATTAATCCTATCATGTCATCGTGTCAAACTGGTTAAGTATATTCAAGTGGTTCATGAGTTAACCCTATCAAATCATCGTGTCCAATTGGTTAAGTATGTTCAAGCGGTTCATGACTTAACCCTATCAAATCATGTCTCAAGTTGGTTAAGTGTTGTCTTTCATGTTCATGACTTAACCCTATCTTGTGGCATTAATTCATTAATGCACCTCAACCTCTCACATTAGACCTGTTGTTGTGGTCACTGGATATGCCGGGCGGTTCCGGGCAGATTTACACCACAACTCAGTCTAACCTCGGGTTTCAAGTGCGATATGACCAACTACTCACTTTGGATCCTATTGTTTGCAGCCACTGGATTTGCCGGGCGGTTCCGGGCAAATATACACTGTAAACTCAACCCAACCTCGAGTTGGCCATTTTCATGTTCATTCTAGTGTCATGTCCATGTTCAAGATTCATATCGAGTTCGTGTCAAGTTTCAAGGACAAGTTTCATGTCCACATCCAGATTCAAGTTATATCAATGTTCATGTTCCAAGTTTTGCCTATTATCGAGTTCATAATTCATGTTCGTAATCAATTCATGTTTTGCCTAATCTACCCAAATCGTATTCCCATCGCACGTAAACGTGAATCGATCCATACTACAAATAAATCCAAACCTCATAATAAAGGGAATAACATCAAAACTATGATAGGCAAAAGGGACGAGCATAAAGAGATAAAAGTCTAGCATTACATAACTTGAGATAATTGGTTACAACATCACTGGCATAAAGGATTTCAAATCTAGCAAGATAAGGCGATAGTCATGGTAAACGCTGACATAAAAGAATAGGCATGCAAAAGCAAGCCAAATACAAGGATAATGGATCCAATGGTTTTGGTGTACATAATAGCGAATAAACTAAGCAAGTCACACCCTAGGTATATGATCCAACAAAATGCCAACTCGGTGCACAACATGGTTTCCAACTATAGTGTTATAGGCATGAAAAATCAACTATAATAGTCTTAGACAATTAACCCCAATAGTCATAGGTAGAAATCTCATAGTAATGAATCATAAGCGACTCATCACAATAATCATGGATAATTATCAAAAATAGTTCTAGGCAAATAGTCATAGGCAATTAACAGTAATAGTTTCAAAGTCATTGTCATAGATAATGGCCTTATGTTCATAATCATAGGTAATAATTGTAACAACCCGTATTTTTGAATAACATGTTATAACATAAATCAAGGCAGAATTAAACTGAAAAATCTGAATCAAGGGAAACCGGCTACGCCTTTGCGTTCGTCTCGGAAAAATACGCGAAATAGAGTCCAAGTTTTCGAAAATCGGAGTCCGTATGACCAAGTTATGGCCCGTCAAAGTTTTCAGAAAATTACAAGTTCAAAAACAGTTCAAATTTGAATTTAGAATTCAAATTCAGCCAAAACAGACTGGGCGGGAAAACTCCCGCCCAGATAGGTCGATAGGGGGGTCGACACTAGGGTCGACCTCCCCCCAACCAGGTCGACACTAGAGTCGACCTGAGGGTCGACCTGGGGGTCGACCTCCCTGGTCGGCCAGGTCGGCCTGGTGCACCTATTTTGGCTGTTTGGACCTGTTTTGGAGGCTTGTGACGTGATTTGATGGCTCGGATTGGATCTAGGGTTAATCCTATGGCTAATACTATCCTAATCTTCTATAAAAAGACCCCTAAGCCTAGCCTAAATCATCATTGTTCAACTCTACAACTAAACAATGCCAAATTGGTTCCTCTCATGGCCTCCACTCTCATGCTAAAATTTCTAAGTTATTTATATGAGAGATTTTGAGTTCATACAAGTGTTTTCAAGCTTGTATGAGTGTTCTTAGTTTGCATTCAAGTCAAGTTGCAACATTTCTATTACAAAGCAAGGATTTTTATTGATTTGGCTCAAGGGTTTTTCATTTGGAGCTTTCATATTTGGGTTTTTGGTGCTTGCATAAGGGCTTCGTCTCAATCTTTATAATAAATATTCATTTGTGTCTTCATAGCATTGTAAGCCCTTTTCTACTTTCTTTTTGAACCATAAAGTTAAATGAATGATGCAAGTTTGGGTTGATCCTTATGATATGCAAGTTTGGTTGATCATTATGTTATGCAAGTTGGTTCAATCATTATGTATGACACATGTTGCTATGTTATGCAAGTTTGGGTTGATCGTTATACACATGTTATCATGTTATGCAAGTTAAACTTGAGTTTGTGAGCTTCAAGCTTCAAGCTTTATATTAAAAGTTGCATTTTGGCAACATGGAAGTTATCATATCCCTTATGATAATTTGCATGTGAGGCTAAATGCGAACTTCTAGCAACTTCTACATGTCATTTATCACCATGTATCACTTATATGCTAAGTTTGGTTTTATGCATACTTTTGAAGCCTAATAATGCAATATGCAAGTATATGAACATATGTACATTTCATATGCCACCATGTTAAACTTGTGGATTCAACACCTTTTTGTCATGATTATGCCAAGTTCCCTATTTTATCCTTTATGCGTTGTTGCGATTATGTAAACGATGGGATTACGTTGGGGTTGGGTAACACTATGACATGAACATGGTTTTTATAACATGACATGATATGTTAGCTTGTAATTATGTTTTGGAAACATAATGGACATGACACTTAGAAAATATAAGTGTGGCCAACTCGAGGTTGGGTTGAGTTTGTAGCATAAATCTACCCGGACCCGCCCGGCTTAACTAGTGGCTACAAACAATAGGACCCAATGTGAGAAGTTGGTCATGTTGTGCTCGAACCCGAGGTTAGACCAAGTTGTGGTGTAAAGCTACCCGGACCCGCCCGGCTTAACTAGTAACCACAACAAGGTCTAATGTGAGAGGTTAAAGCACATTAAGTTAATTAATGCCTCCTGATTAGGGTTAAGTCATGGTCCACTTAATACTTAACCAATTTGGGCTTGATGGGTTAATCGGGGTTAAGTCATGAACCTTGGATACGCTTAACCAATTTAATCCACGTTTTGGATCGGGTTAACCACTTTTAACCCGTTAAGAAACCCTAGTTGCGTGGTCCTTTTCAGCAGTAACCCTCTTGATAGTATCATGATACCCTAGGGACTAGGCTAGGGTGGGGCACGATTACTGGGCTGACATGTAAGCGACCAAAACGACGGCTGAGTAGGTACGCCGATGTGGGTCCAGGCGGACTATGGTCGTGCACATAGTTCGGAGTTGGAAAATCAGGCACGGGTACATGTAGATCTAGACTGTGCATGCTTGATTTATGTCCGAGGTTGACACCCTAGGACTTGATACATCCTAGGGTGGACCTAGCGCAGTTTAACTACATTTCATGTTTAGGCCGTATGACACCGACACTTGACGAGTTAGGCTTATAGGGAGCCGATCAACTAGACCGTGTAGTTGGACCTTGATTTAGGTCACCTCATGAAATTGGGCCAAGCTTGGGCCAAGGGATCAACTCTTGTTTTTACTTGACATGTTAGAATGCTAGTACACCCGTGAAGCAAAACTTAACCTTGATTATGCGATGACACCTTTATCTATCTTGTTAGTTAATCATCATGCCAGTATGTTGTTATCCTTATGTTCATCTCAGCTTCTCATGCCAGTTAACTTTACTAGTTCATGGACTGATAGTAGTTAGGGCTTACCAGTCTTTTTGACTGACTTGTTTTCTTTCGCCTCTTTTCTTCCGTTTCCCCCCCTTAGGTCCTCAGGGTGGGAACATTGGAGCTTAGCTTGGATCTTTATAGCTTGCTTATGGGATTTGCTCATGTACGGTTTTGGACATTGAGCCAGCTATGGTTTATCACTTCACTTTGGGGATAGTACTTTATGTATTTCAGTTTTTCAGTTTGTGCTTTTCTCTAGACTTTGTTTGTTGGAAAATAATGACCAAGTACTTTGTTGTAACTTGACTATGGTATTGAAATGCTAGTTTTATCCGCTGCTTTACTACTCGGTTTTACTTATATGTTCTGTCTTGTGATGTCTGCATGCATGTTTACCTTGTTTAACGCCCCTCCAAAGCTAGTGTGCTTGCAAGAGTTACCCTGGCGGAGGTGGGGTGTTACAATAATCCTCATAGTCAAGAGTCATAGGTGATTAGCCACAATTGTCCTCGCCATAGTCATAGGCATAGTCTCATGTTCACAGTCACAGGCATGGTCTTATATTCTGTCATAGGCATAGGTATAGTCTTATCGTCATAGTCAAAGGCATAGGCAAAATCTTATGTCCACAGTCATAGGCATATTAAGGTTATAGTCCTGAAAGAATTTTATTTACAACATAAATAGGCCCCAAATAGAAATATTCCCACGAGTCAAGATCCATGAATTTATGTTACAATCTAGCATTTGAACAATAAACTAGGTCCAACAACATGAATGGGCATGATTCAGTCGATAAGAAATAAATCCTAAAATCATAGATTCAAGAAGAGACAAGAACATATCCAAATAGATAATCAAGCTTAGGTCCAATTTCATTTTATTCCATGTCCATATCAAATTTAAAAGGTTTCAATCTCAAAGTAACTAGAACTTACAGAGCGCGGATCGAGAATTAGAGTGCAGAGATTTGATTCTAGAAACGGTTGTTGCAGTTGTTGAATCTCTATTTGTTTAGTCTTGTTCTAGTTGAAAACCCCCAATTTGCAATTCCTAGATGTTGTCTTGACGAAGAAGTAGCCATTCTCTATTTAATTTAATTATTTTCAGAAGCAGCATAAGGACAGAATGAAATGGTGTGGAGAGAATGAGGCTAGGGGTGAGTTTATACAGGATTGGGCAGACGAATTTGGACAGAAAACGAGTCTAAATACATCAAGATGCATCTGGTTCAAGAAGTGGGCTTGGGAGGCAGGTCGACCCCCAGGTCGACACTATGGTCGACCCCCAGGTCGACACTATGGTCGACCCCCAGGTCGACCTGGTCCCTGGGAGGTCGACATTGTGGTCGAACCCTAGGTTGACTTGGTCTATGGGCGTGAGTTTTCCCGCCCTGCCTGCGGCGGGGTTTGAATTCGAAATTGAGCTGTCTTTGATTCTGAAAATTTCTGAAACTTCATATGGTCATATCTCCCTCATACGGACTCCGATTTTCGAAAACTCAAACTCTATTTAATGTAAAATTTTGAGACGAACGCAATGGCGTAAACCGTTTCCCCTGATTCTGATTTTAAAATTTAATTTTGCCTTGATTTCTTGTTTTAACATGTTATAAAAATACGGGTTGTTACACATGACAACATGTACGTGTTAATGCAAATGTTAATGCATTATGGTCTGATAATGAGAACTTCAAATTATCACAAAATAAATAAATAAATATATTTCATGTGGAGCTATCAAGCATCAGAAGAAGCAAAACAATTCAATAGGAGGCTGGGTACATTGAAAAATACAAGAAGAAGATCCCTGTGATTTACTAGAGTCCCGTCATTTCATCTTGTCCAAGTCAATAGTGCAGGTCAAGCGTGTTTGTTTTAAGACATATAGGGCAATAGTGACACATCAGAATTTACCTTACAGATTAATTTATGCTTCTGATAGTGGTTCACATAATATCTCTGCACAGATTGGAATTTATAAGTATTTTATTATCTGTTTGGAAATAATACTACAGATGATAAATTTGAAGAGAAGTATATACTATTACAAGTACTACATGAAATGCCTGTATTAGAACACTAGAAATAACTAATACATCCTTCTACTTTGGGCATGTATGTGTTAGAACTTAGAATATACGGGTATTTTCTTTGTTGTGATACAGATGGTTATTCCCAAACTTAAAAATGTTTGATTTTACCTATATATATATATATATATATATATATATATATATATAGATTCGTCAACTCTGACTGAAAGTGTCCTTCCAATTTGCAGCAGGAGACGTAAACAAAAGATGAAGTGAAGCATATCTCATCCTTATCATTAAAATCCTTTGCAAAGTATTTATCTTAATTTGATATCAGCGCTAGGAGCATTGGTTTTTTTTGCCACCAACAATCACTAACATCCAGATGAGTATCATAAAATCATAATCATAAATTTAGAGCCATGGTCTGATAATGACAACATATACGTGTTAATGCATATGCTAATGCATCATGATCCTTTTTTTGTTGATAACTTTTTGTGGAATATTCGATGTACTAATGATTACAAGATAAGAGTAATTGGTCATCAATATCTTTTAAATTTGTCTTTTAATGTTTCCATCAGTCCAGGGTGAAGGTAAAAAGAAGTTGGATGTGCTATCAAATGAAGACTTTGTCAAAGCTTTAGTAAGTAGTTGTCGAACTGTATGACTTACTTATTACAAAATATTGGCTACTGTGCTTGTTTATTCTTAATGCATCTTGTATGTTGGTTTGTTATTTTCAAAATATTTTTTGTAGTGTATTCTTGTTTCAGAAGAGGAAGAGTTGGCAACATTTGTGGATCTAGTATTGCATGGAAAGTCAGTGCTAATAAACCATTATATTGCTTCTATGTTAATTTGAAATGTCACTGTAATTTTATATGAGTTCTTTATTAATTGCAGGTATGCAGTAGTCTTTGATTTGCATGACAATTCCTCAAATATCGACTGTGGAGTTTTTGTTGGAACTGTAAGTTTTCTGTAATTATATTTGTGTCCAGCATCATTTTTGTCTATTTAATAAATCTTACATCACTCTGCTGAAAATAACAAATTAGGCATGGTGTTTTTTTGTAGTTCAAGTTAAAAATTGAATGGAATTTTTTAAGTAAAATAATGTGGCTACCAACGCCTTCTAGTTTGAAAGAATTTTTTGCATTTGATAATTAAACTCTACATCAATGCTTATATTCCTGTTAGCTGCTCTCGAATCTTGCTCAAATTGTGTTATCATTTTTTTATTTACTATGTTCCACTTGATTCATCGAGTGTATTATCCTCTAGTCATACACATAATTTCGACTATCCTCTAATTTTAGTCAAATTGTATTAACATTTGTTACATTTCCTAGAAGCATAATTGGTCTAATAGAAAATATATTAACTATCAAAATGTTATAGTTTACGGGAATGTATTCAAGTAGGCTGATAAACAAGATTTTTCCAAAACTGGCCATTTACTTTTAGATGTTTTCTCCAGATATTTGGAATATACTTGATTGAAAACAAGGATAAAGCCAAACTTGAAGATGTTGTGCAATCAGAGAATAGCATGGTAGCCACATGATATTGCATGTATAGGAATTTCTGTGAGGTAAATTGGCATCACTGCTATGTCTATCCTCTTTTTTGAGCTTATATCACAATTAAGCAAGTGATAAATAATTAAATACAATTTAATGACTATTTCCTGCATGGCTTTCATTTCAGTATGTTCCATTTCCTATGTTGCTTTCATTTCAGTATTTTCCATTTTATTTGAGTTGTTTTCTCAACATTGATGTATCATGTATGCTGTATTCCAGCTTGTGATACACAGAAATGGTGTCAACGGTTTCACTCTTGATCCATATTTGAGCTAAAATTTTCAAATGTAAAGAAACCTCGTTGAATGACCAACCTGATGAAAATTGTAAAATTTTCCACTTCATTTCACTCATGTCTTCTTCTGCTGATTTGATTACCTAATATTCCTTATAGAGTTTTCGATAATCTTTTATGCCGACAATGATAAATTTTCAAAGTGATTTGGAACTTCTAATTATTAATTTTCATATAAATCGAATTATCCCATGACTATAGGCAGCATGGTTGTTGACGTTCATCGAACATTGCTGTGTGGAGGAATATTTTTGTACCTTGCAGACAAGAAGAGTCTTAAGGGAAACTACGGTTAGTTCACTAATTTTATCCATGGTATATTTTATGGTTAACAAACATGTTCTATTTGGAATCTACCCATTTCGTGCATTTACATTAAGTTTTTGCGGTGTTCTCAATGAAGTCTTTCCTATGTCTTTCATAATGGAACAAGCCGATGGTCAAGCTTTTACTGGCAAAGAAAGGGTATAATACTATATGCATTCTTGTTTTTATTTGTCGAAACCCTACAGCGTTAGTAGCAGCGAACAAATTAAGATAATCTTTGCGTTATGTTTCTTTAATCTATCTATATAAAAATTCATTTATAATCACAAAGTTGATTATTTTTTATTTTTGAAAATAATCGTTGCAGCCATTTGATGTGTTCCTTAAAGACATTCATGAAAGATCTCCTATATTCCTTGGGAGATATGATGATGTAGAAGAAATCAAAGAACTCTATGCAGCTAAAAGGACCAAAGCATGATTGTATTAGTGTTTCATAGTCTAGGCTATATTGCTTAATGATTGCATGTATCAAATGTTTGAATTATTGTACTAAAATGAATTTATAGACCACATTTTTGTATGGATTATGAACATTATAATTGAATTTTTTGGTATTATTTTATTCAATCTTCATTTGTCATTAATTTGATTTAAATCATTATAATATTGTACATGATAATTGTTTGTTATGAAAAGAGTTTTTTTAATCGATATTTAAAGAAATAGAGTGATATTTTGCATCGACGGTTAGAAACAACCGATGCAAAATAAGGATGGATCAAAGGCAATGTTTATTATACTGCGACGGTTGGTAGTAATAAGCAATGCAAAAACATATTTTTTGCACTGGTTATTACTAGTAACCGATGCAACATAGCAACTAGTTTTAAGCTGAAAACTTTATTTCGCACCAGTTATTTTAAACAACTGATGCAAAATTATAGTTGTTGCATCGGTTCTAAAACCGATGCAATTGTTTTTACCTTATTGGATCGGCTGCATATGCATCGGTTGCTGAACTGATGCAACAGGGCGTTAAATAACCGACGCAACAGACTTATTTTGTACTATTGAGGTCCTTCCACTCCACTAAGTAACAAGCTCGCCCTGCCACTTGGTCTCCTTGTACCGTACCAACTCCTCCATCAGTTGGGAATTTAATAGCAGGCACCATGAGGGAAATGCAGGCCCTGAACACCATTAGTGCTGATTGTCCTAAGAATGCATTATATCAAGAGTTTATGTCCATTATGACAAATAGTAGAGGCCTTACTCTCCTTCGGTCCCCGTCTCTGAATTCCACGGGCAATTTGATCACTCCAGTTGGTTCGGTGCAAGATCCGTTAAAACCCTGTATCTCACCAGAGCAAGGCTCTAAGTCCTGCAACTCTAATTTCATCTGTTCATAGGTTTGCTTAAACAATATATTGACCTAACTTCCGTTGTCGATCAACACCTTTTTTACTATCGTCGGGCCGATATGTCGTGGTTATTACCATGGGAGGAAGCTGATGTTCCTTGAATTCTTGGGTTTGGTTCCGAAGCTCTCCCCATTGTCTTGTTATGCGAGTCATATGTTGCCGTATAGCGGCATTCTCCCAAGCATGGGCCTTTAGAGCCTCCGTTGTCTCCTGAAGTTGATTCAACACAGCTATAAACTCATCTCAAATGGCAAAGATTGAGGATGGATTTGGATCTACCGTGGGGAGTGAGGCAAGTTGATCCTGAGTAGTTTTAAGTGCGACCGATCCGTCAGCCGCTTCCACAGAGGTTCCAGCTTGTGGTTGCTTTCCAGTATTGCGAGTTGATTATCCAGCCATAGTTTTAACAATGCAGAGATGGGGATGATATTTTCCTCTCGGACTTGGTGATCCGAAAGTAGAGCAAAAATCTGGACTAGGCTGAGAATTACAATTCTCAGTGAAAGCACCAAATTATTGACTCCAAAAATTGGTACAACACCAAAAGAGAGACTTGTGTAGAGACAGAAATGAATATTAACAATTATAAAAAACATAAAACGGGAAAAAATTACACACATAGATTTATAGTGGTTCAACGGTAATGAGCCTACGTCCACTTTATATGCTTTTATATATGATCTCTGCTATCAAACATAATGATTACAATGGTGGAGTGAGAGAATTAAGACTACAAACAGTTACTATTTCCGTAATTCTCCTCTTAAAAAAAAGATCCCTTCTCGGAACTGAAAATGTATTTATAGATGATACAAAATTTGACCATCTTGGTCGTATGCCGTGGGATCCAAAAGAATAGTAGTTTATGAATGAACTGGTATCTTCAAAAGAATTGGTATTCTCTGCGAAATATTTGCGTGAATCGACACCGGATCCTTCTAACTTAGATTGCTTGAAAGAAAAAATCTGGGGCAAGCTAGTCTTCAGGCCAATTTTCCGGACCTCAACCGAATGTGATGCGACTAATCATACTTGGTCATATCGAACTTCTCCTGGGTTGCATCTGAGAAGGGAAGAGAGCTTTGATGTTGGCCCTCACTGATCGGCCCAAATCGAACATCTCAGGTGTGGTTCTGCTGCCTCATTACACCTTGATGGGCTGCCCGAAAGGCCCATCAACAGCTCCAATTGTTCCTCTATTGGGGAATAATTGTGAGTTATATTTAGTAGTTATAGTGTCATGCTACTCTCCTATTTTGTAATGAATAGTGTTCTGGCACTTCAAACTAGATGGAGTTTCTGTTCCTGTGAAGAACTCCTTTTTCCTTTACCATTTCTATTAAAGTGGCATGACCACTATAAAACCGGCATTGCCTTACCGAAAAATATTTCAAAATTTATTTTATTAAAAAAATTAAAGTTTTATTATGACTAAAATATGTAGAAACTATGTTTAAAGTATTTTACAATGTTTTAGAATATTATATACAGATATTTTCAAAATAATATTAATAAATTAAATTTTCAAATACACTATGTTTAAAGTATTTTACAATGTTTAGAATGACATACTAGCTAGTTTTTCAAAATTTAGATTTCAAAAGAAGTATTTATTCGACGTGTAACTTCGTGGATAGACATATTTGTTGGTTTCCTATATATATTTGATCTTTAAAACAAACTTTGAACTTCTTCTTCATCATTCTAAACTTCCTTTCTTACCTCTTTCATTTCTAAGAAACATTAACTTTAATTTATCGAATTTCAAACAAAATGAAATTTGTTTATATCTGGCTTGATTCTCTGTTATTCTCATATCAATCTCTAAAGATCAAAGTGAATTCAAAGTTACAGATGTATTGTGATCAAAGATCAAAATGTCATAGTCTAGAAAACACTCTTAAAACAAATATACTGATCTTATAAGAGCGTGGTGATAGTCCCATAAATCCGTTGGATGTGATTATGGCACGAAAATCAATTGGGTGTGCTTAGTTTCTAGAAACTAAGTAACTCGACCCAGAGGTTGAAATCATGGAGAGTGTGCCTCAAAGCCTTAAACGAGATTTAAATTCCATTAACTATTAGAAAAGAAATTCGTACAGGATCTGTACGGGACTGGATGTCGAATAATTCTAAACCAGCATAAAAATAATAGTGTATTCTTTCCTTTTACTTTATTGCAAATACTTTTATCTACATTTTGATTTGTGATTCTTAATAACATCAATTTAAGTATAAAGCCATTAAAAGTTCAAAAAGAATCATACAATCATGTCAATACTATTCAGCCCACCTCTAGTGTTAATATTAGCATTAAGATCCATTCTGCATTCTCATCTTCGACTGTTATAATACGTTGAGATTGTTTATTGCTCACACTAGACATTTGTATAATTGGTAGTTTATGCTTTAATTATAATTATTATATGTTCCATTAAATGAGTTGAGTATGAATAACAGCTCTGGTGTGCACATGGAGCTATCAAAAGATGAATGGAAGGCTAAGATTTCCATATACTGTAGTTGAGCGTATTACTATTTATTCCTTTTCATGCATCACTATGAGCTTATTAGTGCTTTATCTATTTAGTGACTGTTTCCTTTGAGTAATAATATATTGTATAACTATGTCACTTAACTTATATGACTTCAGCTGATCTCTACATTTTAATATGATTTTTTTATTGATGAGGCTATATTTAATGTCTTGTCAGTTTTATATCATATGTGATATTTTATTTTATTCAATGCGATGTAAGATATACGACAGATTTTATAATTATGTTACTTATTTCACCAATGGTTGATGTCCTATAATGGGATGTTACCGCTTCAGTGAACTCTATAGGGTATTTGGACAGCAGAGGAGTAGATAGGTCATCAAAAATATATTTTTAGTAATACAACTGGACTAAGATAAGAAATTAGTGTTTTTTACATCGGCTTGATGCTCATGGCTACAAACACATTTGTAACTATAATTGATTAGACCGTGCTCTCAAAGATTTTTAATTCATATGTGTTCAATGCAAGTAATTCATTATTTATATCAAAGCATAACACAACATATAATTGAAAACAAAAGTAAAAAAGCATACTTTCTTACTAATATTATTTTTACATAGTTAAGTTTACACAATAGATTACACAATTTTCATAGGGTACACTCCTAACTTTATCAAGAATAATTACTTTGGTTTCCATGTGTGTTACATTATATTATGTGAATATTAATTATGTGTATACATTATATTGTATGAATATTAATTATGTGTTGCTCTAAACATCAAATAACTATTTGATTATACTATGAAAAAGGTTAACGAGTCAATGAATCTTGGAAGATGAAATCCTCTAATAATAAATTTTGTCATCTCTACACAATCATACACTATTTCAAAAATTTGACTAATTTATTAAATTAATTAAAAATCGACGAATGACTCGGGTTTTACAATAAATTATGAAATCATGGATGAGGAATTAAACCTATGAATATGTATCATATTCTATAAATGACTGACTTTGCTAAAAATGATTAAGCTGGTTTTCCTTTCATATGTATAATATGTGCTACTGGGGCGCCTCTATTTCCTCCTCCTATTACATCACTAGAATACACCACAAACCATACTCGCATACAATTCTAAATACCGTACATTAAAATTAAGGGCTACATCTCATAAACCCTAATTTTCACTGTCATTCCCAAAATCATCGCGTTCGCTCTCATTCCTCTATCGTCTATTGCTCAATTCCTCTGCTCTTATACATAAATCAGTCTCGCAAATAACATCCATCAAAGTTGAAGATAAAGAGCGAAGGTAAACATCAAGATACAATGTCATAGAAATCTACAACAAGCTCCTCGACACAACCCCAATCAACACAATCCGGTAAGTTCTGAACCTTAGTTTGTTGGCAGTAGATTCGACTTATACTAAACTTGTTTATAGTGTAATTATGGGTATCGATAGAAAAACATGGGAACGATGCTCTACCTGTGGTTAAATGTCATATGTTGCTTGTAACTATGGCGGTTGACCATTGGTTAGACTTTTAGTCAAATGATTTAGAGATGTTATAGCTAATTTTGTACTGGCTTGTTACCTTGAATGTTATAAAATTTTGTACAAGCTCTTACAAGTCTATTTCATTAACTATTAAATTGACATGAGTACGAAAAGGATATTATTTTTCACATTTCGAAATTATGAGTAGTAGAAATACTATGAAAACAACTTTGTACTATTTTTCTTAAATCACTATATGAAAATATGTACAAGTTCGATTTATCTATTTGGATTTATATTCATTAAAATCTAAAGTATTGTGAAATGTTCAAATCTACTAATTTTAAAATTTCATAAATAATTTGAAACTTTCATAAATTGATGTGTTTGAAACTATGCTTTTTTGAATGAATGTTAGAAAAGCTACACATATTTCAACTTTCTTACAACAAAATCAATTTCCATTTAAAATCCTAAGGTATTTATATGATGCATGTTCTAGTATGAGTAAAATATAAACAGATTTTTGATCCTCTTAATAATAAAAGTCCATAAAGAAAAAGGAAGAAAACACGGTATTACAAGGCTGGTCGAGTTTCTGAATTTTGAGCGCAGGCAAAATGGCTAGTATTCAGGCCACAATGTTATATCATATCTAACGCTTGATTAACACGTCACACTGTTATAAGTACTCATGTTTTAATACTAAATATATCCATGTTTGTCCTCTCTTCTATTGATATTATTTTTTACTTTTAATATATGTATTATTATTTTTGGTTTTGTATACGAGAAGGTAAACAACCACCGATTGTGCTGTTATGTCGTAAAGGAGCCGAAGAACTTGAGAAAGCACGAAAAATGGCTTTTGTTATAGAATCGGAAAAAAATATGGAAGAACATGAAAGCAATAATGTAGATGAATCAATCGAAAAGCTTCAACTAGTGATGGTCCAAAAGGTTCAACTGGTGACGGTCCAAAAGCTTGAATTGATGACAATTCCAATGGCGATGATAATTCAAATGGAGGTGATGGTTCAAATGGTAGGTCAGTGGAGAACCACTCAATTAATAATAGTTCTAGCGAGGAGGATAAGTTAGAAGACTAAGAACGAGAACCATGAACTGCATTGGCAATTATTGGTGCAACCACTTCTAAAGTTAAAGAAGCATCCATCCTCTTTAAACATCAATTATTCTCTCCTTAGGAGTTTTAACACACATGTTGCATATGACATTTGGAATAAGCATGAGGTATTTTTATTTTCTTAGAACATACTTATTTTATATAATTTATTTTTCCAAATTGTGGTTTATTGTATTACAGGAGAGAGAGCCATTGAAATGCTTTTCACATTGGAGAATGCCACATGAATGGAGCTTAGAGGACATATCTAGTGTTGTTGTGGAAAAGGTTTAAAATTATAGTTCGTATAATTTATCATAATATACATATAAGTATGTTGATTGCATAACCATATTTTCTTTCTTTTAAAGATGGCATTCGAAAATCAATTATTTTCATTTCAATTTAGAAAATGACTATCACCCTAGATGATGTCGCCAAAATCTTAAAAATTCCCATAGTTGGTACTTATGTTTACAACAGGAAGGATGATCGAAATGAAACTGAATTATTAATGGAATATCTTGAAGTTGATGATAGTGAAGCTAGGGAACAAACAATGGACTCTTTATTAGTGAAGCGTCATAAGAGAAAACAAAGAACGTGTAAAAAACATGATTATGAGATTGCTTCTCGGGTTTATATTTCTTATTTTTTTGGTTACTTTAAGTTTTGTAATAAGCCAACAATAAATGCGTCATTTAATTATTTGAGATGTTTGGATAGCATGAATAAGCTAGTTGAATAGGAATGGGCATAGGAGTACTAGCATACTTATATCATCGTCTAGGTTTGGCTTCTATAACTGATGTAAGGTAGATGGCAAGTTACTTAACACTATTTACTATGAGTATATTTTAACATTTTATATTGAATCTGAATATTAAATTATGGCGCTCAAAATTATTAATTTAGGCTTGGATTTTTGATCATTTCTCAATGCTTCTAGATGATGCTCCAAGCAAAAACTATAATAACACAATGCCTAAGTTGCATATATGTCAATCTGTGAAACAATCTGGTGATGTGACTTCAGTCATTATTCGTGTATGAGAACAACTCGATGATTTAGCTCCACAAAACGTAAATATTAAATATCTTAGAAATATATTATTAGCAATAATATTTTTCTGACTATATTACTAACCTCGTTGGTTTATTGGGACCCTTATCAACATGTGAGATCTCATCACCCATTGTTTGAAATTACATTTTTACAATGGTTCTCTATTATGTTTTGCAATTATTGAACCATGCTATCCATAAAAAGTACCTTGACAATTTTGTATTTATCAAAGAATTCCCAACAAACCAATAGAGCCCAAAAAATATCATAGAAGACCAAATGCCAATCAATATAAGGTTTCATACGATAATTATTTCTAGTACGTAGAAAGTTGGCAGGATCACATGTTGTCCTCAAAATCAAGATTATCATTGGTAGACTAACCTTGGGATCGTACTGTTAAATACATATCATGATACTTGAAAGTGTCACATCCTGTTGTTTAGCACCTTAATTTGAGTATTCGAAAAATCGATGCCATTAAGAAATTGGTAATAATTAGTTTTAAATATTTTAATTTTTTCGTTGTACAGTTTTATTCTAATCAGATATTTCATTGTAGAGAATGGTCGCTGGTACCGCTGCAGAAATACTAAAGAAAAATTTGACTGCTCCACAACTAAAAGAGTAGCAAAATTATTGGAAATGGATCTAGCGGTTGTGGACGTGTTGGAGGAAGCTTGAAATGAATCCAGAAAACCTGAAAATGTAAGAAATGCTTGAGTGATCTAATGAATTAAATGTTTCTGGTTTTTGGTTCTTTGTTTTTTGCCTTGCGGAATTTGAATATGTAATGTATGAATTTGTATTAGCTTGTGGTTTTTGAACTTGTGATTTTTGTGATGTATGAACTTGTGATCGTAATTACTATGTACCACATGAATATGTATTAGCTTGAATTAAATATTTAATTTTTTTATATACATATGGCTTTATGCAGTGTTTTGTTTAATCACTTGTAACCAATAGTAAACATTTATTATGAACTTTTTGTTTTTGAATAATGTTTTTATCTTGTTCAATGGTCTACGGCTGTGTGTTATAAGGGAGCAATAGATTTTTAATTTCAAATAGTAGAGTTTATAGGACGAACAAGTCCAAACGGTGGGCAATATCCATGGAAACAAAAGAGGTTCGGTAGTTCAATACCGAGCAGTTGAGGATTGTTGGAGATTGCTCAATGTATGGTAGTTTAATATTTTATTTCCTATTGCAGTTTATAACTGTTTGTTTTATATCGTGTATACTGTCTTCGGCCTATGAGGGACGTTGGTTGTATGCCAGCAATTAATTTTATTATTAATAGACAACCACTGGAAGAGAACCCAATATACTTATGTCAAAAAAAACTAACCATGGTTTGTGCCAATGTCATATTATATTTTCGATGTATGAACACTATGAACTTGTCCCAAAAAATAGCTAGCCATTATTTGGAGGTTCAACAACCATTATTTAAATAGAAACTCGACGTTTAATACCGAATTGTAGAGGGTTAAGGGAGATTGCTCGCTGTATCGTATATAGTTGGTATGATTGAAACAACCCATCCGGAATGGGCCTGAATTCCGATCTAAAAAGGTTTGATGGGAACTTAAACCCATTTCAATTGTATCATTTATAATAGATCAGATTAAACAAAACTCAAAATATCACACAATGGAAGCAATAAGATATAATAACTTGAAATAGATGTACCATAAGTAAAAACCATAAAATATCAGTTACAATGAATGTCAACTGTCTTTAAGAGGTACATTAACAGTAATTATTAACCCTATGACACAATAATAATCGTAATACTACCGTAAATAATAACTTGTAGCTATGGATGCTTCTTCAGGCTCCGTTATCAATGCCGTTATCGATCAAGCATTCCCACCTATTATCTTGTTTACATATTATGAGGAGGGATGTCAAAATAATAAATTCTAGTGAATGAAAATCACATAAGTTTAAGGAATAAATATTTCCTATACTTGGCACTATGAATCCATCAAATTATTTCTACAAAATCTAACACACAATCAAACATATGTAATAATAAGACGGACTATCCTGCAATCACTTAAGACCAACATATTATTCGTTTACTTAAGGGTGGATTCTCTATAATCACTTAATACCATAAATGAGGTGGACTACCCTACAGTCATTTAAGTCCTACATCTCACTCATAAGGGTGGATTCATTATAATCACTTAATACCTTACGATGTGGATTCTCAATTGGTCACTTAAGGCTATTATATTTGTATATTTGCGTATGGGCGGATTCCTTCGATCACTTAAGACCCTATGGCGGACCCTAGTCACTTAAGACCTCGTCTTATAATTATCAACACTATAAAATATACTCTCAATGTAAAGCGAGAGAAAATAATCTACCACTTAATTCCATTTTTAGGTGAATTACCGCTATCATTTATGACTCTCCTGGTAGACCCATGCGTTACTATCTAACAGCCTTTACGGGTGAACTTCTAGTCACTTAATACTTCCCTTAGATGGGGGGTTCCCCTTACATGATTGGCGGAACTCTTAGTAGCTTATCCCTAGGACTTCCTACACATAGCCCCTAGATAAGAAGAAGACACTTCTGGAGAACTACCTGACTCAAACATACATCGTTTATTTAATACCTATTTAGGAGAAAGGCAGACCCAATGACATTTAAGATCTTTATAAGGGTGGATCCCATGACTTTGATCCTAAACAAAGGAGTGAACTTTAGGATTGGATCTAGTCCTAAACATTTAATATTCAAAGTAGGTATGTCATCCACTTAAAACCTTCTCATGGCAGGCCGTCTCCACACACAATTATTATATATGCATATATATACACAAGACATCTCACATTAACCGTCCAATTGTAGATGTTGGATTTGCTGGGGGTTTCGGGTAGGTTTCTAATTCAAATTAGGCTTAACCTCGTGCCTTTGTGTAATAATTATAATGGAGTATGACACCTATATCTCCCACATTAACCTGCCTTACCTGTAGATGCTGGAATTACCGGTCAATTCCAGGCAAGCTTGTACTACAAGTAATGATTAACCTCATGTCTGTGTGTCATTTATACTAATTAAAGCCATTAACTCACACATATACAACTTTCCTATGAGGACATTTATTTTCTGCTTTCCTATGTTAACGCATTTAATATACTACCAAATACAAATTTAATAATACGAATTTAATACACATTAATACTATATTAATCACACTAATAAATAATAGTAATCAAACATAAATCAGGCGTACGTGAATAAACGTCCTAATTCGTTTGAAATGTCAATCTTAACAACATAATCGCGGTATACAAGTTTATTTCCCTTATCTTCATCACATGGCATAAATATGCATATTCACATTCAATAAACAAAAATGGAAATAACAACACATAAAAAAATCTTCTAACTAGGATTGGAATAATTATCTCAAAAGAAAAAACAGACAAGTTGTAATATTCCAATTATATATGTAAAATTTCCATTTTTGTACTACATCACTTTTATATGATTTTATATACAAAACTTAAGCCTTTATTAATTTTATGAATAATACGTTTAAACAATCTACTAGAAATAGATGCTTAACCCTATTAATTCCATACTACCCAAATCATATGCTTTACCATACATAACGTAAGAAGAAGTTATGAACCTTATAAGTTTGTATATATATGGAGGTTATATATGAATAAAAATCAAAATAATTCAAACTAGAAAAACAACACAGAATTAATGCGGAAAATAGGCCGTTATGGGACAACCCGACCCAAACATGGGTCGACCCATGCATAAGAGGGGTCGACCCATGCATAAGAGGGGTCGACCTAGCAACATGCTTGGCGAATTCTTCCTGCTGCACCTGGACTGTTTTGTTTGCTAGGTTTGTTCCCTGACTCATTGTTACGTTTATGGCTTAGACTGAAAACCTAATATCTAACGGTTAATGTAACAACCCGAAAATCTGAGCCAGTTTAAAATTTTTATTTTGGCAATTTTAGCGGATTTTGAATATTTAAAATGAATTATTTTAAATAATATCGACAAAAAATTTATTTTGAATATAATTCGAATGTATATATTTATACGCGTTGTCGTTAGAATATAAATAATTATATATAATTATAAAAGGAATTGAAAAGGGCGCGGTAGTTCGATAATTCGACTTCAAACTTCAATTGAATGTACCGGGTGCAAAACAATCCGGATTTTAGCAAAACCAAAAATAATGGGATCTAATTGGGAATATCTTTCCAACGAATACGACAAATCAAAATTTCATAGCGGGAATCAAAAGATATGTCCAGTTGAAAATTCTGAATAGTCGCTATGGAATTCAGGCTTTTAAAAATAGACATTTTGCAAACGACCTCGGATTTCGACGAATCCACTTTTGTTGGATCCGCAGTGTCAAATTATTGCTAGGTTCCAAATTTCATAATTTTTCGAATCAATATGTGAGCGTGGCAAAAGAAAACGTGTTTGACCAGATTTAGTTGATTTTAATCGACTGGAAAATGGCCATTTTTCCAACGGTCTCAGAATTCGACGAAACTAGAAAATATTTTTCACCTATGTAGTTGTTGGATGAGGCGCCTCGATTTTAGGTCTGTAAGGACCGGAAAACGTGTGTTTAGGAATACTAATCCTCTAACGTAAGTGAGGACTGGCCCTGAAGCATCCAGGATTGCCCAGAGTGTGTAGTCCTGAGACATTTGCTAGAGTGTCTCGAACGCGGAGAGGAGCTTGCCCTTGCCTCGACTCATGACAGAATCCAATTTCCAATACGTGGTATTGCGGTTTTAATTGTAGAACTAGTATGGCGACATAGTAGATGGTAGCTATGCCGCCTATGATTGATATTTATGATTGAAATTGTTTTGACACTATGCACCTATAATAGTATCAAATGTGTTTTAAACGTATCAAGCTTGCTTTGGCTGTTATAAGGGAAAACCCTATCCTCCGGCTTGCGTTGCATTGTGTGATGGGACCTGGGTCTTATAACAGCTTCATTTTTCTTTATTTAGCATTGCGCTGTTTGTTCTATGCACTGGTATTCTTGGGAGGAAACCCGTTCCGTGTTATACGGCGTGGTCCCTTGATTTACCTAACTTTAAAACCAATATTAATTACTGTTTTAGTTTTCACACCAGTCACATGACTGAACTGGAGTTTATTGTTTTAACCTAAACTCTGGGTGCCCTTATTTTCGAAACGGGCAGCTAGTAGTTTTGGTTTTGCAAATTTATATTCACAGGATCCTGGTTTACAGCTGGAATGATATCCGAAAAGCTCTGTATCCGTATATCACCTTCAGTTGTGCTTTGTATTATTTTCCGCTGCTATGTAATTTTTTTTAATCTCTGATATTTATCGAATGTAATTTATTCGTTTATACTCTGTATATTCTTGTATCTGATGGAATTGTTGTAATATACAATGAAATGTTCTTCTGTTTGTGTTCTGATTTGTCCTGTTCTCAAACGATCAGGGGTTTCGAACAGTCTAGATCGGTTTAACGATTGATTCGGATCGAGCGAAATTCCCGGTTGTCACATTTAATAATTGGCTTTGTTAATCGATAAAAGGGGCTCTTTCTCTCATTTTATCTACACACAATTATTCTTCACCTCTCTTCGCCTCCATGACATATTCTAAATTAAATAATAAAATGTGGAGACATTGATGAAATCAAGATTAACAAAGAGGATTCAAGATCTGTAATCAACCCACAACCCTGCAATCAACATACAACTTTGCATACAATCTTTTCTATTATGGCACATATATATAAGAAATAATCTCTTCTTCACCCTGATCTACTGTGAGTTTCATGTTGTTTTCAGATCTGATACATAGAATTATATCATGACAGTAAATAAAAGTAGTTCTAGAACATACAATACCTATAAGTTATACCTGTTCTTTTACTGTTATTCACATATGCCATTGTTATAACAACATATGTTCTTTTACTGTTAGTTGATTAATTAGTTATGCGTACCTATCTTTCTTTTTCTTATTTCTATTGTTTTAATTTATTTCCAGTCTTGCTTATATGCCTATTTTATACAATTTGATTTGGTTATTTTATTCTCCTTCTATTATTCCCTTTTGTTTACGCTAAGCCTAGGCCATGTCCATTTAAGACTACGTATAGTTAAAATTGGGATAATAAGAAATGACATGAAAAAGGAGAATATAAGCATATTAAAAATTGAGGACTTTTTGATTGTAATGTGGGTAAGGGACCATATAAAAATACTTGTACTTGTTGTAATTTCGGAATATAATAAAAAGGGATAATATGCATAAACTCGTACATGCTGTAATTTGGGAATGTAATTGAAAGGAATAGTACGCATACTGTATAAACATGTTAGATTTTACTTAATACAGACATTAAGTAAAAGACATGTTAAAATATTGTAAGTACCAGATGTAAGTTAGGTAAACTAAATTACTATAACAACTATATACATCTGGGCAGGTATTAGTTTTGGGGAAAGGGTTGTACACACATAATAACGTGTAATTTTACAACCACACTTATTAATGAGCCTAAACATGCTAGGTTAAACCTGATTATTAATAAGCTAACAGGTCCCTCGTTCGGCTGTTGTTTCGGGTTGTACGGACTCTTAAATCCTAGTTACTTGGGGGCACAAGCTTAGGGGGTTTGACTTGTGTCAATCTTGCTTTGTGGAACCTATATCAGTCAGTATCCCTATTGGTATTTTGTTATAGGGCCTCACACGAGGTAGGGGTCGGTGAACGCTTTACTGAACTAGATAGTAAGAGGTTCAAACGAGGAAGGTGGGTACATGCACGTTCTAGCGGAGTCATGAGTGTGCATAGGTCTGATTAGGGAAACTATATTGTTGTAAAACCAGTAAATAGGTCTATATTATATAAGTTGCTAGGCTAAAGAGTGACACACCCTACTTTCGGAACTGACACAGGGTATTTACATAGCAGGGAGCCGATCGCATGGGTAGTAACTAGGGTAACACGTAATCCTGTTATGTAGGGTAACACCTAATCTTGTTGTAATCCTTCTATTTCTATTAAGTAATTTGGTTAACACCCAATCCTATTCTTATTGTGTAATTAGGTTAACGTCTAATCCTATTATACTAGTATTGGTCCAGAAACCTGTTATTAAGGGTAAAAATTAGGAGCTTTACTCGATCATTGTTTTATCTTACTGCCCTGTTTATCATGTTTACCTGTTACCTTATACGATATTATGCTTTCTCATCTAGTCTTATTTATTTGTCTTGATATCTCTATTTTATGTGTTTACTGAAAATCACTGGAACTCGCTAGTCTTTATGTCTGACCTTTTTTGTTTTGCTTATTTCTCTTCCTCCCCCTTTAGGTCCATTAGAGTGATAACACTCCTCGGTGATTAGGACATTCTCTTTTAGCTTGAATTTGGACTTTCTCAAATGTACCGCTTTGATTTACTTTCTACTCTGTTATAAGTTGCTATGAGGAATATGGTTTTATGTTATTTCACTTTGTTATTTTGCAATATGAGACAGATGATTTAATTGAGGTTCTTAGTTTTTGATGTAACTAGTTTGATGATGTAACTTGATTTGACACAATGTTTATTTTCAATAATAAAGTTGATTTTTCCATTGACTATTTCTATCTGTCTTGTGAAATTCTATTACTGTTTACATATTACACTTCATGAAACTTAATGCATTCTGTTATAAGTGAAATTAATGAACATGAGGTGCCATATTTGGTATCAGATCCAAAGGTTACAAGATCGGAGAAAAATTTTTTGGAAATTATTTTCAAAAGAAAAGTATTTTTGAATAAAAACTTGTTTTTGAAAAACATATCCCTTCAATCCATATTCAATATGCTCTCGATCTTTTATTGAATCTTTTGTTTATTCTCTTTCAGCATGTCTTGGGCACACAATATTCCTGAGGGCATTCAACTACCAACATACTTCCATAGGTATCTCGAGGTTGCGACATCTGTCAGAGTTCAAGGAGATACCCCACCCCCAGCTGCAGCCGCAGTAGCTCCACCTTACGAATTGATAACTTTTCTAAGCTTTGTAAGGGCTTTTGCACTATGGGAGGAAAACCGTTCCGTCATACGAGAGCTTTGTTAAGGCGTAAAGTTGTCTTAGAGAAATGAAGAATGTGTTTGATCATTTTAAGCTCGACGACATAAATAAGTTACAACTGGCAGCATGGCAACTGAAAGACGAAGCTTCATACTGGTGCGAGGTGACACATGCGGGACAACCAGTAGCTACTTGGGATGATTTCAAACAGAGATTTGGGATGAAATTTTTATCTCATATGGAAAAAGGATTACACGTGGAGATATTCTTGGCTTTGAAACGAAGGGACATGTCTGTTAAGGATTATGTTAATAAGTTTAATCAGCTGGTGAGATTTGGTCTGGACTTGGTGAATACTACCCATAAGAAGGTGCTTAGGTTTGCGAGAGGGTTGAATCAACCTCTCCAAGAACTTGAATTATCTCATATACAAATGGGGGAAACGTTTGAGAGGCTGGTTGACATGGATCTAAAGCATGAAGATGGCAAGGATGAGAAGAAAGATAGTAGGACTGAGGAGACACATGCTAATGGAAATAAAAAGAAGTGGTGGCCTAAGAAGGGAGAACAAATGGATGGAGGGAAGCCTAACAAGGCTTAGATCAAGAAAGATATCAAGTGTCATGGTTGTGGAGCTATGGGTCATTTTGTGAAGGACTGTAGAAAGGCAAAGAAAGCCTGCTTTAATTTTGGTCAAGTGGGACACTTCAGTAAGCAATGCCTTAGCAAGCATGGACAAGGGGCCAAATCTTCTGGACAAGTACATGCTCTTAAGGCTAGTGGACCTGATCGAGGTAGGAAAGTCACTGTTGAAGGTTTGATTTTCCTTTTTGACTATCCTGTTATATCTAGTTCTTTAGTAGTAGTCTGCAATTTAATACTAGTATAGTCTCTGATCATGTAGTACTCTCAAACCCCATAGGAGGTACGATCATTTATCCATGATATGTAGGGGTTCGAGAATTTCTATCTTGGGACTTGAGTTTGAATGCGATGCATACGTGATGGACTTTATTGGCTATGCTTTAATTCTAGGAATGGGTTGTCTAGCCATGTATGGTGCCCTCCTAGACTGTAAGAGGAGAGCGGTTAGGCTTCCGACTAACCAAGGAGGAACTTTCGAGATTTCTTATGACACACAGGGGTCAATTATGCTCAGTTTCCTAGATCCGGTTGATACTTCTATTGATGAATTGCAATCAATACCCATAGTCGGAGATTATCTGGACATGTTTAATGAGGTCAGAGAATTACCTCCAAGGCATGAGATAGAATTCCACATTTATTTTGTAGAGAATGCGAAGCCTGTCACTCCACTGGTGTGCCACATGACTCCTAAGTAAAGGAGGGAGCTCAGCAAGCAAGTAGGGGAGCTATTCGAGAAACGATTTATTTAGCGAAGCATATCAGAGTAGGGAGCTCTAGTCGTCTTTGCAACTAAGGCAGACAACTCACTTCACCTTTGCGTGGATTATAAAGAGCTGAATAAGATCACCAAGAAGTATAAGCACTCACTTCCGAGGATCGACAACTTGTTTGATCAACTAATAGGCGCATCAGTTTTCTCGCAAATGCATTTGGCCATGGGATTTCATCAGTTGAATGTGGCAGAGGATAGTATTGATAAGCCTACATTCAGAATTCTAGATGGTTTCTTTGAGGTGCCGGTTATGCCATTGGGGCTAACCAATGCACCCACATATTTTGTAGAATTGACGAGTAGTGTGTTTATAGAGTTGCTAAACAAATTTTAGTGGTTTTTGTGGATTAAATTTTGATCTTCTCAAAGAATGAGGAGAAGCATGCCCTACACTTAGGAGAAGATCTACGTAGTCTCAGATCGTATTAGTTCAAGGCAAAATTTTCTAAGTGTAACTCTTGGAGAAAGGAAGTAAGGTTCCTAGCGCATGTATTCTCCAAGGACTGGATAGCGGTAGACCCTGCCAAAGTCATCGCAGTTCAATATTGGAGGGTTCCGAAGAATGCGACGGAGGTAAGGAGTTTTCTAGGATTGGCGGGCTCTTCTAGAAAGTTTATTTAGGACTTTGCAAGGATATCAGCCGCACTCATCCGATTGATGAAGAAGAACTTGGCTTTTTCGTGGAGCATCGATTGCGAGGATGCCTTTCATAGATTGAAAATGGCTCTGACAACCGCCTCAGTTTTGACTCTACCCAATGGAAGTAAGATGTTCATGATCTACATAGATGCTTATGGCACGGGACTTGGTGCCGTTTTGATGCAAGAAGGAAGGGTAGTAAGTTATGGTAGCAGACAGTTCAGAGTTCATGAGAAGAACTACCCTACTCATGATAAGAGTTGGCTGCAATAGTGTTCACATTGAAGTCTTGGTGACATTATCTACTTGGAGAGAGTTTTAAGCTATACACGAATCATAAGTCGCTCAAATACTTGTTCTCACAGATGGATCACAACCTATGGTAGCAACGGCGGATGGAGTTCCTAGCATCTTACAACTTTGAGATAGCTTATACTCGGACAAGGGTAATGTAGCAGCGGACGCATTGAGTAGGCAGAGGATGGCTATAAGTCCTCTATACGTAAAAAGGCGAAGCTCGGAGTTTATTTTGACCTTTGATTTCAAGCCATCTACGGGTTTCACGTTGGGATTATTAGCATAACTAGAGGTGTGACCTACTCTAATGGAGTGAATTGGATTTATGCAGCAAGAGGACCCGCAAATAGCATACATCATGGAAAGGCTTGGTAGAGGAGAGACTTCTAGTCACATAGCTAGATATAGTGTAACACCCTACGTCCATTAATGTCACCCACTAAGGGAATGCATTAACTTTCTTGGAGCGTTATAAGAGTATAGAACAGAACATCACAAGACATATATTTAAAATGGTACTTAAAAATTCAAAATTTATTCATTGTAGTGGAAAGCAAAACATGTCTGGTTACAGCATCAAAACCATATACTAAAGCCAAGTGCACAAATATCCATCTTGAACAAAATTATTATCAGAGTACATAAAAGCAAAAACATAATCCCACTCCAAACAGCCATAATGAAAAAGAGATAAAGCTGAGCAATACTTTCAACACTTTCAAGCACTTCAAGAAGAAAGAGATATGAGTCAAGCTTCACTAATCCCACCTTAAGGACCTGGGGGGGCGGGAAGAAAGAAAAGAGGCAAAACAAAAAGGGTCAGACATAAAGTTTGGCGAGTCCAGTGATTTTAACAATATAATCAGTAAATTAATAGGATAAGAACATAAACTGGATATAAGAGATGAATGTAACATAAGTAGATATGACAAGGTAAACAAGATAAGCAAGATAGAACGTCAACTGCGCTCCTAACCACTATAAGATATGCTCTGCACCATACCAACATACTAGTTACATACTACTAGATGATCTCTCCCTACTAATTATAATAATGGTAGTTTCGTGTACTCCAACCTGTTCTCGTAGGTTCCCACTTTCTCCTACCACCACTAATCGTACCTACTACCCTCCCCATTCGATTGGCTCCCTAACTCGTAGATACCTGTGCTGGTCCTACAATCGGGTTTATCACTCCCTAAGGTGGCAATCCCGATACTACTGAAATGCACAACTTATACCTACACGATGCAACATCATCTTACCTACCAGCCCAGACCCATGCACATGACTCTGTTGGACTTGCACTGCCATCGCTAACTCTTTATTGACCTCTTACGATCAACCCCACTAAGCGTGTCCCTGTCCTCGACCTAATTCGAGCTCATATATATATATATATATATATATATATATATATATACACACACACACACTAAAATGGGTTACTGGTTGAAAAGGATCCACCCACTTGACACAAGCTTCCCGCCTAAGCTTGGTCCCCACTAGGAATTCCCACTAAACCCCTTTTTATCCCCATGTATTATCACATGTCTCATCTTGGTTAAGTGCTTTAATTGTGTTTCACATGCTACCCATGTTACCTACTTAACCCTTTATTATACCCATGTCTTACTACATGTCTTATCTTGGTTAAGTGTTCATTAATTCATTATAACCATAATCTTGCAAGACCTCCCATATTAGATTACCGTTTTGTGGTTGTTGGATATGTCGGGCGGTTCAGGGCGGGCTTATACCGCAATCCGAATCTAACCTCGTGTCTTTGCATTATTACGCATCTAGTTTCTACCTTTGATCTCTCAAATTAGATTACCATTTGCGGTTGCTAGATATGCCGGGCAGTTCCGGGCAGGCTTATACTGCAATCCAAATCTAACTTCGTATCTTAGGTGTTCATTATCACTTTCTTGATTCTAGTCCCAATTCCAAATCTTGGATTATAATATATTCCAATCACCCATAATTTCCAATCTAAATTATGTTTATAATTTTAATCCAAATTATGCCATTAATCTCATGTGAAAAATTTATACCAAATTATGCCTAAACCAATTTCCATAGCCATCAACAATTTATGCCAAGTCTCATTTTATTACATATTCCCCACTTTTCCCAATCATTCCAACGTTATTCATACATAATTCTCAATGCAATATGCTTAGGCTCGAAGTAAGCCTAATATCAAAAGGAAAAGAAGAAGAGAGAATCAAAACATCAAAATTGGCATAAGCATATAAATAGGCATGTGAAATGAATAACGACAAAATAGATCAGACATGCACATGATAATAGCAATTGGGCATGAATCTGAAGGATAAACTACAAAACTTGATATGTTTCATCTTATCTACAGGCATATACATTAGATCCAATTTACAATCCTATCACAATTACTTTTTAATTTAATTATATGTGAAAGTGACATAAAGTCACAGCGATAGGATTCTTAGAAAAGAGAATTAGGCTTTATTGCTTGTAGATCTGATCTTGAATAACCCTTCTTTGATTGTTGAAGAAGAAAATTAAATTAATTTGAGATGGAGAAGCAGCATTGAGGTGCCATGGATTAGGGTTGAATGAGATTAGGGTTAGGTTTAGGTGTTTATTTATAGGTGTATTAGGTGAATTAGGACCTTTAGATTAGATTAGGGACCATCAGAACCATTCAGATTAAAAAGACACGTCATCAGGGAACTGTCTAGAATTCTCCAGACTTGGGCTCGGCCTGGGCGCACTTCCCAGGTGTGCCAGTGCATTTTCGTTCTAGCGCACCTCACAAGTGCGCCAGTTGTTCTGGCCTATTTCCTAATTGTTCTACCAAACTTCCATCGTCTATAACTCCTTCATACTGTATCCGTTTTACACAAACTCGGACTCTATCTTAAGCAGAATTCTAAGACGAACGCAATGTTGTAACCCGTTTCAGTTAATTCTTCTTTTAAAAATTAAGTATTCTTTAATTATCCCTTATGTCATGTTTTAAAATTATGGGGTGCTACATTCCCCTCTACTTAAAGAATTTCGCCCTCGAAATCTCGAAGCTGAATGGAATGTATGTCCTACCATCCATTATCCATCTACTCATCCATCAATCAGGGCGTCCATTGTCCTTAAAATATTTCTAATGCTTTCATGAAAAACATGATAGTGCCACGTGTCGATTATGTATGCAAAAGGATCCTAATGATATATATCATTTCTATATGAGTGCGCAACCTTTCATCCAAATGCAACATCCATATGATAACACATTCAATATATGTCCATTTATTTAAATATGCACACTCATCCATATGCAATATGAAAGTGCTTGAGCCAATCTAGTGCCTAATGTGCGTGTAAATACATTCACGAGCAACCACTAGTAAACACTTACATCGACTTGCATCCACTAAACATAAAATGTCTCAAACACATGTTTACAACCATAGGATTTTCTACTTAAAGATTGAAGATACAATCGAGAGGATACACTAAATGATAGAACAAGTATAAACAAAGTAGTAGAAAAAGGAGAAGTTAAGAACATACCCTCAAAAAGGAAAGGGTACGACACACGTATCTTGTCTTCCGTTTCCCAAGTCGCATCTCATTGATCATCTCCCCATTGGACTTTAACCAACTTGACCTCTCAGTTGTGTAATTTCTTGACCTCCAATCCAAGGATGCATGTAGGAACTCATCTAACCATGGCATCTCACTCTACTTCCACTTCTCTAAGCACGTTCGGCTCTACTACTTCCGCGGTATCATGTAAACACTTCCTCAAATGCGACACGTGAAGTACGTCATGAACACCACTAAGTTTCTTAGGCAACTTCACTCCGCAGGCCATCTGTCCAATTTTTTCTGTATTGGGGAATGACTACGAATCTTGGTGCCAATTTATTTACAGATCCAAAACGAACTACATTCGTCAATGGTGATACTTCAATAAAAACCGTGTCTCCAATATCGAACTCAAGATCGGTTCGTCTCTTATAAGCGGATGACTTTTACTGGTCTTGTGCCGTCTTCATGCGTCTTCGAATTAAGTTTATTTTCTCCAAAGTTTCTCTAACCATCCCGGGCCCAAGAAAAATCTTATCCATAGATTCCCTCCAATAAGTTGGTAATCGGCAAGGTCATCCATATAAAGCTTCAAAAGGTGCCATGCCAATGCTAGTCTAGTAGCTGTTGTTGTAGGCAAACTCTACTAATGGAAGGTGTTCCTCTCATGTCCCTCCAAAGTCAAAGATGCATAATCTTAAAAGATCTTCTGGAATCCAATTCACTCTTTCTGTTTGGTCGTCCGTCTGAGGGTGATAAGCGGTGCTCAAACATAATTGCGTCCCTATCGCCACTTGCAAGCTCTTCCAAAACTCACTTGTGAAAATGGGATCTCGATCGCTTACGATACTAGAAAGTATGCTGTGTAGACGAACTATCTTTCAAAGATATACAGTTGCTAACCATGCACCTAAACTTTTACTCTTAATGGGAATGAAATGGGCGCTCTTGGTAAGTATCTCTACTACTACCCATATCCCCATATTACCCCTCCTTGACCTTGGCAACCCGTCGACGAAATCCATGGAAACCTTTCCCATTTCCACTGTGGAACCTTTAAAGGGTGAAGAAAACCACCAGGCTTCTTTTACTTAGCCTTGACTTGTTGGCACATTAAGCATCTAGAAACGAACTCAGCCACATCCTTCTTTATTCCGGCCCAAAAGAAAACTCGCTTCATGTCCTTATACATCTTGTCACCACCGGGATGTATAGTCATCTTAGAATGATGTGCTTCTTCAAGGATTTTCCTTCTCAAACTCTCGTCTCGTGATACGCAAAGTCTCTCATCCCTACGCAACTAACCTTTTTCATCTATAGTATACCTACTAAGATGGCTCGAAGACTCCCCTCTTATGCGCTTGTCTACTATCTCTATCAGCTGTGGGTCATCTCGCTGTGCCGCACCTATCTGTCTCAAAAGCATAGGTCGCACCTCTAAAGATGCCTACAAACCGGGTACACAATCGATAGAGGGTCTAAAGTCAAAGGTAGATATATACTCTAAACTCTACCACATGACAAACAAAGGACTCAAAGTCAACTTCTTTCTACTCAAGGCGTCAGCTACAACGTTACCCTTGCCATGGGAATATGCAATCTCAAAATCGTAGGATGCTAAGAACTCCATCCACCTCTGTTGCCTTAAGTTTAGATCTTTTTGAGAGAACATTTATTTTAGTGACTTATGGTCTGTATACAACTCAAACCTCTCACCAAGCAAGTAATGGCGCCAAGACTTAAGCGCAAAAACTATGGCAGCTAATTCTAAGTCGTGATAGGGTAATTCTTCTTATGGACCTTCAACTGCCTTCCACCATAACATATCACCCTTCCCTCTTGCATCAAAACTGCGCCATGCCCTGTCCCACAAGCATCGGTATACAATGTGAACGGTTTATTCCCATCTGGAAAAACTAAAACTAGAGCTGTCGTCAATGCCCTCTTCAAACGTTGAAAAGCAATGACACAATCAACATCCTAACAAAAGGTCAAATTCTTTTTCATCAACCGTGTAAGTGAGGCTGATATCTTCGCAAAGTCCTTAATGAACTTCCTGTAATAGCCCACCAAACCAAGAAAACTTCTTACTTCCATTGCATTCTTAGGAATCTTCCAATCTTGGATTGCCACTACCTTCGCGGGATCCACTGCTATCCCTTCTTTAGAGACCATGTGCCCTAAGAAACTCACTTCCTTCCTCCTAAATGACATTTGGGTAACTTAGCCTTGAGTTGATGTGCTCGAAGAGTCTCTAAGACTTCCTTAAGATGTAAGGCATGCTATTCCTCGCTTATATAGAAGATCAGAATATCATCCACAAAGACTGCCACGAACTTGTTTAGAAACTCCCTAAACACCCTACTCATTAAGTCCACGAAATATGTGGATACATTCGTCAAACCAAAAGGCATGACGAGCCATTTAAAGAAACCATCTGGAGTTCTAAATGCAGTCTTTTCTATGCTTCCCTCAGCCACCCTAGGTGATGAAATCCTGTAGCTAAATCCAAGTGCGAGAAAACCGAAGCACCAAGCAACTGATCTAACAGGTCATCTATCCTCGATAATGTGTGTATGTTCTTCTTTATGAGCTTATTCAGCTCCCTATAGTCCATGCACAATCTAAGCGAACCATCCGCCTTCGTGGAAAAAAACGACTAGAGCACCCCACTCCGAGATACTTCTTCTTATGAACCCTTTCTCAAGCAACTCTTTCACTTGTTTACTAAGCTCCCTCCTTTCTCTTGGAGCCATGTGGTGCGCAGGCAATGCAACTGGCTTTGCATTGTCCACCAAGTATATACGGAAATCTATCTTGCATTTTGGAGGTAAGCCCCTAACCTCCTCAAAGACATCTGCATACTCATGCACTACTCGAACAGATTGCAAATCATCAATAGATGTGCCAAGAGATTCTAGGTAGCTAAGCATAACATAACCCTTAGGGTCACATGAGATATTGAGATTATTCCCCAAACTAGTCAACAGTCTAACTATCCTCTTTTCACAGTCGAGAATGGCACCATACCTGGCCATCCAATCCATTCCTAGAATCAACCCATAGCTCGTGAAACTAAGCACATAAGTGTTGCATTCAAACTCAACGCCATACGTAGATATTCTCAAATCCCGACAATACATATACAGATGAGCCGTACCCCTATAGGATTTGAGACAACGAGATCCACTACTATACTAGTATCCAGGTGTAGAGGCTCAATAACAGAAGCAGATATAAACAAATGTGAAGCGCCGGAATCAAACAAAGTACGTACAGGATGATTGAAAAAGAAAATCAAACTTTCAACATAAATGTTTCTACCTCTCCTTTGCGTAGCTGCCATGAGAGCATGAACTTGCCTGCCAGAAGTAGATCCTATCCTCTGTCCTTGCCCTTGCCTCCTTGGGTAGTCTTTAATTATATGTCCTGCCTTACCATAATGGAAGCAACCAGTCATGTTCTTCTTCCTACAGTCCTTCTTCAAATGGCCAGGTACTCCACAATTTTGACAATTTCTTTTCTATGAACCCTTGTTATCCTTACCACCCCTCTTTTGTTGTTGTTGTGCCTTCTTTGGATCCCCTTTCTTATCCTGTGCCTTATCTACATTAGCACCTTTCTCCTCTTCATGTATCAATGCCATATCAACAAGATTCTCGAAAGTTGCCCCCATAGGAATGTGGGACATAACCAACCCGTGTAATGGTTCATTCAGACCCTTGGCAAATCTCAAAGCCTTCTTATGTGGTGTATTAACTAATTCCATACCAAATCTTGCTAACTGGTTAAATTTGTTAATGTACTCCTTCACATACAAACTTCCTTGTTTCAAAGCCAAGAACCTCTCCATGTATAAATTCTCCTCCACTTGTGAAAGAAATTTCAACTCGAACCTTTATCTAAAATCCATCCACGTCTCCACTACACGTCCTCCATTAGTCACTTCCCACCAAAATGAAGTTCCTTCCTTCATCAACCAAGCAGCTAGCTGAACCTTCCTTCCATCGTCTATCTCAAATATACTAAACAAGTCCTCCACTTCCTTGAGCCAATTCCGAGCCTCAACAAATGTCTCAGTTCCATAAAGTGGTTTTCCTCCCATCTCACGGAAGTCTTTTCATATCTTAGAAAAAGCGTCTACACGGAGAGGAGGAGGAGCGGTTGCAGCTGGGGGAGGAGAAACATTTGTTGGGCCTACGACAGTAGCCCTAGCCTCCATATACCTTCTGAACTAGCCTGGTATCTGTACGCCCTCGGGTATATCGGGTTCCCCAGACATGCTGAAAGGAAAAAGGAAGAGATTCAAAACAGGGAATTGAAAGAAAGATATATGGCTTTTGGGGATTATGTTTTTCATAATAAACCTTTCTCTTGAAAATGCCTTCTTTAAAACATGTTTTTGAAAATACTTCTTTTTAAAAATGCTTTTGAAAACAGTTTTCTAAATCTTTTATCTATTCTAGTAACCTTCAGCTCTGATACCACATATTACAAACCACGTCCATTAATGTCACTCACTAAGGGAATGCATTAACTTTCATGGAGCGTTATAAGAGTATAGAACAAAACATCACAAGATAGATATATAAAATGGTACTTAAAAATTCAAAATTTATTCATTGCAGCGGAAAGCAAAACATGTCTGGTTACAACATCAAAACCATATACTAAAGCCAAGTACACAAATATCCTTCTTGAACAAAATTATTATCAGAGTACATAAAAGAAAAACCAAAATGCCCCTCCATATAGCCATAATGAAAAAGAGATAAAACTGAGCATTACTTTCAACACTTCCAAGCATTTCAAGAAGAAAGAGATCCGAGTCAAGCTTCACTAATCCAACCCTGAGGACATGGGGGGAAAAGAATGAAAAGAGGCAGAACAAAAGGGCTCAGACATAAAGTCTGGCAAGTCCAGTGATTTTAACAATATAATCAGTAAAGTAATAGGATAAGAACATAAACTGGATATAAGAGATGACTATAACATAAGCCGATATGACAAGGTAAACAAGATAGAACATCGACTACGCTCCTAACCACTATAAGATATGCTATGTACCGTACCAACATACTAGTTACATACTAAAAGATGATCCCTCCCTACTAACCATAATAATGGTAGCTTCGTGTACTCATAGGTGCTCTCGTATGTGCCCACTTGCTCCAACCACCATTAGTCGTACCCACTACCCTCCCTATTCGGTCGGCTCCCTAACTCATAGATACATGTGCTGGTCCCATAATAGGGTGTATCACTCCATAAGGTGGCAACCCCGATACTACTGAAATGCACAACTTATACCTACACGATGCAACAACATCTTACTTACTAGCCCGGACCCACGCATGCACATGACTCCGTTGGACTTGCACTGCCATCGCTAACTCTTTATTGACCTCTTACAATCAACCCTAGTAAGCATGTCCCTGTCCTCGACCTAGTTCGAGCTCATATAAATACTAAAATGGGTTACTGGTTGAGAAGGGTCCACCCACTTGGCACAAGCTTCCCTCCTAAGCTTGGTCCCCACTAGGAATTCCAACTTAACCCCTTTTTTATCCCCATGTCTTATCACATGTCTCATCTTGGTTAAGTGCTTAAATTATGTTTCACATGCTACCCATGTTACCCAATTAACCATTTATTATTCCCACGTCTTACCACATGTCTTATCTTGGTTAAGTTTCCATTAATTCATTATAACCATAATCTTGTAAGACCTCCCACATTAGATTACCTTATTGCGGTTGCTGGATATGTCAGGCGGTTCCGGGAAGGCTTATACCGCAATCCGAATCTAACCTCCCGTTTTGCATTATTACGCATCTAATTTCTGCCTTTGACCTCTCACATTATATTACCGTTTACAGTTGCTGGATATGCTGGGCGATTCCTGGCAGGCCTATACCATAATCTGAATCTAACCTCGTGTGTTAGGCGTTCATTATCACTTTCTTCATTCAAGTCCCAATTTCGAATCTTGGATTATAATATATTCCAATCACCCATAATTTCCAATCTAAATTATGTTTATAATTTTAATCCAAATTATGCCTATAATCTCATGTGTACAATTTGTGCCAAATTATGCCCAAACCAATTTTCATAGCCATCAACAATTTATGCCAAATCTCATTTTATTACATATTTCCCAATTTTTCCCAATCATTCCAATGTTATTCGTATGTAAATCTCAACGCAATATGCTTAGGCTCGAAGTTAGCCTAATATCAAAAGGAAAAAGGAAAAGAAGAAGGGGAGAGAATCAAAACATCAAAATTGGCATAAACATATAAATAGGCATGTGAAATGAATAACGATAAAATAGATCAGACATGCATATGATAATAGCAATTGGGTATGAATCTAAAGGATAAACTACAAAACTTGATATGATTTAGCTTATTTATAGTCATATGCAATAGATCCAATTTACGGTCCTATCACAATTACTTTTTAATTTAATTATATGTGAAAGTGACATAAACTCACAACGATAGGATTCTTAGAAAAGAGAATTAAGCTTTGTTGTTTGTAAATCTGATCTTGAATATCCCTTCTTTGATTGTTAAACAAGAAAAACTAAATTAATTTGAGATGGAGCAGCAACATGGAGGCGCCATGGATTAGGGTTGAATGAGATTAGGGTTAGGTTTAGGTGTTTATTTACAGGTGTATTAGGTGAATTAGGACCTTTAGATTAGATTAGAGACCATCAGAACCATTCAGATAAAAAAGACACATGCTCAGGGAACTGTCTAGAATTCTCCATACCTAGGCTTGGTCTGGGCGCACTTCCCAGGTGCGCCAGTGCATTTTTCTTCTGGCGCACTTCACAAGTGCGCTAGTTGTTCTGGCTCATTTCCTGATTGTTCTGCCAAACTTCCATCGTCCATAACTCCTTCATACTGTATCCATTTTATGCAAACTCGGAATCTATCTCAAGAAGAATTCCAAGACGAACGCAATTGCTTAACCCATTTCGCTTAATTCTTCATTAAAAATTAAGTATTATTTAATTATACCTTATGTCATGTTTTAAAATTACGGGGTGTTACATATACTATGGACGAGAAAGGGTGCCTAAGATGAGATGGAAGGCTATGTGTCCTTGGAATTAGGGAATTTCTAAAGTTAGTGCTTGAGGAAGCTCATCATTCTCGAATGACTATCTAGGTGGTGACAAGATGTATCGAGACATGAAGAGAGTTTTCTTTTGGACTGGTATGAAGAAGCAAGTGGCGGAATTTGTAGCCCGATGTTCGACTTGCCGGCGAGTATAGGATAAACAGAGGAAACCTGGTGGATTGCTTTAGCCCTTGGATGTCCTACAATGGAAGTGGGAGAGCATCTCTATGAATTTTACCGATGGGTTGCCCCGATTGAGGAAGGGCAATATGAGCATTTGGGTGATAGTCTATAGACTTACAAAGAGTGCTCACTTTATTCCTATCAAGAGTAAGAGGACGGAAACTTGGCTAGCGTTGGTATATCTTCGAGAGATAATCCGACTTTATGGGGTACCTTTTGGTATAATAAGCGACCGTGACCCCATCTTTACTAGCGAGTTTTGGAAGAGCTTACAAGAGGCTTTAGGTACATAGCTACTTTTGAGCACAACATACCACCCTTATAACGATGGACAGGCTGAGAGGGTGAATAGAATTCTTGAGGATCATCTGAGACTGTGTATCCTAGATTTTGGAGGGACTTAGGAGGAGCATCTCCTATTGGTTGAGTCTGCCTATAACAACAGTTATCAATTGATCATAAGAATGGCACCCTTCGAAACATTATACAAATGACCTTATAGATCATAGGAATGCCTACATGATGCAATGGAGATAGTGGAGCCGAGCAAACTTAAAGATGTGGAAGTTGAGAAGGAAGCATCGATGAGAAGAGTTCCTACTCATATTCTTGGATCAAAAGTTAAGAAACTACGCGAAAAAGAAATCAGATTGGTGAAGGTGCAGTGGGAAGAAGACTATAAAGATGCGACGTGGGATCCCAAAGACAAGATTCACACTTCTTACCCTTTTCTTTTTTAGAGTACATCCTTAATTTCTTGTCTAAGCTTTTAAATTCACATTTTTGCTTCGGTCACTTAAGTTTGTTTATCCTATCGTTCAAACCTTTGATCCTTAGGTAGAATCCAATGGTTGGAAACATGTGTTTGAGACATGTTATTATTGATGGTTGCAAGTGTTTGGTAGAGATTTCTCATGGATGCACGTGCGCGCACACACACACACACAAGGAACTATATTGGCACAAGCACTTGCATATTACATATGGATGTGTGCGCATTTTGATTTTCTATGGATGGAAATGTAGAATCATCATATGGATATTGCATTTTGGTGAATGATTGTGCACAAATATAGAGCTTATATATGTTATACTAGGACTCTTTTGCATACATATTGGAAACATGGCACAGACATATATTGCATTAAGGAGGTCAACTGAATATGTTGATTGCTTGATTTTCGCATTACTATAGGGACATATACACACAACACATTTCCATATGTTCATACAAGCATTAGAAATTCTTAAGGATAATGGATGCCAGTGAATGATGGATGAGTAGATGGTTGTTTAAATTAATAACAATTTTCATAGACAAAATCCTTTACGTAGGGGAGAATGTAACACCTCAAAATTTAATACACTATAACCATATGGTAAAGATAACAAAACTGGGAATTATTTAATTAAATATTCAGTTTTAAGTAAAACCAGCTATACCGTTGCATTCGTCACGGAATTCTAGTTTAGATAGATCCCAGGTTTGTGTAAATCGGATAATGTATGAAGAAGTTATGAACCTTAGAAGTTTGTATATATATATATATATAAGGAGGCTATATATGAATAAAATTCAAATTAATTCAAACGAGAAAAACAATGCAGAATCAACGCAGAAATAAGCAGTTATGCGACGACCTGACCCAGACTTGGGTCGCCCTATGGCTCTCTCTCTCTTATTTTATCTACACACAATTATTCTTCACCGCTCTCTGCCTCCATGAGATATTCTAAATTAAATAATAAAATGAGGAGACGCTAACGAAATCTAGATTAACAAAGAGGATTCAAGATCCATAATCAAACTCCAACCCTGCAATCAACATACAACTCTGCATACAACCTTTCTACAATGGAATATATATATAATCTCTTCTTCACAAAGACTCGCTGTGAGTTTCATGATATTTTCAGATCTGATATAGAATTATATCATGACAGTAAATAAAAGTGGATCTAGAACATATAGTACATATAAGTTATACCTATTCTTTTATTGTTATTCACCTATGTCATTGTTACAGTAACATATGTTCTTTTACTGTCATTTGATTAATTAATTTTGCGTGTATATCTTCATTTTCCCAATTTGTGTTGTTTTAATTTATTTCCAGTCTTGCCTATATGCATAATTTATACCATCTGATTTGGTTCTATTCTCCTCCTTCTATTTTTCCTTTTTATTTATGCTAAGCCTAGGCCATGTTCGATTTGAGATTGCATATAGTTAAAATTGGGATGATAAGAATTGACATGAAAAAGGAGAATATGGGCATATTATAAATTGAGGACTTTTTGACTATAATTTGGGAAAGGGATGATATGCATATACTTGTACTTGCTGTAATTTGGGAATATACTATAAAGTGATAATATGCATAAACTCCTACATGCTGTAATTTGGTAATGTAATTGATTGGAATAGTATGAATATGTATAAACATGATAGATTTTACCTAATACGGACATTAAGTAAAGCACATGTTAAAATAATGTAAGTACCAGATAAAGGTTAGGTAAAATAAATTACTATAGTAACAATATACATCTGGGCAGGTGTAAGTTTTGTGGAAAGGGTTGTACACACATAATAACATGTAATATTACAACCATGCTTATTAATGAGACTAACCATGCTAGGTTAACCCTAATTTTTAATAAGCTAAGAGGTCGCTCGTTCTGTTGTTGTATTAGGTTTTTGGGGACTCTTAAATCCTAATTGCTTGGGGGTTCAAGCTTAGGGGAATTGGCTTGTGTCAACCTTGCTGTATGGAACCCATATCAGCCAGTACCCCTGTTGGTATTTTGTTAAAGGGCCTCGCACTAGGTAGGGGCCAAGGCACGCTTTACTGAACTAGATATTAAGAGGTTCAAAATGAGGAAGGTGTGCACGGGAGCGCTCTGGCGAGGTCATGAGCGTGCATGGGCCCGATTATGGAAACTAAGCCGTTGTAATGCTAGTAAATAGGTATGTGTTCTATATGTTGATCGGTTAGGGAGTGATACACCCTACTACCAGGGCTGACACAGGGTATTTACGTAGTAGGGAGCTGATCACATGGATGGTAATGAGGGTAACACCTAATCCTACTGTAATCCTACTGTATCTGTTAAGTAATTAGGTTAACACCTAATCCTGTTCCTGTTGTGTAATTAGGTTGACGCCTAACCTTAGTATACTAGTATTGGTGCACAAACATGTTTTCAGGGATATAAATGTGAATCTTTACTCGATCACTGTTTTATCTTGCTGCCTTGTTTGTCTTGTTTACGTGTTTCCTTATATGATACTGTGCTTTCTCATCCAGTCTTGTTTATCTGTCTTGATATCTTTATTTTATGCATTTAGTGATAATCACTGGAACTTACCATGCTTTGTCTCTGACCTTTTTGTTTTGCTTCTTTCTCTTCCTTCCCCCCTGAGGTCCTCAGAGTGGTGGCACTCCTTAGTGATTAGGATTTCTCTTTCAACTTGGATCCGAACTTTCTGAGATGTACCGCTTTGATTTATGTTCTACTCTGTTATGGCTAGCTATGAGCGATATGGTTTTGTATTATTGCACTTTGTTATCTTACATTATGAGACAGATGGATTAATTGCGGTTCTTGGTTTTTGATGTAACTGCTTTGATGATGTAACTTGATTTGAGACAATGTTTTATTTTCAATAATAAAGTTGACTTTTTCACCGCTTATTTCTATTTATCTTGTGAAATTCTGTTACTGTACACCTATTGCGCTTCATGAAACTTAATTGCATTCTCTTATGAGTGACATTAACGGACGTGAGCTGTCACATTTATGCTCATTTGACATTTGATTGGAAAAAACATGTTAATGTTAATTTATTGGGGTAAACATGTAAATTTGGCATTGGTATTGGAAAACATGTTAATTGACTCTGATTGGTAAACATGTTAATTAGACAAACATGTTAATTGACTCTGATTGGTAAACATGTTAATTAGACACTTATGTTCATTTAATATTGATTTGGGAAAAAATGGTAATCATACATTTATGTTGATTTGGGAAAAACATGTTAATTGGACATTTATGTTCATTTGATGTTAATTTGGGAAAAAATGTTAATTAGACATTTATGTTCATTCGATGTTAATTTGAGAAAAAAATGTTAATTAGGTATTTACTTTCATTTGGAAAAGCATGTTATTTGACCTCAATTTGTAAACATGTTAATTTCGCATGGACATTGAAAAACATGTAATTTGACATAAATTTGTAAACATGTTGGTTTGACATGAAATTGAAAAATATGTTCAACTGATGTTAATTTGAAGAGCACGTTAATTTGATGTTAATACAGAAAACATGTTAATTGTACTTAATATTGTATTAAGTAATCTGTATGGGAAAACATGTTAATGGGAATTAACGATACTTAATTGAACATTATCATGCAAATGGAAACCGTGTGAATGATAACCAGTTGTACATTAAGTAAAACATGTTACTTTAATTTGTAACCATCTGAGCAGCTGCCTATCTGATTTGGGAAGGTTTGTATAAATAATTACTTTTAATAAGAAATTACAACCGTGAAATACAACATAGGGTTATATTTAGCTTATTAATGAACTTAAACGTGCTAAGTTAAACCTATCTGATTAATAAGGTAAGAGGTCAATATCTGCTATTAAAATATTTGGGGGGGGGGATTCTTAAAATCCTAGTTAATAGGGGGGACCAAGGCTAGAGGTAGCTTGTGTCAATCTATTGTTTGTTCTTCTGTCTGGAACCCAAATCAATCAGTACCCTTCTGTTATCAAATGAGACTAATGCACGCTTTACTGATAGATGATTGTAAGTGGTTCAAATTCTGGAGGTGGGAATGAGCGTGTTCTGGTGGAGTTATGATCGTGCATAGGTCCAATGGGGGAAGATAAGACATTGTAACACCAAAGAATAGAGCTATGCCTTTTAAAATTGATGGATTTGAGACTGATATCCCCAGCTGCCATGGATAACACAGATTATTCGCGTCTGTTAATGAGCCGACCAATGGGTAGCATTAGGAAAAATTCTTCCTAGTTGCTTATTTATGTCTGAATCTATAGAAGTGCAAAAAAGTCAATCAGCCTGATCAAATTATAATTATTGTTATTATCATCATTGTCTTTTTTATAAGAATAGCCAATCCTTATTATCAGTTCATATCAGTTTTTGTTCACCTTTAGATATGTATATACACTTACCTTTTATGACACTAGAATAACTATTTATCTGTTTTACGTAACTTAGTAGTTGAGCTGGTAATCACAACTCACCAGGCTTTATGTCTGATCCATTTCCATTCTTTCTTTCTCTTTTCTTTACTTTAGGCTTACAGAGAGAAAGTATATAGATCATATTTCTTTGTTGATTTTGTCATGATGGATTTCTACAAAAGTTGGATCACTTCATGTTCTCTTTCCAAGGTTAGGTTGTTTCTTTTTTAATATATAAGGACTAATGTTATCTTAGTTTGATGATGCTTTTGACTGTGATTTTTGAGACATGACACTTTGTAACTATTTGATTAATTGAAACGAAGATGGTTTATATTTTTTAAAATGAAAGTTTCCTCTTTCGCTGTAAATTCATAATTTTATGTCTTGTGAAATCATAGTCTCTCTGATGTTCTATGCCTTTATATCAACAATACTCCATAATTTATTAATGAAATCCTCATATGGGTGACATTAGGAAATGAGGGTGTTACACTATATACCTAAGCACTTCATTACCTTAACGCATCCTCATATGGGTGATGTTTTTGGGTGTAGGGTATTTCATGTGTGCTAACAAAACGAAGAATGTAGCAAACATTCATGGGGGGAAATCATAAACTTATGGGGAGATTATTAGTGTTTGCTCACATCTTGTGCAAGTGTTGTAATCAATCAAAAAGGGGGAGTAAGCATAAACTCAAGAGGAGATTATCAGTGTTTGCTCAAATCCGGTTCTAGTGTTATCGTCAATCAAAAAGGGGTTGAATGTTGAATCATGAGATGTTGATTAGTGACAAAATGAAAGATCAAGTCAATATATCAAGAACAAGAAGATTGCAAACACGTCAAAGACTCTAGAAGTACACTGGTTATTTTATATCAGTAGAATCTAGTTTTTAGATTATGATGTTAAAATCTCTCCTTTAAGTTTTTATTTCTAAAATCCTCAGTTAAACATCATGTATTTAAGTGAATCTGGAAAGTGCACAATTCAGTCGAGTAGATTAACTAGTTTAGTCGACTGAATCTGTGTACACATAAAAGTTGTGTGCATGTTCCAGATTCAATCAGCAAAATATTCCTGTTCAGGCAACTGAATCTGGTCGAATAAAAAACTTTTATTTAACTTCCAGTTCAGTCTACTGACTATGAATATTCGGTCGACTGAACAAAGTCCTAACTATCATATTTTGAAGAGACATTACTTTTTCTGAAGAGTTTCTTTAATCCTTAAAGGTTGCAACTCTCTGATTTCGATCATGAAAATTCACCAGTAGTTATAACTCTTTACTCATTATATATACATGGAAGAATAACATCTCAAACTACTTACTCGATCTCAATCTTATATATTCTGTAGAACTCAAGTTCTTACTCATTCTATTTGCTTAATTCTTGCATTCTAAATCTCTTTGAATTACGTTTTTATAATTCAAAATTCGTTTGTATTCTAAAGAGATCAAAATCCTATTCTATCTCCACTAACTCACATTTATATATCTATAAACTCAAGGAGAAGATTGTAGGATGTTGCACTTCATTAGTGACAAATCAGTGTTGTACTAGAACACTAACAAGTCATTTGTTCTCTTGTAACAAAGTCTTGCAAAGTAGTAGATAATTGTAAAGGTAATTTAGGTGATGAAGTCCCATAAGCAAGTCTAGGCGGAAAATACTAGCTAGTATAGTCTAGGAGGAAAAAATCCTATAACAGCAGTGGAGGCTTGTTCCTTCGGGTGAAGGGAGGGTTTTATAGTAAATGGCATAAGGGCATCATAGGGGCTGGACATAGGACGGTGCTCCGAACCAGCATAAAATTTCTTAGTGTTCTTTACCTTTATTTACAACTTTTTATTACTTATTTATGACATCATTTCTAGATATTTATCTTATTAAATATTTACTTGTATACATCAAAGTTAATATATCATCTATTAAAACTTTCGCATTCAGCATACCACTCTTACTTCCATATTAATCGATCCTACTCGTCTTTTCATTTATATATATATATATATATATATATATATATGTATATATATGTATATACACACACATTTGCGCTAATGTGATGTTAGTCTTATTCTTTAGTTTAGACATAGTTTGGTAGGAATTTATGTAAAGGAGAAATTTTGAACAAAGAAATGTAAACCAAGAAAAATATTTCTATAAAAAGTTTTCGGGTTTCAAAATTTGAAAGTTTACAATTTTAGAAATTCACTGGTTTTCAATATTATAAGTTTCATTAAAATGATTTTTGAGAAAAATTATGCAAATTTGTTTTCAAAAAGTATTGAATGCGTAAGAAATTTGTGGGGTCAAGCGATATAAGTGGTTAAGAGAAAGCGTGAATATAAATGAATTTGCCTTCTGTGGTGCATAAATGGCCTTGAGTAAAATAAATTATAAAAATTCTCATAAAAGATGGATTGTGACACGCTTTAACTCATTGTGATAAGAATAATTATAAGATAAGTTTTTATGAACCAATAAGTTTGTAAGTAAACATGCTTTGTTAAAGTGGCGAGGAAATATGCGGTGAAAGAGGTATACAAAATGTAGGTGAAGCACCATATTTTGTGCTACCAATTTCAAAAATAATAATTAAGTTTCCTTGTTACTTTACAGAGAACACAAAAGTCCTCTTTAGAAAAGTTCACAGAAACTTAATCTAATTTAATTAAAAATAAATTAATGAGAATGGTCCCATTAGAGTGCACATACAATTAACAAATGGTTGAGGAAATTTTGAAAAGACATTCTAAGTGATTACTGTTTAATAGAAATAAAAAAGTAGAATTAAAACTTGCATGGTTTAAGGGAAGAGAATAACGAGGAAATGAATAAAAAAACAAGTTAAGATTTTATAAGTAAATTTATGACATAGTCAGTAATTAATAGAAATCCCTTTTTAGCACCCCTTAAAGAAATAGGAAAGTTTTCTTTAAGTATAGATTTACATTCTTAGATAGTGTTCTAGATAAATAGAACAGTTTAGCGGGATATCTTCTTCCTGGGTATTTGTGGTGATCGCTAGGTAAGAACAAAAACATAGGATATTGTGAATAAAATGAAAATGAAAGCAAAAGATGAACAACTAAAATAAAAACAAACAAATTTACAAAAGCTACAAAGACGACAACTTCAATAAATAAGAATAATGAAAAAATACTTTCAAAGTAAGTTTGGAAAACTGAAGAAAAATTCTTCTTGTGTATATTGTGCTTGAAATAGAAAATAGGAATTTTTGTAAAATTAGCGATTAAGATTTCCAAGTATGGGGGAAAAGTGCGCAAAAGTGGATGGAAAATATGGAATTTACCATTTCCACCTTTTTCTAAATGATAAATTGAATGAAAAAAATAGATTTATCTGAAATTCATAAATTTAAAGTTAGTTGTTAGGGTTTTGATGCAAAAATTGGATGAACTACATTTTTTACTTTGTAAGAGTATGGGAAAAATTAAATAAAAAAGTAATTTTGATTTTTAAAATATTGCATTCATATACAAATTGCTAGTATATTTTTGATATGTGCATCATGTTTTCCATATGTTTTCAGGAAAATATGCATTCATATAAAAGGTACCGCTAGATATAATTGCATTCACATATTTTCATGTTGTGCAACACTTTGCACTAGTGTACAAATGGTTGCAAAATTAAATGTATACATTATGGTTATAAATTATGCAAGGAATTACATAATTCAACCCTTACCAAATTTCAATGATTAAATTTCCTAAGGATGGGAGAACAGCCCACATTTTTAAATAATAAAGATTAACAAAATTATCAAAAATAATTATGGAAAAGTGTTCTTTGAAATTTTAAAACGAATGCACGCTATAAATTGGGAAATAAATAAAAACTTGCAACTATGTAAACTAAATGCACAATAGTATGTACATATAATTAAATAAAAAGAAACGGAAGAAATAATGGATTAAATGGTACGCACGTTAATTGTATAAACAATGTGCGTTTGAATTTAAAATAACAAAAGATTATTAACATATTAACAGGCTTTTCCATTTAATAAATCTAAACTTCTAGTAATAACCTTGCTTGAAATTGGAATTTGAGGTGAGTTAAAAACAAGAAACAATTAATGTCAAACTGCAACATTTCTTTGATTAACAATGTGTGACATAAATGGAATAAAATCATGCAATAAAAAGGGAGTATAAATGATGTTAGTTAAGTAGGGTTTTAATTCAAAACAAACGAAGCAAGTGCTTGTAAATATACATTGATATATTTATTTCAAGAATATGTATGCATGCATATTAATTTCAGTAATGAACACACTTGGGACTAAGATTTAATAAGTGTTGAGAATGAAAGAAAATTTAGTAAGAACCGGAAATGTAGATAAATGTTTTGTATAACTATCATAAAAAAAACAACAGGCATGAATTAGGGGAAGGTAATGCACACATTAATGGAATAAATAGTAAGCATTTAAATTCAAAATTAGGATGCATATTAAAATAAGAAACCAAAGAATAAAAATGAAAGCAATGTTTAAAAAAATTTATGTGCATTTAAATACGCGTTGAATAAGAAACTTATGGGCAAAGAAATGGAAAGGAATAAACTTAAAACATTAAGAGAATAATAAAGTTCACAAAATTAGAGGAATTAAACAATAGAAATTTTACAGTAGAGGAAAAATAAATGAACACATTTATTTAAGCATGTTAAACACTGGAAATGATAATCAAATGGTTAAGAAACATAAATGTTAATAACAACGTTTATCAAACGGATGGACATGATTATTTTAAGTGGCTATAAATAAACAAGCAGGGCCTAGCCTTCAACTCATATTTTCTGAGAGGGATCCAAAGTTCTACCTTTTTCTTTTCTCGTTCACACTTTTTCGAAGATATATATGTAATTTTAGGATTTCAGATTCAAGATTTGGAGATGCAAGGTTGTAGATTAGGCTATGAGTGCTCAAGTTTCCCATCCATGTGAAATTTAAATTAGAGAAACCAAGAATTTCATATTTGAATTAAATTTAGAATTGGAGAGAAATTAGGTGAGTGGATTTAAATTATAATTTTTCATATAGAGGTATATGATATTGTTCGTTTCCTATAAAGTTAATAAAATATACTATCAGCCTTCTTTTCCCCTTCTATATAAGGACTTGCAGTTTTAGATTGAATTGTTGTTACGCGCAAATTATTGAATTGTGGTTTGGCGTAAATTAATTGAATTGTAGTTATGCACAAAATAATTGAATTATGGTTAGGCGTAAATTAATTGAATGGTGGTTTTGCGCAAGTTAATTGAAATTATGAACAAAAAAGGGAAGTTTGATGATTTGGTGGCTAAATGAATATATTATGTCAAAATTGCAATAAAAAGGAGAAACTTGATGATCTGGAGCTAAATGAATAAATTATAAAGGGGAAACTTGATGATTTGGAGCTAAATAAACGTATTATTCAAAAATTGTAATAAAATGGAAATTAAGAAGTTGGCAAACTTAGTAAAGATTGCCAAGTAAATGTGACATAGATTGACATGACATAATTAAGGTTATGTGCAGTAAACTTAAAGAAAAAGGGTAAATCTAAGAATTTTCATATATTTGTATGAAATCGCCTTTCAGATTTAAAATGGAATAAATATAGAAATTGGGAAATGGATAAGAGGTAGGAAATAATAATATAATTAGTAAAAAGTGGGAAATTAGTAATGTACTGAATCTGTTAGTTGTGAAAAAGGGATACATTTCCGTAATTAATTTCTTATTAAATACTGAGCGTAATTATAAGAAAAAGGAAAATAATGTGAGTTAGTGCGAAGTAGGGATTTATCGTATTGTGCACTTACCAATAACCTAAAAATAATCTACTAAAGAATACTATCTTGCAATTACGGGTCTCCGTTGATTTATATTATGCATATAAACTTTAGTACATTTCAAGCAAACAACTAGATAAGGTTTGTGGTGTATTTCTTGTAAATGTGTAAACTTACAAAGAGTAAGTAGAATATTACCATTATTGTAAGAGTTATGTTAAATAATAAGAAACCTGTGAGGTATGTAATGAGCGAAGAATATGACATATTATAATAAATTATACAAGACGGGAATGTAATGTAATAGCTAGACTCCTGTATTATGGCTCCCTTGTGGTGCAGCAGTTTAGGCTTGTTCGCTTTCTTGGTGTAACGTTGGAGAGTTGGTATGCCTTTGTAGCATAGTCAAACATGCTTACGTAGCGTGGAGATGGAGGTCCCGTACGTTTTCGTAGTACAACGATGATGGCTACTCGAGGAGGATACTATGGGAAGTCTCTCGATATGTCGGGCATTTAGCTACATATATATAATTTATTAGGTAAATCTACTGGGAGTAGTTGAGTACGATTTATGCATAAAAACCAGAAGTATATTGTAAAATAAATTCGAATTACCTAATAAATATGAACCAGTAATAGAACGGTATATGTCTTGTTATTTGTAGAAAGTATAATTTTTCCATTCACCAGAACTTTTGTTCTGACCCTCTCCTTAAAATAATTCCAATTTAGACAGGTGGTCGTGATTCTGCAGCTTAGAGACACTTGTTAGATAGTGTCATTATATTAGTAAGTATTTACCTACTATTATACTATATTTCCTTCCATTGTGAGATTTCTAGTATAAGCTCCGATATATTTATCTGTGACTTTCCACAGGATACTAAATAACCAAACTCAAGCTTTGATAGATTTGGATTTTTGAAAAAAAAATGGGTCTGTTGAAATTCGAGTTATTACAACATCCGTAACTATGTCAATATGGAACTAAACTCAAATATGGTAGCAATCTTCTCATCTCATCGAATGTGTCCAGATACTCTCAAGCTACAAGCTCAGGTGACAACGCTCTACTAGAGAACTATCTCAGCCCGTTGTCGTCCAATCATAAGCGACTCGCATACTGAAGATCTATGTTTCGGCCTAGTATCACTAAAACGAAGACAACTCACTACCGAAGAGATTATCCTGACCCACTACAACCAAAATTCTGTATCCTCTCAATTTTTGAACTTTTGGACTCAAGTACTAAGTCCTGTTAAATTAAATAATTAACAATAGGCAAACAATTCAGCAAACATGCAACCATGACTCGATGAATTTAAGTTTTGACGAACCATGTATGCGACCAAGTACAGACTAGTTATGCAATAACACACCCCACCTTGAGGCCCGAAATTAATCAATATGGATGCTGCACTCACCCATAATATTAATTTCTGGTCGCGTATATAACGTAATTGTGATGTAACATCCCAGAATTTTTACGATTTGATAATTTATTTATTTAATTATTTGAATATTAATTTGGTAATTTAAATGCTTTTAATTTAAATAATTTTGATTATTTAATTAATATAAATAGTGTGATAATATATTTATTTCCGAAATAGTCGAAAATAGCTGAATTGGCAATATTGGGTAATATTAAATATTTAATTAAATTTATATTAATGTTACAATAAAGAATATATTTATAAATGACGTTGAAACATATAAATCATAATATAATTACAATTCGAGCTCGTAACGTCGTGGTAGTTCGTAATATTGAGTTTTGAACTTCAAACGATTATACAGGATTCATTATTAGTTGGATTTCTTTGAAAAAAGAAACGTTAGAATTTATTAAACTGTATTTTTCTAATGGAAGTGAAAAATCAAGATTTCGTGTTGTAGACTGTGAGTTATGTCAAAATCAAATTTTCAAATAGTCGTTATGGAATCATTTATAAACCATAACGATTTATTTAATTTAATAAAGTATTGATTTCGAATTTGGTTAAGATATTTAAGACGTATTTTTAATTTAATTTATAGAAATTTTCTGTAATTTTTATTTTGAAAAATAAGCTACTTTTTGTTTATCGTATTTTGCACCCTAAATCATCATATTTAGGATTTCAAAAAATAAGCTAACTTGTCAATATTATTGTAATTTTGGGATCATGACACATTGCTCGTCACAACGGTATTTTTATTTTTGTCGATAGAGGTATGTAAACGAATGGAATTTTAGATAGTGGGGTACGCAAAAAAACTCAAAACATATAAAAGCCGCATGATTAGCTATCTGATAACCACCTGCTAACCATACCCATCTATCAGTCTTCTTCGCACATGCCTACATCTTGTAATTTCAAATCACTAAGATACCCAACCTGCACCTCTCGCACATGCATGAATTTACATGCAGACCTATATATCTAGACATGTACAAGCTACTCTAAAGGAGCTATCTAACCCCATGCCTAATGTCAAGTCCAGTACTTCATGACAACAAGTTTAACGCAAATATGTCCTCTCTTTAAACTTCAGTCTTAAGTTCAAAGAAGGATAGCCAGCCTATGTGTACTGAATAACACAACCTAGTGATGAGAAAAAACACATATTCAAATACCTGTGTCCTACCGTATACGCACATATACCTTATGTCCTAAGTCTTCTTCTTCAATAAGTATGAAACGAGCATTCGCTTCGTATTTTCTTATTTTCTTAAGTAAAGTATTTTGCCATTTTTTCCAGCAAGAAGCAAGGCATGCTACAGTAAAAAAATAATGAAGTACTGAAGATTTGATGGGGAGTAAAACGTCAGACCTATGATCTGAGTTAGCCACGTCTAGACATGGTGATGAAGGCTGGGGTTTCACGCAAAGACGGAAGGTAAGTCTGGAGGTGTGCAGGACGAAGTTGCCTGTGGAGTTCGAGAGTTTTATAAAGGAGGAGTTGCGCACAGAAGCTCATTTTGGCCGTGGTTCCAATTTTATGTGACTAAAGGAAAAAACAAGAAAAAATTTGTGTCGATATTTGTGTGGCAGCAGCACGTCCGGGAAGAGGGACGAAAGGGAAAATAGGTTCTTAAATGTCATGGAAATGGTGGTTAAACTGTATGGGGTTTGTTTGTTACAGGCTGGAGGTGATTTTGAGGGGTATGGTGAAACTTAAAGTCGACGGTTTTCCTCCTGGTGCAGCTGTAACAACCTGGAATTTTGGAACCAATTTAAAATTTTTATTTCAGAAATTTTATTGGATTTGGGATATTGAAAATGATTTATTTTAAAAATAACGACTAAAAAATTGATTTAAATCAAAGTTAGAACGAATTTTTTAATTTAATTATAAATGGAGTTTAAAATAGCGCGGTAGTTTGAAAATTTGAATTTGAACTTTCACTGAATGTATAGGATCCAAAATAAATCGGATTTTAGTAAAACCAAAAATATTTAAATCTGTTTAATTATCTCTTTCCAAGGAATGTGAGAAATCCAGATTTCATAGCAGGAATAAAAAGTTATGGCTAGTTAAATATTCAGAATAATCGCTACGGAATTTATACATATATAAATATAATAAATAGCCATTTTGAAAACGACCTCCATTTTCGACGAAACCACTTTTGTAGGATCTGGAATGTCAAATTATTGTTATATCCCAATTTTCATAATTTTTGGAATTAATATGTGAGCGCGGCAAAAGAAAACGTGTTTTGTCAATTTTAGTCAAATTGGATCGATCAAAAAATGGCCATTTTTCAAACGGTCTCCAAATTTGACGAAATTAATTTTGTCAGGACCGTATCGTCAAAACATAGCTAGATTTATTTTTTGGGAATTTTTGGAGTCAGTATGTGGCCCCGGTAAATTAAAATGTACGATCAAATTAAATAATTAAATGTTTTATATTCTAAATTACAAAAAAACTGACTGAAACGATCAAATTGGCTTACAAAACATATCCCATTATGTCTGAAATGCGGTTATTTGGTTAGGGGCGGCATTCATTGGGTTTGATTCGGAGTTCGTAGCATTAAACAAGAATTATCAGAATTAAAAGAAAATTAAATAAATAAATATACTAGTATCTATACCCCTTCTATACGCAAACCCTAATCTAAAAATACGCAGCCGCCACCTGAAAATCGATGGCCCCAAATTCCTAAAACAAAAGCCGTTAAAATCTCTTAATCTAGTTTGAATTAATTCTTGAATTCAAAACATAAATCGATGAGCAAGAATAGAGCTTCAATTTCATATGGTGATGATCGAAAACCGTGAAGTATTTATTCGAATTTGTCACCCAAAGTTCCAACGTCGGGCATGCATCTCGAGGTGCTGGGGGGTTCGATCGAGGCTGCGTTCATGGTGGCGGAGGCCGACTTCGAGGGCGACGTGGTGGCTCTTCCAGATCATGGTCCGACGGCCTCGAGTCTAGTGCGACGGTGATCCTTTTTATGCGCAGATGGGTTATAGGTTTAACGAAGAAGAAAGACTAATGGCAGCACTTTTCTTATGTAATTAATTTAATTGAATACTTAAATTATGTAAATAATGTAATTAGTATTTAAAAAGTCATAACTTTTAAATCCGGGAACAGAATTCGATGATTTTCGAAGCGTTGAAATCGTGAAGAAAAGATCTACGTGATGGAACAGATTGGAACAGATTTGGAGCTAGTCATTAAACACGAAGGAGTAAAAACAATGTGAGAATTCATTTTTAATAATTAATTAATTATGATCGTGTTAGAAATTTCTACAAATACGATGTTAATTTCAGTTTGTTGTTAAATGTGATTTAATTTGGGTTGATTGATGCTGATATGTTGATCTGTTGAATTTGTGGATTATTGCGTTGAAATAAAATTGTCAAAACAAAAACAACATTTTTGTTGAAATAAAAATTGTCAAAACAAAGAAATAACATTTTTGTGGAAATAAAATAGTTAAAACAAGAATATAATTTTTGTTGGAATAGGTTTGTATGAAAACAAAAGTATCATTTTGTTGAAATAGATTTGTATGAAAACAAAAATATCATTTTTATTGAAATAGAATGGTCAAAACAAAAGTGTCATTTTTGTTGAAATAGAATTGTCAACAAAATCAAAGAATCATTTTTTATTCATATTTGTTGAAATAGAATTGTCAACAAACAAAAGAATCATTTTTACTGAAATAGAATTGTCAACAAATTAAAAATATCATTTTTATTTGTTAGGCTAAAAATAGATTTGTATGCAAATAAGGATATCATTTTCATTTGTCATGTTAAAACTAGATTTGCAAACAAATAAAGAATATCATTTCCATTTGTTATGTTAACATTGAATTTATAGACAAATATAAATAGTCATTTTTATTTGTCAAGTTAAACATTGAATTTGTGTACAAATAAATAGTCATTTTTATTTGTCAAGTTAAATTTGAATTTGTTTACAAAAAAATAGTTATTTTTATTTGTCAAGTTAAACATTGAATTTGTGTACAAATAAATATTCATTTTTATTTGTCATGTTAAAGTAGAAAATTGTGTACAAATAAATATTCTTTTTATTTGTCATTAGAAACATTGTAATTGTTAGAAAAATAAAATATTTTTTTTATTTGTCATTAGAGACATTGTAATTGTTATACAAATAAAAATATTTTATTTGTCATTGAAACATTGAAATTGTTATGCAAATAAAATATTTTTTTATTTGTCCTTAGAAACATTTAAATTGTTATGCAAATAAAATATTATTTTTTATTTGTCATTAGAGACATAGAAAGTGTTATGTAAATAAAATATTCTTTTTATTTATACATATAAAATGTGAAAAATGTGAAGACAATAAAATACTTTTTTTATTATAACATAAAATGTAGTAGAAAATAATCATTTGTCATTTTATGTTTTGTTTATTCAAAACATTATTAGTAGAAAATGATCATTTGTCACTTTACGTTTTGTTTATTCAAAACATTATTATTTACATGTAGTAGGAAATTATCATTTGTCATTTTATGTTTCGTTTATTCAAAAACTTTATTAGTTACATGTAGTAGAAAAAGAATCATTTGTCATTATATGTTTTGTCTACTGAAAAACATTATCACGTGCATATTAGCGATATTAGAAAATTGATCACATGTTAAAAATATGATTTTGGTTAGAATAAAACATTATCATTATTATGTTAGCGAAGTTAGAACAATAATCATATGCTGAAAACATGTTTTATGAAATAAAAATGTCATTTATTTAGAATAATGTTTTGTGAAATAAAAATGTCATTTATTTAGAATAATGTTTTATGAGATAAAAATGTCATTTATTTAGAATAATGTTTTGTGAAATAAAAATGTCATTTATTTAGAATAATGTTTTATGAAATAAAATGTCTTCTTGTTAGAATACGTTTTGTTAAATAAAAGGATTGCATGTTAGAATATATGTTTCGTTGGACAAAATGTCATCTTTATCATGTTAGACAAGAGTAAAAATAATTACTCGTTAAAATATATGTTTTGTTGAAATTAAATTATAAATATTTGTTTATGATTTAAAACGTGAAAATTTGTTAAATAGAAAATAAATCAAACCGAATTATAATTGGTTAAATTTATTAACCAATGATGTATTTAAATAAACTATTGTTATCTGGAAGCCCCACACGGGTATTGGGATGATATTTGACATACACTAGTCCCAATATTTAGTTAAATGTCAATCGATGGATTGACAGTCTGTGATGAGCGTTATTTATTTATTTTAATGCTCATACAGTTGTAAATTCACTTTGGATGTGAATGGATTGTTTAATGATTATTTATCATTACTGTTATATACATGCGATGTATGAAATCCATATAACTGAAATTGTATGGCAACCGATTGAGCTGCGTTCCGATTTAGAATGTTTTAAATAAAGAATATTCAAAAATAAAGAATCTTTTAAAATAAAGAATATTTGAAAATATAGAGTATTTTAAAATAAATTTAATGAAGAATAAAATTATGATTTTTATGTCTATCTTTGGATGGACACAAAAATATAGAAATATGAAGCTGGGTTAAGCATAGAAACGCCATTTTTAACTTGAACGGGTTTGTCGATCGATTTTATTCATTTTATAATGAATATTGAAAAGTAGTGATTTCAAAATTTAATATTTTGGAAATATTATCATTTTAATATGATAAAGTTATAGAATATTCAATTTTGATTTAAAATTGAAATGGAGTTGAAAGCATTTAAAAAACAAATTTATAAATATTTTATAAAATACGATTTAAATGGAAATCGCCGAAAGATTTATACATAATATATATAATATATATACTTAATGCCCTGAATAGAATGCGCCGCGCAGTGAGCGTTCGCGAATTTCGACCATTAACTTCAAATTGATGTGACGGGAGATCCGACCGGATTCTCCTAAAACCGGAACCGTGGGGTTCGTTTTGAAAAGAGCTTTCCAACGAATATAAAGATTAGAAATCTAATAGTTAGATTTGTGTCCAAATCAAATTTGAAAAAGGTCGCTATGTATGCAGTTCGGTGGCCGTTATTGGAAACCGACTGTACGGGCCTTGATGAAATTATTAAAAATATGGTAAAATTATGTAAAATGATAATAAGTGAATAGGAAAGATTTTGGATGAATAATTCCATATTTGAATAGATAAAAATTTATTTTTATCGAAATGAACTAGTTATTAACTAGAATAATAATCCAATTATTTTAGAAATAATAAAGTGTATTTGTAATGGTTTTAATATAATCAAATTTTCCAACGTATGAAATGAAGTGAAATTGGAATTTTGGGTTTGTCGTGAATGGTGTCTTAAATAACAATGTTCGTAAACCACGTATGAAATGAATAAATATTTAATTAAGATTATTAGAGTTTCCAATTATATTTAACAATTGGAATAAAGTGAAATTTGAATTGGGTTTATCGTGAACTGTGTTTTAAACGACATTTGTTCTTTAACCCAATTAACAATGAAAACATAATTTGGGATTTATAAATATTTTTATTAAGACGAAACAGAAATTTTCCAAAGTAAAGTTTTCCAATTTAATATATTAAATTGGAATTGAATGGAATTCGATTTGGTAATAATCGAGATGAGCTTCTGTAGAAGAAGAATTTATTGTAAATGGAATTTAAAAGGCTTTGTCGTTATTCCATTTATATTATTAGTCTGATACAGAAATTTATATTGATTATATATTGATTGGATTTATGTGAAAATTCCATATTTAATGGAATATGATTTTGGGTTTATCGCGAATTGTGTTTTAAATGACATTTGTTCTTTAACCCTGTTGAAGGTAAGATTAATTTCTAATGATTTTTGAGATTAAAACTAAAATAGAGTTTTAATGAATCTTTAGTAACATTAAAAATGGGAATGTGATTAAAAGAATAAATTTAAAAGAATTTATCTTTGATAAAATTAATGGGAAGATCTCCTTAATAATGTGAATATTTATTTAAAAGAATATTCTGAATTGGAATGAGGCGTATGATGTGTTTTATAGCACTTGTTTATTGATTATAAAATACACGAGTTATTCGAAAAAATCGGGTTCAACCCATTCTGAATAATTACTACGACGATTAAAAGTCGAAGATGAAGACGGTGGTTGAAGACCAGAGTTCTTCACATCGTTTGGATGATTACTGATGTCTTGATTGGGAGGCATCCCAAGACAAGGTAATAAATGGTGATCGTCCAGACATACTTGGAGATCGATGGATATGCGAGAAACTCTCTCCTGTATTGGACATATAGGATGAGAAATAAGGTTTCTCCGGTTTTGTTCAGACCCAGAACGGACTTGTAAATGGATGTATGTCTGACATTGGATTTTATTCCGTGTTGATTGATCTCTATTAAATATATATCTGCTTGGTGGCGGAGAATTTATTCTCTTGCTTAACACCCTTCTCAGAGACGTACGAGCTCAGAGGATAAATATCAATAGACATCAGTTGCGTGGCATGAATTGTCAATGTGGCTTGCCAAAGATGCAAATGATCAAGGCTTATTGTTGAAAAGCAGAGCATTGTGGTTGATGATCAAAGCACAAGTTTAATTGGCATAGCTTTGTGTATAGCGTTACTTCGCGAGTCTCACACCCCGGTATGAACCAGAAACGGGAGAGGACTTCAAGGAGGATATATGTTTCTTTCTAGCTAGGAGTGGTGTCATGGTATGGAGCCCAAACATTTTTACTTATGTGGATGATGGAATGAGGCGCCTTGGATTTAAGTCCCTAGTGGCTCTTGATTTACACCCCATAGGGCGGGAAAACATACTGTTTAGGAATTACCAATCCACTAAAGTATTTGTGGACCGACCCTGAAGATCCAATGTATAGTTGCGGCTAATCCTGAGACATGGGCTAGATTGTCTCGAATTCGGTAAGGACGATCCCTTGTCCCGGTTCATGATGGAAATCCAACTTCCAATACGACATCGTGCGGTTTTGATTGTAAAACTAGTATGGCGACATAGTATATAGTAGCTATGCCATCTATGTTTGATACATTATGATTGAAATGTTTTTGAAGCATATAGACACTAATAATAATATCAAATGATTACTACGTATCAAGCATTTTTAACCATTATAAGGTAAAACTCTATCCTCCGGTTTGCGTTGCATTGTGTGATGGGACTTGAGTCTTATAATGGTTTCATTTTTCTAAAAAGCATCGCGTTGCTTAATGATTTAATTTATTTTATGCACTGGCAATCCCATGGCGTAAACCCGTTCTGCGTTAGCGGCGTGGTCTTGTGATTAGCCTTATTATTAAATAGGTTAAGTAAGATTTCTCATACCAGTCCCATGACTGACTCGTAGTTTGTTTCACTTGCAAACTTGGGTGCTTATATTTTTAGACGAGCAGTCGAGTGGCTTGTTTTGCAGATATTTCCTATTTATTGAGCAGGATTCTGGATTAAAGCTTAAAGCTATGTCCAGAGCATTGATAGTCTTTCACTGTGTTAGTTTATTGATTCCGCTGCATTGTACTAACTTTATTGTAAATTAATCTTCCGCTGTATTATTTATCGGTGTACTCTGATATATTTGGTACTCTGATGTAACATTATTATGATGTAATAAAAGTCTTCTGTTTTTTGTTCTGATGTGTTGTATGCCTAGAGTTAACGTATGCGGGATTCGAACGGTCTTGGTCGATTTAGCAATCGATTAGGTCCGGGCAAAATCTCTTATCGTTACAGCTGGTATCAGAGCTTTGGTTAATTCAAATCTTTAGGTACAACTCGTTAGAACTAAACAAAAGACTCATCAGAGGTAGGATTAGCAATATCCTATAAAAAAAATACTCATTAGATATAGGATCAGTAGTATCCTAGAATGAGAAAAATCGTTAGAGATGGGGTTAGAAATGCCCGAGAATGAGTTGAGAGTGACAAGTTTATAATTAACGTATTTATGATTATATATAAACCAATTTTAGAAAATATGATTTTTAAATATATATAGGTTATATATGTTTGAAAAGCTAATCAACTAATTGATTGATGATTGTGTTGTGTGATTATTAGTTCAAATAGTAAAATTATTGAAACCAATAAAATAATGAAAGTTGAGTTGGTTAGTTAAACAACTTTCAGCTCCGTTCCTTTTCAAGGACGAAAAGATTTTAATTGGGGAAGATTGTAACAACCCGAAATTTTCGAACCAATTTAAAAATTTTATTTTAGAAATTTTAATGGATTTTGGATCTTTAAAATGATTTATTTTAAAAATAACGACTAAAAAGTTTATTTAAATCGAAGTCAGAACGTAATTTTTTAATTTAATTATAAAAGGAGTTTAAAACAGCGTGGTAGTATGAAAATTTGAATTTGAATTTTGACTGAATGTACAGGATTAAAAATAAATCGGATTTCAGTAAAACAAAAAATATTTAAATCTGTTTAATTATATCTTTCCAACGAATGTGAAAAATCCAGATTTCATAGCGGGAATAAAAAGTTATGGCCAGTTAAATATTCAGAATAGTCGCTATGGAATATATATATATATTTTAATATAATAAATAGCAATTTTGCAAACGGCCTCCATTTTCGACGAAACCACTTTGGTTGGATCCAGAATGTAAAATTATTGTTATATTCCAATTTTCATAATTTTTGGAATTAATATGTGAGCGTGGCAAAGGAAAACTTGCTTTGTCAATTTCAGTCAAATTGGATCAATCAGAAAATGACCATTTTTCAAACGGTCTCCAAATTTAATTTTATTAGGACCGTATCGTCAAAACATAGCTAGATTTATTTTCCATAAAATTTTGGAGTTAGCATGTGGCCCCAGTAAATTAAAATGTACGATCAAATTAAATATTTAAATGTTTTATATTTTAAATTGAAGAAAAACGGTAACACCATAAAACTTTATAACATTAAAATTCACAAATTAAAGTATACTTCATTTTTATAAGAAGAATTAAGTGAAATGGGTTGCGCTATTATGTTCGTCTCAAAATTTTGGGTCAAGATAGACATTTGGCTTGCATAAAACGGATAACTTATGAAGAAGTTATTAAGCCTTGAAGTTTGTATGCATATGAGACAAATATGTATATATATATATATGTTAAAAAAAAGGTTCAAAACAGCAAATCGGGAGGGGGAATAGCCAAACCGTACCATTTTTGGAGTCGACCCGTGCCTCGCTGGGTCGACTAGGGGTCGATCCAGGGTATTTGGCTGTCAACCCGTGGCCCGATTCTCCCTAAGGGCTGATGTGGCATCTGAGTGGTCCTGATGGTTCCGGTTATGCCTAGGTTAATCCGACAGCTCTTATTAAATTAAACTTCTATAAAAACACTCCTAAACCCCTAACCCTAATCACGTAAATTCATAACAAGAGCCGCCATTCCGTCAATGGAGAACCTAGAGTAGCCGCCATACACTTTCAACCCTAAAGCAAGATAGAAGCTTGAATCAAAATCAAATCAAATCTAAATAACAATTAGTCTACATCAACGGTGAGCAATTCAGTTTCAGAATACAGATCCCAGAAAGACAAGACTATTCTTTTTAATGGTGAGCATGATAGCTTTCACAAAGTAATTAATTAATTTAATTGTGATAAGATATAATTGGGATTATGAGAATATGATTTTGAATCATGTGATGTAAATTATATGTATGTTTGTGGTGTTGAATCATATGTTAGTTCTTATGTGAATCTTATGCAAGTTGAATCATATAACTTATGCAAGTTTTTGATGATTGGATCATATATTCATGTATGAATCTTATGCAAGTTTGGGTTTTTAAAATATATAGGAGACATGTATATGCATATGCTAGTTTATTTGACATTAAACTTTATGTCTAGACCCATATGCGAATTTACATCTTTATGTTTAGATATATATGCAAGTTTTGCATCTTTATGTTTAGATCTATATGCCAGTTTACATCTTTATGTTTAGATCCATATGCAAGTTCACACCTTTATGTTTGGATCTATAGCAGTACATAAGTTATGCAAGTTTATGCCCATTACCTATGCTAGTTTTGTATTATATGCTAGTTTGAATGAAATTCATATGCAAGTTATTGGCTATGTAATCTTATGTCATGATCCTTAGATCTATTTTATGTGTTATGTGATTTTGTTTTTCTTTTTATAAGTTAGACTATTTGCGAGTCTAACATATGTCATATGAAAACGTATGAATAGCATGGGGATGATGGGATAATATTTAATATACATAAATTGTGAATTGGCATAAAATGGCCTTAAAAGGCATATAAATAATTTGAGACATTAATTAGCAAAATTGGTGTTTATGGACATAATTTTAAGAGACAATTATGGACAAAAATAAATTTGGAATTTATTGACAAATTTAAATAGGGATATTAACCCAATTTGGGGTTAAATAAAGATGTGTAATAATTAATCGCCTAAGACACGATGTTAGACTCTTTTGTGGTGTAAGACAGCCTAGACCCGCCCGGCCAATCCAGTAGCAACAAATGCCAGTCTAATGTGAGAGGTTAAAGGCACGAATTAAATGCGTAACAATTGTAAAGACACGAGGTTAGACTCGTTTGCGGTATAAGACTGCCCGGACCCGCCCGACAAATCCAGCAACCGCAAATGTCAGCCTAATGTGGGAGGTCTTTACAAGGTTATGGTTCTAATAAATTAAGTAACACTTAACCAATTAAACATGTGGTGGGACATGGGGAGTTAAGTCTTGGGTGGCATGTGAAATTAAGTGGGTGCCTTGGGTGGCATGAAATACGATTAGATGCACTTAACCAAGATTAAAACATGTAAGAAGACATGAATAAGAATGGGGTTAAGTGGGGAAACCTTAGTGGGGACCAAGCATAGGTGGAAGGCTTGTGTCAATCATGGGGGCCCTTTTCAAACCAGTAACCCATTAAGTATCTTTTTGAACTCGACCCAAGCGAGGATGGGGCACGCTTACTAGATTTTATTGTAAGAGGTCAAAATGGGTTAGCGGTGGCAACGCAAGTCCAATGGGGTCATGTGCATGTGTGTGCCTGGGCTGGTAGGTAAGATGTTGTTGCATCGTGTAGATATAAGCCATGCATCTTTGGTGGTATCGGGTTGCCACTTTGGGGAGTGATACACCCCACTGTGGGACCAGCACGGGTATCTATGAGTTAAGGAGCCGATCGAATGGGGGTAGTGGGTACAACTAGTGGAGATAGGGGAAGATGGCACCTATGAAGGCAGCTAGGGGTACATCAAACTACCATTATCATTATTAAGTTCTGTAGGCGGGATCAACTTTTAGGGTGATTAGTGGTGGTGCAGTATAGTAATTATCCTATAGTGATTAGGAACAAGATTAACGCCAAAATATTCCTCGTATTTTCTTTGTCATTCCCACTTGTTTCATGGTCATATCTTATCTTACCAGTTTATGCCTTATCCTAGTTACTTTAATAATTATATTGTTAAAGTTATTATACTCGCTAGACTTTATGTCTGACCCCCTTGTTTTTGCCTCTTTTCTTCCTTCCCCCACAGGTTCTCAGTGTGGGACTAGTACTTGTGGAGCTTGATCTCGGATCTCTTTCTCTGTCTTTTGGAAGTGCTTAGATTGCTGAAAGTAATGTTCAACTCATCTCTTTTATGGCTACTCGTGTTGGGGTTTATGCTTTTTATTTTACGTACTCTATAACAATTTATCAAGATGGATATTAAGTGTACTTGGTTTATGAAGTTGTTGTAATCAAACTATTTCTCCACTGCAATAAAAGTTGTTTTGAATTTTTCAAGTACCATTATTTATATCTGTCTTGTTATATTCTGTTCTATACACCAAATACGCTCCATGGAAGTTAATGCATTCCCTTTACGAGTGACATTAATGGGCGTGGGGTGTTACACGTGGTATCAGAGCTGAAGGTTACCAGACCAGATATGAATTTTGGAAAATATTTTTTTCAAAAGCATTTTATAAAGAAATACTTTCAAAAGTATGTTTTAAGGAAAGTATTTTCAAGAGAAAAGTTTGTTTTAAAAACATAACCCCCAAGAGCCATATATCTTTCTTTCGAATTCTCCGTTTTGAATCTCTTCATTTTCTTTTTAGCATGTTTGGAATTCCCGAGATACCCGAGGGGATACCGATACCAGGATAGTTTAGAAGGTATCTATAAGCTAGGGCCAATGTCGTAGGCCCAGCAAATGCTCCTCCTCCTCCTCCCCATCCTCCTCCTCCCCGTGTTGATACTTTTGTAAAGATATGCAAAGATTTTAGGGCAATGGGTGGGAAACCTTTTCACGGATCAAAGACGTTTGTTGAAGCTCGGAATTGGCTTAAGGAGGTGGAAGATCTATTTGGTATTTTCGAAGTAGAAGATGGAAGGAAGGGTCCAATTGGCTGCTTGGTTAATGAAAGACGAAGCCTCGTTTTGGTGGGAGGTCACGAACGGAGAGCGTCCGATAGAGACATGGATGGATTTCAAGTGTAGGTTCGAAATGAAGTTTCTCTCACGAGAAGAATAGAATTTATATATGGAAAGATTCTTGGCGTTGAAGCAAGGGGATTTACTAGTAAAGGAGTATGTCAACAAGTTCAATTAGTTGGCGAGATTTGGCTTGGAATTGGTAAACACACATGAGAAGAAGGCCCTGAGGTTCATTAAAGGTTTGAATGAGTCACTACATGGGTTAGCGATGACCCACATTCTGATGGGGACTACCTTTGAGAAACTAGTTGACATGGCACTTATGCATGAGGAAGAGAAAGGTGCGAATGCTAATAAGGCAACGGAGAAGAAAGGAGACCAGAAGAAGCCATAACTGCAAAACAAGAAAGGCGGGAAGAATAATAATGGAACGAAAGAAGAAGTGCTTTGATAGTGGGACACCGGGCCATCTGAGCAAAGACTGTAGGAAAAATAAGAAGACTGGCTGTTTCCACTGTGGGGAAGCAGTTCATCTAGTTAAGGACTACCCAAGGAAACAGAGGCAAGGGCAAAGAACTTCTGGAGGGAAGCTTCAGGCTCTCATGGCACCAGGGCAGGCGATAGGGCAGATTCAGGCTCTCATTGTACCAGGACAGGAGAGAGGTAGGAACATTTCCGTTGAAAGTTTAGTTTTTCTGTTTGATCATCCTGTTCATACTTTGTTTGACTCTGGTGCTTCACATTCGTTTGTATCTGCTTCGTTAGTTGAAACACTGCACCTAAATACTAGTCTAGTTACGGATCCCATAGTAGTCTAAAATCCTATTGGTGGTTCAACTCATCTTTCTATGATTTTTCGGGATTTGAGAGTGTCTATCTTAGGCGTTGGGTTTGAATGCAACGCCTTTGTTCTTGGATTCATGAGCCACGGCATGATTCTAGGTATGGATTGGCTAACTAGATACGGTTCCATCCTAGATTGTGAAAGAAGGGTAGTTAGATTGTTCACTCGTTGTGGATAGACCCTTGACATTTCTTGTGACCCTAGAGGTCCGGTAATGCTCAGCTACCTAGAATCCCTAGACGCATCCAACGATGATTTGAAATCGGTTCCTGTGGTTCATGAATATAGTGAAGTCTTCGATGAAGTTTGAGGTTTACCCCCGAGGTGCGAGATAGACTTTCGAATATATCTAGTAGATAATGCAAAGCTAGTTGCATTACCAGTGCGCCACATGGCTCCGAGAGAGAGAAGAGAACTCAGTAAGCAAGTGAAAGAATTGCTTGAGAAGGGGTTCATAAGAAGAAGTATTTCGGAGTGGGGTGCTCCAGTCGTTTTTGCTACAAAAGCTGATGGTTCGCTTAGATTGTGCATGGACTATACAGAGCTGAATAAGCTAACAAAGAAGAACAGGCACCCATTGCCGAGGATAGACGATTTATTCGATCAGTTGGTGAGTGCTTCAGTTTTCTCGCAACTGGATTTAGCTACAGGGTTTCATCAGCTAAGGGTGGCTGAAGATAGCATCGATAAGACTGCCTTCAGAACTCCAGACGATTTCTTTGAGTGGCTCGTCGTGCCTTTTGGTTTGATGAATGCTCCTGCATGCTTTGTTGACTTAATGAGTAGGGTGTTTAGGGAGTTTCTAAACAAGTTTGTGGTAGTCTTTGTATACGATATTCTGATTTTCTCTAAAAATGAAGAAGAGCATGCCCTACATCTTAGGGAAGTCTTTGAGACCCTACGAGCGCATCAACTAAAAGCTAAGTTCTCCAAGTGCCATTTTTGGAGAAAAGAAGTGAGGTTCTTTGGACACGTGGTCTCTAAGGAAGGGATAGCTGTGGACCCCACCATGGTGATGGCAATCCAAGATTGGTAAACTCCTAAGAACGCAACAGAAGTAAGAAGCTTTTTAGGGCTGGCTGGCTATTATAGGAAGTTCATTAAGGATTTCGCGAAGATATCAGCCCCCCTCACTCGATTAACGAAGAAGAATTTCACTTTTACTTGGGATGTTGACTGTGATGATGCTTTCCAACGTCTGAAGAGGGCTTTGACGACAACTCCAGTTTTAGTTTTTCCACACGGGAGTAAGACATTGTAGTCACATATACCCATGGCAAGGGTAACATTGTAGTCAACACCTTAAGTAGAAAGAAGTTAACTTTAAGTCCTTTGTTCGTAGAGCGGCAGAGTTTGGAGTATATATCTTCCTTTGACTTCAGACCCTCTGTCGATTATGTACCCGGATTATTGGCATCGTTAGAGGTGCAACCTACACTTTTGGGTCGAGTTGGAGAGGCACCGCGAAATGACCCACGATTGGTTGAGATTGTAGGCAAGCTTATAGGAGGGGAGTCCTTGAGTCATCTTGATGGATATGCTATAGATAAGAGAGGTTGGCTACGTAGAGATGGAAGACTTTGCGTACCACAAGACGAGAGTTTGAAGAAGGTAATTCTTGAAGACTCACATCGCTCTTAGATGACCATACATCCCGGTGGTGATAAGATGTATAGGGATATGAAGCGAGTTTTCTTTTAGGCCGGAATGACGAAGGACGTGGCCAAGTTCGTTGCTAGATGCTTGGTGTGCCAACAAGTCAAGGCGAAGAAAAAGAAGCCTAGAGGTTTGCTCCATCCCTTAAAGATTCCTCTTTGGAAATGGAAAAGCGTTTCCATGGATTTTGTAGATGGGTTACCAAGATCAAGGAAGGGTAATACGGGGATTTGGTTAATTATAGACAGACTTACCAAAAGTGCCCATTTTATTCCCGTTAAAAGTAGAAGGACCACCGCGTGGTTAGCATCTGTTTACCTTCGAGAGATAGTTCGTTTGCACGGCATACCCTCTAGCATTGTGAGCGATAGAGATCCCATTTTCACAAGCGAATTTTGGAAAAGCATACAAGAGGCGGTTGGAACGCAATTATGCTTAAGTACCGCTTATCACCCTCAGACGGACAACCAGACCGAGAGAGTAAATCAGGTTCTAGAAGACCTTCTAAGACTATTCATCCTAGACTTTGGAGGAACATGGGAAGAACACCTTCCACTAGTGGAGTTCGACTATAATAATAGTTTTCAGGCTAGCATTGGCATGGCACCTTTTGAGGCTCTTTATGGACGACCATGGCAATCACCTACATGTTGGTGGGAATCCACTGATAAGGTTTTGCTTGGACCCGACATGATTAGAGAGACTTCGGAGATGATAGACCTGATTCGACAGCGAATGAAGATGGCGCAGGACCGACAGAAATCATATGCTGATAGGAGACGAACCGATCTTGAATTCAATATTGGGGACATAGTTTTTGTTAAGGTGTCACCGTTAAGAAATGTAATCCGTTATGGATCTGTAGGGAAGTTGGCACCGAGGTTCGTAGGACCCTTTCCAATGACGGAGAGGATTGGACAGATGGCGTATAGAGTAAAGTTACCAGAGAAGCTCGGCGGAGTTCATGACGTGTTTCACGTTTCACATTTGCGTAAGTGTTTACACGATACGGCGGAAGTGGTAGAGCCGAGCACGCTCGAAGAAGTGGAAGTAGAGCACAATGCCACGATCAGACGAGCTCCTACATGCATTCTCTGATCAAAGGTAAACAAAATTCGCAACAAAGAGGTCCTTTTTGAGGGTATGTTTTAATTCCTCCTTTTTCTACCGCTTTGTTGACACTTGTCCTATCTTTTAGTATTATCTTTGCAATGACATATTCGATCTTTAGTTAGGAAGAACCCTACGGTTGCAAATATGTGTTTGAGACATGTTATGTTGGTGGATGCAAATGGATGCAAGTGGTTGCTAGTGGTGCATGTACACACACATTAGGCACTAGATCGGCTCAATCACCTTCATGTTGCATATAAATTCGTGTGCATATCTAAATTAATGGATGTATAATGGTTGTGTTATCATATGGATGCTGCATTTTGATGAATGGTTGTGCACACATGTAGAAATAATATGTATCGATAGGATTCTTTCGCATTCATAATGGACGCATGGCACTATCATGATTTGCATTAAGGAGGTCAACTGAATCAGTGGACCCCTGATATTTGCATTAGATAAGAAACATATACACACATTTTTGCCTAAGTTCATATAGCATTAGAAATTTCTTTAAGGACAATGGATGCTTATGGATGATGGTTGAGTAGATGGATGATTGGTTGGTAGGATACATTCTTCTTAACTTAGAGATTTCGGGGATGAAATCCTTTAAGGAGGGGAGAATGTAACACCTCATAATTATATAACATTAAAATTCACAAATTGAAGTATACTTATTTTTTAGAAGAAGAATTAAGTGAAATGGGTTGCGCTATTATGTTCATCTCAAAATTTTGGGTCAAGATAGACATTTGGTTTGCATAAAACGGATAACTTATGAAGAAGTTATTAAGCCTTGAAGTTTGTATGCACATGATATATATATATATATATGTATATATATATATATTAAAAAAAAAATTCAAAATAGCGAATCGGGAGGGGGAATAGCCAACCTGCACCATTTTAGGAGTCGACCCAAGCCCCGCTGGGTCGACTAGGGGTCGATCCAGGGTGTTTGGCTATCAACCCGTGGCCCGATTCGCCCTAAGGGCCGATGTGGCATCTGAGTGGTCCTGATGGTTCTGGTTATCCCTAGGTTAATCCGACGGCTCTTATTAAATTAAACTTCTATAAAAACACTCCTAAACCCCTAACCCTAATCACATTAATTCATAACAAGGGCCGCCATGCCGTCAATGGAGAACCTAGAGTAGCCGCCATACACTTTCAACCCTAAAGCAATATAGAAGCTTGAATCAAAATCAAATCAAATCTAAATAACGATTAGTCGACATCAAAGACGAGCAATTCAGTTTCAGAATACAGATCCCAGAAAGACAAGACTATTCTTTTTGATGGAGAGTATGATAGCTTTCACAAAATAATTAAATAATTTAACTATGATAAGATATAATTGGGATTATGAGAATATGATTTTGAATCATGTGATGTAAATTATATGTATGTTTGTGGTGTTGTATCATATGTTAGTCTTATGCAAGTTGGATCATATGTTAGTTCTTATATGAATCCTATGCAAGTGGAATCATATATCTTATGAAAGTTTGTGGTGATTGGATCATATATTCATGTATGAATCTTATGCATGTTTGGGCTATTAAAATATATGTGAGACATGTATATGCATATGCTAGTTTATATGACATTAACCTTTATGTTTAGACCCATATGCAAGTTTACATCTTTATGTTTAGATTTATATGCCAGTTTACATCTTTATGTTTAGATCCATATGCAAGTTCACACCTTTATGTTTGGATATATAGCAGTACATAAGTTATGCAAGTTTATGCCCATTACCTATGCTAGTTTTGTATCATATGCTAGTTCGAATGAAATTCATATGCAAGTTATTGGCTATGTAATCTTATGTCATGATACTTAGATCTATTTTGGGATAATATTGAATATACATAAATTGTGAATTGGCATAAAATGGCCTTAAAAGGCATATAATTAATTTGAGACATTAATTGGCATAATTGGTATTTATGAACATAATTTTAAGAGACAATTATGGACATAAATAAATTTGGAATTTATTGACAAATTTGAGTTGGGATATTAACCCAATTTGGGGTTAAATAAAGATGTGTAATAATTAACCGCCTAAGACACGAGGTTAGACTCTTTTGTGGTGCAAGACTGCCCGGACCCGCTCGGCAAATCCAACAGCCACAAATGTCAATCTAATGTGAGAGGTAAAAGGGACGAATTAAATGCGTAAGAATTGTAAAGACACGAGGTTAGGCTCGTTTCCGGTATAAGACTGCCCGGACCCGCCCGACCTATCCAGCAACCGCAAATGTCAGCCTAATGTGGGAGGTCTTTACAAGGTTACTGTTCTAATGAATTAAGCAACACTTAACCAGATAAACATGTGGTGGGACATGGGGGGTTAAGTGGGTGCCTTATGTGGCATGTGAAATTAAGTGGATGCTTCGGGTGGCATGTGAAATACGATTAGATGCACTTAACCAAGATTGAAACATGTAAGAAGACATGAATAAGAATGGGGTTAAGTGGGGAAACTTTAGTGGGGACCAAGCATAGGTGGAAGGCTAGTGTTAAGCATGTGGGCCCTTTTCAAACCAGTAACCCATTAAGTATCTTTGTGAGCTCGACCCATGTCGAGGACGGGACACGCTTACATGATTTGATTGTAAGAGGTCAAAACGGGTTGGCGGCGGCAACGTAAGTCCAACGGGGTCATGTGTGTGCGTGGGCCCGGGCTGGTAGCTAAGACGTTGTTGCATCGTGTAGATATAAGCCGTGCATCTTTGGTGGTATCGGGTTGCCACTTTAGGGAGTGATACACCCCACTGTGGGACCAACACGGATATCTACGAGTTATGGAGCCGATCGAATGGGGGTAGTAGGTACAACTAGTGGAGATAGGGGCGGACGACACCTATGAAGGAAGCTAGGGGTAGACGAAACTACCATTATCATTATTAAGTTCTGTAGGCGGGATCAACTTTTAGGGTGACTAGTGGTGGTGCAGTATAGTAATTATCCTACAGTGATTAGGAACGAGATTAACGCCAGAATATTCCTCTTATTTGCTTTGTCATGCACACTTGTTTCATGGTCATATCTTATCTTACTAGTTTATGCCTTATCCTAGTTACTTTAATAATTATATTGTTAATTTATTATACTCGCCAGAATTTATGTCTGACCCACTTGTTTTCGCATCTTTTCTTCCTTCCCTCCCTCCTAGGTTCTCAGGGTGGGACTAGTACTAGTGGAGCTTGATCTCGGATCTCTTTCTCTCTCTTTTGGAGGTGCTTGGGTTGCTGAAAGTAAAGTTTAGCTCATCTCTTTTATGGCTACTTGTGTTGGGGTTTATGCTTTTTATTTTATGTACTCTGAAACAATTTATCAAGATGGATATTAAGTGTACTTGGTTAATGAAGTTGTTGTAATCAAACTATTTCTCCGCTGCAATAAAAGTTGTTTAAAAATTTTCAAGTACCATTATTTATATCTGTCTTGTTATATTATGTTCTATACACTAAATACGCTCCATGGAAGTTAATGCATTCCCTTTGTGAATGACATTAATGGACATGGGGTGTTACAAAAACTGACTTAAATGATCGAATTGGCTTATGAAACATATCCCATTGTGTCTAAAATGGGGGTATTTGGCTAGGGGTGACAGTCGTTGGGTTTGATTCGGAGTTCGTGGAATTAAACAAGAATTATCAGAATTAAAAGAAAATTAAATAAATAAATATACTTGTATATATACCCCTCCTATACACAAACCCTAATCTAAAAATATGCAGCCGCCACTTGAAAATTAATGGCCCCAAGTCCCTGAAACAAAACCCGTTAAAAGCTCCTAATCTAGTTTGAATTAATTCCTGAATTCAAAACAAAATCGATGAGCAAGAAGAGAGCTTCAATTTCATATGGCGATGATCGGAAACCGTGTAGTATTCTGCTCGAATTTGTTACCCAAAGTTCCAACGTTCAGGCATGCATCTTGAGGTGCTGGGGGCTTCGATCGAGGCCGTGTTCATGGCGGCAGAGGCTGGCTTCGAGGGCGACGTGGTGGCGCTTCCAGATCCGGGTCCGACAGCCTCAAGTCTTGTGTGATGGTGATCCTTTTTGTGCGCAGATGGATTACGGGTGTAATGAAGAAGAAAGACTGATGGCAGCGCTTTTCTTATGTAATTAATTTAATTATATATTTAAATTATGTAAATAATATAATTAGTATTTAAAAAGTCATAACTTTTAAATCTGGGAACAAAATTCGATGATTTATAAAGAGTTGAAATCGTGAAGAAAAGATCGACGTGATGGAACAGATTTGAAGCGAGTCATCGAACACGAAGTAGTAAAATCAGTGTGAGAATTCTTTTTTAATAATTAATTAATTATGATCGTGTATGAAATTTCTACAAATACGATGTTAATTTCAGTTTGTTGTTATACGTGATTTGATTTGGGTTGATTGATGCTGATATGTTGATCTGTTGAATTGGTGGATTATTGTGTTGAAATAAAATTGTCAAAACAAAAACAACATTTTTGTTGAAATAAAAATTGTCAAAACAAAAAAAATAACATTTTTGTTGAAATAAAATTGTCAAAACAAATGTATCATTTTGTTGAATTAGATTTGTTTGAAAACGAAAATATCATTTTTGTTGAAATAGAATAGTCAAAACAAAAGTGTCATTTTTGTTGAAATAGAATTGTCAACAAAATCAAAGAATCGTTTTTTTATTCATTTTTGTTGAAATAGAATTGTCAACAAAATAAAAGAATCAATTTTACTGAAATAGAATTAACAACAAATTAAAAATATCATTTTTATTTATTATGTTAAAAATAGATTTGTATGCAAATAAGAATATCATTTTCATTTGTCATGTTAAAACTAAATTTGCAAACAAATAAAAAATATTATTTCCATTTGTTATGTTAACATTGAATTTGTAGACAAATATAAATAGTCATTTTTATTTGTCAAGTTAAACATTGAATTTGTGTACAAATAAATAGTCATTTTTATTTGTCAAGTTAAACATTGAATTGGTGTACAAATAAATAGTCATTTTTATTTGTCAAGGTAAACATTGAATTTGTGTACAAATAAATATTCATTTTTATTTATCATGTTAAAGTAGAAAATTGTGTACAAATAAATATTCTTTTTATTTGTCATTAGAAACATTGTAATTGTTAGAAAAATAAAATATTCTTTTTATTTGTCATTAGAGACGTCGTAATTGTTATACAATTAAAAATATTCTTTTTATTTTTCATTAGAAACATTGAAATTGTTATGCAAATAAAATGTTCTTTTTATTTGTCATTAGAAATATTTAAATTGTTATGCAAATAAAATATTCTTTTTTACTTTCCATTAGAGACATAGAAAGTTTTATGTAAATAAAATATTCTTTTTATTTATACATATGAAATGTGAAGACAATAAAATACTTTTTTATTGTTACACAAAATGTAGTAGAAAATAATCATTTGTCATTTTATGTTTTGTTTATTCAAAACATTATTAGTAGAAAATGATCATTTGTCACTTTATGTTTTATATATTCAAAACATTATTATTTACATGTACTAGGAAATAATCATTTGTCATTTTATGTTTTGTTTATTCAAAAAATTTATTAGTTACATGTAGTAGAAAAAGAATCATTTGTCATTATATGCTTTGTCTACTAAAAAACATTATCACTTGCATATTGGCGATATTAGAAAATTGATCACATGTTAAAAATATTATTTTGGTTAGATTAAAACGTTATCATTATTATATTAGAGAAGTTAAAACAATAATCATATGTTGAAAACATGTTTTATGAAATAAAAATGTCATTTATTTAGAATAATGTTTTGTGAAATAAAAATGTCATTTATTTAGAATAATGTTTTATGAGATAAAAATGTCATTTATTTATAATAATGTTTTATGAAATAAAAATGTCATTTATTTAGAATAATGTTTTGTGAAATAAAATGTCATCTTGTTAGAATACGTTTTGTTAGATAAAAGGATTGCATATTAGAATATATGTTTCGTTAGACAAAATGTCACCTTTATCATGTTAGACAAGAGTAAAAATAATTACTTGTTAAAATATATGTTTTGTTGAAATTAAATTATAAATATTTATTTATAATTTAAAACGTGAAAATTTGTAAAATAGAAAATAATTCAAACCGAATTATAATTGGTTAAATTTATTAATCAATGATGTGTTTAAATAAACTGTTGTCGTCTGGAAACCCCACACAGGTATTGGGATGATATTTGACATACACTAGTCCCAATATTTAGTTGTATGTCAATCGATGGATTGACAATCTGTGATGAGTGTTATTTATTTACTTTAATGCTCACACAGTTGTAAATTTCACTTTGGATGTGAATGGATTGTTTAATGATTATTTATCATTATTGATATATACGTGCGATGTATGAAATCCATAAAATGAAATCATATGGTAACTGATTGAGTTGCATTCCAATTCATAATGTTTTAAATAAAGAATATTTAAAAATAAAGAATCTTTTAAAATAAAGAAGATTTTAAAATAAAGAGTATTTTAAAATAAATTTATTGAAGAATAAAATTATGATTTTTATGTCCATTTTTGGATGGATACAAAAATATAAAAATATGAAGCCGGATTAAGTGTAGAAACGCCATTTTTTAACCCGAACGGGTTTATCGATCGATTTTATTCATTTTATAATGAATACTGAAAAGTAGTGATTTCAAAATTTAATATTTTGGAAATATTATCATTTTAATATAATAATGATATAGAATATTCAATTTTTATTTAAAATTAAAATGGAGTTGAATGCGTTTTAAAAATGAATTTATAAATATTTTATAAAATACGATTTAAATGGAAATCGATGAAATACTTATATACAATATACAATATATATATTTAACGACCTGAATAGAACGCACCGCGCCTCGAGCGTTCGCAAATTTCGACCATTAACTTCAAATAGATGTGACGGGAGATCCGACCGTCGGATTCTCCTAAAACCGGAATCATTGGGTATGTATCAAAAAGAGCTTTCCAATGAATATAAGAGATTAGAAATCTAACTGTTAGCTTTGGAATTATGTCCAAATCAAATTTGAAAAAGTTCGCTATGGATGCAGCTTAATGGCCGTTATTGGAAAACGTCTGTACGGGCCTTGATGAAATTATTAAAAATATGGTAAAATTATGTAAAATCATAATAAGTGATTTGGAAAGATTTTGAATGAAAAATTCCATATTTGAAACGATAAAAATATATTTTTATCGAAACGAACTAGTTATTAACCAGAATAATAATCCATTTATTTTAGAAATAATAAAGTGGATTTGTAATGGTTTTAATATAATCAAAATTCCTAATGTATGAATTGAAGTGAAATTGGAATTTTGGGTTTGTCGTGAATGGTGCCTTAAATAACACTATTCTTATACCCCGTATGAAAAGAATATATCTTTTATTTAAGATTATTAGAGTTTCCAATTATATTTAGTAATTGGAATAAAGTGAAATGTGAATTGGGTTTATCGTGAACTGTGTTTTAAACGACATTTGTTCTTTAACCCAATTAACAGTGAAAACATAATTTGGGATTTATAAATCTTTTTATTAAAATGAAACAGAAATTTTCCAAAGTAAAGTTTTCCAATTTAATATATTAAATTGGAATTGATTGGAATTCGATTTGGTAATAATCGAGATGAGCTTCTGTAAAAGAAGACCATTATTATATATGGAATTTAAAAGGCTTTGCCATTATTCCATTATATTATCAGCCTGACACGGAAATTTATATTGATAATATATCGATTGGATTTATGTGAAAATTCAATATTTAATGGAATATGATTTTGGTTTTATCGCGAACTGTGTTTTAAATGACATTTGTTCTTTAACCCAGTTGAAGGTAAGAAAAATTTCTAATGATTTTTGAGATTAAAACTAAAATAGAGTTTTAATGAATGTTTAGTAAGATTGAAAATGGGAATGATAAAATTAAAGGATTAAAAGAATGAAATTAAAAGAATTTACCTTTGATAAAATTAATGGGAACATCTCCTTAATAATGTGAATATTTATTTAAAAGAATCTGAATTGGAATGAGGCGTATAATGTGTTTTATAGCACTTGTTTATTGATTATAAAATACGTGAGTTATTCGGAAAGACCGGGTTCAACCCATTCTGAATAATTATTTCGACGATTAAAAGTCGAAGATAAAGAGTGTCATTGAAGACCAGAGATCTTCACATCGTTTGGATGATTACTGATGTATTGATTGGGGGGCATCCCAAGACAAGGCAATAAGTGGTGATCGTCCAGTCCTACTTGGAGATTGATGGATATGCGAGAACCTCTCTCCAGTATTGGACATATGGAACGAGGAGTAAGGTGTCTCCGATTTCGTTCATACCCAGAACGGACTTGTAAATGGATGTATGTCTAACATTGGATTTTATTCTGTGTTGATTGATCTCTATTAAATATATATCTGCTTGGTTGCGGAGAATTTATTCTCTTGCTTGACATCCTTCTCTGAGACATACGAGTTCAGAGGTTATATATCGATAGACATCACCCTCACGGGGTGAATTGTCAGTGTGGCATGCCAAGATGCAAATGATCAAGGCTTATTGCTTAATAGAAGAGCCTTGTGGTTGATGATCAAAGCACAGCTTTAATTAGCATTGCTTTGTGTATAGCTTTACTTCATGAGCCTCACACCCCGGTATGAAACTTAAACGGGAGAGGACTGCAGAGAGGACATACGTTTCTTTCGAGCTAGGAGTGGTGTCATGGTATGGAGCCCAGCCATTTTTACTTATGTGGATGATGGAATGAGGCGCCTCGGATTTGAGTCCCTAGTGGCTCTTGATTTACGCCCCCATAGGGCGGGGAAACGTATTGTTCAGGAATTGCCAATCCACTATAGTATTTGTGGACCGACCCTGAAGATCCAAGGTGCAGTTGCGGCTGATCCTGAGACATGGCTAGATTGTCTCGAATTCGGTAAGGACGATCCCTTGCCTTGGTTCATGATGAAAATCCAACTTCCAATCAGACATCGTGCAGTTTTGATTGTAAAACTAGTATGACAACATAGTATTTTGTAGCAATGCCGTCTATGATTGTAACGACCCAGATTTGTAACACCCCACATCCATTAATGTCACTCTTAAAGGGAATGCACTAACTTCCATGGACCATTATTAGTGTATAGAACAGAATATTACAAGGCAGATACATATATTGGTATTTAAAACAACTTTTATTGCAGCGGAGAAATAGTTTGATTACAACAACTTCATAAACCAACAGTAAAACCAGGTACACTTAATATCCATCTTGACAAATTGTTTTCTGAGTACATAAAGTAAAAAGCATAACCCCAACGCAAGTAGCCATAAAAGAGATGAGCCGAACTTTAATTTCAGCAATCCAAGCACTTCCAAAAGAGAGAGTAAGAGATCCAAGATCAAGCTCCACTAGTACTAGTCCCACCCTGAGAACCTGGTGGGAGGGGGGGGGGGGTGGAAGGAAGAAAAGAGGCGAAAAAGGGGGGTCAGACATAAAGTCTGGCGAGTATAATAACTTTAACAATATAATTACTAAAGTAATTAGGATAAGGTATAAACTGGTAAAACAAGGTATGACCATGAAACAAGTGGGCATAATAAAGCAAACAAGAGGAATATTCTGGCGTTAATCTCGTTCCTAATCACTATAGGATAATTACTATACTACACCATTACTAGTCACCCTAAAAGTTGAACCCGCCTACAGAACATAACAATGATAATGGTAGTTACGTGTACCCCTAGTTGCCTTCATAGGTGCCGCCTGCCCCTATCTCCACTAGTTGTACCCACTATCCCCATGCCATCGGCTCCCTAACTCGTAAATACCCGTGCTGGTCCCACAGTGGGGTGTATCACTCCCCAAAGTGGAAATCCGATACCACTAAAGATGCACGGCTTATATCTACACGATGCAACAACGTCTTACCTACCATCCCGGGCCCACGTACGCACATGACCCCGCTGGACTTGCGTTGCCACCGCTAACCCGTTTTGACCTCTTATAATCAAACCCAGTAAGCGTATCCCATCCTCGATCTAGCTCGTGCTCACAAAGATACTTAATGGGTTACTGATTTGAAAAGGGTCCCCATGTTTGACACAAGCTTTCCACCTATGCTTGGTCCCCACTAGATCTTCCCATTTAACCCCTTCTTATTCATGTCTTCTTACATGTTTTCGACTTGGTTAAGTGTTTCTAATCGTATTTCACATGCCACCCAGGCCACCCACTTAACCCCCATGCCCCACCACATGTTTATCTAGTTAAGTGTTACTTAATTCATTAGAACCGTAACCTTGTAAAGACCTCCCACATAAGACTACCGTTTGTGGTTGCTGAATTTGCCGGGCGGGTCCGGGCAGTCTTATACCGCAAATGAGCCTAACCTCGTGTCTTTACAATTGTTACGCATTTAATTTGTGCCTTTGACCTCTCACATTAGACTACCGTTTGTGGTTGCTAGATTTTCTGGGCGGGTCCGGGCAGTCTTATACCACAAACGAGTCTAACCTCGTGTCTTAGGCGGTTAATTATTACACATAATTATTTAACCCCAAATTGGATTAATATCCCAATTCTAATTTGTCAATAAATTCCAAATTTATTTATGTCCATAATTGTCACCTAAATTATGTCCATAATTTTAGGTATATAAATTTATACCAATTAATGTCTCAAATTAATTATATGCCTTTAATGCCATTTTATGCCAATTCACAACTATATATATTTAATATTTTGCCATTGTCCCTACGCTATTCGTAAGTTTTAATATAACAAATGTTAGACTCGCAAATAGTCTAACTTATAAAAAGAAAAGCAACATCACATCTTGCATAACACATAAAATAGTTCTAAGAATCATGACATAAGTTTGCATAGCCAATAACTTGCATAGGCAATGGGTATACATAAATCATGGATCTAAGTATAGATCTAAACATGTAATCTTGAATTTGCATATATGGATATGGTTTTCCTATAACTTGCATATGAATTTCATTCAAACTAACATATGATTCTCATACAAAACTAGCATATGCAATGGGCATATAAAACATAAATTTGCATAAATATGTACTGCCATGGATCTAAATATAGATCTAAGATGTGAACTTGCATATGAATCTAAACATGTAAATTAATGTCACATGCTTGCATATAAACTAGCAAATGTATCTACATGATTCACGTATGAACTTGTGTATAATCCACCTACAGACTTGCATATGATTCATAAACTAGCATATGATTAACATCCCAAAATTGCATAAGATTCATATACATAACATTCCAAACTCGCATAAAATGAATCATGTTAAACATGTACAATTCAACTTATGAAATAGATCCACAATAACAAAACTGTCAATGATAACATCACATGACTCGAAGTAATATTCTCAAAATCCCAATTATAACTTATCACAATTAAATTAAATAATTATTTTGCGAAAGAAATTATACTCACTAACAAAAGAATAGTCTTGTTTTTCTCGGATCTATATTCTGAAACTGAATTGCTCGCCTTTGATGTAGACTAATTGTTATCCTAATTTAGATTATATTTGATTTTGATTCTTGATTCTATCTTGTTTTTGAGTTGAAAGAGAACGACGACTACTTTTGGTTCTCTATTGACAGCATGGCGGCTCTTGTCATGAATTAGTGTGATTTAGGTTGAGAGTTAGGTTGCTTATACAGAATTTTAATTAATTTAGAGCCGTCTGATTAACCTAGAAGCAATCAAGACCATCCAGTCAAGATAGAATAACACCTTAGCCCTAATGACTCAGCACTGAGTCAAAACATCGTCACCTTTCAGATCTGCCCGGGAAAGGAGTGGGGGGGGGGGGGGGGGAGGTCGACCCACTGGTCGACCTGTATAGGGAGGTTGACCCCCTGGTCGACCTGGCTTTAGGAGGGGATTTTCCTGCCTAGTCCGCTTCCTGTTTGAAATTTGAATTTGAAATTTTTTGAACCTGAGCTATTTTTAATTTATTTAAATTCTGAAACTTCGGAAGGCCATAACTTCTTCATACGAAGTCCAATCCAAACAATCTCAGACTCTATCTCAAGCAGAATTCCGAGACGAATGCAATGGCGCAACCCATTTCCCTTAATTCTCACATTTGAAATTAAGTATTCTTTAATTTGTTAATTTTAATGTTTAAAATCATGGGGTGTTACATTCTCCCCTCCTTAAAGGATTTCGCCCCCGAAATCTCCAAGTTAAGGAGAATGCATATCCTAACATCCAATCATCCATCTACTCAACCATCAGACACAAGCATCCATTGTCCTTACAAGATTTCTAATGCTGTATGAACATATGCAAAAAGTGTGTGTATGTGTTCCTTATCTAATGCAAGATCAGGCAGTCTATCGATTTAGTTGACCCCCTTAATGCAAATCATGATAGTCCCATGCGTTCATTATGTATGCGAAAGAATCCTAACGATACATATTATTTCTACATGCGCGCACAACCATTCATCAAAATGCAGCATCCTTATGATAACACAACCATTATACATCCATAGATTTAGATATGCACACACATTTATATGCAATATGAAGGTGATTGAGCCAATCTAGTGCCTAATGTGTGTGTACATGCATCCACGAGCAACCACTAGCATCCATTTGCATCCATCAAACATAACATGTCTCAAACACAAGTTTGCAACCATAGGGTTCTTCCTAACTAAAGATCGAAGATGTCATCGCAAAGATAATACTAAATGATAGGACAATTATCAACAAAGCGGCAGAAAAAGGAGAAGTTAAAACATACCCTCAAAAGGAAAGGGTTCAGCATACGCAACTTGTCTTCCGTCTCCCAAGTCGCGTCTGTTTGACCATCTCCCCATTGCACTTTAACCAACTTGATCTCTTTGTTGCGTAGCTTTTTGACCTCCGATCCGAGAATGCGTGTAGGAGATCGTCTAATCATGGCATTGCTCTCTATTTCCACTTCTTTGAGCGTGCTCGGCTCCACCACTTTCGCCGTATCATGTAAACACTTGCGCAAATGTGAAACGTGAAACACGTCATGAACACCACTGAGATTCTCTGGCAACTCTACACTATACGCCATCTGTCCAATCCTCTCTATAATTGGAAAGGGTCCTATGAATCTTGGTGCCAACTTTCCTACTGATCCAAAACGAACTACGTTTCTCAACGGTGACGCCTTAATAAAAACCATGTCCCCAACATCGAACACAAGATCGGTTCTTCTCTTATCAGTATATGACTTCTGTCACTCCTGTGCCGTCTTCATTCGACGGCGAATCAGGTCTATCTTTTCCGAAGTCTCCCTAATCATGTCGGCTCCAAGCAAAACCTTGTCCGTGGATTCCCACCAACAAGTAGGTGATCGGCATGGTCGTCCATAAACAACCTCAAAAGGTTCCATGCCAATGCAAGCCTAAAAGCTGTTATTATATGTGAACTCCACTAACGGAAGATGTTCTTCCCATGTTTCTCTAAAGTCTATGATGCATAGCCTTAGAAGGTCTTCTAGAAGCCGATTTACTCTCTTGGTCTGGCTGTCCGTCTGAGGGTGATAAGCGGTATTTAAGCATAATTGTGTTCCAACCGCCTCTTGTAAGCTTTTCCAAAATTCGCTTGTGAAAATGGGATCTCTATCGCTCACAATGCTAGAGGATATGCCATGCCGTGTAGACGAACTATCTCTCGAAGGTAAATAGATGCTAACCATGCGGCGGTCCTCCTACTTCTAACAGTAATAAAATGGGCGCTTTTGGTAAGTCTGTCTATAATTACCCAAATCCCGGTATTACCCTTCCTTGATCTTGGCAACCCATCTACAAAATCCATGGAAACACTTTCCTATTTCCAGAGCGAATCTCTAAAGGGTGGAGCAAACCTCCGGGCTTCTTTTGCTCCGCCTTGACTTGCTGGCACACTAAGCATCTAGAAATGAACTCAGCCACGTCCTTCTTCATTCCAGCCCAAAAGAAAACTCGCTTCATATCCCTATACGTCTTTCACCACCGGGATGTACGGTCATCTTAGACCGATGTGAGTCTTCAAGAATTGCATTCTTCAAACTCTCGTCTTGTGGTACGCAAAGTCTCTCGTCTCTGTGCAGCCAGCCTCTCTCATCTATAACATATCTATTAAGATGACTCGAAGACTCCCCTCCTACAAGCTTGCCTACTATCTCAACCAACTGTGGGTCATCTTGTTGTGCCTCCCCAACTCGACCCAAAAGTGTAGGTTGCACCTCTAATGATGCCAACAATCCGGGTACATAATCGACAGAGGGTCTGAAGTCAAAGGTAGATATATACTCCAAACTCTGCCATTCTACGAACAAAGGACTTAAAGTCAACTTCTTTCTACTTAAGGGGTCGGCTACAACATTACCCTTGCCAGGGGTATATGCGATCTCAAAATCGTAGGAAGCCAAAAACTCCATCCACCTTTGTTGCCTCAAGTTTAGATCTTTCTGAGAGAACAAGTAATTTAGCGACTTATGGTCTATATACAACTCAAACCTCTCGCCAAGTAAATAATGACACCATGACTTAAGCGCAAAAACTATGCCAGCCAACTCTAAGTCGTGGGTAGGGTAATTTTTCTCGTGGGCTTTCAACTGCCTTCCAACATAGCATGTCACCCTTCCCTCTTGCATTAAAACTGCGCCAAGCCCTGTCCCACAAGCATCGGTATATACTATGAATGGCTTACTCCCGTCTGGCAAAACTAAAACTGGAGCTGTCGTCAAAGCCCTCTTTAGACGTTGGAAAGTATCGTCACAGTTAACATCCCAAGCAAAAGTCAAGTTCTTCTTCGTTAACCAAGTGAATGGGGCTGATATCTTCGTGAAGTCCTTAATGAACTTCCTATAATAACCAGCCATCACTAAAAAGGTTCTTACTTCCATTGCGTTCTTAGGAATTTTCCAATCTTGGATTGCCACCACCTTTGCGGGATCCACAGCTATCCCCTCCTTAGAGACCGCGTGTCCTAAAAACCTCACTTTTTTCTCCAAAAATGGCACTTGGAGAACATAGCTTTAAGTGGATGTGCTCATAGGGTCTCTAAGACTTCCCTAAGATGTAGGGCATGCTCTTCTTCACTTTTAGAGAAAATCAGGATATCGTCCATAAAGACTACCACAAACTTGTTCATAAACTCCCTAAACACCCTACTCATTAAGTCCACAAAGTATGCGAGTGCATTCGTCAAACCAAAAGGCATGATGAGCCACTCGAAGAAACCGCCAGGAGTTCTAAATGCAGTCTTATCTATGCTGTCTTCAACCACCCTTAGCTGATTAAACCTTGTAGCCAAATCCAGTTGCGAGAAAACCGAAGCACCCACCAACTGATTGAATGAATCATCTACCCTCGACAATGCGTGTCTGTTCTTCTTTGTTCGCTTATTCAGCTCTCTGTAGTCCACGCACAATCTAAGTGAACCATCAGGTTTTGTAGCAAAAACAACTAGAACACCCCACTCCGAAATACTTCTTCTTATGAACCCCTTCTCAAGCAACTCTTTCACTTGCTTACTGAGTTCTCTTCTCTCTCAGAGCCATGTGGCGCACTGGTAATGCAACAAGCTTTGCATTATTTACTTGGTATATTTGAAAGTTTATCTCGTGCCTCAAGGGTAAACCTCGAACCTCATCGAAAATGTCACTATATTCACGGACCACACGAACAGATTCCAAATCATCATTGGATGCGTCAAGGGATTCTAGGTAGCTAAGCATTACTGGACCTCTAGGATCACAAGAAATATCGAGGGTCTTTCCACAACGAGTCAACAATCTAACTGCCTTTCTTTCACAATCTAGAATGGCACCGTATCTAGCTAGCCAATCCATGCCTAGAATCAAGCCATAGCCCATGAAGCCAAAAAGGAAGGCGTTGCATTCAAACCCAATGACCAAGATAAACACTCTCAAATCCCGACAAATCATTGAAAGATGAGCCGAACCACTAATAGGATTTGAGACTACTATGGGATCCGTAAATAGACTAGTATTAAGGTGCAGTGTCTCAACTAACGAAGCAGATACAAACAAGTGTGAAGCGCCAAAGTCAAACAAAATACGAATAGGATGATCAAACAAAAAAACTAAACTTTCAATGGAAATGTTTCTACCTCTCTCCTGTCCTGGTGCCATGAGAGCATAAACCCGCTCTCTTGCCTGTCCTTGTTCCATGAGAGCCTGAAGCTTCCCTCCCGAAGTTCTTTGCCCTTGTCCCTGTTTCCTCGGGTAGTCTTTAATTAGATGTCCTGCCTCTCCACAGTGGAAGCAGCCAGTCTTCTTCTTTTTCCTACAGTCATTGCTCAGATGGCCTGGTGTCCCATAATTAAAGCACATTTTCTTTCCCTTGCTATTGTTATCCTTACTACCTTTCTTATTTTGCTGTTGTGTTTTCTTTTGATCCCCTTTCTTCGCCGGTGCCTTATTAGCATTAGCACCCTTCTCCTCTTCATGCATAAGCATTATGTCAATCAATCTCTCAAAGGTACCCCCCATCGGAATGTGGGTCATAGCCAACCCATGTAGCGGCTCATTCAAACCTTTAACGAACCTCAGGGCCTTCTTCTCAGGTGTGTTTACCAAGTCTAAGCCAAACCTCGCCAACTGATTGAACTTGTTGACGTACTCCTTTATTGATAAATTTCCTTGCTTCAACACTAAGAACCTCTCCATATATAAATTTTCTTTTGCTCGTGAGAGAAATTTCATCTCGAACCTACGCCTGAAATCCATCCATGTCTCCACTGGACGCTCTCCATTCGTGACCTCATATCGTCCTTCATTAACCAAGCAGCCAATTGAACCTTCCTTCCATCTTTTACCTCGAAAATACCAAATAAATCTACCACCTCCTTACGCCAATTTCGAGCTTCTACAAATATCTCTGATCCGTGGAAAGGTTTCCCGCCCATTGCTTGAAAATCTTTGCATATCTTTGAAAAATTATCAACGCGAGGTGGGGGAGGAGGAGGAGCGACTACAGCTGGGGGAGGAGGAACATTTGCTGGGTCTGCGGCAGTGGCTCTAGCCTCCAGATACCTTCTAAACCAGCAGGTATCAGTATGCCCTCGGGTATCTCAGGTTCCCCAGACATGATGAAAAAGAAAAAGGAAGAGATCCAAAACGGAGAATCGAAGGAAAGATATATGGCTCTTGGGGGTTATGTTTTTAAAACAAACTTTTCTCTTGAAAATATTTTCCTTAAAACATTCTTTTGATAGTATTTCTTTATAAAATGTTTTTGAAAAACAGTTTTTCAAATTTCATATATGTTCTGGTAACCTTCAGCTCTGATACCACGTGTAACACCCACGTCCATTAATGTCACTCTCAAAGGGAATGCATTAACTTTCATGGAGCATTATTAGTGTATAGAACAGAATATAACAATACAGATACATATATTGGTATTTAAAACAATTTTTGTTACAGCGGAGAAATAGTTTTGATTACACCAACTTCATAAACCAACAGTAAAACCAATTACACTTAATATCCATCTTGAAAAATTGTTTTCTGAGTACATAAAGTAAAAAGCATAACCCCAACACAAGTAGCCATTAAAGAGATGACCTGAACTTTACTTTCAGCAATCCAAGAACTTACAAAAGAGAGAGAAAGAGATCCAAGATCAAGCTCCATTAGTACTAGTCCCACCCTGAGAACCGGGGGGAGGGGGGGGGGAGGGGGGGAGGGGAAGGAAGAAAAGAGGCGAAAACAAAGGGGGTCAGACATAAAGTCTGGCGAGTATAATAACTTTAACACTATAATTATTAAAGTAATTAGTATAAGGCATAAACTAGTAAAACAAGGTATGACCATGAAACAAGTAGGCATGACAAAGAAAACAAGAGGAATATTCTGGCGTTAATCTCATTCCTAATCACTATAGGATATTTTCTATACTGCACCGTTACTAGTCACCCTAAAAGTTGATCCCACCTACAGAACATAACAATGATAATGGAAGTTTCGTGTACCCCTAGTTGCCTTCATAGGTGTCGCCTGCCCCTATCTCCACTAGTTGTACCCACTACCCCCGTGCCATCGGCTCCCTAACTCGTAGATACCCGTGCTGGTCCGACAGTGGGGTGTATCACTCCCCAAAGTGGCAACCCGATACCACTAAAGATGCACGGCTTATATCTACACGATGCAACAACGTCTTACCTACCAGCCCGGGCCCACGCATACACATGACCCCGTTGGACTTGCGTTGCCACCGCTAACCAGTTTTGACTTCTTATAATCAAACCCAGTAAGCGTGTCCCATCCTCGATCTAGCTCGAGCTCACAAAGATATTTAATGGATTACTAGTTTGAAAAGGGTCCCCAAGTTTGAAACAAGTTTTCCACCTATGCTTGGTCCCCACTAGAACTTCCTATTTAACCCCTTCTTATTCATGTCTTCTTACATGTTTTCAACTTGGTTAAGTGTTTCTAGTCGTATTTCACATGCCACCCAGGCCACCCACTTAACCCCCATGTCCAACCACATGTTTATCTAGTTAAGTGTTACTTAATTCATTAGAACCGTAACCTTGTAAAGACCTCCCACATAAGACTACCGTTTGTGGTTGCTGGATTTGCCGGGCGAGTCCAGGTAGTCTTATACCGCAAACGAGCCTAACCTCGTGTCTTTACAATTGTTACGCATTTAATTTGTGCCTTTGACCTCTCACATTAGATTACCGTTTGTGGTTTTGGATTTGCCGGGCGGATCCGGGTAGTCTTACACCACAAACGAATCTAACCTCGTGTCTTAGGTGGTTAATTATTACATATAATTGTTTAACCCAAAATTGGATTAATATCCCTATTCTAATTTGTCAATAAATTCCAAATTTATTTATGTCCATAATTGTCACCTAAATTATGTCTATAATTTTAAGTATACAAATTTATACCAATTATTGTCTCAAATTAATTACATGCCTTTAAGGCCATTTTATGCCAATTCACAACTATGTATATTTAATATTTTCCCATTGTCCCCACATTATTCGTACATTTTAATATGACATAAGTTAGACTCGCAAATGGTCTAACTTATAAAAAGAAAAGCAACATCACATCTTATAGATCTAAGAATCATGACACAAGTTTGCATAGCCAATAACTTGCATAGGCAATGGGTATTCATAAATCATGGATCTAAATATAGATCTAAACGTGTAATCATGAATTTGCATATTTGGATTTGGTTTTCCTATAACTTGCATATGAATTTCATTCAAACTAACATATGATTCTCATACAAAACTAGCATAAGCAACAGGCATATAAAACATAAATTTGCATAACTATGTACTGCCATGAATCTAAATATAGATCTAAGATGTGAACTTGCATATGGATCTAAACATGTAAATTAATGTCACATGCTTGCATATAAACTAGCATATGTATCTACATGATTCACATATGAACTTATGTATAATCCACCTATAGACTTGCATATGATTCATAAACTAGCATATGATTTAACATCCCAAACTTGCATATGATTCATATACACAACATCCCAAACTTGCACAAGATGAATCAAGTTAAACATGTACAATTCAACATATGAAATAGATCCACAATAACAAAACTGTCAATAATAACATCACATGATTCAAAGTCATATTCTAATAATCCCAATTATAACTTATCACAATTAAATTAAATAATTATTTTGTGAAAGAAATTATACTCACAAACAAAAGAATAAACTTGTTTTTCTGGGATGTGTATTCTGAAACTGAATTGCTCGCTTTTGATGTAGACTAATTGTTATCCTAATTTAGATTAGATTTGATTTTGATTCTTGCTTCTATCTTGTTTTTGAGTTGAAAGAGAACGGCGCGGCTACTCTAGGTTCTCCGTTGACGGCATGGCGGCTCTTGGTATGAATTAGTGTGATTTTAGGTTGAGAGTTAGGTTGCTTATATAGAATTTTAATTAATTTAGAACCGTCAGATTAACCTAGAAGCAATCAAGACCATCCAGTCAAGATTGAATAACACCTCATCCCTAATGACTCAGCACTGAGTCAAAATATTGTCACCTTTCAGATCTGCCCGGGGGGGGGGGGGGGCGAGGGGCAGGTCGACCGCTAGGTCTACCCCCCGGTCGACTTGTATAGGGAGGTCGACCCCCTGGTCGACCTGGCTTTGGGCCAGAACTTTCCCGCCCAGCCCGCTTCCCTGTTTGAAATTTGAATTTAAATTTTCTGAAGTTGAGCTGTTTTTAATTTATTTAAATTCTGAAACTTCGGAAGTCCATAACTTCTTCATACGAAGCCCAATTCACACAAACTCGGACTCTATCTCAAGTATAATTTCGAGACAAACGCAATGGCGTAACCAGTTTCCCTTAATTCTCACATGTGAAATTAAGTATTCTTTAATTCGTTAATTTTAATATTTAAAATCACGGGGTGTTACAAGATTTCTCGGTCATTTTAATTTGTATATTTAATTTTGTTTTAAATATTTTAATTGAAATATTTATGGAATTTTTAATATTAATTCGTTTCTTAAAACGAAGTTTAAACATAATAATTTATATATAATTGTAAACGAGCTCGAAATGGCGCGGTAGTTTGTAAAATTAAGTTATGAACTTCAATTGAATATACAGGATCCAATATATGTCGGAATTTCGTGAAACGAGAAATGTTTGAATCTGTTTGATTATAATTTTCTAATGGAAAAGAAAAATCAGGACTTTAGTTTATAAGTTGTTCATTTTGTCCAATTCAAATTTTATAATAGTCGCTATGGAAATTGTTAATAAACGATAACGTTTATTTAATAATTTTAATAACATTTTCTATATAAATTAGATATCAGTTACCTCGAACTTTTTGATGCGCAGTTATAATTCGATATTGACTAAATCTGAAGTGTTATACTATTCCATTCGGGCATATTTACCAATAATAATAATTTATTTATTTTTGAATTTAATTGTTTTGGTATTTTTTTGATAATTTAATTATAAGCTATTTTTCAGAATATTTTTCCACTTTTATATGTATATGCAAATTCATAACGCTTGGACTTTGTGCATCAGTATGACATACGCAGCAGTATAAAATCATGTTAAAGTGAGTATAAAATCCCCAAGTGTATGCGTAACCGATCAAATAGAAGGAACATATGTTAAATATGTAAGTAGTGAATAATGATAATAAAAATATAAGATTTTCTTTAAAGAGAATAAACGGGTATCACAGAAAATAAACAGTATATATATACAAACTGAGAAAGAAAAGAAAACAAAATCAATCAAAAAAAATCAGGCAATATAAGTAAATAGAGAACATGGAACCCAAGAGGAAGTTTTGAACCAAATCCATTCAACAATTAAGTTAAGCCGCATATATAGAAGAGGAAATACAGTAAGATAAAAATAGTTTTTTCACGTCCATCAATGTGAATATAGTACTTGGCAATAATAACTCAGTGAATTAGCAAAATAATTTTTATTTCAAATATGTTCAAGTAAAAATCTACAACTATTTTCCAATGTGGAAATCCAATCTACACAATTGAATATTACAACTCAATAGCATAGATAGCCTCATAGCTATGATACAGAGAAATGTCCAACCAAATACATTTAATTACAAAGCATGGTACCTAATAAAATAAGGGGAAAGGAGAATAAAAATATAAAATAAGGGAGAAAACAGTCCTTCACATGTATATACTTATGTACCAAGATTTTTGCCATGTCGCTGATGTAAACTCACCCCATGCATCAATCAAGTAAATGTTTACTTCGGCAAAATTTCCACCATCACAGTTGTTGATGAATGACCACGCTTGTAAGGAGACAACTCATATCTAACCCACTTTCCCAGTAGCCCATACCCTATTGGAGAAGACAACGCAAGCCATACATCGCCTCTCCCTTAATCCTTTTTACATCATCAGACAAATGCAACAGCTACGACATGAAGTGAACATACATAGCCGCAGACCTATGGAAAAGACATGGTTCTTATCTTCAATCCCCATTCACCTATAAATACCACTACAATACCAATATTTCCAACCCAGACACTTTGCACTTCAAAACACTTTCAGTTCGTGAACACAATAACCATAAAAGGTCTCACATTTAATGATTAACAGTTGCAACCCATTTAAAACTCTTCTTTACAATAAATCTTTTGATCTACTCACAAATTTGTTGTAACAACCCAGAAAATTAGAACCAATTTAAAATTTTTATTTTGACTATTTCAATGAATTTGGAATAGTTAAAATAATTAATTTTATATAATAACGATAAAAAAATTTATTTTAATTGAAGATAGGATGAATATATTTATTTTAATTCAAAAAAAGAATTGGAATTAGCATGGCAGTTCAAAAAGTCAAAGCTGAACTTTGACTGAATGTACCAGATTCAGAATTTAACGGATTTTAGTGAAACAAAAAATATCTAAATCTTTTTGTAAATATCTTTCCAACGAATCCGAAAAATCAGAATTTCATAACAGAAATCAAAAGTTATCGTCAGTTGAATATTCAGAATAGTCGCTATAGTATAATTAATAGCCCGTATAAAAGGTCATTTTTCAAACGATCTCCGTTTTTTACGAAACCACTTTTGTTGGAACCGGAATGTCAAATTATTGTTAAATTTATTTTTCCAAAATTTTTCAAACTAATATGTGAGCATCGCAAAGGAAAATGTGTTTTGTTCATTTCAGTCAAATTTGATCGACTGGAAAGTAGCCATTTTTCAGACAGTCTCAAAATTCAACGAAATTAATTTTGTTATGACCGTATCATCATAACAAAGCCAAATATATATTTTTTGGATTTTTCTGAGTTCGTATGTGGCCCCGGTGAATTTAAATGTAAGTTTGAATTATTTAAATAAAGGATTTAAATATTTAAATTAGAGAAAACAAGCTACAGACATTCGTTTGGGCCCACGAGGCATGACCCATTGGATCCAGAATAGGGGTTATTAGCTAGGAAGGTCTGTCGTTTGGGCCGAATCAGAGTTATGTAGGAAATATTGGATTTAAATGTAAAATAATAATTTAATATTATAAATAATTTGAAAATTCATTTCCCTACACCCTACTACCATCTTGTAGCCGCCGCCCTTCAAAAACAATGGCCACCGTAGCTCCTACCTTCTCCCACTAAGATCTCCTCCTCCTCTCAGTAATTCCCTAAACTCCTGTGGACTTTTCTCTAGAGATTTCTCCCACCTTCCCATCCGTACGGTTAAAGCCGCCTAAAACCGCCCCAAACGCATGAACTGACACCCCAAACCCGTAGGTTTTGCACCGCCGCCGCCACCACAGGATGCGATCGCACCTGACACATGGCCCCCCTTGCGTGCGCCACTTACCCCTCTTCGACGTCCCAATCTCCGATTGACCTCCAACACCTCGAACCGCGAGCTAAATCGAACCCTAGAATTGAATCTAGGTAGAAAAGTGCAGCCGATTACCTGTAGTGGAGGAGAAGAAGTAATTCTCTTTTTTTATTTAATTTAATTTAGAAATGTTTCATACCTTAATTTAATCGTAACTAATACATACAACATAAAAAACGAACGATTTCAGATCCTGTGTGATCGTAGAGACGAGATCTACGCTGTTGTCCAAACTAGATTTGATTCCGAGCTGTTTTGATTTTGGCAGAATTCGCAACCTAACGGTGAGATTTCTAATTTTTAAATAATTAAATAATTCAACTATATTTTCTTTTCTCTCTATGTGATACGCTGTATGTATGTAAAATAATCTAGATCTGCGATGTTGGTAAATTAGAATTTATTCATTGTTGTTTGTGTGATGTTCTGATTTGTAGATATACGATGAAATCTCTTGTTTGTTAATTTTTAGTTCGCATTAGAATTCAGATCTGAAATTATATTTTATTTCAAATCAAATGATGTTAGTTAAAATTATATTCATGAATATGAATTGAAAAAGTGAATGTTTATTTTCATCTTGGAATGAAATTAGAAACATGATTACAAAAAAGACATATCTTTTTATTTACAATTTAGTTGTAAATAAAAATATGAAATTAGAAACATGATTATAAAAAAAGACATTTATTTTTATTTACAATTTAGTTGTAAATAAAGATATGATTATAGGAACTTGATTATAAAGGACATTTTTATTTACATGTTAGGTGTAAATCAAAATATGATTATTAAAGGACATTTTTTATTTTCATGTTAGGTATAAATGAAAATATGATATAAAAAAGTCATGAAAAAGAAAGTTTATCTTATTTACATTTACATGTAAACAAAAGTCATACATAAAAGAAAGTTTATCTTATTTACATTTTTGTGTAAATAAAGGACATGAATAAAAAGGAAGTTTATTTTATTTAAACTTTTGTTGCAAATAAATAGAAATACACGGATTGCAAAAGTGCATTTTTATTTACATCCAAAAAAATAAAATTTAGGATTAGAGAAATACATTTTATTTGCATTTTTATTCAAATAAAAACATAAGAAAAAGAAATACATTTTATTTGCATTTTTATATGCAAATAAAAACATAAGAAAAGGAAGTACATTTTATTTGCATTTTTATATGCAAATAAAAACATAAGAAAAAGAAGTACATTTTTATTTGCCTTTTTATATGCAAATAAAACATAGAAACGAATTACATTTTTATTTGTATTTGTTATGTTGAATAGGAAATGTGAACACATAAGAATATCCTTTTTATGGTAACAGGAATGGTTAGAATTGATTGCACATAAAACATAGAATAGAAAGTACCTTTTTATTTACATTCATTTTGTATCTAAAAACATGCATAGAAAAAGATGACATTTTTATTTGCAAACTATTTGCAAATAAAAACATGAATAGGAAAAAGTACATTTTGTATTTGCAAACATGATTAGGAAAATTATATTTTTATTTGCAAGGTAGTTGCAAATAAAAACCATGATTGGAAGAAAAAAAATATTTTGCTACTTGCAAATTAGTTGCAAATAAACATGAATGAAAAAAAAACACATTTTATTTGTAAATTAGATGTAAATATAGACATTGAAATAAAAAGTACATTTTTATTTGTATTCTACATATAAATAAAAACATTGTTCGAAAAAGTACATTTTTATTTGTATTTTACATACAAATTAAAACATCGTTTTAAAAAGTATATTTTTATTTGCATTTCATATGTAAATAAAAACATCATTTTAAAAAGTATATTTTTATTTGCATTTCATATGTAAATAAAAACATCGTTTTAGGAAGTACATTTGTTTTTACATTATAGGTGTAAACCAACACACATTTTTGAAAAGGTGCAATTTTAGTTGCATTTTACATGTAAGTAAATATATGAATTAGAAGGTTATATTTTGATTTCCACTTTTGATATAAATAAAAGATTGAATTTAACGATATATGTTTATCGTCAAAATATGGACAATAGAAAGATTAGAATCAAAAACTATATTTTTATTTACATTTTAGATGTAAATAAAAGAACAGATTTTAAAGTGATACTTTTGTTAAACATTTCAAATGTAAATAAAGGATTAGGATCATAAGTTATATTTTTATTGTCACTCTGGGGACAATAAAAAGAGTAGAAACAAAAGTAACATTTTAATTTGCATTTTAGATGTAATATAAATGGTTGGGTTGAAACGCTATATTTTATCGGCATTTTAGATGTGATAAAATTTTAAAGTTAAAATTTTAAATATGTTTGATTGAAGTAGTTGAAAATCGCCATATGACTTATATTTATATTTATATAAATATAAATTATAAATTAAACGATTCGCGCGTGGTAGTTCGCATTTCGGCAATCGTAACTTTAAACGAGTATACCGAAAGATCCGACCGTCGGATTTTCCCAAAACTGGAACCATTATGACCACTTTGGGAAGATCTCTCCAAAAATATAAATTTCGCCAAAATCCAACGGTTAGATTTCAAGATATGTGTAAATCAAATTTTGGTAAAAACAGTGTCAGGGCTGCCCATCGACCCGAAGCGTCGTTTAATTATATTGGGCTATTTTAAATAAATAAAAATAGCGATAAATCAATATAAATGGATAATGATGATATGAAATGATTTAAATGATAATTATTCGAAAAATTATTTGAAAAGACCGAGTTCAACTGATTTCAAATAATTATATGGCGATTTAAATCGAACAAATAGAAGAAGGTGATTGAAGACCGGCGATCTTCAACATCGAATGGATGACTATTGATGCCCTGGACTGATTTGCTCCAAGGAAAGGGTTACAGTGGCAGTTGTCTGGACGTTCTTGTTGATTGTACGAATATGCGAGCACCGACGAGAAATCAGGTGACTCCGGTTTCGTTCAGACCCAGAACATACTTGTAAATGGATGCGTGTCTGACGTTGGAGTTCATTCCGTCAGAGGGTATATGTTAGTAGTTGTGACACCACACCTCCGTTAAGGTCGCTCACAAAGGGAATGCCTTAATTTTGGTGGAGCGCTTATTGTGTATAGAACAGAAAAGTAAACAAGACAGATAAATATATTGGTACTTGGAAAATAAAAACCACTTTTATTGCAGCGGAGAAATAGTTTGGTTACATCACATCAAAAACCAACTACAAAACCAAATACACTTATTATCCATCTTGACAAATAAGTTCTGAGCACATAAAATAAAAGATATAACCCCAACATAAAATAGCCAGAAATAAGATAGGCTGAACTTTACTTCAGCAATCCAAGCAACTTCCAAAAGAAAGAGATAAAGCTGTCCAAATCAAGCTCCACTAGTACTAGCCTTACCCTAAGCACCTTGGGGGGGGGGGGGGGGAGGAAGGAAGAAAAGAGGTGGAAACAAAGGGGGTCAGACATAAAGTCTGGCGAGTGCAATAAATTTAACAATATAATCATTAAAGTAAGTAGGATAAGTCATAAGCAGGAAAATAAGGAAATGACTGTGAACCAATGGGCATGACAGAGCAAACAAATGAAATAAGATGAATAAAGATAACGTCAAAGGCACACCTAATCACTATAAGATAATTACTACAATGCATCACACCAAACACCCTAAAAGTTGATCCCGCCTACAAAACTTAATAATGATGATGGTAGTTTCGTGTACCCCTAGCTGCCTTCATAGGTGCCGCCTGCCCCTATCTTCAGTAGGTGTACCCACTACCCCTCATTCGATCAGCTCCCTAACACGTAGATACCTGTGCTGGCTCCACAGTGGGGTCTATCACTCCCCAAATTGGCAACCCGATACCACCAAAAATGCACGGCTTATATCTACATGAGGCAACAACGTCTTACCTACCAGCCAGGGCCCACACACGCGCATGACCCCGTTGGATTTGCGTTGCCACCACTAACCCGTTTTGATCTCTTACAATCAAACCCAGTACGCGTGTCCCATCCTCGAGTTGCGTCGAGCCCACAAAGATACTTAATGGGTTACTTGTTTGAAAAGGGCCCCCATATATGACACAAGCTTTCCACCTATGCTTGGTCCCCTCTAAGGTTTTCCCCACTTAACCCCATTCTTATTCATGTGTTCTTACATGTTTCAATCTTGGTAAAGTGCATCTGATCATATTTCACATGCCACCCAAGGCACCCTCTTAATTTCACATGCCACCCAAGGCACCCACTTAACCCCCCATGTCCCACCACATGTTTATCTGGTTAACTGTTTCTTAATTCATTAACACCGTAACCTTGTAAAGACCTCCCACATTAGACTGGCATTTGTGGTCGTTGGATTTGCCGGGTGGGTCCGGGCAGTCTTACACCACAAATGAGCCTAACCTCGTGTCTTTACAACTGTTACACGTTTAATTCATGCCTTTGACCTCTCACATTAGACTGGCATTTGTGGCTGCTGGATTTGTCGGGCGGGTCCGGGCAGTCTTAAACCACAAAAGAGTCTAACCTGGTGTCTTAGGCGGTTTATTATTACACATCTTTGTTTAACCCCAAATTGAATTAATATCCCTATTCAAATTTTAAATAAATTCCAAATATAGTTATGTCCATAATTGTCACCTAAATTATGCCCATTTATTTCAGGTATACAAATTATACCAATTATTGCCTTGAATTAATTGTATGCCTTTTAAGGCCAATACATGCTAATTCTTAATATGTGTATATTCAATATTACCCCCATCGTCCCCATGTTGTTCATTCGCTTATCATGACACACACACACACACATATATATATATATATATATATATATATATATATTAGACTAGCAATTAGTCTAATGACGTAAAAGGGAAGAAACATCGAAAATTTGCATAACACAAAAATTGGATCTAACTTACAAATAAGGATTACAACATATCTTGCATAATCTTGGTATTGTCATGAATCTAAACATAAGCCTAAAAGGTGTGAACTTGCATGAATATAGTTTTCACCCAAAACTTGCATATATGAATATAGTTTTCACCCAAAACTTGCATAGGCCATAGTCTCAAGCTTGTATAAAACTATGTATGTCATAGATCTAAATCTAAAGGTGTAAACTTGCATATATGTGAATCCAGTTTCTACCTAACCTTGCATATAGTCACTTTATTTGGTTCACATGTAATTCACATAGAAACTAGCATATAATTTGCACCCAAACTTGCATATAAAATGATGTCAAACATGAATCAGGTTAAACACAGGTGATTGGGCATATACAAAGGAATCCACAACAAAACTGTCATTATGAACAACTAGCATATATTCACAAAATATTACATTTTCCTAATGTTTCACAAACATATCCATATAACCCAACTTATAACTCAACCCAATTAACTTGTTAATTATCTTATTAAAGAAATTGAACTCACAACTCAAAGAAGGTATTGAGTTCTGGGATCTGTGTTCTGAAATTGATTCAGCTCGCCTTTGAAGTAGACTAATTCGTTGTTGTTATTGTTGTTGTTGTTATAGACTAGAGTTGAATTGAGTTGATTAGCTTTACTTTTCTTCTAGTTGATGACGGCTACTTTAGGTTGTAGGGTGATAGCATGACGACCATGGTTCTAATTTTGATTAGGTTTTAGGGTTTGAGTCTACATGTGTTTATATAGAATTTAGGATTAATTTAGGCCATCCGATCAACCTAGAATCAATCAAGACCATCCAGTCAAGATAGAGTGACACCTCAGCCGTAATGACTCAGTACTGATTCACAAAATCGTCATCTTTCAGATCTGCCTTGGGGGGAGGGGCAGGTCGACCCCCAGGTCGACCCCTAGGTCGACCCCAAGGTCGACCTATAGGGGGAGGTTGACACTAGGGTCGACCCGCTGGTCGACCTGGGTCCTAGGCGGGAATTTTCCCGCCCAGCCCGCTTTGACTTCTGTTTTGAATTTTGAATCCGTTTTCGAGCTATTTGAATTTATTTGAATTTTCTGGAAACTTCCGACAACCATAACTTCTTCATACGAAGTCCGATTTACGCAAACTCGGACTCTATCTCAACCAGAATTCTTAGACAAACACAAAGAAGTAACCCGTTTCCCTTAATTCTCACACTTAAAATTAAGTATTGTTAATTCATTATTATAGCGTTAACAGAAAATGCAGGGTGTTGCATTCTCCTCTCGTTAAAAGACTTCAACCCCGAAATCTTAAAGTTACGAAGAATACATATCCTACCATCCAATCGTCCATCTACCCAACCATCAAACACAGGCATCCATTGTCCTTAAAAGACTCTAATGCTTTCATGTTTATATGCACAGTGTGTGTACATGTCTGTATCTAATGCAAAATCAGTCAGTCTACTGATTTAGTTGACCTCCTTAATGCAAATTATGATAGTGCCATGCGTCCATTATGTATGCAAAAGATCCCTAATGATACATATTATTTCTACATGCGTGCGCAACTATTCATCCGAATGCAGCATCCATATGATAACACAACCATTTTGCATCCATTAATCTAAATAAGCACACATTTATATGCAGTATGAAGGTGATTGAGCTGATCTAGTGCCTAATGTGTGTGTATATGCATCCACGAGAAACCACTAGCAAACACTTGCATCCACTAGCATCCACTAGCATCCATCAGTCATAACATGTCTCAACTACATGTTTACATCCATTGGTCTCTACCTAAGGGTAAAGAATATGACCGAGGAGATAAACTAAAAAAGTAGATACAAGCTTGAATAAACTTAAGGAAAAAGAGATCAAAGATGTACCCTCAAAAAGAAAAGGGTATCCTGCACGTATTTTGGCCTCAGTCTCCCAAGTCGCGTCTTCCTCGGCGTCACTCCATTGAACTTTGACAACCTTAACTTCACGGTTGCGTAGCTTTTTGACTTCCATTCCCAAGATATGAGTTGGAATTCTCCTCACAGTTGCTTCTCGTTCCACTCCAACTTCCTCTAGTATGCTTGGCTCCACAACTTCTGCTGACTCATGTAAGCACTTTCGTAGCTGAGAGACATGAAAAACATTATGAGCTCCAACCAGTCTTTCAGGTAGCTTTACTTTCTAGGCCATCGTCCTAATCCTTTCGATGATAGGAAATGGCCCTACGAATCGTGGTGCCAACTTTCCTACAGACCCAAAGCGGATGACATTCCTCAAAGGAGATACTTTAAGGAACACCTTATCCCCAACTTCAAACTTAAGGTCGGTCCTTCTCTTGTCTGTGTAGGATTTCTGTCTATCTTGGGCAGTCTTCATTCTCCTTCGTATCAAGTCCACTTTCTCTGAAGTCTCTCTAATCATGTCTGGCCCAAGTATAAGTTTATCTGTGGACTCCCACCAACAAGTTGATGATCGACATGGCCTTCATATAAAGCTTTGAAGGGTGCCATGCCTATAGTGGCTTGCTAGCTATTGTTATAAGCGAATTCCACCAAAGGGAGATGATCCTCCCATGTAACTTCGAAGTCAAGAATGCACAGTCTCAAAAGATCATCTAGTACTATGTTCACCCTTTCCGTCTGACCATCGATATGAGGGTGATAGGTTGTGCTTAAACATAGCTGTGTGCTTACGGCCTCTTGCGAACTCCTCCAGAACTCGCTTGTAAAGATAGGGTCTCGATCACTCACAATGCTGGAGGGTATCCCACGGAGTCGAACTATCTCCTTAAGATAAATGGAGGCTAAAGACGAGGCGGTCATCCTACTTTTGACAGGTATAAAATGAGCGTTTTTTGTGAGCCTATCCACTATTACCCAAATACCAGTATTTCCCCTTCTTGACTGAGGCAACCCATCAACAAAGTCCATCGAGATTCTCTCCCATTTCCATTGCGGAACTTCTGGAGGATGGAGCAAACCGCCAGGCTTCTTTTGCTCTGCCTTGACTTGCTAGCATATCATGCATTTCGAAACAAATTCAGCTACATCCCTCTTCATGCATTCCAAAAGAAAACTCTTTTGATATCTTTATACATCTTGTCTCCACCGGGGTGTATGGTCATCTTGGAATGGTGTGCTTCTTCCAGAACCATCTTCACCAAATCTCTTGCTTGCGGGACGCATAGTTTTCCATCCCGTCTCAACCAACCCTTATCATCAATGGAGTATCTATTGAGGTGACCAGAAGTCTCTCCCCTAATCAGCTTATCTATCACATCAAGTAGCTGAGGGTCTTCACGTTGCGCGATTCCTATTGAGTCCAACAAAGTAGGCCACACCTCTAGCATTGCCATCAAGCCAGTCACATAATCAACTAAGGGTCTAAAATCAAAATTTTCTATGTACTCCAAACTTTGCCTTTCTACAAAGAGAGGACTTAGGGTCAGCATCTTTCTACTTAGGGCGTCTGCTACTACATTGCCCTTGCCAGGAGTAAAGTAGATCTCAAAGTCGTATGAGGCGAGAAACTCCATCAATCTTTGCTGCCTTAAATTGAGGTATTTCTGCGAGAAAAGTTACTTCAACGATTTATGGTCGGTATACAACTCAAATTTCTCACCAAAGAGATAGTGGCGCCAAGGCTTAAGTGCAAATATGATGGCTGCTAACTCTAGATCGTGGATTGGGTAGTTTTTCTCATGCACTTTCAACTGCCTTCCACCATAAGCTACTACCTTCCCCTCTTGCATCCAAACAATGCCTAGTCCTGTACCGCATGCATCTGTGTATACCGTAAACACCTTGCTCCCATCTGGTAATGTCAAAACTGGGGCTGTTGTCAGAGCCCTCTTCAATCATTGGAAAGCGACTTCGCAATCCTAATTCCATGTGAAAGTCAGGTTTTCTTCATTAACCTTATAAGTGGAGCTCAAATTTTCGCAAAGTCTTTAATGAACTTGCGATAAAAACCAGCTAGTCCAAGAAAACTTCAGACTTCGGTTGCATTCTTTAAAACCTTCCAATCCTGGACCGCAACTGCTTTTGTAGGGTCCAAAGCTAACCCTTCTTTGGACACCACATGCCCAAGAAATCTTACATCTTCCCTCCAGAAGTGGTACTTGGAGAATTTTGCTTTTAACTGATGCGCACGGAGAGTATCCATGACTTCCCTTAAATGCAAAGCATGTTCTTCCACATTCTTCGAGAAAATCATAATATCATCTACGAAGACCACCATGAATTTATTGAGAAATTCCTAGAACACCCTATTCATCAAATCGACGAAATAAGCAGGTGCGTTTGTCAAGCCTAAAGGCATAACGAGCCATTCGAAGAAACCATCCGGGGTTCTGAACGCGGTCTTATCAATGCTATCGTCAGCCACTCTTAGCTGATGAAATCCGGTAGCCAGATCTAATTGGGAGAAAACTGTTGCACCTACAAGCTGATCGAACAAATCGTCTATTCTTGGCAGTGGGTACCTATTCTTCTTGGTCAGCTTGTTTAGCTCCCTATAATCAACGCATAGCGAAGTGAACCGTCCGCTTTGGTTGCGAACACTACTGGAGCACCCCATTCAGAAATACTCCGCCTTATAAACCCTTTTTCTAGCAGCTCCTTAACTTGCTTGCCAAGCTCCTTTCTCTCCCTTGGAGCCATGTGTCTAACGGGTAAAGCAACGGGTTTTGCGTTATCAACTAAATATACGCGGAAGTCTATCTCCCGCTTCGGAGGCAAGCCCTCTACTTCCTCAAAGACATCCGAGTATTCACGGACCATTCTAACAGACTGCAAATTCTCAACAGACGCTTCAAGCGATTCTAGATAACTTAGCATAACAGAATTCACGGGATTACAAGAGATTTCGAGAGTGTTGCCCAAACGAGTCATAAGCCTAACCTCTCCCTTTTCACAATCCAGGACGACTCCATTACTGGATAACCAATTCATGCCCAAAATCAACCCACAGACTATGAAGCCCGAAACATAAGCATCACATCTAAACATAATGCTAAGTATAGAAATTTCCAAATTCAAACAAATCATCGACAAATAGGCTGAGCCCCCAATTGGATTTGAAACAACTATGGGATCCTCTACTATACTAGTGTTTAGGTGTAGTGACTCAACTAAAGCAGTAGATATAAAAGATTGCGATGCACCAGAATCAAAGAGTGTGCGAACAGGATGATCAAAATGATAAATTAAACTTTCAACGGAAATCGTTCTACCTTGTTCTTACAGCTATGGGGCCACGAGAGCCTGGACCTTCCCCTTGCCTGCCCCGGTGCCACAAGAGCCTTAATATGCCCTCCAAAGGTAGTCAATGCCCTCTGCTCTTTCTTTGGGCAGTCCCTAATCAGATGTCCTGCCTCGCCATAGTGGAAACAACCAGTCTTATTCTTCTTCCTACACTCTTTGCTCAGATGGCCTGGTGTCCCACAGTTAAAGCATCTTTTCTTTCCCTTGCCATTGTTGTCTTTATCGCCCTTCTTGTTCTCCTGTTGCTGTTGTGGTTTCTTTTGATCCCCTTTCTTCTCAGGTGCCTTATTAGCATTGGCGTCTTTCTCCTCTTCATGCATAAGCACCATGTCAACTAGTCTCTCAAAGGTGGCCCCCATAAAGATGTGGGTCATAGATAGCCCATGTAGCGGCTCGTTCAAACCCTTAACAAATCTCAGGGCCTTCTTTTCGGGTGTATTCACCAAGTCCAAGCCAAATCTAGTCAACTAATTGAACTTGTTGACATATTGTATCACTGATAGATTTCCCTGCCTCAATGCCAAAAACCTTTCCATGTATAGATTCTCTTCGGCCCGTGAGAGGAACTTTGCCTTAAACCTACGCCTAAAATTCGGCCATGTATCAACTGGACGCTCTCCATTAGTTACCTCCCACCAAAACGAGGCCTCATTCTCCATTAACTAGGCAGCTAACTGGACCTTTCTTCCATCTTCTACCTCAAAGATTCCAAACAATTCTTCTGCCTACTTTAGCCAATTTCGAGCTTCAACAAACGTCTCCGACCCGTGAAAAGGTTTTCCGCCCATGGCCCGAAAGTCCTTGCATATCTTTGCGAAAGTATCAACACAGAGAGGAGGAGGAGGAGCATTTGTTGGGCCTGCGACATTGGCCCTAGCTTCCAGATACCTTCTAAACCATCCTGGTATCGTTATCCCCTCGGGTATCTCGGGAATTCCAGACATACTGAAAAGAAAATAAAGAGATTCAAATGGAGAATTCAAAAGAAAGATATTTGGCTCTTGGGGGTTATGCTTTTAAAATAAACTTCTCTTAAAAATACTTTCCTTAAAACATATTTTTGAAAGTATTTCTTTATAAAATGCTTTTTGAAAAATAGTTTTTCAAAATATCTTATCTGTTCTGGTAACATTCAGCTCTGATACCACGTGTGACACCCCACCTCCGTTAAGGTCACTCACAAAGGGAATGCCTTAATTTTGGTGGAGCGTTTATTTTGTATAGAACAGAAAAGTAAACAAGACAGATAAATATATTGGTACTTGGAAAATAAAAACCACTTTTATTGCAGCGGAGAAATAGTTTGGTTACATCACATCAAAAACCAACTACAAAACCAAATACACTTATTATCCATCTTGACAAATAAGTTCTGAGTACATAAAATAAAAGACATAACCCCAACTTTTAAAATAGCCTTAAATAAGATAGGCTGAACTTTATTTCAGCAATCCAAGCAACTTCCAAAAGAAAGAGATAAGGCTGTCCAAATCAAGCTCCACTAGTACTAGTCCCACCGTGAGCACCGGGGTGGGGGGGGGGGGGGGGGAGGGGAGAAAAGAGGTGGAAACAAAGGAGGTCAGAAATAAAGTATGGCGAGTGCAATAATTTTAACAACATAATCATTAAAGTAACTAGGATAAGGCATAAGCTAGAAAATAAGGAAATGACTGTGAACCAATGGGCATGACAGAGCAAACAAAGGAAACAAGATGAACAAAGATAACGTTAAAGGCACACCTAATCACTATAAGATAATTACTACATTGCACCACACCAAACACCCTAAAAGTTGATCCCGCCTACAAAACTTAATAATGATGATGGTAGTTTCGTGTACCCTTAGCTACCATCATAGGTGCCGCCGTCCCCTATCTCCACTAGGTGTACCCACTACCCGCCCATTCGATCGGCTCCCTAACTCGTAGATACCCGTGCTGGCCCCACAGTGGGGTGTATCACTCCCCAAAGTGGTAACCCGATACCACTAAAAATGCATGGCTTACGTCTACACGATGCAACAACGTCGTACCTACCAGCCCGGGCCCACACACGCACATGACCCCGTTGGACTTGCGTTGCCACCGCTAACCCGTTTTGACCTCTTACAATCAAACCCAGTACGCATGTACCGTCCTCGACTAGGGTCGAGCCCACAAAGATACTTAATGGGTTACTTGATTGAAAATGGCCCCCATGCCTGACACAAGCTTTCCACCTATGCTTGGTCCCCTTTAAGGTTTTCCCCACTTAATCCCATTCTTATTCATGTCTTCTTACATGTTTCAATCTTGGTTAAGTGCATTTCACATGCCACCCAAGGCACCCACTTAACCCCCCATTTCCCACCACATGTTTATCTGGTTAAGTGTTCCTTAATTCATTAACACCGTAACCTTGTAAAGACCACCCACATTAGACTGCCATTTGTGGCTGCTGGATTTGCCGGGCGGGTCCGGGCAGTCTTACACCACAAACGAGCCTAACCTCGTGTCTTTACAACTGTTACACATTTAATTCATGCCTTTGACCTCTCACATTAGACTAGCATTTGTGGCTGTTGGATTTGCCGGGCGGGTCCGGGCAGTCTTACACCACAAAAGAGTCTGACCTCGTGTCTTAGGCGGTTTATTATTCACATCTTTGTTTAACCCCAAACTGGATTAATATTCCTATTCAAATTTGTAAAAAAATCCAAATATACTTATGTCCATAATTGTCACCTAAATTATGTCCATTTATTTCAAGTATACAAATTATACCAATTATTGCCTCAAATTAATTGTATGTCTTTTAAGGCCAATAAATGCCAATTCTTAATATGTGTATATTCAATATTACACCCATCGTCCCCACGTTGTTCGTTCGCTTATCATGACATACACACACACACACACACATATATATATATATATTTGACTTGCAATTAGTCTAATGACGTAAAAGGGAAGAAACATCAAAAATTTGCATAACACACAAATTGGATCTAATTTACAAATAAAGATTACAACATATCTTGCATAAACTTGGTGTTGTCATGAATCTAAACATAGGCCTAAAAGGTGTGAACTTACGTGAATATAGTTTTCACCCAAAACTTGCATATATGAATATAGTTTTCACCCAAAACTTGCATAGGCCATAGTCACATACTTGCATAAAACTATGTATGTCATCGATCTAAATCTAAAGGTGTAAACTTGCATATATGTGAATCCAATTTCTACTTAAACTTGCATATAGTCACTTTATTTGGTTCACATGTAATTCACATAGAAACTAGCATATAATCTGCACACAAACTTGCATATAAAATGATGTCAAACATGAATCAGGTTGAACTTAGGTGATTGGGCATATACAAAGGAAACCACAACAAAAATGTCATTATGAACAACTAGCATATATTCACAAAATATCACATTTTCCCTATGTTTCACAAACATAGCCATATAACCCAAATTATAACTCAACCCAATTAACTTATTAATTATCTTATTAAAGAAATTGAACTCACAACTCAAAGAAGGTCTTGAGTTCTGGGATCTGTATTCTAAAATTGATTTTGCTTGCCTTTGAAGTAGACAAATTCGTTGTTGTTGTTGTTATAGACTAGAGTTGAATTGAGTTGATTAGATTTACTTTTCCTCTAGTTGATGACGGCTACTCTAGGTTGTAGGGTGATAGCATGAAGGCCATGGTTCTAATTTTGATTAGGTTTTAGGATTTGAGTCTACATGTGTTTATATAGAATTTAGGATTAATTTAGGCCATCCGATCAACCTAGAATCAATCAAGACCATCCAGTCAAGATAGAGTGACACCTCAGCTCTAATGACTCAGCACTGAGTCACAAAATCGTCATCTTTCAGATCTGCCCGGGGTGCAGGTCAACCCCTAGGTTGACCCCAAGGTCGACCTGTAGGGGGGAGGTCGACACCAGGTTCGACCCCCTGGTCGACCGGGTTCTGGGCGGGAATTTTCCTGCCCAACCCGCTTCTGACTTCTGTTTTGAATTTTGAATTCGTTTTCGAGTTGTTTGAATTTATTTGAATTCTACGGAAACTTCCGACAGCCATAACTTCTTCATACGAAGTCCAATTTACGCAAACTCAGACTCTATCTCAAACAGAATTCTGAGACGAACACAATGGCGTAACCCGTTTCCCTTAATTCTCATATTTAAAATTAAGTATTTTTTAATTCTGTTTGCTAGCTTTTGGACCAAGCCACCAAAATTCGAACACCAGTTCAGGATGAAGCTTTACTTGTGAGAAGGCCTCTACCCGATCGCGATTGCTCCCCTGTTATCCCGATCCGACCCGCTCGTGTCAACCAGACCCGATCCGAACCGCTCGTGTCAATCAGACCCGATCCGAACCGCTCGTGTCAACCAGATCCGATCCGACCCGCTCCTCCTAGCTCAATCTGATCCATCCATGAAAGCGCGATCAGATTCAAGCGTAGGAGATGTGATGAAGGCCATGGCTGAGTCCATCATGATTCGCAAATGAAGGATCTCGCGACACCTGTCCGTAACTGTCATATTGACCATTTCTTCCTCAAGCTACAAACCAGTCCCAGATTCTCGAGATTTGCGCCACGTATGGCCGCGATCCGTCTGCAAATATCAGCTATAAATAGCTCCAGATTTGGCCTTTTTCAGGATCCTTTTGGCAATTCTGAGTTCTGAATTCACAATTATTACACCTCCATTATTATTCAGAGTTGTCTCAAAATTATTGAGTGAATAAACATTGTAAGAGTGAGACTGAGGGATAAATCATCGATTGCACTCTGATTCCAAGTATAATCATAGATATAAAGTGGACGTAGGCTCGTTAACGCCGAACCACTATAAATCTTGTGTCTTTTCTAAATTTCTAGCATTTTTTCTGATATTAATTTATGCATAATTGAATAACTTGGGTGTTAGAGACAATTTTGGATCTAACGTTTTGGTGCTTTCACTGAGAAATAAAGTCTCAGTACGTTGGATTATTGCTCTACTGTTTGGACATTCAAGTCCAAAGAAGACATCCCAAAACTCAGCAGTTTCGGCTTTTGAAGATTTCAGCGATACCCAGATATCATGGCTGGAAAGAAGTCTAAGGAATTACGAGATTCGCAAGTGAACGAAGCTACGAATGAAGCGATCGAGGAAGGTGTGCACGAGCAGGTCAAAAAAGAGCCTTCAGACTGGGATGACGTGGGGGGCGATCAGGGCCGAAGAGGGTACCACGATCCGACCTGAAGGGGGCACCAAGATCCGGGTCTCTAAAGGAGTCACGACTCGATCCCAGGACAACACCACCATCCTCCCATCTAATTCCCCCGCGATTCGATCTCATGGTGCCACCACGAGCCATCGACACAAGGGTAGCGCGATCCGAAGCGATTATCAGACCACGACCCGACCCAGAAAGGAGGTTATGGCTCGTTCTTCTCGCGCAGGTACAACTGCTCGACCTGGCCCAAGTTTTTTACATATAAGAGAGAATGTAGATGATCAATTTGACCCTTTTTCCCTAGCTACCGAGGGACATTTAACTCGAATACTTGAAGCATTGGACATGCAAACCGATGAACTGACTGCTCAAAGGCAAGAGAGCACGTTGCTGCGTCAAAATATCACTGCCTTAGGCAGGAGAATTGATGATATGCAAAGGCAGGTTTCGCTACCTCCAACTCACCATTTCTCTACGGAACATACGTAGTCATCTGAAGAGCCCCGAAGGAACCAACAATGGCCCTCGTTAGAAAGGCCCAAAAACATAGAATGACTTCGATTTGGGCCGCTTCCGTCTCGTGAAGAAAAGGCATTTAATCAGGGAACTAGTATCCACAACTTAAATGAGCCTGTTCTACCACCGAGGAATGGCATGCCTCCCACTCGTCGCGTGATCAACCGCGGCAACAGGGATAAGGGAGATCTGCTCAGGGCCCAGATTTTATAGCAGCACGTCAAAGAAACGCTGGAGGAGGACATCAGGCAAGGAGCGCTGATCCTGAATCTACCCTGACCCATGCAGAGGTTGAAGCAATGATTAGGCAAGTCATGGTAGACAGTCGTGGACAGAGGAATGAAGATTGGGGCATAGATTGTAGTCACACCCCTTTTATTGACGACATACTGGATGTTACATTCCCGAGGCGCTTCAATATGCCAACCATGAATCACTATATGGGCAGGACTAACCCCATCTAGCATTTAATGCGGTACTCCTGGTCAATGAATACCGCTGCAGCTACTGACGCAATTAAATGTAAAGCGTTCCCTATATTCTTGGAAGATGTGGCGTTATTGTGGTTTACCAGCCTTCCAGCCCGGTCAATATCCAGCTTCAGGGAATTGAGCGAGAAATTCGTAAACCAATTCCGTCTTCATGCCCAGAGGTCTAAGAATATGATCGAGCTAGCCCTCATTAAACAATGACCGGACGAAAGCCTGAGGTCATATTTGGATCGTTTTAACTTGGCTGTCATAGAAGTCAAAGATCCACATGAGCAAACTGTGCTGATGGCCTTGATCGATGGAATTGATAAAGATACCGAGTTTGAAAGATATCTGGCTGGTTAACCTCCCCCAACCAGAGAAATATTTTATGAAAAAGCCAATATTCGCCTGCGTCGGGAGGAGATATATGCTAATCGAAAAAGAAAAGCTACTGATAAGGAAGATATCCAAAGCAACGTGGCCATCAAGCAAACGGGAGATAGCTCAGGAAAAGTTGAAGTTAATGTTGGGAACACGAATCAAGACAGCGGTCGCCAATCAGGGAATAATAATAACAATAATCGAAAGAGAAATCGAGGAAACGACTCTTAGAGGAGATCCTGGTCCAGACCATTTGAGAACTTCACACCATTAAATGATACATTGGAGAACATCTTCCTGGATACATATAATGTCCTCCAGTATAAAAGACCTCCTCCGAAAGATTCTACCGAGAAAGAGCGTGAAACTGGGAAATTCTGTCTTTTTCATCAGATTAATGGTCATTCCACAAACGAATGTCGTCACTTGAGAGACGTGGTTGGAAGGCAGCTCCGAGAAGGGAAGCTTGATGAGTATAAGGTGACTCCCAGGGACAGAGGGCAAGCCGTACAAGCCCCAAACCAAAGCCAACCTATTGTTAAACCGACGGCTCAGCAAAAAGGGAAAAATATCGTTATCAATACCATAATTGGTAGGCTCCACCTAGCAGGGCACAGTTTCAGAGCTATGGAGCAATACATAAATGCAGCTAAACAGCATTTCGAAGTGGGAGAGTGTAGTAACCCTGAGGACAACGCTCCAATTAAGCAACAAAAGATGATGTCCGATGACGTCATATTTCACGAGCGATAGAGTATTGGAGTGCACTCCCCAACTAAAGATCCGTTGGTGATCACCGTCACCATTGGCCCAGCGATAGTTCATAAAGTCTTGGTAGAAAACTGGAGTTCCGTCAACATTTTGTTCAAGAAAACGTTCGACCAAATGCAACTCGAGCCGAAGGATTTAAAGCCGTGTGAAGATTGGATACACGGATTTAATGGGGCCCCGACTGCTCCAATAGGATACGTGGAATTATCAGTAACCCTTGGGGAAGGGGAACGCCAGAGAGTGAGGATCCTCCCCTTCATGGTATTGGATATTAAATTGTCGTACATGCCTTCTTGGGCCAACCGGCCATAGCCAAATTCAGGACCTGTATTATACCCTGGTTCTGATTGTTGAAATTTCCCACGGATTCCGGTGTGGGGATTGTTAGAGGAGATCAAGTCGTTGCAGAGTATGCTACATTGCAGAGTTAAAACCGCTCCGCAAAGGAAGAGATATAAAAGCGAAAGGTGGCTCCTCCCCTCCAAGGGAGGAATCGTCATAGCAACTAAATGAAGTACCTTTGGGAGGGTCGCCCAGAGAGTTGCCCGAGGACATATATCCCAGAGAGGATAAATAGCCTGGGGGCAGAATGGCGATTCCCAATGAAGCAACTTTGGATGTACCAATCGATGATAGTGACCCAGAGAATGTACTGAAGATTGGATCCCAGTTGGATCCCACTCGAGCCAAGGAATTAACAAATTTTCTGAAAACTAACTTGGATGTATTTGCCTGGACCCATGCAGACATGTGTGGGATATCTCCCTCGGTTATGAATCATTCACTAAGCATTAACCCAAAACATCCCCCTGTCAAGAAAAAAAGGCGAATGTTGGGTCTAGAAAGGTCTGCCGCATTGAAAGAAGAAGTCGAGAAACTGAAGAGTAATGGATTTATTAAAGATTCGATGTATCCTGACTGGATTTCAAATCCGATTTTGGTAAAAAAGGCCAATGGAAAGTGGCGAACGTGTATCGATTTCTCTGATTTAAACAAAGCTTGTCCGAAGGATAGTTCCACATTGCCCAGAATCGATCAATTAGTAGATTCAACTGCAGGTCATGAACTCCTTTTCTTTATGGATGCCTATTCAGGATATAATCAGATCCCTATGCATGTCCCAGACCAAGAGCATACCAGCTTCATTACAGATTTGGGATTATATTGCTATGTGGTAATGCCTTTCGGTCTGAAAAATGCCGGCGCAATATATCAGCGATTGGTGAATAGGATGTTCTACAACCAGTATACGTCGATGATATGTTGGTAAAGTCCAGACAGTCGTCCGATCATACCAACGATTTTGCATAGATGTTTCAAATTCTCTGAAAATATGGGATGAAATTGAATCCTTTGAAATGTTCGTTTGCGGTAGCATCTGGAAAATTCCTATGGTTCATTGTAAGCTCGTGTGGAATCGAGATTAATCCAGACCAAATTACAGCAATCTAAAATATCCAAGAACCAAAGCAGATTAAAGATGTGCAAAGCCTTGCTGGAAAAGTGGCAGCGGTAAGCAGATTTATTTCAAAAGCTACAGATAAATGCATCCCGTTCTTCGAATTAATAAAGCGAGGCAAGCGTAACTTTAAATGGACTCCTGATTGTGTAGAAGCTTTCCGAAATCTGTTGAATCATCTGGAGAGACCCCCGATACTGTCTAAGCCTATGGATCACGAGGATTTATTCATGTATCTGTTAGTGTCATCCCACGCGATCAGTTCGGCTTTGGTAAGAGAAGAGGATAAGGTGCAAAGACCAGTGTACTATGTGAGCAAGAAATTGGTAGCCACAGAACGAAATTAACCAAAGATAGAAAAGCTAGTGTACAGTTTGCTGACCTCATCTAGGAAGCTTCTTCACTACTTCCAAGCTCATCCCATTACTATTTATATTGATCACCTGCTTAAGCAAGTCCTACAAAGGCCAGAAGCAATGGGAAGATTGCTCAAATGGAACATCGAACTGAGTCAATTCGACCTGAACTTCCAACCTCGGAGGTCGATAAAAGGGCAGACACTTGCAGACTTTATAGCAGAATTTACCATCCCAGAAGATGATGCGGAAACTGAAGAAGACGATCCGCCAAATTTACTCCTTGACCCTAGTGCTTGGAAACTATATACTGATGGAGCTAAAAATGACAGACGATCAGGTGCCGGAGTGGTCCTTGAAACTCCAGAGAAACGGATAATATACTGTGCTCTCAGATTGGAGTTCCACGCGACCTATAATATTCCAAGTATGAATCTCTGATTGCCAGGTTGAAGCTTGCAAAGGAACTAGGGGTAACAAAGCTAGACATCTTTTGTGACTCCAATTTGGTCGTGAACCAAGTAATGAAAAATTTCAGGCTAAGAGTCTAAGGTTGATATCATATCTGGAAAAAGTAAGAACATTGCTGGGTGGTTTTGAATACCAAAGTATATCTCACATTCCTCGAGAAGAGAATCAAAGAGAGGACAAAGTTAGAAAAGATGGCTAGTTCCGATATTCCAGAACATACGAAGCTAGTCTCGATTGAAGTATTACAGTTCCCCAGTGTGGATCAGATGGAAGTTGATCCGGTACTGGAAATTGAACCTGAAAGGGAGTCATGGATGACCCCCTTGAAGAATTTCTTGATGAATGGAATGCTCCCAAATAAGAAAAGCGGGAGGCGTGCGGTCATACGGAAGGCTTCCCGATATGTGTTGCAAGGCAAAGTCCTGTACAGACAAGGTTTCTCGATGCCTCTTCTCCAGTTCATCGTCCACGACGACATCAAGCGTATGCTGAAGGAAGTCCATGAAGGTGAGTGTGACGACCACACAGGAGGGCAAACATTGGCAAAGAAGATATTGCGATACAGCTATTTTTGGCCCACTATAAACAAGGATGCAGCCAAGCATGCACGACATTGTGATGCTTCCCAGAAGTTCTCCAAAATCCCCAGGGCGCCACCTAACCAGTAGAAGACAATGATAAGCCCATTGCCTTTTTCTATGTGGGGAATTGACATTATTGGAAGCCTCCCCATAACAAAGGGCGGAGAAAAGTTCGCTATTGTGGCTGTGGATTATTTTACTAAATGGGTAGAAGCTGAGCCTTTGACCACGTTCACCACAAAACGAGCGATCACCTTTGTCGTTAAGAACATTATCTGTCGATTTGGGATTCCAAAAGTCATCGTAACCGACAATGGGACCCAATTCGACAACACGGAGTTTCGAGATTTCTGTCGGAAGTATCACATCGAGAAAAGATACACCTCTGTGGCACATCCACAATTGAACGGACAGGCTGAAGCGGCAAAAAAGGTGATCAAATCCATTCTGAAGAAAAGGTTGAACAGGGCCAAAGGTATGTCGGTCGATGAATTTCCCCTGGCACTATAGGCCTACAGAATGACGTACAAGTCGGCAACAAGTCACACCCCGTTTTCCCTTGCTTTCGAAGCTGAAGCAGTTATTCCGGTCGAGTTAGAAGTTCCATCCCATCGTACCATTTATTATGACCCAATGACCAACAATGAGTTGCTCCTTGAATCCGTGGAAATGACTGAGGAAAAAAGGGATGAAGTCGACTTACGTGCCTTGAGGCACAAACAACAAATAGCTCGGTACTACAACAGAAGAGTCCGAGCTCGCACATTCGAACCTGGAGACTTGGTTCTGAAACGTGTCTTTCGGCCCCGGTACATATGGGCACGAAATGGGAAGGACTGTACTCCATTTTACGAAGGCTTGAAAATGGAACCTTCAAGCTAGCGACCGTAGATGGAGATGAAATCACCAGAGTGGAATGTCCAGCATTTGCGGCTTTACCTGGCATAATATGTTTCAGTTTTATTCTTTTGTTTTTAGAACCATGTAAAAAGGCTCGACTTGCCTAAGAACAGTCTGGTTATTTGAACAAAAGATTATAAAGTGGACGTAGGTCATGATTGGACCGAACCACTATAAAAATGTTGTGTGTTATTTACCCTTACTGCACCATTTCTTATCTACTCTTTTATTTTGATCAATATATATATATATATACAGTTACCATTTCGGGAATCGTTTTAAATTTATGTAGCAATCTCAAAACAGCTAATTCAAAATACCGTTCGGCAAATCGGAAAGTTCGCAATGATTAAAGCTTCAAAAGGTGCAGTAGGGTAAATTGCATTACAACTTGCACTCTAACTCCTGAGATCAGGGAGAGAATATAAAGGACGCGAAGATAACGTCCCCGAGGCGTGTAGGTGCACCATGAAAAAACTGCCTTGGCAACACTCTATGCCGCTGAAGGAATAAAGGCGCTAGAGACTTAGCGCCCCCAGAACTTCTGCCCCGCTGAAGGATCGGTGAGCAGACCAAAAATCGAGCTCGAACTCTAACCCGCTGAAGGATCAGAGAGTATAAAGGCGCTAGAGACTTAGTGCCATGCAAACTCTAACCCGCTGAAGGATCAGGAGAGTATAAAAGCGCTAGAGACTTAGCGCCGCAAGAACCATTAACCCATGGAAAGATCTGGGTAGTACGAATATAATTCTAATCGATCACCAACACGCCCTGGCCAAACACTATAATGACGATCAATTAGGAATGTATCCGTGAATTACTACATGATTACTTAGCACAAGTATTTCCCGATGATTGTTTTCGTTATGATTAATGATCGTTACTTACAACTTTAACATTTAACTATGAAAGCTTCAATTATGATTACTTAAACTCTGCTAACATGATGAATTTGCAGGAACACAATGATGCAAAAGAAGTAGGTCCTTATTTACTGGAAACGGATATACAAAAAAACGAGAAACTAAGCAAAAAGTGAGGGATAATCTAACGACTACATCTTTTGGCTAAAAGAAATCCTAAAACTAAAACATGAGCCAATAGCTGCATTCTATTTGCGCTTAGGAGATGGCTTTGATTTCTTGTCCTTCTTCTGTTTCTCTAACTCCTCTTTATCAGTACCGGAGCGGTCGCTTTTCTTCCTCTTCCTCTTGTCGAGAAGGGGCTCCGGAGAAGGACTGGAAGGTTCGGAGGCAAGCTGTGAAGTTATCGATCTAGAAGAGAATCTTATAACCAACCCAGTCTTGGGGTCGATTTCAGAAATAGGAGTCACGAACACAGGATTCTGTTCCTCCCTCTTAAGAGCTAACTGTTTCTCTTTCCTAGCCTGTATGTCAGCCAAGGTTTCGCTATCATCACCCTTGGCCTCGTCAATGATTTCTACCTCCTCTTCCTCATCTCCATGACCGCCATCTGAGTCATGCAGAGCAGCAATGATCTCGGCATCTGTAGGAGTGCCAGCGCCAGGATCCACAGTTGCTATTGTGTCTCTATCACTGGTTGAGCCCCCCAGTTTGCTTTGAGAACTCGGAAGCTTCAAAACCAGAACTCAGGGGAACCTCAACCTTCTCAGCCTTTGCCTTCTCCTCTGCACCCTTTTCGACCACTTTGGCACCTACACCATTAGAAATAAGGGTTAGCAAATCGGGAGGAGAAGTGGCATGTCAGTTGTCTATCCCATGAGACGACGACAAGTTATGATTGCTTTAATGAACTGTGGAGAAAATGTGGAGATACCTTCAGCTGACTCATCTCCCAAATTTGTATTGGTGGTCCCGACAATCAGAGGAGTAGGTGCCAAAGGGATAAATGGATCATCGGGGTTGTATCCCTCAACTTCAGAGGTTTTGGGCTCTACTACTGAACTCGAGCTCTCGCCAACTTTATCCTTACCCTTGAGCCTGCTCTTCTCCTTCTCCATTTCCTCGTGGATAAGGCGTCTACCTTCCTCCAAAGCCGCGGGCTCTTCACCTCTGAGAAAGGTTTGCATTAGCTGGTGCTCATCAATTTCGTCGACCCCCAGTCGCCGCTTCTCGCCCTCGACAATTGTGTCCCATATATTGGCCAAGATAACATGGTAGTCGGGAAACCAAGAGATATCTCGACGCTTGATAACTTGACCAAAGAAATCGAACAACAATTCGTCAAAGCTATCTATATCCTTCTCTTTTTCGGAAAGCTTATTAGCCACAGCAGCTGCTGACTCAAGAGCGCTATTGGCATTGCTTTCAGCGACAGCTACCCGCTCCTCAGCTTGAGCGAGTTAATCATTTAGAACCTCCTTCTCCTTCTTAGCAAGGGCAAGGTCATTTTTTAAGCTCGCCTTCTCTTTCTCCCAAGACTCTTTCTCAGCAGAAAAGCGAACCTGTACTGTCTTCAGTTCAGTGTTAACTGCTTTGAGATCCTCCACTTCTTTCCTCAGGGCCACCGATTCCTGGCTATTTGAGTCAAGCTCGTTGCGAAAACGCTCCCTGACACATTCCAACTTGGACTTTTAATTCTCTGCGTCTCGCCGAGCTAAAGCCAGTTGGGCCTGTGCATCCTCAAGTTCTTTTTCCATTTTGCACCTAGCCCTAGCATCATTGTCAATCTTTACTCTGGCCCTGGCTGCGTCCGTCTCCATCCAGCGGATCATAGAAGAGAGTGTAGCAGCATGCTTCTTCATTACCCCGTATTGTTTAGCTGCATGGCATACATATCCTATCACCCCTATGTCCCAATCCTCGGGGACCGGTTTAAGATCTGGGACGAACACCATCCTCTCAAAGTAAATGTCGGGAAACTATTTTCGTAAGTGCTCTAACCTGGCCATTATCTTAGAACTGGGGGAACATCCCTTGTAGTTGTAGTGTCCAAGCCACGCTCTCCAAAGGAAGTAGGAACTGTCTTCCCCTTCTCTATAATCCTGCCCTCATCTTTGTCCTTGTCCTTTGGCTCGGCGTGTTTCTTAGAAGATTGGGCGTAAGAAGGAGTGCTTTTTGGAGGGTTTAAAACTCTAGGAAGTTGCTTCCCCCCAGCTAGTGGCATTGGATGACTAGGTGGCTTTCCATGACTTTGCTTCAGTGGAGATCGAGGTCGTGCAGGATAAGACTGATGAGAATCCCGGGGTCGACAACTATCCCATCCCCGACTATCGCTACGAGTGTGCTCAGGATTTGGGAGGAGCCTTGGTGTGCCCTCGTGAAGGGAAGTGTAAGAATAAGACCGTTTGTGAGACATTTTTCCTGCAAAGGAAACAAGTGCGTGTTAGAACTATGAACCACAGTAGCAAAAGAGTGTTATGATAAATGGTGCATGTGTTTTGTGCATCCCGTCGAATCCCCTTTTTTGAAACAGACCAGGGCCCGAAGTTAGGCTCGTCTGGGTAACTTCTTTTTCTCCAACTGGGGCACCCGTATCTTCGAAAAGGGGAAAATCGGTTCTCCTCCGAAATCTTCTTGGGTATAAATATCATCTGGCAAAGGAATTTTACTTAATTCCCCGAAAATTTGTTCCTCCGTTAATTCGTCGTGGGCGACAGACTCAACTGGTGATGAAGTCCTCAGTGGAGACTGCCCCTCGGAGGTTGGAACCTCCTTTGATTTATCAGCTCATCCCTCATCTCCTTTATACACGTTTAAATCTTCGTCGTCCAGATTAATCTTCGGCGAAGGACTCTTGCGAAGAGTAGTCATCTTTGCAACTTGAGAAGTTCCTTTTCCTTCAGCTGAGGGCACATACTTGTAAGGTTTGCCGCCCGCGCCAACTCTGAATCTTATGTTCAAAAGATGATGCTTGTGAAGGTTTTCATCGGTAATGCATTTCTTGATTCTCAAGGAGTCAGACTTGCTTTTTAGAAGACGAGATAATAGATCGTTATGCACTAAGCCTTCTGTCTTAGGGAATGTGTGATCTGTGCAAAGGAAAAGGAAACATGTTAATACTTCGATTATGTAATTCAGTCAGGCATCTTGAGGCTCGAAACTTACTATATTTGAGACACCTCCTCGTACACCCAGCCTAGTGTTTTATGTAAAACCAATCAGCTTTGGGATCCCCTATGTTGCTGTAACCATCAGACAGAACCTTCCTGTTGGATACTGATTCAAAGAAAGAGAAATTTGGAGTCGCTGTGGAACAGTGCTTGAACAGATAGTAGAATTTCAAGTCTTTAAAAGTAAGCTCAGTTTGCAGAATCTCTGCATGCGCGACATATAGAGTGTACAAGGCTGCGTAAGCACTGGGATGAAGCTGCACAGGGGCAATACACAATCGTCTTAAGGTTTCAATGACAATTGGAGGAAACGGAGGAATAACGCCTACCCAACACATGAGTCGGCTAATTGCCATGTACCCTTCTGGAGCAAGATGAGGTCTATCTCCGCTTTCGAGTGTTTTCACATCGTTCCAGGGGATCCCGTGTTTCAAACAAATTTTCTTAAGTTTTATATCATCTAGTTTGGAGACTAAAGAGTTAGTGAATTTCTCAATTTCTAGAATGCCAGGAATCTCATCGGGAGCTCGGTCATCCACTTCGGACTCCTCTTCTAGCGAGGTACTCCCGGATGAATTTGATTCTGTCTCTGCCTCATATTCGGATTGAGAATCCCCATCCTCTGGATTAATTGGAGGAACCTCGGGATTATGGTGTTCCGACACCTCCGGGTCCACCTCTGTTTCAGATCTTTCAGGAGAATGATTATCCGACATTGCTGTTTTGGTGAGCAAACATGAGAAATTAGAAGATAATAACCCATGGACCCCGTGTATGTGCTAGTGCTCGTGTGTGCAAGTGTGTATGATATTTGAAAATAAAGTCACAAAGCGAATCGGACAAGCGTAATAAATACGATGTTAAGTCATGTTGTTAATCAGTCCAAGAGGTTCCTCTCGAAGGCTCTAACCTAACTATTCAAAGTCTTGTGATAACAGTGTATTGCTTAAGTTAAAAGTGCATATGGGATCGCTTCCAGGCCGGTTCGTGGGAAAGATGTAGGTCGGATCGCTGGAGAAAAGGCTAGTGCATAGGAACGGGTCGATCCGTAGGGATCGGACCGCTGGAGAGCTAAGTTGGCAATGGAGCATCGATTCGTGAGTAGAGATTTGGACAGCGGAACGATCTGCCATTTCGTGAATAAGACCCCTCGGTCCGTTCTCCCCTTCTTGTCATCTCCACAATCCATATCGATACCACGACCCGATCCGTTAAACTCCTTCCTCCAACTAATACAGCGACCCGAACCCGAACCACACCTACAAACCGACCTGGTCAACTCCTTCTTCCTCTCCTCTCTTCCTTCTCACTCGCGAGCTCGAACAACTGGACCCATCAACCATCATCACATCTAAAGCCTTGAATGCCACAAAACCCCGCCATCCTTGCCTTTCAAATCAGTAAAAATTCGAGATAAATGGGAATGAAATTACTTGGAAGCATTCCTAGTGTAATTACCTGTTTTATGAAGATCGAGATTAGGGTTTTTGAGAAAGAGAAGCAATCGGCGGTAGGAGCTGAAAGAGAAGGAGTAAGGGAGGAAAGGGGAGCGGGTTATATAGCTAAACCAGAAGTCCTTTCATCTCCCCTTTTTTGTCGCGACTCCATCCACAAAAACCCACAGGCCGTGGGTATTTGTGAAGGCCCATCAGGGCTAGGGCAGCGATCCTCTCACTTGGTCGGCCCGTGACGTCTACCATGGTAATGAACTACGTGGAACCGAACTCGAGAACGACCGTGAAATAAAAGAAGTGAAAATACATGCAAAAGATCTAAAAGCTTACCCAACGAGCCAATTTTAATTTTCCGCGGAAAGTTAGGAGACAAAAATGATCTAGCAAATGAAGAAATAACCAAAGGATTAACTTGATATTTATACTGGTTAAGGGGCGCAATTTCCTAAAATGGTATGACATTTCAGACAAACACAACCTTTGGTTCATATCGCTTCATGAAAAGATAGCTTAATAACTTCGTAGCATGTTCCATTCTCGATAAAACATACTTCGAGGGGGCAAAATGTTGGCTAGCTTTTGGACCAAGCCACCAAGATTCGAACACGAGTTCAGGATGAAGCTTTACTTGTGAAAAGGCCTGGACTCGATCGCGATCGCCCCCCTACTACCCCGATCCGACCCGCTCATGTCAACCAGACACAATTCGAACCGCTCGTGTCAACTAGACCCGATCCGAACCGCTCGTGTCAACCAGATCTGATCCGACCCGCTTCTCCTAGCTCGATCCGATCCATCCATGAAAGCGCGATCCGATTCAAGCCCAGGAGACGTAATGAAGGCCATGACTGAGTCCATCACGATCCGCAAACGAAGGATCTCGCGACATCTGTCCGTAACTATCATATTGACCATTTCTTCCTCAAGCAACGAACAGTCCCTAGATTCTCGAGATTTGCGCCATGTATGATCGCGATCCGTCTGCAAATATCAGCTATAAATAGCCCCAGATTTGGCATTTTTCAGGATCCTTTTGGAAACTCTGAGTTCTTAATCCTCAATTACACCTCCATTATTATTTAGAGTTTTCTCGAAATTATTGAGTGAATAAACATTGTAAGGGTGAGATTGTGGGATAAATCATCGATTGTACTCTGTTTCCAAGTATAATCATAGATATAAAGTGGACGTAGGATCGTTAACGCCGAACCACTATAAATCTTGTGTCTTTTCTGATTTTCTAGCATTTTTTCAGATATTAATTTCTGCATAATTGAATAACTTGGGTGTTAGAGCCAATTTTGGATCTAACAAATTCGTTATTATAACATTAACAGAAAATGCGGGGTGTTACAGTAGTTATCGATCACGTGGCATGAATTGTCAATGTGGCATGCCAAGACGCAAATGATCAAGGCTTTTGTGGAAAAGAAGGCCTTGTGGTTGATGGTCAAAGCATAGCCTGTATGGGCGTAGCTTTGTATATAACATAACTTCACGAGCCTCACATTCCGGTTGGAGTCTAAAACAGGACAAGGGAATGCAGGGAGTGCACACGTTTCTTTTTAGCTAGAGAGGTGTTAGCGACCTAACAAACCTGACATTTTTCTTTTTTGGATGATGGATTATGAGGTACCTCGGTTTTATAGGCTATTAGTGGCCATATTAGAGGTTTAAAGGACCCAGGAAACGTGTGTTCAGGCATAACTAATCCACTAAGCATTAAAGTGTGGACCGACCCTACAGATGTCCAAGGGTTCGCCAGCGTTCGAATCCTGAGGCATTTGCTAGAGTGTCTCGAATCGGTGAGATCGTTCCTAGCCTTGACTCATGATGGAAAACCAATTTCCAATTCAACATTATGGTTTTGATTGCAAACCTATATACAATGACATAGTATGATCGAGTACTATGCCGTCTAGGATCGATACATTTACTTTGAAGTATTTTAATACTGATTAGACACTAATAATAATATTAAAATACTATTTTACACATATCATACATGTTTGATCATTATCAGATAAAACTCTATCCTCCGGTTTGCGTTGCATTGTGTGATGGGACTTGAGTCTTATAATGATTTCATTTTTCAAAAGACATCGCGTTATTTTGTATAAAATTTATTTACTTATGCACTGACAATCCAATGGAGTAAACCCGTTCCGCGTTAGCGGCGTGGTCCTGTGATTTGCTACCTTATTAGATAATGTAGTAAAAGATTTCTCATACCAGTCCCATGACAGACTCGTAGTTTGTTTCACTTTGCAAACTCGGGTGCCCTCTTTTTTACACGGGCAGCCAAGTGATAGGTTTAGGTCATATTTGAGGCGTGTACTGGACTGGAGCTTGTTTTGAGAGGAAAACGAAGACCCTTCTCTTTTATATTTTATTCTTCCTTGAGACTTGTATTCATCTTTGGGTTTTGATGTACATTATGGAGTTCGAAACTTATTTCCTTTCTGTTGAAACCTTTCTTTTTTGTTAAGTGTATCCTGTATCTGCATACTCTGATGTATTGGATATTATGATGCTGATGACATTTTATTTCCGCTGCAATGATTTATGTGCTATGATATTATCTGTGATCTATTTTTGTTGTAAATATGTCATATTCCAATGATTATCCTTGCTTTTGTTCTACGGAAGTTTGGGGTCATCACAGTTGGTATCAGAGGTAAAGGTTAACCTTAGCCTCGGAGTATGACATATTTAGAACAATTCATCTAGATAGAATCAGCAGTGTTCTAAGGCGAGTAGCTCATTAGAGATAGGATTACTAATGTCCTAGAATGAGCACAGCAGAATAGCACATATTAATCAGTCATTACATCATCCTCTTTCCATTTGTTCCTAACTTATCTTTCCTTTAAAAATTATCATTTTGTTGGTCTGACTTTTTCCCTGATGGTGCAGACTGATTTAAAATGAGCAATAGAGCAAGAACAGCTAGAGGTGGAGCCCGAGGTGGAGCCAGAGGGTCAGTCAGAGATGTGACACCCATTACTCAGGAACAACCCACTTCTGAGGTCATAGCACCACCACCTCCACCCCCACAACCATTTGACTTAGAGAGAATGTGCAAGAAGTTCAGAAACTTAGGTGGAGTATCCTTTACCGGGCGGGAACTGCGAGTGAGGCACAGACATGGTTGAATGACAGCGAGAATATCTTTGAGGTCTCGGAGTTAGAAGATCAACGCAAGCGATTTATAGCAACCTGGATATTAAAGGACCAAGCTCAACATTGGTGGAATATAGTGAAGATTGGCAATGATGTGGCCAACATGTCTTGGGCTAGATTTAAAGTCAACGAAAAGTATATCCCTATACAGGAAAAGGAGAGACTCCATGACCAATTCGCCAATTTACAACAGGGAAGTATGACTATCTCAGAATACATAAGGAAGTTCGAGGAACTTTCCCGCTATGCCCCAGAGTTGATCCAGGATCCAGTTCAGAAAAACATGCCTTTCTAAGAAGTACCTGGATAGAGTCATAGTGCACATCAAACTCCCATTCAATGAAGTAATCGAGATGGACTGTTGCCACGAGGAGAATGACCAGGCTGCACTGCAAGATCAGGCGAAAAATCAGAATAATCACAAGAAGGAGCAAGCTGACAGGAAGCATGAGGTGGGCAACTCTTCAGCCGCCAAGTCTCAAGGGATGACGAGAGACAGGACCAAGGTGAAGTGCTATAATTGCGACAAGTTTGGACACTATGAATCCAAGTATAGAGCTCCAAAAAGGGCCAAGAGGAATGAATCTGGACCTAGAAAGAATCGTAGCTAGAGTTCACATAATCATGGCCAGAATCCTCACAACACCAGGGAATGCTACAATTGTCATAAGATGGGGCATATTAGCAAGAATTGTCCCCTATTGAAGAAATCTGAAGTGGCTCACATATACGAGGGAACGACCGCACCAGCTTCTTCCTAGGGAGCAGGTAAACCCGATGTCTTAGGAGGTACTCTTAATATTAAGAACATTCCTATTAAAGTTTTGTTTGACACGGGTGCAGCACGAAGTTTTATTTCTAGTGACATAATTAAAAAGTTGAAAATGAAACCAAGAAAACTTAAAGAATGGATTAGAGCTCATAATCCGATAGGGGGTTCCCTTATTCTCGATTAGTTTTGTAGAGTACCTATTTCTTATTCATATTTCCATTTCCCTTTTAATTTGATCGTCATGAATTTCTCCGGTTATGATATCATACTAGGAATGGATTGGCTGACGGAATATGAGGCTGAGGTATTATGCGCTGAAAGAATAGTCAAAATTAAAACTAAATTGGGAAAGACTATTTCTATACCATGCCACGGCTCAGAAACTGACAGAAAGGAATTCTGGTCTTCTCTAGAAGTCACTCCCACTTCTATTGAGGATATTCCCATCATCAAAGATTATGCTGATGTGTTCAACGAGGTTGATAGCTTACCTCCACGTAGAGAAATCAACTTTAGGATTGACCTAGTTCCAAATGCAAGACCCATCGTGCATCCTATTCGAAGAATGTCGCCAAAATAAAAGGAGGAACTGAGAAATCAAACTAAGCAGCTTTTGTGGAAGGGTCTGATCAGGCCTAGCTTCTCAGAATGGGGTGCAGTAGTGGTATTTCTCCCAAAGTCAGACGCTACCCTCCGACTGTGTGTGGACTACCGCGACCTCAATAAGAAAACATTGAAAAACAAATATCCACTGCCTCGTATTGATGATTTGCTGGATCGCTTACATGGAGCACGAGTATTCTCTAGGATGAATCTGGCCACCGGTTTCCATCAACTGCGCATCGCAGAAGAGTGTGTTCCTTTGACTGCTTTCAGAGGTCTAGACACATTTTATGAATGGCTAGTAATGCCCTTCGGTCTATGTAATGCTCCGACATACTTTGTTGATTTGATGAATAGAGTATTCCGAGATATTTTAAATAAATTTGATCTGGTGTTCATTGATGACATCCTCACTTTTTCTAAAACCACCGTTGAGCACGAAAAACATCTGAAAGAAGTCTTGGAGATTTTGCGAAGAAATGTGTTGAAAGCCAAATTCTCCGAATGCATATTTTGGCAAGAAGAGGTGAAATTACTCAGCCATGTTGTATCAAAGGAAGGCATTTCAGTGGATCTAGGAAAGATCTCAGCCATCCAAGTTTGGAAGCAGCCTAGAACTCCCACAGAAGTCAGAAGTTTCTTAGGTCTGGCTGGATATTATCGGAAATTCATCAAGGATTTTTCGAGGATATCTTGTCCATTGAAAAATCTAACTAAGAAGCATGCAAAGTTTATCTGGGCACCTGAATGTGAGGCAGCCTTCCAAGAGCTAAAAAGGAAGCTGATCACTACTATGTTGACCATTATTGATGGCATTCAGGATTTGAAAGTCTGGACAGATGCTTCTAGAGAAGGTTTCCCTTTTTACATAAATAGAAATGTTAGAAATGACATTTTAAATCTCATTTTAACGTGTTATCCTTTTATTTGTTTAAGGTATTGGCGCGGTGCTAATGCAAAGGGACAAAATGGTTGCATATGCTAGCCGTCAGTTGAAACCACATGAGAAAAATTATGCCACTCATGATCTTGAGATAATGGCCATTGTATTTGCTCTAAAGATATCACAAATCCTTAAAGCGTCATTTTAACAAAAGAGAATTGAATTTGAGGCAACAACGGTGGGTTGAATTTCTTGCAGCCTATGACCTGGATATCCTATATACTCCAGGGAAAGCCAACGTTGTACCTGATGCACTCAGCAGGAAGAATATGTCCAGCACTAATCTTATTCTCGCCAATATCATTACTACACCCTCCTTGATTGATAAAATTTCTGCTCTTCAGAAGAGTGATAAGTTTATTCAGATGTTTTGTGAGCGAGTTCAGAAAGGAGAGGCCCCAAGCTTCCAAATAGACAGTAAGGGAACCCTTAGATTACAAGTGCGAATTTGTGTGCCAGATAGTCCTGAGTTAAAAAGAGAATTTATGGACGAATGTCATAAATCTAAGCTTAGTATTCATCCAGGGGTGAGCAGATGTATCGTGATCTTAAACGCACCTTTTGGTGGAAGGCGATGAAAGAGATATTTTCTATATATGTTGCTAGATGTCCTACTTGTCAGCAAGTCAAAAGTGATCAGCAGAAGCTAGTGAGATTGTTACAACCGCTAGGAGTTCTAGGTTGGAAGTGGGATGAAATTTCTATGGACTTTATTGATGGCTTTGCCTCAAACCAGAAAAGGGAATGACATCATATGAGTGATAGTAGATCGCCTCACAAAGACTGCCCATTTCATTCCTGTCAGGTCTAATCGAACAGCTTGAAGTCTGGCGCTGCTTTATCTTAGAGAAATTGTCAGACTGCATGGAGTTCCCAGTAACATTGTTAGAGACCGTGATCCATTATTTGCTAGCAAGTTCTGGGAAGCTTTCCAAGAAGAGCTTGAGACCAAGTTGAATCTGAGCACTGCCTATCACCCTCAGACAGATGGCCAGACTAAGAGGGTGAACTGCATATTGGAAGATTTGTTGCGAGCATGCATTCCTTGCTTTGGCGGTTCATGGGAGGACCACTTGCACTTGGTTGAGTTCTCTTATAATAACAGTTACCAAACCAGCTTGCAGATGTCGCCATTTGAAGCTTTATATGGCAGGCCATGCAGATCCTCCTATATGTTGGGTGGAACCAGGCAACCAAATAGTATTGGGTCCCAACATGATTCGCGAAGCAGCAGAGGAAGTTGATTTTATTAAGAAGCACATACTGACTGCTCAGAGCCGACAGAAAAGCTATGCAGACTCACGGAGAAGAGATTTAGAATTCTCTGCTGACGATTATGTATACTTGAGGGTTTCCCCATTGAGAGGTGTCGTTCGTTTTGGGAAGACTGGGAAGTTGGCGCCGAGATTCATTGGTCCATTCCCTATTCTCGAAAGGATTGGAACTCTCGCTGCTAGGGTGCAGTTGCCCGACTGGTTGTCAGGGGTCCATAATGTGTTTCATGTGTCCCAACTCTGAAGGTATGTTCATGATCCAGACTTAATTATGGAGGAAGCAACACAACAAGATTTGGAGATTACGCCGAGCTTAGCAGTAAGGAGGGAGCCAGTGAAAATTGTTGGCAAGGAGACCCGAATTCTGAGGAATAAGAGGATCGATCTGGTTAAAGTGCAGTGGAGCGGGGATCCTAGAGACTACACATGGGAGACTGATGATAGCATCAAACAGGTTTATCCCAAGTGCAGAGTGGACATCCCCGATTAACTCTTGCATTGAGGTGCATTTATAATATCTACATTTTTCGCTTTGTTTCCTACTTTACTATTGTTTCCTTTTCGGGGACGAAAAGATTTTAAGTGGGGGAGATTGTAACAACCCGGAAAATCAGAACCAATTTAAAAAATTTATTTTGACTATTTCATTGAATTTGGAATAGTTAAAATAATTTATTTTATATAATAACGATAATTTTTTTTATTTTAATCGAAGATAGGATGAATATATTTATTTCAATTCCAAAAAAGAATTGGAATTAGCATGGCAGTTCGAAAAGTCAAAGCTGAACTTTGGCTGAATGTACCAGATTCAGAATTTAACAGATTTTTGTGAAACCAAAAATATCTAAAAAAATTCGTATATATCTTTCCAACGAATCCAAAAAATCGAAATTTCATAACAGAAATCAAAAGTTATGGTCAGTTGAATATTCAGAATAGTCGCTATAGTATAATTAATAGCCCGTATAAAAGGCCATTTTCAAACAATCTCCGTTTTTGATGAAACCATTTTTTTTGGAACCGGAATGTCAAATTATTGTTAAGTTTAATTTTCTAGAATTTTTCAAATTAATATGTGTGCGTGGCAAAGGAAAATGTGTTTTGTTCATTTCAATCAAATTTGATCGACTGGAAAATAGCCATTTTTCAGACAGGTCTCAGAATTTGACGAAATTAATTTTGTTAAGACCTATCGTCATAAAAAAGCCTTTTTTGGATCTTTATGAGTTCGTATGTGGCCCCGGTGAAGTTAAATTAAGTTTGAATTATTTAAATAAAGGATATAAATATTTAATTTAGAGAAAACATGCTACAGACATTCATTTGGGCCCACAAGGCATGGCTCATTGGATCAAGAATAGGGTTTATTAGCTTAGAAGGTCTTATGTTTGGGATGAATCAGAGTTATGCAAGAAATATTGGATTTAAATGTAAAATAACAATTTAATATTACAAATAATTTGAAATTTCATTTCCCTAACCCTAATACCATCTGGTAGTCGCCGCCCTTCAAAAATAATGGCCACCGTAGCTCCTACCTTCTCCCATTAAGATCTCCTCCTCCTCTCAGTAATTCCCTAAACTCCTTTGGACTTTTCTCTAGATATTTCTCCCACCTTCCCATCCATACGGTTAAAGCCGCCTGAACCGCCCCAAACGCCGGAACTAACACCCCAAACCCGCGGGTTTTCCACTGCTGCCACCACCACAGGGTGCGATCGCACCTGACACACGGGCCCCCCCTTACGTGCACCACACACCCCTCTTCAACATTCCAGTCTCCGATTGACCTCCAGCACCTCGAACTGCGGGCTAAGTCGAACCCTAGAATTGAATCTAGGTAGAAAAGTGCGGCGGATTACCTATAGTGGAGAAGAAGTAATTCTTAGTTAATTTAATTTAGAAATGTTTCATACCTTAATTTAATCGTAACTAATACATACAACATCGAAAACAAACGATTTCAGATCCTGTGTGATCGCAGAGACGAGATCTACGCTGCTGTCCAGACTAGATCTGATTCTGAGTTATTTGGATTTTGGCAATATTCGCAACCCGATGGTGAGATTTCTAATTTTAAAATAATCAAATAATTCAATTATATTTTCTTTTCTCGCTATGTGATACGCTGTATGTATGTAAAATAATCTAGATCTGCGATGTTGGTAAATTAGAATTTATTCATTGTTGTTTGTGTGATGTTCTGATTTGTAGATATACGATGAAATCTCTTGTTTGTTAATATTTAGTTGGCATTAGAATTAAGATCTGAAATTATATTTTATTTCAAATCAAAGGATGTTAGTTAATTTTTTTTTCATGAATATGAATTGAAAAAGTGAATGTTTATTTTCATGTTGGAATGAAATTAGAAACATGATTATTAAAATGACATATCTTTTTATTTACCATTTAGTTGTAAATAAAAATATGAAATTAGAAACATGATTATTAAAAAAGAAATTTATTTTTATTTACAATTTAGTTGTAAATAAAGATATGATTATAGGAACTTGATTATAAAAGGACATTTTTATTTACATGTTAGGTGCAAATCAAAATATGATTATTAAAGGACATTTTTTTATTTTCATATTAGGTATAAATGAAAATATGATTATAAAAAAAGTCATGAAAAAGAAAGTTTATCTTATTTACATTTACATGTAAACAAAAGTCATGCATAAAAGATAGTTTATCTTATTTATATTTTCATGTAAATAAAGGACATGAATAAAAAGGAAGTTTATTTTATTTACACTTCTGTTGCAAATAAAAAGAAATACACAGATTGCAAAAGTGCATTTTTATTTACATCGAAAAAAAAGAAACTTAGGATTAGAGAAATACATTTTATGTGCATTTTTATGCAAATAAAAACATATGAAAATGAAATACATTTTATTTGCATTTTTATATGCAAATAAAAACATAAGAAAAGGAAGTACATTTTATTTGCATTTTTATGCAAATAGAAACATAAGAAAAAGAAGTACATTTTTATTTGCCTTCTTATATGCAAATAAAACATAGAAAAGAATTACATTTTTATTTGTATCTGTTATGTTGAATAGGAAATGTGAACACATAAGAATATTGTAACACCCCACTCCCGCTATGATCACTCACTAAGGGAATGCCATAGCATCGGTGGAGTATTTTAGTGAATATAGAACAGAAAAATTACAACAAGACAGATATAAACAGTACTTGAAATTCAAAACATCATCTCATAACAGCGGAAGTAAAACATGTCTGGTTACATCATAAAACCACAATAAAAGTCAAGTACAATATCCATCAAAATAAAGAAGTACATAATCCCACTCTCATACAATAGCCAAGACAAAAGAAAAGATAACTGGATAACTGGAGCTTTATATCTATCCAAGCTCCTAAAGACTGGAACAGCAATCCGATCAAGCTCCACTACTGCTAGGATCCACCGTAGGACCTGAGGGTTGGGAAAAAGATAAAAACAACGGGGTCAGACATAAGTCTGAGCGAGTCCTATAACTTTAACAATACAATCGTTAAAGTAAACAGAGAAGACATGACCTGATATACGGTAACACATGGGGATGAACGGTTACACTAAGCAACCAACTAAGCTAAGATAAAAGATAAAGACGCATCTACCCTTTCTAAGGTAAATTACTAAACTGCACCACACCAGTCGTTCCTTACCTAAAGGTTGATCCCACCCATGGACTTATAAAATTATCTTAATAGTACTTGCGTACCCCCAGGTGACCAAGTAGACGCCACTGGGCCCTACAATCCACTAGGTGTACACACCACTACCCATTCGATCGGCTCCCTAACGTAGATACCCGTGCTGGCCCCACCATGGGGTGTACCATTCCCCAACGTGGCAACCCGATATAATTAACGGTGCACGGCTTATATCTACACGATGCAACAACGGCTTACCAACCAGCCCGGGCCCTCACACGCATATAAAGCCCGTTGGACTTGCGTTGTCACCGCTAACCCGTTTGCCTCTTACAGTCAAGCCCAGTATGCGTGTCCCGTCCTCGACATGGGTCGAGCCTACAAAGATACGTATGGGTTACTGGTTGAAATGGGCCTCCCACAAGCTACCCACCTAAGCTTGTCCCTTTTTCTAGTGTATCCCACTTAACCCTTTAATCATATTTAATTACATGTTTCCATTTTGGTTAAGCATTCTAATCGTATTTTCTATTGCCACCCAAGGCAACCACTAGATTTCTTCATGCCACCCAAGCACCCACTTAACCCCTCATGTCCCTCTACATGCTAATGTGGTTAAGTGTTTCTTAATTAATTAATTAAGATCGTAACATTTGTAAAGACCTCTCACATTAGACTGTCTTTTATGACCGCTGGTTAAGCCGGTTGGGTCCGGGCAGCCTTATGTCATAACCGAGTCTAACCTCGTGTCTTTACATTAATCACGTATTTAGTTTGTGCCTAAGACCTCTCACATTGGGCTAACATTTGTAGCAACTGGTTAAGCCGGTTGGGTCCGGGCAGTTTTACGCTACAACTGAGTCCAACCTCGTGTCTTAGTCAATTAATTACAATTAATTAATCACCCTCATAATTCTATATTAATTATCCCTAATTAATCAAGTTTTTCTTAACATGGGTAGACCTAACTCAATAGGTAAATTCCCATGGGGTAGACCTAACTCAATAGGTAAATTCCCAACACATAGTATGGGTACACCTAACTAAATAGGCAAATTCCCATACTATGTTCATTTATTTTATGTTATGCATAATTATATTAATTTCACACAATCTTATTAACTTATGCATTTAATTACCCCATCGTTCCCACGTAATTTCGTTCTCATGATATAACACACATAAAAGGTGTCAACTTGCATATGAATGAACATGTTTCAAAGGTGCCATCTTGCATATTAACAAACACATAACTTGCATATGAACTTGCATAACATGTCACATAACTTGCACATAATATGTCACATAACTTACATATTCACTTGCATAACATACTTGCATATTAACTCATAGACTTGCATAATGTGTCATCATGAACTTGCATATTAACAAACATGTAACTTGCATATTAACAAACATGTAACTTGCATATTTACATACATGTAACTTGCATATTAACAAACATGTAACTTGCATATTAACAAACATGTAACTTGCATATTTACATACATGTAACTTGCATATTAACAACCATGTAACTTGCATATTTACATACATGTAAATTGCATATTAACAAACATGTAACTTGCATATTTACATACATGTAACTTGCATATTAACAATCATGTAACTTGCATATTAACAAACATGTAACTTGCATATTTACATACATGTAACTTGCATATTTAGCATCATGCAAACATGACATACATCATATTAAACTTGCATAAACTTGCATACTCAACATGCATAAACGTACATACTCAACATGCATAAACATAAGAGTAATGCTAACATCATATCATATGATTCAAGACTCATTAATCCACATACAAAACCATAAATCCCATCACATCTCATCTACTTAGTTTACCAAAAGATCATCAAAGTGATAGAAACTCACAACTAGCAATTTTGCACACCAAATGAAGAAGATTAAGATGCTAAGAAGGGATTAGAGGTTGATTAGAGAGTGATTAGCATGCAACCCTCTTCATTGATTTGTGGAGGCCATGATCAAGTTGCATTTTGCCATAGTTTAATTACAAGGTTTAATTATGAATGAATTAGGGTAGGGTTGGGGTCTTATTTATAGGATTAGAAAGTGTTTTAGGCCCTTAGATTAACCCTAGATTAGATTAGGACCCTTAGATTTAGGAACCCTCTAGAACATGGCCCTAGACTCAGCCAAGACCAGACCTGGTGCACCCAGATCCACAGAGCCGACACCCTGTGTCGACACCCCTGTCGATAGGGCTGTCGACACCCCTGTCGACACCCCTGTCGACATGCCTGTCGAAACGGGGCTAGGCGGGAATTTTCCCCCCCTTTCCTCTTTTGGCTCCAAACTTGTTTTAGCTGAATTTTTAAATCTGTTTTTAAATTTAAATTTTCTGGAAACTTCTTTGGGCCATAACCGGGCCATACGGACTCCGATTCTCAAAAACTCGGACTCTATTTCGCGTATTTTTCCGAGACGAACGCAATGACGCGGCCCGTTTCCCCTGGTTCTCATATCTGAGATTAATTATACTTTAATTTCTAACCGTTAGTGTTAATTGAAATTCGGGGTGTTACATTCTCCCCTACTTAAAGGATTTCGTCCTCGAAATCTCTAAGTTAAGAAGAACGTATCCTACCAACCAAACAACCATCTACTAAACCATCAACCACAAGCAACCATTATCCTTAGAAACTTCTAATGATGTATGAACATATGCAGAAAGTGTGTGTATATGTCCGTATACTAATGCAAAATCAGGCGGTCTACTGATTCAGTCGACCTCCTTAATGCAAACCATGATAGTGCCATGCATCCAATATGTATGCGAAACCCTATTGACACATACAAATTTCTACATGCGTGCACAACCATACACAAAAATGCATCATCCATATGATAACACAACCATGATACATCCACCAATCTAACTACCACATCCATTTATGCAATATGCAACATGAAGTGTCTGAGCCGATCTAGTGCCTAATGTGTGTGTATATGCATCCACAAGCAACCACTAGCAACCAATTGCATCCACATGCATCCATCAATCATAACATGTTTCAAACACATGTTTCAACCATAGGCTTACCCTATCTAAAGGTCAAACAGTACTAACGAGAGGACATACCAAAGATAAGATAAGTACTAGGCAAGCAATAAAGGAGAAGTTAAAAGACATACTCTCAAAAAGAAATGGATACAAAGAACGCATCTTCGCTTCCGTCTCCCAAGTAGCATTGCTTTCGTCATCTCCCCATTGCACTTTAACTAGCTGAACTTCTTTGTTCCTCAACTTCCTAGTTTCTGTCCCAAGGATGCGAGTAGGAGCTCGTCGAATCGTCGCATCACGCTCTACCTCTACATCTTTGAGCAAGCTCGGCTCTACCACCTCTGCGGTCTCATGTAAGCACTTCCTCAGATGTGATACATGGAATACATCATGAACACCACTAAGTCTGTCGGGCAACTCCACCCTATATGCCATCCGTCCGATCCTTTCCTTAATAGGAAACGGCCCAACAAATCTCGGTGCTAACTTCCCAACGGACCCAAAGCGAACCACATTTCTCAATGGAGATACTTTGACAAAAACCATATCCCCAACCTCAAACTCAAGATCCGTCCTTCTCCGATCCGCATAAGATTTCTGTCTATCTTGCGCTGCCTTCATCTTTCTACGAATCAAATCAATCTTCTCTGAAGTCTCTCTAACCATATCTGGCCCAAGCAAGATCTTATCCGTAGATTCCCACCAACATGTAGGAGATCGACAAGGCCTTCCATAAAGAGCTTCGAAAGGAGCCATACCAATACTGGACTGAAAGCTGTTATTATATGCGAACTCCACCAAAGGAAGATGTTCTTCCCATGTACCTCCAAAATCCAAGATACAAAGCCTCAAGAGATCTTCTAAGATACGGTTCACCCTCTCGGTCTGACCGTCCGTCTGAGGATGATATGCGGTGCTCAAACACAACTGAGTCCCTACCGCCTCTTGCAAACTTCTCCAAAACTCACTAGTGAAGATAGGATCTCGATCACTCACAATGCTGGATGGTACACCATGCAATCTAACAATCTCTCTAACATAGACTGAAGCAAGCCATGGAGCGGTCCTCTTACTCTTTACGGGTATAAAATGGGCACTCTTGGTAAGTCTGTCTACCACAACCCAAATTCCCGTATTGCCCTTCCTCGATCTCGGTAACCCATCGATGAAATCCATCGAGACACTATCCCACTTCCATTGCGGAACTTCCAATGGGTGTAGCAACCCACCGGGTTTCCTTTGCTCCGCTTTAACTTGTTGGCATACTAAGCATCTAGCCACATACTCGGCCACATCTTTCTTCATACCGGCCCAGAAGAAAACTCTCTTCATGTCTTGGTACATTTTGTCTCCACCGGGATGAATAGTCATTCTTGAACGATGTGCATCATCCAAAATAGCCTTCTTCAAACCCTCATCTTGCAGTATACAAAGTCTACCGTCTCTATGCAACCATCCTTTATCATTTATGGTGTATCTACCCAAATGGCTGGACGACTCCCCCCTCATAAGCTTCTCTACCAACTCAACCAACTGTGGGTCGTCTCGCTGAGCCTCGCCAATCCGTCTCAAAAGAGTAGGTCTAACCTCCAAGGATGCCAACAAACCAGGTACAAAATCAACAGAAGGTCTGAAGTCAAACAAAGAAAGAAACTCCAAGCTTCGCCGTTCCACGAACAATGGATTCAAAGATAGCCTTTTTCTACTCAAGGCGTCCGCCACCACATTACCCTTGCCAGGAGTATATGCTATCTCGAAATCATAGGATGCTAAGAACTCCATCCACCTTTGCTGTCTTAAGTTTAAATCCTTCTGAGAGAATAAGTACTTCAATGATTTATGGTCGGTGAACAACTCGAATCTCTCACCAAGAAGATAATGGCGCCAAGACTTAAGTGCGAAAACAATCGCAGCCAACTCTAGATCATGGGTAGGGTAATTCTTCTCATGCACTCTCAATTGTCTCCCTCCATAGGCTATTACCCTTCCCTCCTGCATCAAGACTGCGCCTAATCCTGTCCCACAAGCATCGGTATAAACAACAAACGGCTTACTCCCATCTGGGAGCACTAAAACTGGAGCGGTGGTCAAAGCTCTCTTTAACCGTCGGAAAGCATCATCACAATCTACGTCCCATAAGAAAACCAGATTCTTCTTCGTCAAGCGGGTTAATGGGGCTGATATCTTCGCGAAGTCTTTGATGAACTTCCTGTAATATCCTGCCAACCCCAAGAAACTTCTTACTTCGGTAGTATTTCTAGGAACTTTCCAATCCTGGATAGATACTATCTTTGCGGGATCCACAGCTATCCCTTCCTTAGAGACCACATGCCCTAAGAATCGCACTTCTCTTCTCCAAAAATGACATTTAGAGAATTTAGCTTTAAGACTATGTGCTCGAAGAGTCTCCAACACTTCCTTGAGATGTAAGGCATGCTCTTCTTCACTCTTGGAAAAGACCAAGATGTCATCCACAAAAACTACTACAAACTTATTCAGATACTCTCTGAACACTCTACTCATGAGATCAACAAAGTATGCAGGGGCGTTTGTCAACCCAAATGGCATCACTAGCCACTCATAAAAACCATCCGGAGTCCGGAAAGCAGTTTTCTCTATACTGTCCTCCGCCACTCTCAACTGATGAAACCCTGTAGCTAAGTCCATTTGCGAAAACACTGAGGCGCCAACCAACTGATAAAAAAGATCATCTATTCTTGGTAATGGGTGTCTATTCTTCTTCGTGAGCTTATTAAGTTCTCTATAATCCACACAAAGTCTGAGGGACCCATCCGCCTTCGTGGCAAACACTACTGGAGCTCCCCACTCCGATATACTCCGCCTTATGAACCCCTTCTCAAGCAACTCCCCTACTTGCTTATGAAGTTCTCTTCTCTCACGAGGAGCCATGTGGCGCACTGGCAAAGACACTGGTTTGGCATTATCCACCAAATAAATTCGGAAATCTATCTCCCGCTTAGGAGGCAAACCCTTTACTTCTTCAAACACATCCGGATATTCCCGGACTACTCTGACAGAACGCAAACTCTCGACCGAAGCATCGAGTGATTCAAGATAACTTAGCATAACTGATTCCATGGGATTACAAGAGATCTCGAGAGTATTACCCAAGCGGGTCATAAGCCTGACAACTCTCCTTTCACAATCAAGAACGGCACCATTACTGGATAACCAGTCCATGCCCAAAATCAACCCAAAGCCCGTGAAGCCCAATACAAAAGCATCACATCTAAACTCAACGCTAAGTATAGAAATCTTCAAACCCAAACATATCATAGACAGATATATAGAGCCCCCAATTGGGTTTGAAACAACCAAGGGATCATCAACTAGACTGGTGTCTAAGTGCAGTGACTCAACTAACGATGATGAGATAAAAGAATGCGATGCGCCAGAGTCAAACAAAGTACGAACTGGATGATCAAACAGAAAAACCAGACTTTCAACGGAAATAGTTCTACCTCTCTGCTGAATCGGTGGAACTGAGAGAACCTGAACTTGCCCCCCTGACTGAGGTGGTGCCATAAGAGCTTGCACCTGACCTCCTGAGGTAGACCCCGTCTTCTGCCCCTTCTTTGGGCAGTTTTTCACAAGATGCCCTGCTTCACCACAATGAAAGCAACCGGTCTTCTTCTTTTTGCGACAATCCTTACTGAGGTGGCCTGGTGTTCCACAATTGAAGCACTTCTTCTTCGTCTTCTTCTTGTCACCATTGCCTTTTCCGCCCTTGCCTTGTTGTTGTTGTTGCGGTTTCTTCTGATCCCCCTTTTTCTCTGGTGCCTTAGAATTCTTATCATCCTCATGCATAAGTGCCATGTAGACAAGTTTCTCAAAGGTGGCCCCCATAGGAATGTGAGTCATAGCTATTCCTTGCAATGGTTCGTTCAAGCCTCTAACGAACCTCAAAGCCTTCTTCTCCGGTGTATTCACCAACTCTATACCAAACCTTGCTAATTGATTAAATTTGTTGACATATTCTTTCACCGTGAGATTCCCTTGCTTCAAATTCAAGAACTTCTCCATAAACAGATTCTCTTCCGCCCTTGAGAGAAACTTAGCCCCAAACCTTTGCTTAAAATCTGCCCAAGAGTCAACAGGGCATTCTCCATTAGTGACCTCCCACCAGAATGAGGCCTCTCCCTTCATTAACCAAGCCGCCAACTTGACTTTCTTTCCCTCTTCCACTTCAAAGATATCTAACAACTCTTCCACTTCCTTAAGCCAATCTCTAGCCTCTACGAAAGTCTCTGAACCTAGAAAAGGTTTTCCTCCTATAGCCTTGAACTCCTTGCAAACCTTAGCAAAATTATCCACTCTAGGCTGAGGAGGAGGAGCGGTTGTCTCTGGTGTAGTAGCATTGGCTGGACCCGCAGCCGCGGCCCTAGCCTCTTGCAACCTCCTATACCATAGTGGTATAACTAAACCCTCCGGGATGTTAAGATCTTCAGCCATGCTGAAACGAAAGAGGAAAGATTCAAAAAGGTGATTCCAAAAGATAAAGATATGGCTATTGGGGATTATGCTTTTCTTTTTTTTTTTTCAAAAACTTTTTCTCTTAGAAGACATGCTTTTGAAAATACTTTCTTCGAAAATACTCTTAGAAAATAGTTTTTCTCAAAAATTTTATTTGTTCTGGTAACCTTAAGCTCTGATACCACGTGTAACACCCCACTCCCGCTATGATCACTCACTAAGGGAATGCCATAGCATCGGTGGAGTATTTTAGTGAATATAGAACAGAAAAATTACAACAAGACAGATATAAACAGTACTTGAAATTCAAAACATCATCTCATAACAGCGGAAGTAAAACATGTCTGGTTACATCATAAAACCACAATAAAAGTCAAGTACAATATCCATCAAAATAAAGAAGTACATAATCCCACTCTCATACAATAGCCAAGACAAAAGAAAAGATAACTGGATAACTGGAGCTTTATATCTATCCAAGCTCCTAAAGACTGGAACAGCAATCCGATCAAGCTCCACTACTGCTAGGATCCACCGTAGGACCTGAGGGTTGGGAAAAAGATAAAAACAACGGGGTCAGACATAAGTCTGAGCGAGTCCTATAACTTTAACAATACAATCGTTAAAGTAAACAGAGAAGACATGACCTGATATACGGTAACACATGGGGATGAACGGTTACACTAAGCAACCAACTAAGCTAAGATAAAAGATAAAGACGCATCTACCCTTTCTAAGGTAAATTACTAAACTGCACCACACCAGTCGTTCCTTACCTAAAGGTTGATCCCACCCATGGACTTATAAAATTATCTTAATAGTACTTGCGTACCCCCAGGTGACCAAGTAGACGCCACTGGGCCCTACAATCCACTAGGTGTACACACCACTCCCCATTCGATCGGCTCCCTAACGTAGATACCCGTGCTGGCCCCACCATGGGGTGTACCATTCCCCAACGTGGCAACCCGATATAATTAACGGTGCACGGCTTATATCTACACGATGCAACAACGGCTTACCTACCAGCCCGGGCCCTCACACGCATATAAAGCCCGTTGGACTTGCGTTGTCACCGCTAACCCGTTTGCCTCTTACAGTCAAGCCCAGTATGCGTGTCCCGTCCTCGACATGGGTCGAGCCTACAAAGATACATATGGGTTACTGGTTGAAATGGGCCTCCCACAAGCTACCCACCTAAGCTTGTCCCTTTTTCTAGTGTATCCCACTTAACCCTTTAATCATATTTAATTACATGTTTCCATTTTGGTTAAGCATTCTAATCGTATTTTCTATTGCCACCCAAGGCAACCACTAGATTTCTTCATGCCACCCAAGCACCCACTTAACCCCTCATGTCCCTCTACATGCTAATGTGGTTAAGTGTTTCTTAATTAATTAATTAAGATCGTAACCTTTGTAAAGACCTCTCACATTAGACTGTCTTTTATGACCGCTGGTTAAGCCGGTTGGGTCCGGGCAGCCTTATGTCATAACCGAGTCTAACCTCGTGTCTTTACATTAATCACGTATTTAGTTTGTGCCTAAGACCTCTCACATTGGGCTAACATTTGTAGCAACTGGTTAAGCCGGTTGGGTCCGGGCAGTTTTACGCTACAACTGAGTCCAACCTCGTGTCTTAGTCAATTAATTACAATTAATTAATCACCCTCATAATTCTATATTAATTATCCCTAATTAATCAAGTTTTTCTTAACATGGGTAGACCTAACTCAATAGGTAAATTCCCATGGGGTAGACCTAACTCAATAGGTAAATTCCCAACACATAGTATGGGTACACCTAACTAAATAGGCAAATTCCCATACTATGTTCATTTATTTTATGTTATGCATAATTATATTAATTTCACACAATCTTATTAACTTATGCATTTAATTACCCCATCGTTCCCACGTAATTTCGTTCTCATGATATAACACACATAAAAGGTGTCAACTTGCATATGAATGAACATGTTTCAAAGGTGCCATCTTGCATATTAACAAACACATAACTTGCATATGAACTTGCATAACATGTCACATAACTTGCACATAATATGTCACATAACTTACATATTCACTTGCATAACATACTTGCATATTAACTCATAGACTTGCATAATGTGTCATCATGAACTTGCATATTAACAAACATGTAACTTGCATATTAACAAACATGTAACTTGCATATTTACATACATGTAACTTGCATATTAACAAACATGTAACTTGCATATTAACAAACATGTAACTTGCATATTTACATACATGTAACTTGCATATTAACAACCATGTAACTTGCATATTTACATACATGTAACTTGCATATTAACAAACATGTAACTTGCATATTTACATACATGTAACTTGCATATTAACAATCATGTAACTTGCATATTAACAAACATGTAACTTGCATATTTACATACATGTAACTTGCATATTTAGCATCATGCAAACATGACATACATCATATTAAACTTGCATAAACTTGCATACTCAACATGCATAAACGTACATACTCAACATGCATAAACATAAGAGTAATGCTAACATCATATCATATGATTCAAGACTCATTAATCCACATACAAAACCATAAATCCCATCACATCTCATCTACTTAGTTTACCAAAAGATCATCAAAGTGATAGAAACTCACAACTAGCAATTTTGCACACCAAATGAAGAAGATTAAGATGCTAAGAAGGGATTAGAGGTTGATTAGAGAGTGATTAGCATGCAACCCTCTTCATTGATTTGTGGAGGCCATGATCAAGTTGCATTTTGCCATAGTTTAATTACAAGGTTTAATTATGAATGAATTAGGGTAGGGTTGGGGTCTTATTTATAGGATTAGAAAGTGTTTTAGGCCCTTAGATTAACCCTAGATTAGATTAGGACCCTTAGATTTAGGAACCCTCTAGAACATGGCCCTAGACTCAGCCAAGACCAGACCTGGTGCACCCAGATCCACAGAGCCGACACCCTGTGTCGACACCCCTGTCGACAGGGCTGTCGACACCCCTGTCGACACCCCTGTCGACATGCCTGTCGACACGGGGCTAGGCGGGAATTCCCCCCCCCCCTTTCCTCTTTTGGCTCCAAACTTGTTTTAGCTGAATTTTTAAATCTGTTTTTAAATTTAAATTTTCTGGAAACTTCTTTGGGCCATAACCGGGCCATACGGACTCCGATTCTCAAAAACTCGGACTCTATTTCGCGTATTTTTCCGAGACGAACGCAATGACGCAGCCCGTTTCCCCTGGTTCTCATATTTGAGATTAATTATACTTTAATTTCTAACCGTTAGTGTTAATTGAAATTCGGGGTGTTACAAATATCCTTTTAATGTTAACAAGAATGGTTAGAATTGATTGCACATAAAACATAGAATAGAAAGCTCCTTTTTATTTACATTCATTTGGTATCTAAAAACATGCATAGAAAAAGACGACATTTTTATTTGCAAACTATTTGCAAATAAAAACATGAATCGGAAAAAGTACATTTTGTATTTGCAAACATGATTAGGAAAAGTATATTTTTATTTGCAAGGTAGTTACAAATAAAAACCATGAATGGAAGAAAAAAATATTGCTACTTGCAAATTAGTTGCAAATAAACATAAATGAAAAATAAAAACACATTTTTATTTGTAAATTAGATGTAAATATAGACATTGAAATATAAAGTACATTTTTATTTGTATTCTACATACAAATGAAAACATTGTTCTGAAAAGTACATTTTTATTTGTATTTTACATACAAATAAAAACATCGTTTTAGAAAAGTATATTTTTATTTGCATTTCATATGTAAATAAAAACATCGTTTTAAAAAGTATATTTTTATTTGCATTTCATATGTAAATAAAAAAAATCGTTTTAGGAAGTACATTTGTGTTTACGTTGTAGGTGTAAACCAACACACATTTTTTAAAAGGTGCAATTTTAGTTGCATTTTACATGTAAGTAAATATATGAATTAGAAGGTTATATTTTGATTTCCAATTTTGATATAAACAAAAGATTGAATTTAACGATATATGTTTATTGTCAAAATATGAACAATAGAAAGATTAGAATCAAAAACTATATTTTTTTTTACATTTTAGATATAAATAAAAAAATAGATTTTAAAGCAATACTTTTGTTAAACATTTCAAATGTAAATAAAGGATTAGGATCAGAAGTTATAGTTTTGTTGTCACTCTAGGGACAATAAAAAGAGTAGAAACAAAAGTAACATTTTAATTTGCATTTTAGATGCAATATAAATGGTTGGGTTTAAACGCTATATTTTTTCGTCATTTTAGATGCGATAAAATGATAAAATTTTAAAGTTACATTTTCAAATATGTTTGATCGAAGTAGTTGAAAATCGCCATACGACTTATATTTATATTTATATAAATATAAATTATAAATTAAATGAATTGCGCGCAGTAGTTCGCGTTTCAGCTGTCGTAAATTTAACGAGTATACCGAAAGATACGACCGTCGGATTTTCCCAAAACTGGAAGCGTTAGGACCGCTTTGGAAGATCTCTCCAATGATATAAATTTCGCCAAAATCCAAAGGATAGATTTCAAGATATGTGTAAATCAAATTTTGGTAAAAACAGCGCCAGGGCCGCCCATCGACCCGAAGCGTCGTTTAATTATATTGGGCTATTTTAAATAAATAAAAATAGCGATAAATCGATATAAATAGATATTGATGATATAAAATGATTTAAATGATAATATTCAAAAAATTATTTGAAAAGACCGAGTTCAACTCATTTCAAATAATTATACGGTGATTTAAATCAACAAATAGAAGATGGTGATTGAAGACCGGCGATCTTCAACATCGAATGGATGACTACTGATGCCCTGGGCTGATTTGCTCCTAGAAAAGGGTTACAGTGGTAGTTTTCGGACGTTCATGTTGATTGTCCGGATATGCGAGCACCGACGAGAAATCAGGTGACTCCGGTATCGTTCAGACGCAGAATGGACTTGTAAATGGATGTGTGTCTGACGTTGGAGTTCATTCCGTGTAGGTTAAACTGATTTCTATCTAATGTATATCCGTTTTGTAACACCCCACGTCCATTAATGTCACTCACAAAGGGAATGCATTAATTTCCTTGGAGGTTAATAGTGAATATAGAACAGAAAAATTATAACAAGACAGATAATAAGTAGTACTTGGAAATCTAAAACTTCATTTTATTGCAGCGGAAATTAACCATGTTTGTTACATCATAAAAACCATAAATCAGAGTCAAGTACAATACCCATCTTGATAAAGCAAAATACATAATCCCATTACACAAATAGCCATCAAAGAAGATAACAAGCTGGACTTTACTTCAACGGTCCAAGCTTTCCAAGAGAGATAAAGCAATCCAATCAAACCCCACTAGAGTTGGGCCCGACCTGAGGACCTGGAGGGGGAAAAAGGATAGAAATGGAGGGGGTCAGACATAAAGTCTGGCGAGTATGATAATTCTAACAATACCATTATCAAAGTAACTAGACCAAGGCATAAGCTGGAAAACAAGGAAATGTCTATGAACTATTGGGTATGGGAGAGCAGATAAAGATAACGTTAAAGGCACACCTAATTACTAACGAATAATTACAACACTGCATCGCACCAATTACTACACTGCACCACACCAGTCACCCTAAAGGTTGATCCCACCTACTTCACTAGAAATTATAGCTTCGTGTACCCCTAGCTGACTACATAGGTGTCGTGTGCCCCTATCTCCACTAGGTGTACCCCACTACCCACTTAGAAATTTTATAAGTAACTTCGTGTACCCCTAGCTGACTACATAGGTGCCGTCTGCCCCTATCTCCGCTAGGTGTACCCCACTACCCCCTTTCGATCGGCTCCTTACTCGTAGATACCCGTGCTAGCCCCACAGTGGGGTGTATCACTCCCATAAAGTGGCAACCTGATACAACTGAGAATGCACGGCTTATACCTACACGATGCAACAACGTCTTACCTACCAGCCCGGGTCCACACACGCATATGAAACCCGTTGGTCTTGCTGTAACACCCCACTCCCGCTATGATCACTCACTAAGGGAATGCCATAGCATCGGTGGAGTATTTTAGTGAATATAGAACAGAAAAATTACAACAAGACAGATATAAATAGTACTTGAAATTTTAAAACATCATCTCATAACAGCGGAAGTAAAACATGTCTGGTTACATCATAAAACCACAATAAAAGTCAAGTACAATATCCATCAAAATAAAGAAGTACATAATCCCACTCCGTACAATAGCCATGACAAAAGAAAAGATAACTGGGTAACTGGAGCTTTACATCTATCCAAGCTCCTAAAGACTGGAACAACGATCCGATCAAGCTCCACTACTGCTAGGATCCACCGTAGGACCTGAGGGTTGGGAAAAAAAGATAAAAACAACGGGGTCAGACATAAGTCTGAGCGAGTCCTATAACTTTAACAATACAATCGTTAAAGTAACCAGAGAAGACATAAACTGATATACGGTAACTAATGGGGATGAATGGCTACACTAAGCAGTCAACTAAACTAAGATAAAAGATAAAGACGCATCTACCCTTCCAAAGGTAAATTACTAAACTGCACCACACCAGTCATTCCTAACTTAAAGGTTGATCCCACCCATGGACTTATAAAATTAACTTAATAGTTCTCGCGTACCCCTAGGTGACTAAGTAGACGCCACGGGGCCCTACAATCCACTAGGTGTACACACTACTCCCATTCGATCGGCTCCCTAACGTAGATACCCGTGCTGGCCCCACCGTGGGGTGTACCATTCCCCAACGTGGCAACCTGATAAAATTAATGGTGCACGGCTTATATCTACACGATGCAACAACGTCTTATTTACCAGCCCGGGTCCACACACGCATATGAAACCCGTTGGTCATGCGTTGCCACCGCTAACCCATTTTGGCCTCTTATAGTCAAGCCCAATATGCGTGTCCCGTCACTCGACTAGAGTCGAGCCCACTAAGATACGTTTGGGATATTGGTTGAAATGGGCCCCCAGCACAAGCCATCCCCCTAAGCTTGGCCCACACACTAGTGTTTCCCACTTAACCCTTTAATCATGTTTAATTACATGTTTCCTCTTGGTTAAGTATTTAATCATATTTTCTATTGGCAACCACTAGCAATTTCCACATACCACCCAAGGTACCCACTTAACCCCCATGCCCCACTACATGATTATCTGGTTAAGTGTTTCTTAATTGATTAACACCGTAACCGTGTAAAGGACCCCTCACATTGGACCGTTATTTGTAGATGCCTGGTTAAGCCGGTAGGTTCCGGGCAGTCTTACACTACAAACGGGTCCAACCTCGTGTCATTTACCCTTGTTACGTATTTAATTTATGATTAAGACCCCTCATATTGGACCGTCATTTGTAGATGCCTGGTTAAGCCGGTAAACTCCGGGCAGTCTTACACTACAAACGGGTCCAACCTCGTGTCTCAATCGATTAATTACTCCTAATTAATCACCCCCATAATTTGTGTTAATTATCATGTTTATTTTAGGAATATGGGTACACCTAACTTAATAGGCAAATTCCCAACTCCAAAGTGTGGGTACACCTAACTTAATAGGCAAATTCCCAACACATAGTATGGGTACACCTAAATTAATAGGCAAATTCCCATACTATGTTCATTTATTTTATGTTATGCATAATTATATTAATTTCACACAATCTTATTAACATATGTATTTAATTAACCCCATCGTTCCCACGTGATTTCGTTCTCATGACATAACACATATAAAAGGTGTCAACTTGCATATGTATGAACATGTTTCAAAGGTGCCATCTTGCATATTAACAAACACATAACTTGCATATGAACTTGCACAACATGTCACATAACTTGCATATAATCTTGTATAACATGTCACATAAACTTACATATTAACAAATACATGACTTGCATATAATATGTCACATAACTTGCATATGAACTTGCATAACATACTTGCATATAAACTCATAAACTTGTATATGAACTTGCATAACATACTTGCATATGAACTTGCATAACATACTTGCATATGAACTCATAAACTTGCATATGAACTTGCATAACATACTTGCATATGAACTCATAAACTTGCATATGAACTTGCATAACATACTTGCATATGAACTCTTAAACTTGCATATGAACTTGCATAACATACTTGCATATGAACTCATAAACTTGCATATGAACTTGCATAACATACTTGCATATAAACTCATAAACTTGCATAATTATCATACATGTAACTTGCATTTTATCATACATGTAACTTGCATATTAATCATATGATCACAAAACACAAAACTTGCATAACCCACATACATTAGCAAACTAACATCATGTCATATGACTTAAAATCCATTAATCCCCAAACAAAACCATATGATCTCATCATATCTCATCTACTTAGTTTAGTAATTGATCATTAAAGTGGTAGAAACTCACAACTAGAAAATTTGCACTCCAAATGAAGAAGATTAAGATGCTTAGAATGGATTAGAGGTTGATTAGAGAGTGATTAGCTTGCAACCCTCTTCATAAATTAGTGGAGGCTCCTTCTAAGATTTAATTTGGCGGCATGTAGCCCTCAATTCTATTTTTAGTATGGATTAGGGTAGGTTCAGGGTGTATTTATAGATTAGGTGAGTGTTTTAGGCCCTTAGATTAACCCTAGATTAGATTAGGACCCTTAGATTTCGGAAATCTCTAGAACCCAGCCCAGCCCTAGCCAGAAAACCAGACCTGGTGCACCCAGTCCCTCTGGCTCGACACGCCGTGTCGACAGGCAAGTCGACCCCCCAGTCGACAGGCCTGTCGACAGCCCTGTCGACATGGCTAGGGCGGGAACTTTCCCGCCTGGCCCTGCTGGTTCTATTTTAAAATCTGAATTTGAATTTTAAAATCTGTTTTTAGCTTTGAATTTTCTGCAAACTTCATTGGGCCTTAACTGGGCCATACGGACTCCGATTTACAAAATTTCGGACTCTATTCTGCGTATTTTTCCGAGACGAACGCAATGACGCAGCCCGTTTCCCCCAATTCTCACATCTGAGATTATTTATTCTGCAATTAGTGAATTTTAGCATTAACCGAAATTCGGGGTGTTACACTTGCGTTGCCACCGCTACCCCGTTTTGGCCTCTTATAGTCAAGCCCAGTATGCGTGTCCCGTCCTCGACTTGGGTCGAGCTCACAAAGATACGTTTGGGTTACTGGTTGAAATGGGCCCCCACAAGCTATCCACCTAAGCTTGTCACCACTAGTATATCCCACTTAACCCTCTTCTTGGTCTTGTTCATTTACATGTGTGTGTGGTTAAGTCTTACTAATCGCATTTCAAATGCCACTAAGGGCACCCACTAGATTCCTCATGCCACCCAAGGCACCTACTTAACCCTCATGTCCCACTTCACATGTTTATCTGGTTAAGTATTTCTTAATTCATTCAGGCCATAACCTAATAAAGACCTCTCACATTAGATTGACATTTGTGGCAGCTGGATTTTCGGGCGGGTCCGGGCAGTCTTACACCATAAAAGAGTCTAACCTCGTGTCTTTACAACTGTTATGTTTTAGTTTAGGCCTAGGACCTCTCACATTGGGCTTACATTTGTAACCACTGGATTTTCCAGGCGGGTCCGGGCAGGTTTACGTCACAAACGAGTCCAACCTCGTGTCCTAAGCATCGATTAACACTTTCAATCTTTTACCCAAGTTTTAATAATTCGCTATTCAAATTATTATTTAATTCCGATTTTAATGATGTCCATAATTGACTCAATTATGGCCATCCACTCATGGAATGCAAAATCATATCAATTGCACCCCAACTTCTTAATATTGAATCCTTAATATTACCCCTACCCCACGTTTATACGTTCGCTTATTCACGCAGAATATACGTTAGACTCGAATAGTCTAAATCATAGCACAAAGATAAATTATCACAACATATAGACAATTTAAATGAATCTAATCATAATAGGGGTGAAACTTGCATAAACTACACATGTTAAGGATCTAAAGGTGTCAACTTGTTAAATGTTACAATTTACATGATATGATCATAACCCAGATTTTTGTATAAACACGCATATGGGGTTTTAGGCAACATAATGATGGTGTGAACTAGCATAGAATTTCACATATGTCATAGCATAATTCTAGATGTCATAATAGATGTCATGGCATATGTTCATAACTTTTACTAATCAACCTAAACTTGCATATGTGACTTGTCATATAGATCAACATAGCCCAAATAGTATCAATATTATGATTTGATTAACATTAACTAATTAGCATAGACAATAACATCATGACTTTGAAGCATGTATGATTTATCACAGTTTAGCATAGAAACTTTCAACATATATAACATCATCATAGCATGTTTTACAACATATAGGATATCATCATCACATAGCATAGGATTCACAACATACATGATAACATAAGGTTTACAACAGCACATATGATAACCCACATCATTCACTTATAACCCATTCATGACTTAATCTAATTAGCTTAACAATAATCTTGTTAAGATCATCATACCCACAATTAGAGAAGAAAGAGAGTCTTGATTTGCTTTAGAGTTGAGTAGAATTAGGGTTTTGATAAGCTTTCTTCCTTCTTAGATGGCGGCGGCTACACTGAGTTCCATGGCGGCGGTATGATGGTGGCTATTCTGTTTTTCATGTGAATTATAATGAAAGACTACCTAGGTATTTATAGAGTTTAGGATTTATTTAGACCGTCAGATCAATTCAGAACTAAACTGAACCGTTAAATTTGCCAACTCAGCCCTAAAGACACATCAGCCAAACCCTAGCCGCCAGGACAGGTCGACTCCCCAGTCGACCTGGGGGGGGGTCGACTACCCAGTCGACCTAGGGTGCTGGGCGGGAATTTTCCCACCTAGCCAGTTTGACTCCGAATTTTGAATTTTGAATTTCTGAAATCCGTTTTGAATTTTCTGAAACTTCCGATGGCCATAACTTCTTCATACGAAGTCCAATTCACGTAAACTCGGACTCTATTTCAACCAGAATTCCGAGACGAACACAATGGCGCAACCCGTTTCCCACAATTCTTACGTCTGAGATTAGTTATTTTTTAATTTGTGAATATTAATATTAATAGAATTACGGGGTGTTACATTTTCCCCTCCTTAAAGGATTTCGACCCCGAAATCTTCAAGTCAAGAAGAATGTATATCCTAACATCCAATCGTCCATCTACTCAACCATCAAACACAAGCATCCATTGTCCTTATAGACTTCTAATGCTTTCATGTTTAAATGCACAGTGTGTGTATATGTCCCTATCTGATGCAAAATCAGGCGGTCCACTGATTCAGTTGACCTCCTTAACGAAAACCATGCTAGTGACATGCGTCCATTATGTATGCAAAAGTTCCTTAATGCTACATATTATCTCTATATGCGTGCACAATCATCATCTGAATGCAGCATACATATGATAAACAGTCATTATACATCCATTTTACTAAATACATCCATTTATATGCAATATGCAGTATGAAGTGACTGAGCCGATCTAGTGCCTAATAGTGTGTGTATATGCGTCCACGAGCAACCACTAGCAAACACTTGCATCCACTTTGCATCCATCATACATAACATGTCTCAAACACATGTTTCAACCATAGGATTATCCTAACTAAAGGTCAAGGATACTAGCGAGAGGATACTCTAAAGGTAAGATAAGTACAAGATAAGCGATAAAGGAGAAATTAAAGGACATACCCTCGAAGAGAAAAGGGTATCGTGAACGCATCTTCTCTTCTGTCTCCCAAGTAGCGTTGCTCTCATCATCTCCCCATTGCACTTTGACTAGTTTGACCTCTCGATTTCTCAGCTTCTTAATCTCTGACCCAAGAATGCGCGTAGGAGCTCGTCGAATCATCGCATCACGCTCGATCTCTACCTCTCTAAGCAAGCTCGGCTCTACCACTTCCGCGGTCTCGTGCAAGCACTTCCTCAAATGTGACACATGGAATACGTCGTGTACACCACTAAGTCTCTCAGGCAACTCCACTCTATACGCCATCTGTCCAATCTTCTCCTTAATAGGAAACGACCCTACGAACCTTGGTGCTAACTTCCCAACGGACCCAAAGCGAACAACGTTCCGTAATGGAGACACTTTGATAAAGACCATGTCCCCAACTTCAAACTCAAGATCTGTCCTCCTCTTATACGCATAAGATTTCTGCCTATCTTGCGCTGCTTTCATCCTCCTTCGAATCGAGTCGATCTTCTCCGAAGTCTCTCTTATCATATCGGGCCCAAGTAAGATCTTATCCATAGATTCCCACCAACATGTAGGTGAACGACAAGGTCGTCCATAAAGAGCTTCGAAAGGTGCCATGCCAATGCTAGACTGAAAGTTGTTATTATATGCGAACTCCACCAATGGAAGATGCTCTTTCTATGTACCCCCAAAGTCTAGGATACATAGCCTCAATAGGTCCTCTAGAATACGATTCACCCTCTCGGTTTGGCCGTCCGTCTGAGGATGATATGCGGTGCTCAAACATAACTGAGTCCCTACCGCCACTTGTAAGCTTCTCCAAAATTCGCTAGTGAAAATAGGATCGCGGTCGCTCACTATGCTAGAAGGAACACCGTGCAAACGAACTATTTCTCGGACGTATACAGAAGCTAACCATGGAGCAGTCCTCTTACTCTTCATGGGAATGAAATGGGCGCTCTTAGTAAGTCTATCTACTATAACCCAAATCCCCGTATTACCCTTCTTTGATAGCGGTAATCCATCCACAAAGTCCATCGAGACACTTTCCCACTTCCATAGTGGAACCTCCAATGGGTGAAGCAACCCACCGGGTTTCTTTTGTTCCGCTTTTACTTGTTGGCACACCAAGCATCTAGCGACATACTCGGCCACATCCCTCTTCATACCGGCCCAAAAGTAAACTCGTCTCATGTCTTTGTACATCTTGTCCCCGCCGGGATGAATGGTCATCTTCGAATGATGTGCATCATCAAGAACGGTCTTCCTTAGGTCATCGTCTTTTGGTACACAAAGTCTACCGTCCCTACGTAACCAACCCTTACCATCTAGGGTATACCTACGGAGATGGCTTGATGACTCCCCTCTTTTGAGCTTTTGTACTAACTCAACCAACTATGGGTCGTCTCGCTGTGCCTCCCCAATCCATCCCAAAAGCGTAGGTCTGACCTCCAAGGATGCTAGCAAACCGGGTACGAAGTCAACGGATGGTCTAAAGTCAAAGGTAGAGATAAACTCTAAGCTACTTCGCTCGACAAACAAAGGGCTCCATGTCAACTTGTTCCTACTCAAAGCATCTGCCACAATGTTGCCCTTGTCAGGGGTATATGCTATCACGAAATCGTAGGACACCAAGAACTCCATCCACCCTAACATATCTCCCTTCCCTAGAGACCACATGCCCTAGATTCCTCACTTCCTTCCTCCAAAAATGGTATCTTGGAGAACTTAGCTTTAAGGTGGTGCACTTGTAGGGTCCCTAAACTTTCCCTAAGATGTAGGGCATGCTCTTCTCTGCTTCTGGAGAAAACCAGGATATCATACCATGTAAAATCGTCACAACTATCCATCTCTCACGCAGACCATCCTAGTCGAATTCGACATTCCCCAAGTGCAAGCCCCAAAGGCCTAAACCAATATCAGACAAAAACCCAAGGGATACCTCCTCCGAATTTAGACGACCTACGTGAGATGATACTAGTAAGATGGTCAACCAATTGAGCACTTGACCGACTCTGGCCGTCCTTGCCAGTCTTGCTCCAAAACTACCGCTGATTACATAACGGGCTTTGCTTAACCTATTAAGCACATACGAAAACATATTTCGCGCCTATGGGTAAACCCCGCACTTTGTCAACGACGTCTCCATACTCACGGACCACACAAACAGATACCTAATCATCGTTAGATGCGTCAGAAGATTCTAGGCAGCTAAGCATCACTGAACCCCTAGGGTCGCAAGAAATATGAGGGTTTTTGTATAACGAATCAATAATCTAACTACCCTCCCTTCACAATCTAGGATGGCACCCCGGTTGGCTAGCCAATCCACCCCTAGAACCAAACTACAGCCCGTGAAACCAAGGACAAAGGCGTTGCATTCAAACTCAACGCCCAAGATAAACATTCTCAAATCCCGACAAATCATAGAAAGATGAGCCGAACCACCAATAGGATTTGAGACTACTAAGGGATCAGCAACAAGACTAATATCTAGGTGTAGTGTTTCAACTAATGATGTAGAAATAAATGAATGCGATGCGCCCGAATTGAATAAAGTACAGACAGGATGATCAAACAGAAAAACTAAGCTTTCAACAGAAATGGTTCTACCTCGTTCTTGCAGCGGTGGGACCGCGAGAGCCTGAACTTTTCCCCTTGCCTACCCTGGTGCCATAAGAGCCTGCACCTGTCCTCCCGAGGTAGTCCCTGTCCTTTGCCCCTTCTTTGGGCAGTCCTTCACTAGATGTCCCGCTTCGCCACAGTGAAAACAGCCAGTCTTCTTTTTCTTTAGGCAATCCTTGCTGAGATGGCCTGGTGTCCCACAGTTAAAGCATTTCTTCTTCCCCTTAGCATTGTTGCCTTTGCCACCTTTATTTTGATCCCCTTTCTTCTCGGGTGCCTTATTAGCACTAGCGCCTTTCTCCTTGTGCATGAGTGCCATGTCTACTAGCTTCTCAAATGCGACCCCCATGGGGATGTGGGTCATAGCCAACCCCTGCAACGGCTCATTCAAGCCATTAATGAACCTCAGAGCCTTCTTCTCTTGCGTGTTCACTAAGTCTAAGTCAAACCTTGCTAACTGATTAAATTTGTTGACATATTCTTTCACTGATGAGCTTCCTTGCTTTAATGTCAAGAACTTTTCCATGTATAGATTCTCTTCTGCTCTTCAGAGAAACTTCGCTTCAAACCTACGTCTGAAATCCACCCAAGAATTAACAGGACGCTCCCCATTAGTGAACTCCCACCAAAACGAGGCCTCTCCCTTCATTAACCAAGCTGCTAATCTGACGCTCCTCCCTTCTTACACTTCAAAGATTTCTAGCAATTCTTCCACCTCCTTAAGCCAATCTCTAGCTTCCACAAACATTTCTGACCCTTGAAAAGGTTTTCCACCCATAGCCTTAAATTCCTTGCACGTCTTTACAAAAGTATTAGCGCAAGGAGGAGGAGGAGGAGCGGGTGCAACTGGTGGTGGAGGAACATTGGTTGGACCTGCAGCTGCCCTCGCCTCCAACAACCTCCTATACCATCCTGGTATCGTTACACCGTCCGGAAGGTTAAGATCTTCAGCCATGCTGAAACGAAAAAGGAAAGATTCAAGATGGAGAATTCGAAAGATAAAGATATATTGCTATTGGGGAAATGTTTTTCTCAAAAACTTTCCTCCTTAAATTACTCATTAAGACATGTTTTTGAAAACGCTTCTTCCAAAAATTCTTTAGAAAAATAGTTTTTCTAAAAATTTTATCTGTTCTGGTAACCTTAAGCTCTAATACCACGTGTAACACCCCATGTCCATTAATGTCACTCACAAAGGGAATGCATTAATTTCCATGGAGGTTAATAGTGAATATAGAACAGAAATATTACAACAAGACAGATAATAAGTAGTACTTGGAAATCTAAAACTTCATTTTATTGCAGCGGAAATTAACCATGTTTGTTACATCATAAAAACCATAAATCAGAGTCAAGTACAATATCCATCTTGATAAAACAAAATACATAATCCCATTACACAAATACCCATCAAAGAAGATAACAAGTTGGACTTTACTTCAACGGTCCATGCTTTCCAAGAGAGATAAAGCAATCCAATCAAACTCCACTAGAGCTGGGCCCGACCTGAGGACCTGGAGGGGGAAAAAGGATAGAAATGGAGGGGGTCATACATAAAGTCTGGCGAGTATGATAATTCTAACAATACTATTATCAAAGTAACTAGACCAAGGCATAAGATGGAAAACAAGGAAATGTTTATGAACTATTGGGTATGGGAGAGCAGATAAAGATAACGTTAAAGGCACACCTAATTACTAACGAATAATTACTACACTGCACCGCACCAATTACTACACTGCACCACACCAGTCACCCTAAAGGTTGATCCCACCTACTTCACTAGAAATTATAGCTTCGTGTAGCCCTAGCTGACTACATAGGTGTCGTCTGCCCCTATCTCCACTAGGTGTACCCCACTACCCACTTAGAAATTTTATAAGTAACTTCATGTAACCCTAGTTGACTACATAGGTGTCGTCTGCCCCTATCTCCGCTAGGTGTACCCCACTACCCACTTTCGATCGGCTCCCTACTCGTAGATACCCGTGCTGGCCCCACAGTGGGGTGTATCACTCCCCTAAATTGGCAACCCAATACAACCGAGAATGCATGGCTTATACCTACACGATGCAACAACGTCTTACCTACCAGCTCGGGTCCACACACGCATATAAACCCGTTGGACTTGCGTTGCCACCGCTACCCCGTTTTGGCCTCTTATAGTCAAACCCAGTATGCGTGTCCCGTCCTCGACTTGGGTCGAGCTCACAATGATACATTTGGGTTACTGGTTGAAATGGGCCCCCACAAGCTATCCACCTAAGCTTGTCACCACTAGTATATCCCACTTAACCCTCTTCTTAGTCATGTTCATTTACATGTGTGTTTGGTTAAGTCTTACTAATCGTATTTCGAATGCCACTAAGGGCACCCACTAGATTCCTCATGCCACCCAAGGCACCTACTTAACCCCCATGTCCCACTTCACATGTTTATCTGGTTAAGTATTTCTAAATTCATTCAGGTCATAACCTCATAAAGACCTCTCACATTAGACTGGCATTTATGGGAGCTGGATTTGCCGGGCGGGTCCGGGCAGTCTTACACCGTAAAAGAGTCTAACCTCGTGTCTTTACAATTGTTATGCTTTAGTTTAGGCCTAGGACCTCTCACATTGGGTTGACATTTGTGACCACTGGATTTGCCGGGCGGGTCCGGGTAGGTTTACGTCACAAACGAGTCCAACCTCGTATCCTAAGCATTGATTAACATTTTCAATCTTTTACCACAGTTTTAATAATTCCCTATTCAAATTATTATTTAATTCCGATTTTAATGATTTCCATAATTGACTCAATTATGGCCATCCACTCATGGAATGCAAAATCATATCAATTGCACCCCAGCTTCTTAATATTGAATCCTTAATAATACCCCTACCCCACGTTTATACGTTCGCTTATTCACGCAGAATATATGTTAGACTCGAATAGTCTAACTCATAGCACAAAGATAAATTATCACAACATATAGACAATTAAAATGAATCTAATCATAATAGGGGTGAAACTTGCATAAACTACACATGTTAAGGATCTAAAGGTGTCATCTTGTTAAATGTCACAATTTACATGATATGATCATAACCCAAATTTTTGTATAAACTTGCATATGGGGTTTTAGGCAACATAATGATGGCGTGAACTAGCATAGAATTTCACATATGTCATAGCATAATTCTAGATGTCATAATAGATGTCATGGCATATGTTCATAACTTTTACTAATCAACCTAAACTTGCATATGTGACTTGTCATATAGATCAACATAGCCCAAATAGTATCAATATTATGATTTGATTAACATGAACTAATTAGCATAGACAATAACATCATGACTTTAAAGCATGTATGATTTATCACAGTTTAGCATAGAAACTTTCAACATATATAACATCATCATAGCATGTTTTACAGCATATAGGATATCATCATCACATAGCATTGGATTCACAACATACATGATAGCATAAGGTTTACAGCAACACATATGATAATCCACATCATTCACTTATAACCCATTCTTGACTTAATCTAATTAGCATAACAATAATCTTGTTAAGATCATCATACTTACAATTAGAGAAGAAAGAGAGCCTTGATTTGCTTTAGAGTTGAGTAGAATTAGGGTTCCGATAAGCTTTCTTCCTTCTTAGATGGCGGCGGCTACACTGAGTTCCATGGCGGCGGTATGACGGTGGATATTCTATTTTTCATGTGAATTAGAATGAGAGACTACCTAGGTATTTATAGAGTTTAGGATTTATTTAGACCGTCAGATCAATTCAGAACTAAACTGAACCGTTAAATTTGCCAACTCAGCCCTAAAGACACATCAGCCAAACCCTAGCCGCCAGGACAGGTCGACACCCAGGTCGACTCCCCAGTCGACCTGGGGGGGGGGGGGAGGGGGGAGTCGACTACCCAGTCGACTCCCCAGTCGACCTGGGGTGCTGGGCGGGAATTTTCCCACCTAGCCAGTTTGACTCCGAATTTTGAATTTTAAATTTCTGAAATCTGTTTTGAATTTTCTAAAACTTTCGATGGCCATAACTTCTTCATACGAAGTCCAATTCACGCAAGCTCGGACTCTATTTCAACCAGAATTCCGAGACGAACACAATGGCGCAACCCGTTTCCCACAATTCTCACATCTGAGATTAGTTATTCTTTAATTTGTGAATATTAATATTAACAGAATTACGGGGTGTTACACGTTTGGTGGCGGAGAATTTACTCTCTTGCTTAACGCCCTCAGAGGGTATATGTTAGTAGTTATCGATCGCATGGCGTGAATTGTTTATGTGGCACGCCAAGATGCAAATTATCAAGGCTTTTGTTGAAAAGAAGGCCTTGTGGTTGATGATCAAAGCATAGCCTGTATGGGCGTAGCTTTGTGTATAACGTAACTTCACGAGACTCACACCCTGGTTTGAGTCTAAAATAGGACAAGGGAACGCAGGAAGTGCATACGTTTCTTTCTAGCTAGAGTGGTGTCATCGACCTACCAGCCCTGACATTTTACTTTTGTGGATGATGGATTAGGAGGTACCTCAGTTTTATAGGCTGTTAGTGGACATATTAGAGGTTTAAAGGAATCAGGAAACGTGTGTTCAGGCATACCTAATCCACTAAGCATTAAAGTGTGGACTGACCCTGTAGATATCCAAGGGTTCGCCAGCGTCCGAATCCTGAGGCATTTGCTAGAGTGTCTCGAATCGGTAAGGAGATCGTTCCTAGCCTTGACTCATGATGGAAGCCCAATTTACGATACCACATTACAGTTTTGATTGTCGCTACAACAAATTGACCTTATTACAACGGTGGAACACCATTGTAAAATGTATTTTACAACGGTGGGGTAACCGTCGTCTATTAAGAAGTTGTAAAAAACTAAAATCTTTTACAACTTTTTTACACTGTTGCAACACGGTTGTGATATGTCTATTTTACAACTTTTTTCCACCGTTGTAATATCTTTTATTACAACTTTTATGCATAGTTGTTGTTGATTGTTTATAACCGTTGTGGTATATTTTATTACAATTATTATTTTAAAATTGTAATATATCCACAAATTATATATATAAATATATATATATGTATATATTATATATGTACAACAATAAAAAAAAAATAACATAAGAAATAGTTGTAATTTTAAAGGCATCATGATCCATTCATTGATAAAAATCACAACTTGTTCAATACAGATTTAAACACCAGAAAGAAGTAGATCATTTTGATTCACAACCCAATTCTACATCAATAACTTCTTAAACCAAAGAGCAGAGCTTTTAGGATATTATTCAATGTCTTATAATCACAACTTGCCCTTGCGCCAACTTCAAATACATGTCATCAGCATCACTTTTCTCAAGCATGACAAACTTTTTTCCTGTTACAGTTATAAAATATCACTTAGTGGACTACCCATAAATTACTAGAGGATTGTATCATTTTTAATTTGCTGGATATTACAGAATAGGTATTTGACAATTTAAACTTTGAATCCATTGGGCACTCTTAAATACCCAGAATAGGTAGCATGAATAATTTTCTTCATAATGCAAGCTTGTTTAAGTATAATGACATGAACAATTATCAAATCAGAAATGCAAAAACTCACCAATCCTCTGAAAATAAACATTACCAGTAATACAGTTGTTCTTTTCTTCTTCAATACTTTCATTTCCCTCATCTTCTGCATTTGTAGCATTCGCTCCATCACTAATTCATATGCACACTTCTCATACACATGTCTCCCATCTTGACACTCCCATGGCTAGTCCTATACCCTACGCATATCTAAACAATGGTTAATTAGCTGTCAATATAGTGCATTATTTTCAAAATTAAAGGCTGTTACTATTTTGAACTCCAATATTAGTAAAATGTTTCTATTCTTTACTCATCATGCCTTTATTTTGTTTATTTGAATACCATATGATGTTGCTGATTACTAATTTTAAATCAGTATATAAACTTATTTTTACATTTCATGCAATAATATTTTTCCTTGTTCATTTCATTTCTATGGTTTCTTTTGGCCTAAGCTTCTGATTGTAAGTTAAACATAACTTCTCACGCCCTGACAAAATAAAACATAAGCACAAAAGCATTACAATAATCTACTTGCTGCATTGGAAATACATACCTGGAAATGCGTTGAGGTAGTGATCTTTATAATTGGAGGGACAACTTACAAAGAAGCTCGGGTTGTTGCTTTATACAACGCTACTAATTCCGGGACTCGCTTCATTCTTGGAGGTTATGTAGTTCTTAATTCAAAATGGTATATTTTTAAAAAGCTTTTCACCAATTCTATCTGCCCGCATTTTTGCCTGTCATCAACTTTATTCAACCAGTGTTAAAATAGTTATGCTAGCCACGCTATTCCTTGTTGTCCAATAATTCTTGGCGATTATCACAAAGTTAACTGGAATTCTTTAATCAACTTCATTCTAGTATGATTGGATTCTAGTAATCACAGTTTCAAATTAAAATTTCATCACATCCAATAATAATCTATTTCCCACTTCCAAAGAGTTTAGTTTTTAGTTCTATGAGTTAAAGGAATCTGCATTGCGTTAACTATACCATACAAATAAATTGACATATTTATCCTTTAGGCTTATATGAATCTAAGCTAAATCTGGGGTATTTTGTATGAGTAATGCTTCAAAAATACAATAAATATCAAGCATTAACCATTTTGCTAATATTATAAACTTATATGAAAGTTTCTTTTCCTTTCCAGTAGAGTTAGTTTAATACATACATAGTGTATGCGATATATAAATAGTGTGTCTTTGGCAACTAAAATCGAGCAGGATTACAGATATGATAGGTGGAGCGGTCAATTCCAATGGAATTGGAAAGGAAAATGTTCAAGGAAGACCAACTTTATCAGTATTAATAACTTGCTTAATGGCTGCTTCTAGCGGCCTCATATTTGATACGATATTGGGATTTCAGATTTGAGTCACAGATTCTTATTTCAACTCAAGATTTTTTTTTATTTCTATTTAGCAGTTTGGTTACTATATACATACCTTGCGCACTGTAGGAGGAGTTTCCACCATGGAACCATTCCTGGAAGCATTTTTGCCTAGTGTACTAAAGAGAGCTTCTGCTCCGAGCAAAGATCAGTACTGTGTTTATAACAGCCAAGCGCTGACAGCATTCACATCATCATTGTATATCACAAGGTTCGTATCTTCTCTTGTGGCTGCACGTGTCAATGCTGCTGCCGAAAAAAAATATGCCATGTGTACAGATAACTGCCCGAAAAAAATATGCTAAAGCACAACACAAGAATATAAAAAGAGTCAAGCACATTAAAATGAAAAGCTCCCAAACAATCAGAGTTTTCAGCTAAATAACAATGCAAACCAGCCCTTAAATATTTGATGCATTCCTAATTTATAACTCAAAGATCCTGAACGGCCAAACCTAGGGGCAAAGATTGTAAGCTTCTTTTCCTTCATAGCATCAGGCACACACAATGTGTACAAATACCTAGAGCAGCGAACCTTAAATTTGGTTACACCCTTTCTCTTCTTGATTTTAACTTATCTAGAATCCTTCCTTCTTGCAGTTAGCAAGAAATTCTTGATTTCGTGAATTTGCTTCGGCATGGGCTCGGTGTGGAAGATGAAATGAACTTTGCTTGAGTCTGCTGCTTCAAAACAGCAAAATACTAATAAATGTATATCCAAATACTCTGAATCCACCGTATTAATAAATCTAACATGATTTCAATAGTACTAATACCAAATGTAGGGATAATAACCAAAGAAATATTAAATGGACACCACTAATTCAATCATCTGAAATTGTCAGATTTTTTTGTTAAATTTGTCAAAATTTAAAACCAAGTATCATTTTCAAACTAACTATATAATAACCAAACACACACGTGATCCTGAAGTCAGGTAATGAATGGAAGAATCTGTATAAACAAATCAACTATTATCAAACAGACTATTTCTTCTTGTATGCACTGTTATCAAACAAGTTACTTAGGTCCAGAACATGACAAAACCATTACAGGTACAGTAATATAGTATCAATAACTTCTTGTTGTACCTCCCTGATTTAGAATATCCCTGGGCAAGCTTTTCAAATATATCGTTGATCAAGGATATCATGATTCCCATCGCTTTGCTGGAGATCCTGATGTCGGGATGGACATGCTGTTGAGAATTCACTGAATCAGATCGGTATGGTTTTGAGGCGCGAGATCGCTTTCCTTAAAACAATATCTGCCCCCACTCGGATCGAGTTTGCTAATAGGTTGAACGGCAGATTGTTTCGCAGGATACAACAAAACCAAACTCAGAAACTTAGCAATGTTTGTGAGTTATTCGGGAGTTCTTACTGGAAAGGAAAAAAAAAAGGTAAAACAGAGAGGAGGGAGAAAAGTGAATTCGAAGAGAAGAAACAGAATGCATATATAGTTGCGAAACAGACACCACCGTTCGGAAGCAGTTGCGTACAAACAGACGCGTCCGTCTGTTTGAATTCAAAAAACATGACCGTTGCCAACAGTCAAGCCGCTCCCGTACGATCACGCACGCGCCCCAAGTGCCCAAGTGCCAATCTTTTGACCGTAATAATATTTATAGGCCCAACCAAGCCCACATGCATACCCATCCAAGCCCCTTATTCAAGCCCAAGTCATTTAATTCACATAATCATATTCAAAGCAATCATATATACCTTGGAATAGTCCAAATAACTTGGTGATGTGGGACTTGTTCCCTTCACTAAAACAATCTTTCACAACAATCCCCCACAAGATTGTTTTATTGATGATATTCAGTTTTATCTTAGTTAGAAACTGCGCATCATATGTGGTATCTATTCGATTAAACCATATATTAGTGTAAATATTTCAGGACTTTAAAGAAGAGCTTGGTGGTCTCAACTTAAACCAAGTCTCCTTGGGTTATAAAGTCGGAAATACTACACACGCAATTTCAATTTCCAATAAATTTCCCTACCTGTGAGCACCGTTATGGCCATGTGCTCCATCCCAGCTTAATGAACTTTTGCAAGAGTAAACCTTAGAACTCTTGTTTAGAAGCGGCACCACTTCCAAGTTCATAAAGGTAAAGTTCCTTTTCCTTTTCGATGTCTCTGTTACCAGACTAACTGGAACTTTATTAAGAGTTAATTGAACTCAGCCTCTTTATACCTGTAACAGTTTACACTAATTTGATTTAGTGTTTTCCCAATCATATGATAATTTGTTTTTACCCATTAAACCTTAAAATTAAAGTAATTAATATTAAGGTTGGGTTTCCACTATCATTGATTAATACAAGGTTTAAGTCCCATTCCGACTGACGTGGATCTTACCATTTCCCTAGTCAAAGCTTTTGTGAATGGGTCTGCTAAATTATCGCTAGATCTTATGTAGACAACAGTAATTATTCCATCATTTATTATTTGTCTAACATACTCATGTCTAAGACTTATATGTCTTGACTTTCCATTGTATATGTTACTATATGCTCGTGACATAGTAGCCTGACTATCGCATCGTAATGATATGGCTGGCATTGGTTTTGGCCATAGCTTGATATCTAGTAACATATTTCGTAGCCATTCTGCCTCTTTTCCGGCAGCAACAAGTGCTATAAATTCTGATTCCATTGTGGAGTGCGAAATGCAAGTTTGTTTCTTTGATGCCCAAGAAACAGCACCTCCACCTAACGTGAAAATCCAACCCGAAGTAGATTTATTATCACCGGCGCTAGTTATCCAACTTGCATCAGTGTATCCTTCTAATACACTTGGAAATCCATTATAAACAAGTCCTAGATTATTGGTCCTTTTTAGGTAACCAAGTAATCTTTCAATTGCTTTCCAATGATCTATACCAGGATTGCTAGTATATCGTGCAAGTTTGCATATTGCATATGCTATGTCAGGTCTTGTACAATGCATTGCATACATTATACTTCCAATAGCGCTTGCGTATTCGAGTTGAGCAATACATCTTCCTTCATTTTTATTAAGATTGATACTCGAGTCTATTGGGGTATTGGCATCTTTAATTTTTAGATGCCCAAACTTCTGGAGCACTTTCTGAATATAATGTGACTGATTTAATGTATAGCCCCCAATAACTTTATTAATCTTTATACCAAGAATTGTATCAACTTCATTTAAATCTTTCATTTTGAATTTTGAAGTTAAATAATTCTTGGTGTCTTGTATTCCTTTCATGTTAGTACCGAATATTAATAAGTCATCTACATATAAACAAATTATTACTCCATATTCCTTTGTAAACTTGGAGTATATACATTTGTCTGCACTATTATATGTGAATCCATTTTGAAGTATAATCGAGTCAAATTTCTCATGCCACTGTTTTGGTGCTTGTTTTAATCCGTATAATGATCTTGTTAACTTGCAAACTTTTCTCTCATTTCCAGGAAGGATAAAACCCTCTGGTTGTTCCATGTAAACTTCATTAAGTTCACTATTAAGGAAGGCTGTTTTGACATCCATTTGGTGGATATGCAACTGATAGATTGATGCTAATGCTACTAGTACTCGAATTGATGTAATTCTTGCAACCGGAGCATATGTATCAAAGAAATCAATTCCTTCCTTTTGCCGAAAACCCTTGGCTACTAATCTAGCCTTGAAAGTTTGCACGCTACCATCATTATTACGTTTTCTTCGAAACACCCATTTGCAGCCAATAGGTTTTGACCCTTGAGGCAAGTCTACCAATACCCAAGTATTGTTTGATAAAATTGAATCCATTTCATCGTTAATTGCCTCCTTCCAAAAAGCAGAATCTCTAGAAGTCATAGCTTCTTTGTATGTTTTTGGATCATCTTCTATATTCAGTACAATAGGAATTTTGTTAGTAACTTCATCTCGAGTTCCTTCTACAAGGAATGATAAAGCTTGAGATGATATAAAATCTGGACCAAAAGATTTCTCTTTTCTGGTTCTTTGTGTCCTTCTTATTTCTGTTTGTTCATTTGTTACTTTCCTTTTACTGCTAGTAGAAGGCGTAGTAACATCCATTGGTGTTTGATTAATGTCAGGGTTTAATGACTGATTTGTATTTGAATCATCCTTGAATTTACTTTCAATAAACTCAACATCCCTTGATTCAACAATCGTGTTTGAGGATAAATCTAGTAGTCTATATGCCTTAGAGTTTTCAGCATATCCTACAAACAAACTTTTCAATGCTCTTGGACCTAGTTTAGTCCGTTTTGGATCAGTCACCCTATAAAAGGCAATACACCCCCCACACCTTTAGATACCGCAGATTAGGTTTTCGACCATTCCATAGTTCATAAGGAGAAACTTTAGTTTTCCTCGAAGTAATTCTATTGTGCAAATGACATGCAGATAACAACGCTTCTCCCCACAAATTAAGTGGTAATTTAGCATTTAATAACATAAAATTTACCATATCAACCAGAGTTCTGTTTTTCCTTTCCGCCAAACCATTTTGTTGTGGTGTGTATGGCGCAGTGTGCTGATGAATAATCCCATGTTCTTCACAGAAGTTAGAAAATTCAGTGGAGAAGTATTCTCCTCCTCTGTCACTACGTAGGACCTTTATTTTCCTACCCTTTTGATTTTCAACTTCTGTTTTATAGCGTTTGAACATGTCAAAGGCTTCATCTTTATTTCTTAGCAAATACACTTGTGTGTATTTAGAAAAATCATCAATAAACGTAATGAAATACCTTTTTCCACCTCTGGTTAAAACTCCATTTAATTCACATATATCAGAATGAATTAAATCCAAGATTTCTGAATTTCTTTCAACTGTTGGGAATGGTTTCTTTGTAATCTTGGCTTGTATACATATTTCGCATTTATCATAATTATCATTAGAAACAGAAATAAGACCATGTTTTGCCATATGCTTCAAAGATTTATAATTTAAATGTCCTAAACGTGCATGCCATAATGGTAAAGAATCAATAGTATAAGCAGAACATTCCTTTATTTCCTTAATACTGAGTTTGAACATCCCATTACATGCATAACCTTTACCCACAAACATGCCATTTTTAGACAAAATCAAACTATCAGCCTCCAAGACTGATTTGATGCCACTCTTGCATAAAATTGATGCAGAAACCAAGTTCTTTTTAATATCAGGAACGTGAAGAACATTAGTGAGAGTTATCTTCTTGTTTGAAGTGAACTGAATCTCCACACTTCCTTTTCCCAGAACTTTTGCACCATTTCCATTTCCCATGAGCACTTCTTGTTGGTCAACCACTTCTGTATAAGTTTTGAATAGACCTTTGTTGTTGCAAACATGAACCGTGGCGCCAGAATCGAACCACCAATCCGAAGATTTTGTTTTAGCAGTAGCCATATGCAAATCAGTTATCATGCCAATTTGCAGATCAGAAACCATAGCAATGATTTCCTGCAATTCCTCGTTTTCAACCATGTTTGCATTTTCAGAGTTCCCCTTTTTCTGTTTTGGAGGAGCCCTGCATTCACGCTTAAAGTGCCCAAGCTTTCCGCAATTATAACATGCTTTCTTCTTTTTGTCTTTCGGATTAGAGTCGCTTCCTTGCTTACTTTTCTTGTTTGGGTTGCAGTTCTGGTTTTGATTGGCTTTTCTTTTCTTTCCAGAAACCACGTTGTTCACATCATTAGAAGGGAAAACGCCATAACGAATTCTGTTTTCTTCCTCAATTCGTATGTGTTTTCCGATCTTTTCCAACGTTAGTTCCTCAGTCATATGCAAGAGCTTTTTGCGATAATTATTCCAACTTGGTGGAAGTTTAGCAATTATCGCCCCAACTTGAATTGATTCAGGAATCTGCACCTTCAAATCATTAAGTTTGCTAACCAGAACTTGCAAGTCGTGCATTTGATCCATGACAGAAGCATCATCTTTCATTTGGAATTCAAAATATTTTAAAGTAAGAAACTTATCTGTTCCAATCTTATCGGCCTTGTACTTTGCTTCCAGTGCATCCCAAATTTCTTTAGGCGATTTCAACGGAGTGTAAAGATCGTATAAACGATCGGATAAGGTGTTAAGAATATGTCCTCTGCACATCAGTTCATCCTCTTCACGTTTCAGTCTCTTCTTCTTCAAATCTTCTGTATCTTTATCTGTCGGCGGAGGAAGCGGGGGAAGGTTTTCATCTAAGACATAGGAGACTTTGAGAGTGGTAAGGAGGAACTTCATTTTATCTTGCCAGCGCGTGAAATTGGTTCCATCAAGTCTGTCCAATCGAACAAAGTCTTGGTTCATGATTTTTAATGCTGAATCTAACCCGTTCTCCATTGCTAATATTGTTTTAAGATTGTTGAGAATTCACTGAATCAGATCGGTATGGTTTTGAGGCGCGAGATCGCTTTCCTTAAAACAATATCTGCCCCCACTCGGATCGAGTTTGCTAATAGGTTGAACGGCAGATTGTTTCGCAGGATACAACAAAACCAAACTCAGAAACTTAGCAATGTTTGTGAGTTATTCGGGAGTTCTTACTGGAAAGGAAAAAAAAAAGGTAAAACAGAGAGGAGGGAGAAAAGTGAATTCGAAGAGAAGAAACAGGATGCATATATAGTTGCGAAACAGGCACCACCGTTCGGAAGCAGTTGCGTACAAACAGACGCGTCCGTCTGTTTGAATTCAAAAAACATGACCGTTGCCAACAGTCAAGCCGCTCCCGTACGATCACGCACGCGCCCACGTGCCCCAAGTGCCCAAGTGCCAATCTTTTGACCGTAATAATATTTATAGGCCCACCCAAGCCCACATGCATACCCATCCAAGCCCCTTATTCAAGCCCAAGTCATTTAATTCACATAATCATATTCAAAGCAATCATATATACCTTGGAATAGTCCAAATAACTTGGTGATGTGGGACTTGTTCCCTTCACTAAAACAATCTTTCACAACACATGCTTCAAAACATTGAAGATACAGATCTTATAGGCCTCAATCGACTTGGCCTTTCGCTTCTTCTTCTTGTCGGTGCTAGTAGAAGAATCTCTCGAGGGAAGCTTCTTCTCGGCTCTGGGTTTCTTACCAACCGGAGTCTTCACTATCGCTGCAGACTCCTCGATGGTACTTTCAATGGTGACCTTTTTCTCCGTGGGCTTCTTTTCGACTTTGGATACCATTTCTAAATTGTAAAATTAGGGTTCTAAAGTGTGACGAATAAAATTTGGGGATCGGTGACAATCTTGTTAAGGCGAGACGGGAAGGATTGTGGAAGGTTATGGCGGCTGCTTCAAATGTAGAGGTGGAGAAAAGGGTTCGGTAAATTCCAGGGGAAGTACTGGATTACAGGGGCTAAAGCGGGAAAATGAAAATTTTTATTAAAACGCGAGCCTAAATGTGTTGCCAATAAATGGATCTAATCAAAAATAAATTATCATAAATTTTGTTTACATCAAAACTATTCAGATTTTCTAAAAATTGGATTGTACCATAAAAAGCTTGTATTGTTATGAATAAAATTGTAAGACTTCCATATATATTACAATAAAATTGGATTTTATATTGTTATGAAAAACGAAGCGGAAAAACTTTTGGTTTGGAGGGAGATTTTGGAGACAAAATAGAAAAAAGGTTTCAATTCTGATTTCGGAGGGAAAGTACAAGCTGAAGAAAAAATTAAAACGAAAGAACACTTAAATATTTAATAGTAATTTTTAAAAAGTAACTATTATTTATTAATCATCAGTTAAGCGGTTTTTATCTAGTCTAATAGTAATTAATAGTAATTGGTATTAATTTGTAAATTTATTATTGAATATGAATTATTCTTATATGTTAATATTACTAATTATTAAATATATGTTGTTATTAATATTTAATAGGTCTCTAATACAAGAAATAGAAAAAAGAGTTACTAAAAATAAGTTTAAACAACTTTCTAATTTAATTATTAATTATCAGAAATTAATTAGTATATATTAGTTATTACAATAGAAAAAAAAGAAAAGTTGTGATATATATGTTAATTACAATAGTGATTTTTTCATAGTTGTAAAAAACATTTATTACAACAGTGCGTTTTGCACAGTTGTAAAAAAAACATTTATTACAACTGTGCTTTTTGCACAGTTGTAAAATTAAAGTTGTAATATGGTGTTTTTGTTGTAGTGTGTAAACCTATATATGACGACATAGTAGGATGGGGTACTATGCCGTCTAGGATTGATACATTTACTTTCATGTATTTTAGTACTGATTAGACACTAATAATAATATTAAAATACTATTTTGCATGTATCATACATGTTTGATCATTATAAGGTAAAACTCTATCCTCCGGTTTGCGTTGCATTGTGTGATGAGACTTGAGTCTTATAATGATTTCACTTTTCAAAAGACATCGCGTTATTTTGTATAAATTTTATTTGCTTATGCACTGGCAATCCAATGGAGTAAACCTGATCCGCGTTAGCGGTGTTGTCTAGATCTCAGCTAAAAGGCATTAATTTTGGGAACGATCTGCGGGCTGATGGTAGGGCCAAGGCTGACGAGGTTGAAGCCGAGGGAGGAGATGACGAGGGTGCTTGACTTAGGGTTGTCTGGCAGAACTCCATCAACGGAGGAGGATGAGGAGGCACCACGTTTTGGTTTAACAAAGGAAGTTTTTATTTCGTCTGAATGAAGTAAAATGAAAAGAAGTGTATAAAATGAAAGCATCTTAGGTTGATCTAATTGGAAAAGGGTTTTAATGTGGACCGGTAGCGGGTAGGGTATTGGGTTGGACACGTGGACCTTGGGCCATTTTATAACCAGAAAAAGGAAAAGAAGAAGAAAATTATATAAAAAGGACGTGAGGTTTGAGCTTGTGGCTTGGGAAAAGGGGAATGGCAATTGGAAAAGAAAGGAGGTGTGAGGGAGAGAACAGATGGCAAGAGTTTGGGAAACCATGTTGTAGACGTGGTACAATATACACGGAGCGGATTCATGCATGCGTGTTGATATTCAAGTGAAGGGAATTGACCTGTTTTTGAGAAGAGAAATTGGCCGTAAGATGAATTCAAACGGGTGAGGCCCATTTTTAAAATACAATTTAAGTTCTGATTTAATTAAATTACTTTATAATCTAGTTATTATCATATCGTTTATGACCAAAATTGTCAGCAGTCGTTCCCGTTGGAACCATAAGAAACAGAGACTACAGGAAGCAACGGAATTTTTTTTAATTAAATTAAACGACAGTTTAATTAAACTAGAAACAAGTGTTCAACAACCGGATTAAAACCAAGGTGAGTTCAACTCACTTAGTTCCCGACTTATAATAATTATAAGTCGGGTTTATCATCTATATTCTATGGCTGCTAATTATTGGTTGTATGATGCGTGTTAAATATTTTTATCAATTATTTAAATTAAACAGTTGTTTAATTTAAATGAAATAACATCGTTATTTTTAACGACGATTCCCAAACACGGTAACTTACCTTGTTGGATACGTTTATAATAGTATAAACGTATTTAAATTAAATTGGGTGCTTGAATTATTATTTGTTGACCGCTACCAGTAGAATTGATTATTTATTTGTATATGATGATTATTGGACTGTAAAACCCATATGGTTGGATTATTGAATTTGTTACTGATTGTTAAACCCAAATTCGACATTTGTTTGGTTACTAACAATGTGTGATATTGGTTGAGGAATTTATAGCAGATGGCCAAAATACAAACTGTTTTATAAAGTTCGATTTATCGTCAGCTGAATCGATAGTAATGAAGTTATGAAATTTATTTTATGACTGAATATAGATTTTTAAATATGTTTTTTTGAATAAAATTAAAAAGAGATAAACCAACTACATATATATATCGTTTTAACCGCTATTTTAATACTAAAATATACTGTGTACGAATCACATGCTTCATCATAATTACTAAATAATTTCATAAAAACTGATTTTTATATTAATAAGATTAATAAGCAAGTGGGCGGGAAATAGCGACGATTAATAACCGTGATTTTTTTAAGAACAATAAATTATTTAGAAATAGATTATTGTTTATTTAGTAATAATCAAAGTAAATCAAATTATTTGAATTAATATTATTATTTATTAACTTAAATAAAGTCTAGTTAGAGTTGATTAATAGGTTGATCATGTTTTAAGATTATCCAAGCCAACTGTTTTAATGGAAATTAATCATTAATTAAATTAGTTTGTTTCAATTAATCTAATGAAGTAATTTAGCGAATAGCTGTTTAACTTAATGGGTTTTAAAAAGGGAAATTTAATCCCAGTTAACGATAAATTAAATTTAAGTTTTATTTAATTTAAGGAACTATTTCTTAAATGAAGTCCATTTAAGTAAGTGATTGAAGTGAGAATAAAGTACAATTGAATTTCAAAGGAAGTTTAAGAACGGGTTTATATTTAAACCAAATTTGGTAAATGAAGTTATAAAGTGTTTTTAAGCGAATATGGTAAGCTTAAAATAAATGTTACTTAATATATTAAGTAAAGGAAATCAAGATTTAAAAGGGATTTGTATTAAACCAGAGATATGAAAACGAGTTGTGGACAAGGAGATCGGGAGTTAAAAGCGTTAAATTGAAAATTAATGCTATCTAAGAATGGTATTAAGTGTAATGGATGAGATTGAAGTAAGATTTCCCAAATGAATGATTTAAAGAGTTAAAAATGGATTTCTATAATTGAATTTGGTAAAATGTTTAGTAATAGGATTTGAAATAAAAATCCAGATAATGGGACAAATAGTTTTGAAGGAGTTAAAGTTTAAAAGTTAATGTGTATGAATCATTGACTGAATCAATGAATTTAGTAATAACCATATATTTAAAAAGGAGATTTCCAAAGCAAGAAGGTTTTATAAAACCGTGTTCCTATACAATAGTGAAGTGGAATTAAAATGAATATGGGTTTTTGAATCATAATTAATTTTTATCTTAAGATAAGAATGTGGTTGATCAAGGTTTAGGAGGCAATTAAAATCCCCAACTTGAACAATTTCAGGATTATCGAAGGATGATACGAGTCGCGATAGTGGAGATGTTAAAGTAAATTATATTAGGGAAGTATTAGTGTAACGTTATTTAAATGCTTTGCATATATATGGCGGGATCCCGAAATCAAAGGAAATAAAGAGGGGCATGAGAATATGAAATAATATTTCCATAATAACGGAATGAAAGGGAATCTTGTAACGTTTGTTTTACGATGGTAAGTGAATTGATCTCGTAATTTTATAAGGATAAATAATGGGGTAACAAATGTTTTAAAGGATAGTAAAGGGAAATTGGATAGGATTTTAAGGTATTCATTTAAGTACTTCAATAAAATGATTTGAGAATATTTATATATATTAAAACTGATATTTTATCTTTGGTATTACAACTGATATATTATTTTAATGGCCGAGTGATGCTGTGTAATAAACCAATGGATTTATTTTATTTTTATGATTGTTTATTTTGATAGTTAAATAACCTACTATCAAAATCATACCCAATGCGTTGTTCGTACGGAAAGACTGGGATCTAATTTATATTCGAAAACCATTCTGAACTAGCAAATACGCTAAAGATGCTGATTGAAGACGGAGCAGTTGAAGATCATGGATCTTCATAAGCGGAAGGGCTGCTTGATAAATTTCTCTGATGTTGCAACCAGAGATAATTTGATAGTAATTCGGTCGTGGTTGGAATCTACTGATTGCAAGGACTACTCGCTACAGAATCATAAAGTGATTCCTTGGATGCAGTATGAGGGTACCTTCGGTTTGTCCAATCCTAGGAAAACTTCTACTTGAAAACCATTCTGAACTAGCAAATACGTTAAAGATGCTGATTGAAGACGGAGCAGTTGAAGATCGTGGATCTTCATAAGCGGAAGGGCTACTTGATAAATTTCTCTGATGTTGCAACTAGAGATAATTTGATAGTAATTCGGTCGTGGTTGGAATCTATGGATTGCAAGGACTACTCGCCACTGATTCATAAAGTGATTCCTAGGATGCAGTATGAGGGTACCTTCGGTTTGTCCAATCCTAGGAAAAATTCTATGGACGGATGTATGACAGAGTATTTCCAAAGGGATAGCGTACGTTGATTTCTTCAAACATACCATAGTTGGTGGCGGAGAATGGCCATTCTTTTAGCTCCCAACTAGAGTATTTTTATGGACGTCAATTAGTGATATCTGGCAAATCAGACGATGTGACATTCAAATTGAATGATGGCCGGATGTTCTAAAGGGTAATTCAAACCTCAAGCCTCCACAACCGGAAAATAACAAAAATCGGGCTGGCAACATGGCTATGTAGGTCACTCCCATTAGGCTGTGTAATCACTTATCTAGAGAAATTCCTTTTGCTTCTTTAATCTATTTCGATGTTGTCCCATTTCGGGAAAACAGTGGGTAGCTTCCAACCGTTGGTGATATACATTCGATACACTCAAGCGAAATGAGTGGTCGGTCATGTGTGGGTCGGGTTGCAAGACGTTCTTGTTGAACCCAGTGTATTCACCTCTAGAGATACACTATCGGTAGGTGGTTCCCTACCTTGTCATAGTTATAATCTGTTAGCTAGCTTTTGGACCAAGCCACCTAGATTCAAATACAAGTCCTAGACAACACCTCGCTCGTGAAGGCACTTACCACGATCACGATCGCCCCCATGTCTCGCGATCTGATCCGTCCCTTTCATCTCGACCCGTCCTCGTCAGAGCTTCGCGACCCGATCCGTCCATAGCAGAGCGATCCGACCCGTACCCTCTGCCTCTTCACGATCCGAACCCCAGAAGCTAAGATGAAGATCACGACCAAGTCTACCACGATCCGCGAATATAGGATCTCATGACACCTGTTCATAACTGCCATTTTGACCGATTCTTCACCAAGCCACGAACTAGTCCGAGATCCTCGGGATTTGTGCCACGTATGACCGCGATCCATCTGCAAATATCAGCTATAATAGCCCCGGACTTAGCATTTTCCAGGATCCTTTTTGGCAATTCTGAGCTCTGACTCCACCATTATTATATCTTTATTATTCTTGTTCAGAGTTGACTTGAATTTATTGAGTGAATCAACATTGTAAAAGTGAGGTTGAGGGATAAATCATTGATTGTACTCGAATTTTAAGTATAATCATAGATATAAAGTGGACGTAGGCTCATTAACGCCGAACTACTACAAATCTCACGTCCCTCCTGTTTTATTTGCATTTTTTACGATATTAATCTCTGCATAATTGAACAACTTGGGTGTTGGAACCAATTTTGGATCTAACATTTTGGTGCTTTCACTGAGAACGAAGTCTCAGCATATTGGATTGTAGTTCTATTATTCGGATAATCAAGTTCGAAGAAAACGGTCCAAAACTCCACTGTTTCGATTTTTGAAGATTTCAGTAAAGCTCAGATATCATGGCTGGAAAGAAGTCTAAGGAAGTACGAGCTTCCCAAGCGACTGAAGCTACGAATGAAGCAATTGAAGAGAGCATTCAGGTGCGGATCGAAGTTCTGTCCTCGGATCATGGAGAAGAGGGGGCGATCCGATCCAATGAAGGCTTGGTGACCCGAGCAGCTGAGGGTGTCACGACTTGATCCCAAGATAACGTTGCCATCCCCCTCCTAACTCTTCCGCGATCCGATCCCAGGGAACTACCGCGAACCGACGCCAAGAGGGTACCGCGAGCCACCAGCATAGGAGGACAATGATCCGAACTGATAATCAGACTACTACCCGACCTAGGAAACAAATTATGGCTTGTTCCACTCGTGCTGGTACTTCTGCTCAACCCGGTTCAAGTTCCTTGCGTATAAGAGAAGATGAAGATGACCAGTTCGACCCTTCTGCCCCAATTACCGATGAACATCTGACTCGAATACTTGAAGCATTGGACAGGCAAACCGATGAACTGGCCACTCAAAGGCAGGAGAGCTCGTTGCTGCGTCCAAATATTACTGCCCTAGGTAGAAGAATTGACGATATTCAAAGGCAGGTTTCACCACCTCCAGCTCACCCTTTCTCTCCGGAACATACATCGTCGTCTGAAGAACCCTGAAGGAACCGATGATGGCCCCCGCTATAAAGGGCCGAGAACATAGAGTAGCTTCGACTTGGGTCACTTCCATCTCGTGAAGAAAAGGCACTTAATCATGGAACTAGTAACCGTAACTTAAATGAGCCCTCTCTACCACCGAGGAACGGCGTGCCTCCCGCTCATCGCATGATCGACTGCAGCAACAGGGGGCAAGGGATTTCTGCTCAGGGCCCAGATTTTGTTGCAGCACGTCAAAGAAATGCTGGAGGAGGCTGTCGGGAAAGAAGTGCTGATCCTGAATCTACCCTGACCCATGCAGAGGTTGAAGCAATGATTAGGCAAGTCATGGTAGATAGCCGTGGACAGAGGAATGAAGATTGGGGCATAGATCGTAGTCATACGACTTTTATTGATGACATACTGGATGTTACATTCCCGAGGCGCTTCAATATGCCAACCATGAATCGCTATACGGGCAGAACTGACCCCATCCAACATCTAATGCGATACTCCCGGTCAATGAACGCCACTGCAGCTACAGACGCGGTAAAACGTAAAGCATTCCCTATATTACTGGAAGATGTGGCGTTATTGTGGTTTACCCGCTTTCCGCACTGTCAATATCCAGCTTCAGGGAATTGAGCGAGAAATTCGTGAACCAATTCCGTCTTCATGCCCAGAGGTCTAAGAATGTAACTGAGCTGTCCCTTATTAAACAACGATCGGATGAAAGCCTGAGGTCGTATTTGGATCGATTTAACTTGGATGTCACGGAGGTCAAAGATCCGCATGAGCAGACTGTGTTGATGGCCCTGATCGATGGCGTCGATAAAGATACTGAGTTTGGAAGATATCTGGCCGGTAAGCCACCACTGACCAGAGAAATATTTTACGAAAAAGCTAATGTTCGCATGCGTCGGGAGGAGATATATGCTAATCGAAAAAGAAAGGATATTGATAAGGAAGATGTCCAAAGCAACGTGGCCATCAAGCAAACAGGAGATAGCTCAAGAAAAGTTGAAGTTAACGTCGGGAACAAGAATCAAGGCAGAGGTCGCCAATCAGGGAATAGTAATAATAATAATCGGAAAAGAAATCGAGGAAATGGCTCTCGGAGGAGATCCCGGCCCAAACCGTTTGAGAACTTCACAGCGTTAAATGATACGTTGGAAAACATCTTCCTGGATACATATAATGTCCTCTAGTATTAAAGGCCTCCTCCGAGAGATTCTACAGAGAAAGAGCGTGAACTGGGAAATTCTGTCTTTTTCATCAGATTCATGGTCATTCCACAAACGAATGTCATCACTTGAGAGACGTGGTTGAAAGGCTGCTCCGAGAAGGGAAGCTTGATGAGTATAAGGTGACTCCTAGGGACAGGGGGCAAGCCGTACAAGCCCCGAACCAAAGCCAACCCGCTGCCGAACCAACGGCTCAGCAAATTGGAAAAAATATCGTTATCAATACCATAGTTGGTGGACTTTACCTGGTAGGGCACAGTTTCAGAGCTATGGACTAATACATAAATGAATCTAAACAGCATTTCGAGGTGGGAGAATGTAGTCACCCCAAGGACAACGCTCCGGTTAAGCAACAAAAGATGATGTCTGATGACGTCATATTTCATGAGCGAGAGAGTATTGGAGTACACTCCCCAACTGAGGACCCATTGGTGATCACTGTCACCATCGGCCCGGCTATAGTTCATAAAGTTTTGGTAGATAACGGGAGTTCAGTCAACATTCTGTTCAAGAAAACATTCGACCAAATGAAACTCGAGCCGAAGGATTTGAAGCCATGTGAAGGTTGGATACGTGGATTTAATGGGGCCTCGAATGCCCCAATAGGTTACGTGGAATTATCAGTAACCCTTAGGGAAGGAGAATGTAACACCCCACGTCCATTAATGTCACTCACAAAGGGAATGCATTAACTTCCATGGAGGTTTTAAGTGAATATATAATAGAAAAATTACAACAAGACAGATAATAAGTAGTACTTGGAAATCTAAAACTTTATTTCATTGCAGCGGAAATTAAACATGTTTGTTACATCATAAAACCATAAATCAGAGTCAAGTACAATATCCATCTTGATAAAACAAAATACATAATCCCATTACATAAATAGCCATTAAAGAAGATAACAAGCTGGACTTTACTTCAGCGGTCCAAGCTTTCCAAAAGAGAGAATAAGCAAATCAATCAGACTCCACTAGAGCTGGGTCCACCCTGAGGACCTGGAGGGGGGAAAAGATAGAAATAGAGGGGGTCAGACATAAAGTCTGGAGAGTATGATAATTCTAACAATACTATTATCAAAATAACTAGACTAAGGCATAAGCTGGAAAACAAGGAAATGTCTATGAACTATTGGGTATGGAAGAGCATATAAAGATAACGTTAAAGGCACACCTAATACTAACGAATAATTACTACACTGCACCACACCAGTCACCCTAAAGGTTGATCCCACTTGCTTCACTTAGAAATTTTATAAATAACTTCGTGTACCCCTAGCTGACTACATAGGTGCCGCCTGCCCCTATCTCCGCTAGGTCTATCCCACTACCCACTTGTGATCGGCTCCCTACTCGCAGATACCCGTGCTGGCCCCACAGTGGGGTGTATCACTCCCTTAAAGTGGCAACCCGATACAACTTGAGAATGCACGGCTTATATATAAACCAAATTTGGTAAATGAAGTTATAAAGTGTTTTTAAGCGAATATGGTAAGCTTAAAATAAATGTTACTTAATATATTAAGTAAAGGAAATTACGATGGAAATAAGATTTGTATTAAACCAGAGATGTGAAAACGAATTGTGGATAAGGAAATGGGGAGTTAAAAGCATTAAATTGTAAATTAATGCTATCTAAGAATGGTATTAAGTGTAATGGATGAGATTGAAGCAAGATTTCCCAAATGAAATGATTTATATAGTTAAAAGGGGATTTCTATGATTGAATTTGGTAAAATGTTTAGTAATAGTATTTGAAATAAAAATCCAAAAAATGGGACAAATAGTTTTAAAGGAGTTAAAGTTTAATAGTTAACGTGTATAAATCATTAACTGAATCAATGAATTTAGTAATAACCATATATTTAAAAAGGAGATTTCAAAAGCAAGAAGGTTTTATAAAACCATGTTCCAATACAATAGTGAAGTGGAATTAAAATGAATATGAGTTTTTGAATCACAATTCATTTTTATCTTAAGATAAGAATGTGGTTGATCAAGGTCTGAGAGGTAATTAAAATCCCCAACTTGAACAATTTCAGGATTATCGAAGGATGATATGAGCCGCGATAGTGGAGATGTTAAAAGTGAATTATTTTGGGGAAGTATTAGTGTAACATTATTTAAAGGATTTGGATATATATGGCGGGATCCCGAAATCAAAGGAAAAAAAGACAGGCGTGAGAATATGAAATAATATTTCCGTAATAATAGAATGAAAGTGAATCTTGTAACGCTTGTTTTACGATGGTAAATGAATTGATCTCGTAATTTTATAAGGATAATTATTTGGGTGAAAAATGTTTTAAAGGATAGTAAAGGGAATTTGGATAGGATTTTAAGGTATTCATTTAAGTACTTCAATAAAATGATTTGAGAACATATATATATATATATATATATATATATATATATTGAAACTGATATTTGTCTTTGGTATTACAATTGATATATTATTTTAATGGCCGAGTGATGCTGCGTAATAAACCAATGGATTTATTTTATTTTTATGACTTTTTATTTTGATAGTTAAATAACCGACTATCAAAATCATACCTAATGCGTTGTTGGTATGGAAAGACCAGGATTGAATTTTTATTCGAAAACCATTACGAACTAGCAAATACATTAAAGATGCTGATTGAAGAAGGAGCAGTTGAAGATCGTGGATCTTCATAAGCGGAAGGGCTACTTGATAAATTTCTCTGATGTTGCAACCAGAGATAATTTAGGAGTAATTCGGTCATGGTTGGAATCTACGGATTGCAAGGACTACTCGCTTCTGATCCATAGGGTGATTCCTAGGATGCAGTAGGAGGGTGCTTTCGTTTTGTCCACTCCCAGGACAACTCATATAGACGGATGTCTGATAGAGTATTTCCAAATGGATCACGTACGTTGATTTCTTCAAACGTACCATAGTTGGTAGCTGAGAACGACCATTCTTTTAGCTCCTAACTAGATTTTTATGGACGTCAATTAGTGATATTTAGCGCATCTGACGATGTGATGTTCAAAGTGAATGATGGTCAGATGTTCTAAAGGGTAATTCAAACCTCAAGCCTCATCAACCGGTAAATGACAAAAATCGGGCATGTAGCATGGCTATGTGGATCGCTCCCATTAGGGTGTATAATCACCTATCTAGGGAAATTCCTTTTGCTTCTTTAATCTGTTTCAATATTGTCCCTCTTCGGGAAAACAGTGGGTAGCTCCCAACCGTTGATGATATACATTTGACACACTCAAGCGAAATGAGTGATCGGTCATGTGTGGGCCGGGTTGCAAGACATTTTTGTTGAACCCAGTGTATTCGCCTCTAGAGATACACTATCAGCAGGTGGTTCCATACCTTGTCATAGTCGCAATCCAATCTTCAATAAGCGCCCGCGGTTTTGTTTGTATACTATATAAGTGGAGCATGAGATGCAAGCGTTGTGCTAGATTCTATTTACTTGTATTTGGACACTATTATAATATCATAATAAGATGTGATTTCAAAAATGTTTTAGGTAATTGTAAGGTAAAAGCCATTCGTATTTATGTGTGGATTTGGTCTTACGATTATCCTTTTTCTTTCAGAAAGGAATTTCAACTTTAAAATCAAGCTGTGTGATACCTTTGAACTTAGTGGGTTTCTCACTCTGGTTCACCATACTGACCCGGTATTTGTGGTGCTCGGGTTAAACCGAGGTGTACAGGTTTAGGTTATCGGATGTGGTGAAAAGATGAGCTGGAAGAGTTCAGACATATGATATTATATTATTCCGTTGCGTGTTGTATATGAGAACAAACTATTATAACTGTTCAAATGTGTGATGTACTCTGATGATTGTAAGTATATTTTCAAGCTCTCAATAAAGATTTATTTTCATATTATATTTTATTCCTCTGAGATGTGAGACTCTATGTTGTGTTGGATGTTCTTCTTCTTTTATTCTAATATTTCTTTCTTTCCTATCTCACCCTTTAAATTCTTTCTAATAACAATCTGGTGTTTTTCGATACTTGAGTTTTTGTCAAGTAATGTAGGATTATGTATTTTTGTCAGAATTCAAGCATTGAATCCCTACTGGGTCTTTACATTGATTGATACATTTTGATTGAATTGTTTTTTAAGCATATAAACACTAATAATAATATCAAATGATTTCTACATATCAAGCATTTTTGACCATTATAAGGTAAAACTCTATCCTCCGGTTTGCGTTGCATTGTGTGATGGGACTTGAGTCTTATAACGGTTTCATTTTTCTAAAAAGAATTGCATTGTTCAATCATTTAATTTATTTTATGCACAGGCAATCCCATAAAGTAAACACATTCTGCGTTAGTTGCGTGGTCCTATGATTAGCATTATTATTAAATAGGTTAAGTAAGATTTCTCATACCAGTCTGATGACTGACTCGTAGTTTGTATCATTTGCAAACTCAGGTGCCCATATTTTTACATGGGCAGTCGAGTCGCTTTTTTTGCAGATATTTCTTATTTATTTAGCAAGATTCTAGATTGAAGCTTAAAGCTGTGTCCAGAGCATTGATAGTCTTCAGCTATGTTAGTTTATTGATTCCGCTGCATTGTATTAAGTTTATTGTAAATTAATCTTCTACTGTATTATTTATCAGTGTACTCTGATATATTATGTACTCTGATGTAACATTATTATGACGTAATAAAAGTCTTCTGTTATTTGTTCTGATATGTTGTATGACTAGAGTTAACGTATGCGGGATTCGAACAGTCTCGTCGATTTAGCGATCGATTAGGTCCGGGTGAAATCTCTTATTGTTACAGCAACTCAATGTCGCTGTCATGATTTTGTTGGGGAATACATGGCGAGGATGAAGTGCTTTTGAAATGGCGGGGGTGTTTATGGAGAGGTTTACTAGAAGCAATGGACTTTAATAAAGGAAGAAGGAGCTACAGGCAATAATAAGGGGTCAGTACGCAGCGGGCCATGGAATTTATAGGTGAAGCCCAATAGAAAAAAAAGAAAAGCAAGAAAATAATAAGGCCGATAGAAATTTTGAAACGGTGGTAAATGGAGCTGCAGGTTATTCTAGAATGAAGAAGATATATTATTATGCACGCGAGTCTGCAACAAATGGGCATGGGCCGATGGAAACGAAATAAGTGGTAAGGCCCTATATTAATTCAAATTAATTTAAGTTAGTTTGACAATTAAAAATATATAACTTATAAAATATGTAATTTCTCAATATGTTATCTGAATTTGACAAATTTTCTACTGTTGGAATCGTATGATTGCAGACTATACAATAGAACCAGTCTGGAGCGATTTGTAGCACGTTTAAATTTAAGGCATAATTAAACGTCCGATCAAAATTGACCAACGTTAATCGTATTTAATGGTTAACGACCAAAGTGAGTAAACTCACTAAATCTATTCACTTTTATAATATTATAAACGTTATTTAATATTGATAAATAATGATTGCATGTTGTGTGATGGTTGTTTGGATGATTTACAAATAAATTGGTTGATAATTATAGATATAAAGTCGCTGGTTAAATATTGATTGTATTTATTTTAATATTTCATATTGATATGAAATTATTGTTATTTACGTTGATTAACATCTGTGGATGTAGGGAAGCAGGTTGGAGGGATTCAACTGGATTCCTCAATAACTGTATTATTGTTTCATATATTGCATTATATGATATCACCTATAATTTGTGATTTGATTATTTGTGTGTTTTGGGATGTTTGAATAAACATTAACCCTGAAATAATTGGTATTTGAATACCATAAAATATATTCGAATATATTGTAAAAGAATTTGAAGTTTTAAAAAGTAAATATCTATTTTAAAATAAAAGTAGAATTTCGATTGGCCAGAATATAATAACTGGTTTAATTATATAAAACAACTAGTTTGGTCTATAAACGATATTGGTAAATAATGCGACATAATAATTAGTAAAAAAATTGGGAATGTGAATTCAAGAAATTGGTCAAAAAGAGAAATGATGAAATTTGGTTTGATGTTCAGAATGTGAGTTGAGTTGGAATTATTAATCCATGGGATTTACAGTTAAAATTCGATGATATCGAATGGTTTTTAAAAATAATCTATTTTAGAAATTATATTATATAATTCAGAATTGGACAAGAGAGCTAATATTTAATTTAATACCAATAATTTATAATCGAATATGAAGTCAAAATAGAAGTTATGACTGAAATATTAGCATGAGTCTGAATTTATAAAATAATTCGATTGATGATGTTTTAACTAGTAATAGGTATTTTCCTTTTTAGTCAAGATTTATTTATTTAATAAATTAAATATTATTTATTTACTCATTCAAAGTAACGAATCAAAGTTATATTTTTAAGTTAAATATCTTGCAAGCAAGGATTATAATGCGATTGTTATAATCCATATTTTTTTAAAAGAAGTGGATTCGTAAACCGAATCCGAGAATTGCGTAAGCAATGATTTGTTAAGCAATTAAGAAATGAGATTAAGAAAATTAGAAACTGACAGGAAATTAGTTAAGTTGAATAGCTTTCTAAGTATCGATCTGATGTTGGTTTCAACCTTTGGGGTTGATGCTTAGGGGTTTGTTCTCTTACTAATTTACAGTTAGATACTGATGAATGTGGAAGAATAGTGATGCATGAATAAGATATGGAAATGTTTTCCAATGTTAATAAAATATATTTTCGAATACAGAAAATAAGGAGATGTAAATATATGGAAATGTTTTCCAAGAAATCGTGAAAGGCTAAGCGAGTTGGAAATATATTTGGGTGAAGATATAAAAGGGAGATTAGGAAATGGAATGATTGTTGAAAAATCTGTTTAAAGGGGCTCGGTGTTGACTGATGATTGATCAGTAAGGTTTCCATTTGGAAATACAACCATTATTTGTATGTATGTTTTCCTTTAATAGTTAAATAATCGGCTATCAAAGTTTTCAACCATTTTTTCGTTGCCAATAGGAGAGACCGGGATCAGATTTATTTCCTGAAAACCACTTCGGATGGGTATTAATGTTGCAAATCGAATATGTTGAAGAAAAATTGAATATGGAGTTTATGCAACGACTATATTGGTAATCCTAGATATCATTTGCATAAGATGGATTTACAGAATAGTGTCTTCGGTTTGTCCAGTCCCAGGACAACGTGTATGGACGATTGTCTGACAGAGTAAATCTAATAAATCGCGTGAGTTGATCTCTTCAAACTTATTTCCGTTGGTGGAGGAGGAATTCATTTGTCTTAGTTTTATACCCGTGGTATTTTTGAGGAAATCAATTTGTGGTTTGGCAGGTTTGACAATGTGGCATTCAAAGTGAAGGATGGCCATATGTTCCAAAGGATAGTTATAACCTCAAGCCTCATCAACCGGGAGACGACAAAAATCGAGCAGGCAGCATGGCTAAGTGGGTCACACCCAATCAAGGTATATTGTCGCTATATAGAGAAAATTCTTATTTGTTACTTCATTTCGCTTCTATATCTCCTAGGAATGATTATGTTAGTATACCAACCATAAGGTGACAATATATTCGGAACATTCAAGCAAAATAAATGGCCGGTCATGTGTGGTTGAGTTACAAGATGTTCTTGTTGAGCTCCAGTGTATCCCGTCTAGAATACTGTAACAACCTGGATTTCCAAAACCAATCTAATTTTTTTATTTTAGCTATTTTAATGGATTTTTAATATTTAAAATGATTTATTTTAAATGATAACGACTAAAAATTTATTTAAATCGAAGTTAGAATGTATAAATTTATTTTAATTATAAAACGAACTCGAAATGGCGCGGTAGTTTGAAAATTTGACTTCAAAATTTCAATTGAATGTATAAGATTCAAAATAAATCAGATTTCAGTAAAACCAGAAACATTTGAATCTATTTAATAATACCTTTCTAACGAATGTAAGAAACTGAGATTTCATAATATAAATTGAAAGTTATGTCTAGTTTAAAATTTAAAATAGTCGTTATGGAATTTATATATATTTTAATAGTATATAGCCCTTGAAAATATCCATTTTGCAAATGACCCCCGTTTTCGACGAGACCATTTTTTTGGATCCAGAATATCAAATTATTCTTAGGTTTCAATTTTCATAATTTTTGGAACTAATATGTGAGTGTGGTGAATTTAAACATGTTTTGTCAATTAAGTTTGAATTTAATCGACTGGAAAATGGCCAATTTTCAAATGGTCTCCAAATTCAATGAAATTAGTTTTGTTAGGACCGTATCATCAAAATATAAGTAGATATTTTTTAAAAAAAATTTGGAGTCAGTATGTGGCCTCGGTAAATTAAAATGTATGTTTAAATTCAATATATATTTATTTATATTTTAATTTTGACGAAATCTGATCAAAACAGTCGAATTGACTTACGAAACATAGCCCTTTTTGTCCGTAATGGGGGTATTTGGCTGGTGGCGACAGTCGTTAGGTTTGATTTGGGGTTCGGACAAAAAGGAGCAAATTAATGAATTAAATATTAATTTATATATGATAATATATATATAAAACACTATCCACAAAAATCTAAATTGCTGATTTCCAAACCCACCGCTCTCTTCATATCAGCGAACTAAATGCTCAAAAAGAGTTTCCTCCCGATCTCCAAATTCCCTCATCAATTTCGAAATCTTTCCAAAGCAAAATGAATGAGGACCACGAGTTCTCTCTGGTCAACGGTCAAGATCAAGTTTAACATCGTGGTTTGGCCAATTTTCGATCACCTAGGCACAACCTTTAACCGTGTTTTCCCAGGCAATGGGGAGTTCGGTCGGGCGGCACTTCCAGGTGGGAGGAGTTGGCGGACGGGGCATGCGAGGGGAGGAGGTCGATCATGTTCTGACGGCCTATGGTGAGAGCGACGGAAGAGAGAGGGAATGTAAGATGGGTTACAACATACACGACGGGGGATGGAGAAGGATTAGTAAATAATGATGTAATTAATGTTTATTTAATTATAATTTAATTAATGTATTGAATGTATAAAATGCGATAACTCTTTCATACATCGTCAGAATTTGACGATTTCAGTTGCAATGGAATCGTCTTCGCAAGAACTACAACATGGAAGTGACTAGAACGGAAATGGATCAAGATGAAGTTTTTGATAAAATTAAATGAATAGTTTAATTTTATTAGAAAAATAAAATTCAGAAATGATAGTGAGGAAAAACTTGTCCATAGCGACAGGCTTATCGCCTGCTTTCATTCATGTTTGAGTTTTTCCTTCTCTTCGTTCCATCAGATTTCTATATGTTTTCTTTTTGATTCCTATTTGATTCCCACCACTTTCCACTGGTTTTTCATACTTTCAATCAGATGCACCAAGTTTATTTCACCTTTTAAATCCTAGTCAGATCTGGGTAGTATTTCCAGATCTGAGTACCACAAAGCATCTGTTTCAATCTTTACTCCATATTTCTGTCAATCAACCTCTTCGAAGTTTATCCACTTCGTTATTAATCAATTAAAAATTCTAACCCTAATTTGGGCTTTGAATTCCATCTTCATGTTAGTTCTGTTTTTATCCTAATTCTGCAATTGTGGCCCTTCGCATCTATGCTTAAATGGTGATCCATAGTTGATCTGAATATGGAGAAAAGCTGGAGAACAAGACATCCGTAGAATTGGGATCTGACATAGTTGGCGCAAGTGTTAAATCACTTCCGATTCTTCATAACCGTTTCTGCAGTTCTTTCAACATTTTTGAGATCTGGTATGTTTGGATCTAATTTTTAGAACATTTGCATTGGGTTATTGGTTTTTGGTATGTCTTAGATCTGATGTCATAAAGGGATAACCAGTTTAATAGGAGAATTGGAAAATAGGTTTTAACGAAGCAGTTGTTCTTCATAATACTATCTTCATTCCTGAGATGGTATGAAGATCTATCGTTCATGAGTAGTTAGTATTGAGTGATTTCTCTAGGAAATGTTCATCCATAACCTAGGCTTCAATTCAATAACTCAACTGTTACGACTGGAATGTTTGATTTCACAGTTAATATCAAAGGGCAGAATTTGTTTCTTTTCGGTTATGAAATCCATATATTAATTCATCGATCCTGACAATAAGATTGATTCATAGGTGTCTTTGAATCATCAACCAAACATAGAGTTGGAATTGTATATTTTTTGGGAATTATTTATAACTGCAAGAGATGTTTGTTAGATTGGATGGATGATACTGGTTTAATGGTAGCTGACTAGATGTATAGGTTCAGTCTGTTCTAAATTTTGATGCCTGCTGTGGAATCTTGGGTTTGAGCAGTTAACATAATATGTAGGAGTTATGGATGAAATGCACATATATGCCTAGATCTAGACATTGGTCTGTTGTAATACGGTTGCTATATGACAATAATGGTGGAGTTTGAAATATATCAGTACTGTTTTTGAGGACGCAATTCATTTTTGGTTTATTTGCCTCTCAGTGAATATGAAATCAGTTGATGTGGGCATTCAATGTTTCTCAGAACTAGCAGTGTGTTTGAAAACCATTATAGAAGCGGCAATGAAAATTTGAAGATGTGTTTTCCGCTAAATCGATTGAAGAACAATGTGCTACTTTTTGATGTTATCCTACGGTATTTGCTATGGCTCGAGATGAACCTGGGGTTTGAGTAAGGTGCAGAATGATTGCACATAAGTAGGAAGAAGGCTTCATCATGGGCCGTTTATGCTAACTTGATTTTTATTACTTGTTTTATCAGTTTTTTATGTTTTCTTATGTAAAGGTTAGAATACTAACCTCTTTCTTGTACATTTTTCAGTAGAAAGAAAGTGAACCAATTTTTTAAAAAAAAAAAATCAGAAGAATGGCGGAATGGAAACCAAAGTGAGAACACCTTCTCACTCACTATTATTTTATCATGTTATAATATTCATATATAAAAATATATAGAATTGCCAGTGTAGATTTTTATCAGTTTTAATCATTATAAATTATATACGGTGCCTGTTAGCTCATCTCCCTCATTCACAGACCATGGACGATTTAATCGACTGTATTATTTTTGGATTGTGATGTTGTGATGATTAACATATAAAAAAATATGTTAACATTAATGTGGTAATTGAAATTTAATTATAAATATTTATCTATAATTTAAAAGGTGAAAATTGGTAAATTAGAAAAATAATTCAAATCGAATTAGAACTGGTTAAATTAATTAACCAGTGATTATTTTGAATAAACTGTTGTTGCTTGAAAACCCCACACGGGTCTGGGGATGGTAATTTATTCACATCTCCCCTGAATTTAATTATATGTCAATTGATGGGTGGATAGACTATGATGAGCATTATTTATTTATTTTAACGCTTATACAGTGGTAGAACGCACTCTGGATGATGTGTGGATGTTTAGTGATTATTTATTACTATTGTGAATACATGCGATGTATGAAAATCCATATAAATATATTTATATGGTAATTGATTGAGTCTGATTCCAATTCAGAAATAAGGCATAGTTTTCAAATATTATTCAATATATTTTAAAAATATTATTCAATATAGTTTTAAATATTATTCAGTATAGTTTTATAATAATATACATTATAGTTTTAAAATAATATTTAGTAAAGAATCAAAATATGATTTTGATGTCCGATTTTGGATGGACACAAAAATATTGAAATATTCATAACTTTAATGAATATGAAGCTGAGTTGAATAGTTAAATGCCATTTTAACCCGAACCGGCTTATCGATTGATTTTATTCATTTTATAATGAATATCAAAAGGGAATTGATTTCAAAATATGATATTTCGAAAATATTATTATTTTAATATTATAATGATATGGAATATTCAATTTTGACTTAAAATTGAAAATGAAGTTAAAATCGTTTTAAAACGAATTTATAACGATTTACAAAATACGTTTTAAATGGAATCGATGAAATATATGTAATATATATGTTTTATATATATTTAATGGATTGAATAGAACACGTCGCGCAGCGACCGTTCGCGAATTTCGACTATCAACTTCAAATTGATATAACGGGAGATCCGATCGTCAGATTCTCCTAAAACCGGAATCGTTAGATTTCTATCAAAAAGAGCTTTCGAATGATTTTAACATATTTGAAATCCAATGGTTGGATTTGGAATTATGTCCAAATCAATTTCAGAAAAGGTCGCTATGGATGCAGTTCGTTGGCCGTTATTGGAAACCGACTGTAAGGGCCTTGATAAAATTATTAAAAATATGGAAAAATTATGTAAAACCATAATAAATGGTTTGGAAAGATTATGGATGAAAATTTTCAAGTTTTGGAAAGATAAATGACATTTTTATTGAAATGAACTGGTTATTAATTAGTATAAAAAAATCCATTGTTTTTAAATAAATAAATTGGTTCTGTAAATGGTTCGGAAATAACCAGGAATTCCAACGTATGAGTTGGAACGGATTTAAAGGGAAATAATCTTCGGAGCATTTCAATATTGGATTCTGTGATTATACAGATATTATGGAGGAATTTGGAAGATATATATATCGTTATTCCCAACATGATATTTGTTGGTTTCAGAAATTGATATTGAATATAAACTGACATAATTTCTATTTAAAGCCTTGTATTTAATATCGAATTGGATTTTGGGTTTGTCGTGAATGATGTCTTTATTAACATTGTTCTTAAACCCCGATGACAAAAGAATAAATCTTTTAAATAAGATTTAGAGAAGTTTACCAATTAATTAATATTTAATTGGAATTGAATTGAAAATGGGTTTTGGGTTTGTCGTGAACAGTGTTTTAAATAAAATTTGTTCTTTAACCCAATTAACAGTGAAGATGTGATTTGGAATTTATAAATCTTTTTATTAAGATTTAATGGAAATTTTCCAAAGTAAAGTTTTCCAATTTAAAATATTAAATTGGAATCGAGATGAGCTTCTATGAAGGAAGACTGTTACTATATATGGAATTTAAAAGGCTTCGCTGTTATTCCATTTATGTTATTAGTCGGATATGGAAATTCATATTGATTATGATTCGATTTCCGTGAAGATACCATTTTGATGGAATATGATTTTAGGGTTTATCGTGAACTATGTTTTAAGTGACATTGGTTCTTTAACCCAGTTAAAGACAGGATTTATTTCATAAATTTGAATATTCATTAAATAATGATTTTTGGAGATTAAAACTAAGCAGATTTTTATTGAATCATTAATTATATTGAAAAGTTAATGTGGTAATTAAATTTGCCAAATTTGAGAAATGATCGAGAATGGAGTACCACCAATTTTACTCCAGGCGATAATTAAATCTTTAATTAGATTTGAGTGTGAAATGTTAACTAATTTTACCGATAGCACCGTGGGTATTAGATATGGGGTACTACAGTTTTACTCCATGGGATAAATAGGTTGGGATAGGAAAAAAAATATGTAAAAAATGATTACTCTGGTAAGGCTCGATAATCCTGACTAGTTGATAAACCTTAATTTGGTTTTGGATGGTGAAAAGATAGAATCAAATCTCTTGAATTGATGTCAAAAGTAAGATTAAAGAATAAATTTAAAAGAATTTATCTTTGATAAAATTAATGTGAACATTTTCCTAAAAATATGAATATTTGAAGAAAAGAATATTCTGAATTGGAATGGGGCGCCTGATGTGTTCTTATAGCACTTGATTATTAATTATAAAATATGCGAGTTATTCGGAAAGACTAGGTTTAACCCATTCTGAATAACTAATTCAACTACTAAAAGTCGACGATGAAGATAGTGGTTGAAGACCAGAGATTTTCACATCGTTTGGATGATTACTGAGCTCTTGATTAGGCTGTACACCCAAGACAAGGTAATAAGTGGTGATCGTCCAGACGTACTTGGAGATCGACCGGGTATGCGAGGACCTCTCCTGTACATTGGACGTATGAGACGATGAATAATGTGCCTCCGTTTTCATTTAGACCCAGAATAGACTTGTAAATGGATGCGTGTCTGACATTGGATTTCATTCTTTGTTGATTGATTCCTATCAAATATATATCTGTTTGGTGGCGGAGAATTTATTCGCTTGCTTAACACCCTTCTCTGAGACATATGAGCTTAGAGGTTATATATTGATAGACATCAGTCGTATGTCATGAATTGTCAATGTGGCATGGTAAGATGCAAATGAACAAGGCTTTTGTTGAAATCTAGAGTCTTGTGGATGATGATCAAAGCACAGCTTTAGCTAGCATAGCTTTGTGTATATCGTTAATTCACGAGCCTCACACCCCGGTATGAACCAGAAACGAGAGAGGACTGCAGGGAGGACATGCGTTTCTTTCTAGCTAGGAGTGATGTCATGGTATGGAGCCAAGACATTTTTACTTATGTGACTGTTGATAGCGAGGCGCCTCAGATTTGAGTCCCTAGTGGCTCTTGATACGGTCGACATACTGACCATATTTTATGCCCCGTAGAGCAGGGAAACGCATTGTTCAAGAATTACCAATCCACTAAAGTATGTGTGGACCGGCCCTGAAGATCCAGGTGCACTTGCGAGTGAAACCTGAGGCATGGTAGGCTAGATTGTCTCGAATCGGAAGGAAGATCCCTTGCCTTGGTTCATGATGGAAATCCAATTTCCAATACGACATTTTTCGGTTTTAGTTGTAAACCTATATGGCGATATAGTGGTATGGGGCGCTCATGCCGTCTATGGTTGATACATTTACATTAGAAGTTGTTTTTGACATTATACACCTATAGTAAAATCAAATGATTTTTGTTTTATACATACTAAGCATATTTGGCCATTATAAGGTAAAACTCTATCTTTCGGCTTGCGTTGCATTGTGTGATGGGACTTGAGTCTTATAATGGCTTCATTTTTCTCAAAAGCATAGCGTTGTTTTATTTTAAATTGAGATTCATGTGAAGTAAACTCGTTCCGTGTTATATGGCGTAGTCCCATCATTTCCCAACTTTTAACGTAAAGTTTTAGATAACTGTTTTAGTTCTCACACCAGTCCCATGACTGACTCGGAGTTTATTGTTTCAACCTAAACTCTGGGCGCCCATATTCTTCATACAGGCAGCTAGTAGTTTAGGGTTTGCAAATATTCATTTTCATAGGATCCTGGATTACAGTTGGAGCTATATTCGGAAAGCTTTGTATCCATATATCTCTTTAGTTGTGTTAGTTGTTATTTTCCGCTACGCATTGTACTTATGTATTATTTTCCGCTGCTATGTGAATTCTTAATCTTTGATATTGTATTTCTAATGTGTAATTTTTATTCATACTCTGAAATATTCTTGTACTCTGATGTAAATTGTTGTAATAGCAAAGAAATGTTCTATTGTTTGTGTTCTGATGAGTAGTGTTTTCTAAGCAATCCGGGATTTCCCGTAAGGGGAAGTTTGGGTCGTTATAGTTTGGTATCAGAGCTTTGGTTTACAAAGCTAGAGGATAAGACACATTAGAACCGAACAAAAGAATTCATTAGAGATAGTATTAGTAACATCATATAAAGGTAACTCATTAGGGATAGGATTAGTAGCATCTTAGAATGAGTTTGTAGAGTATTATATAAAAAAATGAATCAATTTAGTTTTGAAATTTTATATCTATTATTCATATTTGAATATTTAATTTTATATTGAATTTGTACTATCGAGTATATGAAGATCTCGAATATACGCGTAATTAACGTGTATTCGAAGTCTCAAATATATAGATGGATATAAAATCACACTCTAGTCACCCGGAGATGATTCTGATGATGATCATGACATCATCAGTGTTTGTGTTCGAGTCTCGAAAGTGAGATATCTATATATTTCCATATGACTAGTGTGAGAACCAAAACTTAACTAGAATTTACTGTTTGTGATTTGACATTGAAAATATGATTTTTGATTATATAAAAAAAATATACGTTTGAAAAGCTAATCAACTAATTGATTGCTGATTGTGTGGTGTGATTATTAGTTCAACTGATAACAATTATTGGAATGATAAAATCAATAAGGGAACAAAAGGTAAATTTAGCCAAATCGAATCTATTACTGAACTGAGTTGAAAATTGTTTGGAATGCAAACATGTACATATATATGTATGTGAACAGGTCATAGCATGGAAGCTAAGAAGAGGAATAAAATTGTATGCCCGACAAATAGGTACATGTTTACTATATTCATTAGGTTTGATGATTTTATGAGCCAACTGGCTTTTTATTTTTATTTTTGATTGATAAGGGCCTATGAGGCAAGTTATGTTTTTATCGATCAGCCCGTACAAAGGAGCTTATGGCGAAATTTTTCAAAAATTTAGGGTGTTACCCAAATTTTTAGAAATCAGGAAATTCTTATAAACTGAAAAGTTGAAGAATGAAAGCCAGAATGAAAGTTGAGTTGGTTAGTTAAACAATTTTCAGCTTCATCCCTTTTCAAGGACGAAAAGATTTTAAGTGGGGTAGATTGTAATAACACGGATTTTCAGAACCAATTAAAAAAATTTATTTTAGCTATTTTAATGGATTTAAAATATTTAAAATGATTTATTTTAAATAATAACAACTAAAAATTTATTTAAATCAAAATTAGTATGTATAAATTTATTTTAATTATAAAACAAACTCGAAATGGCGCCTTAGTTTGAAAATTCGATTTCAAATTTCAATTGAATGTATAGAATTCAAATTAAATCGGATTACAATAAAACCAGAAACATTTAAAACTATTTAATAATATCTTTCTAATGAATGTAAGAAACTAAGATTTCATAATATGAATTGAATGTTATGTCCAGTTTAAAATTTAAAATAATCGCTATCGAATTTCTATATATTTTAATAATATATAGCCCTTAAAAATAGCCATTTTGCAAATGAGCTTTGTTTTCGACAAAACCACTTTTGTTGGATCCGGAATGTCAAATTATTATTAGGTTTCAATTTTCATAATTTTTGGAACTAGTACATGAGTGTGGTGAATTTAAACGTGTTTTGTCGATTCATTTTGAATTTAAACGACTGGAAAAAGGCGATTTTTCAAACGGTCTGCAAATTCGATGAAACTAGTTTTGTTAGGAGCGTATCATCAAAACATAGCTAGATATAATTTTTCTGTAATTTTGGGAGTCAGTATATGGCCCCGGTAAATTAAAATGTATGTTTAAATTCAATATATATTGATTTATATTTTAATTTTGATGAAAACTGATCGAAACAGTTGAACTGACTTACAAAACATTTCCCATTATGTCCAGAATGGGGGTATTTAGCTAGGGCGACAATTGTTGGGTTTGATTTCGGGTTTGGACAAAAAGGAGCAAATTATTGAATTAAATATTAATTTATATATAAAGTTATACACAAAACCCTAAATTTTTTATTTCCAAACCCGCCGCTCTCTTCATATCGGTGAACGAAATGCTCCAAAAGAGTTCCCTCCCGATCTTCAAATTTCCTCATCAATTTCAAAATCTTTCCAAAGAAAAATGAAAGAGGACCACGAGTTCTCTCTAATTAACGGTTAAGATTAAGTTTAACATCACGGTTTGGCCAAATTTCGAGCACCAGGCAATGGGGAGTTCAATCGGGCAGCACTTCCAAGTGGGAGGAGGTGGCAGATGGGGCTTGCGAGGGGAGGAGACCGATCATGTTACGACGGCCTGTGGTGGGGGCGACGGAGGAGAGAGAGGGAGTGGAAGATGGGTTATAGTGTATACGACCGGGAAAGGAGAAGGATTAGTAAATAATGATGTAATAGTTATTAATTAATTATTGAATTAATGTATTGAATGTATAAAATGCGGTAACTCTTTCATACATTGTCAGAATTTGACAGTTTCAGTTGCAATGGAATCGTCTTCGCAAGTACTACAACATGGAACTGACCAGAATGGAAATGGAGCAAGATGAAGTTTTTGATATAATTAAATGACCAGTTTAATTTTATTAAAAAATAAAATTCAAAAATAATGAATGACGGAGTAGAAACCAAAGTGAGAACTCCTTCTCACTAAATTATATTTTATCGCATTATAGTATTTATGTATAAAAATATATAGAATTACCAATGTAGATTTTTATCAGTTTTAATCATTATAAATTGTATATGGTGGCTGTTAGCTCACCGCCCTCGTCCATTGACCATGGACAATTTAATTGTCTGTATTGCGTTTGGATTGTGATGTTGTGATGATTGACGTATAAATAATATTAATGTGGTAATTGAAATCAAATTACAAATATTTATTTATAATTTAAACAGTAAGAATTGGTAAATCAGATAAATGATTCAAACTGAATTAGAACTGGTTAAATTAATTAACCAGTGACTATTTTGAATAAACTGTTGTTGCTTGAAAACCCCACACGGCTTTGGGATGGTTATTTATTCACATCTCCCCTAAATTTAATTATATGTCAATTGATGGGTTTGTAGACTATGATGAGCGTTATTTATTTATTTTAATGCTTATACAGTGGTAGAACGCACTTTGGTTGATGTGCGGATGTTTAATGATTATTTATCACTATTGTGAATACATGCGAAGTATGAAAATCCATATAATTATATTTATATGGTAATTGATTGAGTCTGATTCGAATTTAGAAATAATGTGTAGTTTTAAAATATTATTCAATATAGTTTTGAAATATTATTCAATATTTTTTTAAAATATTATTCAGTATAGTTTTATAATAATATTCATTTTAGTTTTAAAATCATATTTAGTAAAGAATCAAAATATGATTTGGATGTCCGTTTTTTGATGGGCACAAAAATAATGAAATATTCATAACTGTAATGAATATGAAGCCGAGTTGAGTAGTTAAACGCTATTTTAACCCGAACGGGTTTATCAATTGATTTTATTCATTTTATAATGAATATCGAAAGGGAATTGATTTCAAATCTGGTACTTTGAAAATATTATCATTTTAATATAATAATGATATGGAATATTCAATTTTGATTTAAATATGAAAATGAAGTTAAAATCATTTTAAAACGAATTTATAGTCGATTTATAAAATACGTCTTAAATGGAAATCGACGAAATATATATAACGTATATTTAATGGCCCGAATAGAACGCGTGGCGTCGCGAACGTTCACGAATTTCGACCATTAACTTCAAATTGATTTAACAGATGATCCGACCGTCGGATTCTCCTAAAACCGGAACCGTTGGGTTCGTATTGAAAAGAGCTTTAAAATGATTATAAGAGATTTGAAATCCAATGGTTTGATTTGGAATTATGTATAAATCAATTTTAGAAAAGGTCGCTATGGATGCAGTTCGGTGGCCGTTATTGGAAACCGACTGTAAGGGCCTTGGTAAAATTATTGAAAATATTGAAAAATTATGTAAAATCATAATAAATGATTTGGAAAGATTATGGATGAAAAATTCCGAGTTTTGAAAAGATAAATGATATTTTTATCGAAATGAACTAGTTATTAACTAGTATAAAAAAAACCAATGTTTTTAAATAAATAAATTGGATCTGTAAATGGTTTGGAAATAACTTGGAATTCCAATGTATAAGTTGGAATTGATTTAAAGGGAATTAATCTTCGGAACATTTCGATATTGGATTCTATGATTATACGAGTATTGTAGAGGAATTTGGAAGATATATATATCGTTATTCCCAATATGATATTTGTTGGTTTCAGAATTTGATATTGAATATAAGCCGATATGATTTCTATTTCGAGCCTTGTATTTAATATCGAATTGGACTTTGGGTTTGTCAAGAATGGTGTCTTTATTAACACTGCTCTTAAACCCCGATGAGAAAAGAATAAATCTTTTAAGTAAGATTTAGAGAATTTTGCAAATTAATTAATTGTTAGCCTACTTTGTGAACTAGGCAACACAAAGTCAAGAAACCAAACATTGAAGGGTATTTTTAATTATAAGACTTCGGTTCGGATTGGAGGAAAACACTACAATTCAGATTGATAGCTGCAGTTGTTCGGATCGGGTCAGAGCAACATATCGGTTCGGATCGGATAGAGTCCACGGTTCGGATCGGTGATCTCTTACTGAGTAGATTGGTAAGGCATATCTAATCAGATCGGAAGGCAACTAAATCTCGAATGGATCGGAAAGCCACCTGTTTGCCACAACAATGGAACGGAGCGGAACGGGTTAGAGAAGGAGAGTCGCAACCAAGCCAATCCGGTTCGGATCGGGTATCCCGATCCGAACCCCTTATCTGCACGTCTCCGACCCGCACCCATGATCCATGTTATTCTCCTACAAAAGCGCCTGGATATCCGGACCGGCTATGACCAGTTCATACCCATAACGTCCTTCCCTTTGGTGCGTTGTCAACATGATAGTCCATCCGAACCCGAAGAGAGTGCAATGGATGACACGTGGCCCGACCCGGATCAAGTCTCAAGCAAATTCACACCTATAAATACCCCGTCTGGAGACAAAGAGAAGGATCTTTTTTCAGCACTTTGAGAATTCAACTACCTCCATTATCCGAACTCCATTTCTCCTGGAGAATCCAAATCATCTTTCATTTCTTGTTTTAGTCAATTGAGTGAACAAAAGTGAGTTGTGAGTGGATCTTACATTGTATTTGCAACTGAATTATTGAATATAGTGAAAGATAAGTGGACGTAGGCATTTCTTCGCCGAACCACTATAAATCCTGTGTGCTCATTTTTATTTTTGCCTCATTTAATCTTGTTTCTAATCAATTTGGGTGTTAGAACCACTTTTGGGTCTAACATTTTGGTTCTTCCACTGAGAACCCTCATCTAAATTCTTTATTTCCCGGGATCTCTTTCTACTTTTTGGACCGTTGAGTTCAAAGAAGTGAATCCTTAAGTTTCTCCGCTTTTTTACATTTGTTGAAGTGATTGTCAAAGACTCATGGCCAAAGGAAAAGGCAAGGAAGTTCAGTCTGTTCGAGGAAATGGAGCTGGCGAAGATCAGCAAAATGCTGTTGTAACAAGGTCTCGGGGGCAGAGTTCAGCAGCAGGAAGAATCAATGCAGGAAATCCGAACCGACAGCAGGGGGAGAGCTCCGACCCGATCCGGGTAGGAGACTCTGAAGCAGTGCATTCCCCCAATCTGAACCGACCCGAGCTGCTCGCTGCATACCGATCCGACCAGGGACCCCAGCTCCGATCCGATCCGATTTCTTACCTCCGACCCGACCCGATGCTTGGTGAAGCTGGAACCTCTACTCGAGCCCCTACGAATGCTCCAATTCCAGCTGCCAGGGTTGGTGATCAGGTCAATCCATCTGCGCCCATCACTCAAGGGGACTTTTCGCGCTTGCTTGACATGCTTGAGAGCACAAGGGAAGCTATGAAAGTTCATGAGCGCACTAATCTCATGATGCAGGAAAATATGAGGCTCATGAGTCGGGAGATTAGTGAACTCCGTCGGCAAAGAACTCCATCACCGGTTCGTCACACACCAGTAGACCAATCTTCATCTTCCGAGGAAGAGAGGCCCCGTGAACGAAGGCCACTCGAACGACCTCAGAACGTGGAGCAGCTGACATTGGGATCTTTGGGATCTCGTGAGGATATCGCACGAGCATTAGGAAACAATGACCCCACTCGGGGGCAAAGACTCCAGTCCCCTCCTCCCGAGATGGACCGGGAACGCAGGGAACGGAATCGAGCGGAGGCAGCTCGAAGAAGAAGAGCATCTCCTGAGCGAGAGCCCAGAAGGAGCTCGGACACTAGGGCCAGGGAACCTGAGCGGCCCCTAACTAATGCTGATGTACAGGCAATGGTTCGCCAAATTATGTCCGAGAGCCGGAATTATACAAATGAAGACTATGGCATTGAGCGAAGCCATACTCCGTTCACCGATGATATCCTCGACTTCCAATTTCCCCGACGCTTTAACTTGCCACAAATGGACAAGTACAACGGAAGGACTGATCCGGGACAGCACTTGATGAGGTATTCGTGGCTCATGAATGCTGCTGCTGCCCCAGATGAAGTGAAGTGCAAAGCATTCCCAATCTACCTAGAAGATGTGGCATTGTTCTGGTTTACCCGACTTCCTCCTCGTTCGATTTCTAATTACAAGGAACTAAGCGAGCGTTTCATGAACCAGTTCCGACTACATGCCCGAAAGTCCAAAAGTGTTATTGAATTATCGAGAATCAAACAGGCACCAGGAGAATCTTTAAGGGCATATCTTGATCATTTTAACCAAGCTGTAACTGAGGTCAGTGACCTGCATGAGCCCACTATTCTGATGGCATTGAAGGAAGGAGTCGATCCTGAATCTGAGTTTGGGGACTACCTTTCTGGGAAGACACCCCCCACAAGGGAGATATTCTACGAAAAAGCCGATATTTATTTAAGGCGAGAGGAGGCCAGGGCAAATCGAAAGAGAAAGTCTGAGACGGCTTCAAAGGAGAATGTGCAGAGTAACATCGCCGTGAAGCAGTCGGGGGAGAATTCTGGCAAGGTTGAAGTAAATGTAGGAAACAAGGGTGGAAATAGCAATACTGGAAGTGGGGTAAACAACAATAACCGTAATTCGAGCGGTAACAGAAGAAACAGAAATAGGGGAAGTGACCCCAACAAAAGACCCCGATTCCAGAACTACGAGAATTATACACCATTGAACGACACCCTGGAAAATATTTACCTGGATACGTACAATGTGTTGCAGTACAAAAGACCGCCACCTCGTGATTCGACCGAGAAAGAAATGGCGACAGGGAAATTTTGCTTGTTTCACGGAACTCATGGGCATTCGACCAATGAATGTCGGCATTTGAGGGATGTAATTGAAAAGCTGCTGCGTGAAGGAAAGTTGGATGAGTACAAGGTTGCCCCGAGGGACAGGGGGCAAGGGGAGCAGACACCAAAACAAATCCTACCTGCTCCCAAGCCTACAGCGCAGCAGAAAGGTAAAGGAATTGTCATCAACTCCATTGTAGGCGGACCTCACCCGGCAATCCGAAGTTTTAGGTCAATGGAACAATATGTGAATGCTGCCAAGCATCTAGACGTGAATGAAGGTGATGATTTGGAAGATGTCGCCCCTATAAAACAACAGAAGACCATGTTCGACGACGTGGTATTTCGAAGCCGAGACAATACTGGGATACAATCACCCACCAATGATCCGTTGGTTATTACTACCACCATTGGGCCGGCCTTGGTCCATAAGGTATTAGTAGACAACGGAAGTTCCGTTAATATTTTGTTCAAGAAGTCATTTGATCAAATGAAGCTTGAGTCCGAAGATCTGAAGCCTTGTGAAGGATGGATTAAAGGCTTCAACGGGGCGTCGACAGCTCCCCTGGGATACATAGAGTTGCCCGTGACCCTGGGGCAAGGGGAACGTAGAAGAGTGCGAATGCTTCAGTTCGTAGTATTGGACGTAGATTCGCCTTATAACGCGTTTTTGGGGAGACCTGCCCTCGCTGAATTTAGAGTTTGTATCGCCCCTTGGTGTCTGTTACTTAAGTTCCCAACCGAAGCCGGAACTGGAGTAATGAGAGGGGATCAGGTTTCCGGACGAGCCTGCTATGTGGCCGAGTTAAAAATGTTGATGAAAGGACTTGACGTTGAGAGTAAGGATGCCTCGTCTCCCTCAAAGGGGGATTCGACATAGCAATTAGAGAGATTGACCCCGAAGGAGTTGCCCAAAGGAACGCCTGAAGACCTGGTTCCCCGAAAAGACGAGGAACCAGAGGCTAGGAATGCAACTCCTAATGAAGCGACAGTGGAAATTCCCATTGATGAAGCTGATCCGACAAAAGTTTTGAAAATTGGTTCTCAATTGGATCCACGTCGAGCTAAAGAACTAACGGACTTCTTGAAGGCAAACCTGGACGTGTTTGCCTGGACCCATGCTGACATGTGTGGGATATCGCCATCCATTATAAGTCACAAATTGAATGTAAATCCGAAACATCCACCTGTGAAGCAAAAGAGACGCATGCTGGGCCCAGAGAGGTCGGCTGCTCTCAAAGAGGAAGTAGAGAAGTTGAAGCAGAATGGATTTATTCGAGATTCGACATATCCCGACTGGATATCGAATCCCGTCTTAGTAAAGAAGCCAAACGGAAAGTGGCGGACTTGTATTGACTTTTCAGATTTAAATAAAGCTTGCCCGAAAGATAGTTTCCCACTCCCCAGGATTGACCAGTTTGTAGATTCGACAGCAGGTCATGAACTTCTTTCTTTCATGGACGCATACTCTGGATACAACCAAATTCCTATGCACGTACCAGACCAAGAGCATACAAGTTTCATTACGAATTTGGGGTTATATTGTTATGTTGTAATGCCATTCGGGTTAAAAAACGCTGGAGCTACTTATCAGCGCTTGGTAAATAGAATGTTTTATGATCAAATAGGAAAAACTATGGAAGTTTATGTGGATGATATGCTTGTCAAATCAAAGCAGTCTTCCAGTCATACGCAAGACTTAGCGGAAATGTTTGACATCTTGCGAAAGTATCGGATGAAATTGAATCCTCTGAAATGCTCATTTGGAGTGGCATCGGGAAAGTTTCTTGGCTTTATTGTGAGTTCCCGAGGAATTGAAATCAACCCTAGCCAGATAGCAGCGATTAGAAACATCGAAGAACCAAGGAGAATTAAAGACGTCCAAAGTCTGGCAGGGAAAGTAGCGGCGCTGAGTAGATTCATCTCCAAAGCCACAGATAAATGTGTTCCGTTTTTTGATTTGATAAAAAGGGGAAAGAAGAACTTCCAGTGGACTCCGGATTGTGTTGAGGCCTTTCAAAATCTGTTTGAATTGCTAGAGAAACCGCCGATTTTATCAAAGCCCGTAGATCACGAAGAATTATTTGTTTATTTGGCAGTCTCGGCTCATGCTGTCAGCACGGCTCTGGTTCGAGAAGAAAACAAAGTACAAAGGCCGGTGTATTATGTGAGTAAGAAATTAGCAGCGGCAGAGCGCAATTACCCAAAAATTGAGAAGCTCGCTTACAGCCTCCTGATCGCATCCCGAAAACTTCGTCATTATTTCCAAGCCCATCCAATAACCATATACACCGACCAGCCCTTGAGACAGGTATTGCAGAGACCCGAAGCATCGGGAAGGTTGATCAAATGGAACATAGAACTAAGTCAGTTTGATTTGAATTTTCAACCACGAAAGTCAATCAGGGGGAAAGCTCTAGCAGACTTTATTGCGGAGTTCACCATTCCAGAGGAGGAAATAATCAATGACCAAGTGGTTAAATCCGAGGATGAGCTAGAGATGAATCCGTGGAAATTATATACAGATGGAGCTAAGAATGACCGAAGGTCCGGAGCTGGAATTGTCTTAGTCACTCCCGAGGGACGGTCGTTATATTACGCCCTGCGATTAGAGTTTTCGGCAACTAACAATGACTCTGAATATGAAGCCCTGATTGTCGGGCTGAAAGTTGCTAAAGATCTTGGAGTAAGAATGATAGACATATTTTGTGACTCTAAAATTGTTGTTTGTCAAGTGCGAGAGGAATTCGCGGCTCGAGGACCTCGACTTATCGCCTACCTCAAGAAAGTGAAAGAGCTATTGAATAGCTTAGAGCGGTACAACATAACACATATTCCTAGAGTTGAAAACCAGAAAGCGGATAGACTGGCAAAACTGGCTAGTTCTGACAATCCAGAAGAGACTGAGGTAATTCCAATTGAAACGTTGGAGTCGCCAAGCTTTGAGTCAATGGAAATTGAATTCGCTCTTGAAGCGGAACCAGAGAAGGAGTCATGGATGACTCCAATTAAGAATTTTCTTAAGAATGGGACACTCCCATCGAAGAAGAGTGAGAAAAGAGCTGTAGTTCGCAAAGCTACCAGATATGTTATACAAGACGATACTCTCTATAGACAAGGATTTTCTATGCCCCTGTTACGATGTATAGCACACGACGACATCAAGCGTGTACTAAGAGAAGTACACGAAGGTGAGTGTGGAGATCATACAGGAGGTCAAACTTTAGCAAAGAAAATATTGCGGTACGGATACTTCGGGCCTACGATCAATAGAGATGCAGCTGATTATTCACGACGCTGCGATAAGTGCCAGAGATTCGCCAAAATCCCCAGGGCACCGTCAACCCAGCTTAAATCGATGGTGAGTCCTTGGCCATTTGCCACATGGGGAATTGATATCATTGGAGTTTTACCGATTGCTAAAGGAGGAGCTAAGTATGCAATAGTGGCTGTGGACTATTTTACGAAATGGGTGGAAGCTAAGCCCTTGACCAAGATCACAACAAGAAAGGTGATAAGTTTTGTGGTCAGAAATATTATATGCCGATTCGGGATTCCAAGGACGATCGTAACTGACAACGGAACCCAGTTTGATAGTACTGAATTCAAAAATTTCTGCCAGAAGTATAAGATAGACAAGCGATATACTGCAGTCGCCTATCCGCAATCGAATGGACAAGTAGAGGCAATAAACAAAGTTATAAAATCCATCCTCAAGAAACGGTTGGAGCGTGCAAAGGCAAGATGGGTTGATGAATTGCCCCTAGCTTTGTGGGCATATCGAACAACGTTTAAAACTGCTACTGGTCATACCCCTTTCTCTCTCTCCTTTGGCTCAGAAGCTGTGATTCCAGTTGAACTAGAAGTTCCTTCCCACAGGGTGACGTATTATGACCCGATGACGAATCGGGCGCTCTTACTTGAGTCTCTTGATGAAATCGAAGAGAAAAGGGACGAAGCAGACTTGCGTGCAGCAAGACATCGGCGTCAGATGGCACGCTATTATGACAAAAAAGTTCGCCTCAGAACTTTTGAACCCGGAGATTTGGTGCTAAAGAGAGTTTTTCCATCCCTTCCTCACCTTGGCCCAAAATGGGAAGGGCCCTTTGCCATCCAACGGAAACTTGAAAAAGGAACCTTCAAGTTAACGACCGTAGATGGCGAAGAAGTCCCTCGAGCATGGAATGCCCAACACTTAATGCGATATTTGGATTAGAAATGTTATACTTTTTGTTATTTTTCCTGTGAACTCTATAATAAGGCATGCGTTGCCTTGGGAAAATCTGATGATATGAATAAAGGACTATAAAGTGGATGTAGGCTACGACTTAGCTGAACCACTATAAAAATATTGTGTGTTATTTACTTTTACGCATTTACATTCATCAGTTATTCTGTTGTGATTATAAAATACAGGATAGCTCAAAGCCTAAAAAGGTTGAAAACAGTTTAGACATAAAAAGAAGCACAACGATTATCTGTGCAATAAGATATAAAAGAATGAGAAAACGACATTCCTAACTCTAACTCTCCAGAGAAAGAGAGAGAGAGTATAAAAGCGTCTCCGACTGAGCGCTGAAAAAGAAATTCTCTTCCTAACTCTAACTCTCCAGAGAAAGAGAGAGAGTATAAAAGCGTCTCCGACTGAGCGCTGAAAAAGAAATTCTCTTCCTAACTCTAACTCTCCAGAGAAAGAGAGAGAGAGTATAAAAGCGTCTCCGACTGAGCGCTGAAAAAGAAATTCTCCTCCTAACTCTAACTTTCCAGAGAGAAAGAGAGTATAAAGGTGTCTCCGACTGAGCGCCGAGAAAGATGTCTTTCCCCGTTGAACGACCGGGGAATAAACAAATGACTGAACTCGAACTCTAACTCTCAAGAGAAAGAGGGAGAGTATAAAAGAAATGCCAGAAAAAACGACAGGTGCTGACGACACAGGAAGTGCTATCCCGTCAGAGAATTGGGAGCATTCAGATTGCATGGTTAAGCATTGAATAACTTATGGAAATTGACCGGGGACACATATTCATCCATATATTTCCCCCCTCCACAACTTCGTCTCATAACTATAGACATGCATTTTTACATAAGTGCAGAACTACTAACAAATAAACATTGCAAAAAGTGAATTATTTTTATTTACAAATGAATGAATTTGTACAGGGAAATAACTAAAGAAGAAAGTGCAGGAGCTGCTTTTGTAGCAGCAATTATTGGTTCACAAAAATGCTAAAAAGATGCAGGGGAACCCACTATTTGGGTTTGGAATGAGCCTTAGATTTCTTGGCAGCTTTTTCCGCATCCTTTGCTTCCTTCTCGGCTTCAGTCAAGATTCGTTTCGATTTCTTTTTCCCTGAAGATGCGGTACTGGAGCCAGTAGACTTCTTCCCGGAGGGCAGGACACTGGAATCAAGAGAAGATTTTTTAGCAAGTTCTTCGGTAATAGATCTAGTTGAGAGCTTAACAACTAACCTTGAACCCGCATCCACAACTGCGAGGGGCTTGAGGATCTCAGGGTCTAGTTCTTCGGCCTTTAATTGCAAACGCTTGTCTTGGTCAGCCTTCATTGAAGCCAAGGTAACGTCATCAGCACTTTTTGACTCCCCGGTTATTGCGACTTCTGGTTCCTCATCATGCCCCCCGTCTCCGCCATCGTCCTTCAAAGCTGCTATCATTTCTTCATCATGGGGAGTGGTGACCTTAGTTGGCTCACTTCCTTCCCCCAAGTCAATAGAAGCAGCCTTGTCTTCCCCTTCTTTGGCCCTATCAGCGGGCTTTGTCCCAGCAACAGCTCCTTGAGCTACATCTGTCTTGGCGGACGATTCAACACCTACAGAATGAGAAACATCGGTTATCAACTCAGGCGAAAACAAAGGGTCTCTCATCGAATGTTCAATCATGTAGCGAAAGGTAGTAATAGCTTTGGCAAATTGAGGAGAAAAGATAGGGATACCTTCCGAAGACTTTTCAGCGGGGGTGACTACTACCTCTGGGTTATTTCAGGAATGGGAGATAGCAAAGTGGTTCGAGGAATTCCCGGATTTTCGGGATCATACCCTTCTACTTCGGGAGGTGCAGGAGCAGAAGAAGAGGAACCAGCTTCAGGAATGGTTTTTTGTTTAGACTTCCGTCTCTCTTCTTCCATGGCCTCAGCAATAAGGCGACGCCCTTCAGCTAGGCGCTCCGGTTCATCGTCTCTCAAGTATTTTTCTATCAGTTTATCTTCATCGAGGGAATCGACCTTAAGTTCCTCTTTTTCCCACTCAACAATTTGATTCCATACTTGAACCAGAGTGGATGGATAGTCCTCGATCCAAGAAATATTTCGACGACGAATAATGTGTGTGAAGAATTCAATCATTAGCTCGCCGAAGCTCTGAATATCAGCCTCCGCCTCCGATAGTTGCTTACAGGCCTCCTCCGCAGATTTAATAGCACACTCCACATTGCCCTCGGCCAGAGCAGCCCTGTTTTCTGCCTCCAATAACTTTGAAGCCAAGTCAGCATTCTTCTTTTCTAATTCAGCACTCCTCTTTGCTAACTCGGCGTTTTTCTGCTCAAGCTCAGCATAAGCAAGGCGTGTCTTAGCAGCTTCGGACTTGGCCTCGTCAGCTTGCTTTTTTAATTCAGAACGCTCCTGAGTATGAGATTCAAGCAAATCGTGATAGCGCTTTTGCATATCCTCGAATTGTTGTTTGAAATTAGAAGCGTCCTTTTGAGCGACCGCTAGCTGAGCTTGAGTGTCTTCCAAATCTTTTCCTAAAGCTTTTAAGGCCTTAGTATCCTCCTCCACGGTCTTTTGCATTGAATCGGTATTTGTGATTAGAGTGCGGATGATTCTAGAAAGATTGCGTGAATATTTGAACATCTCAGTATATTGTTTTTGCACCGCATCAATCTTTGCTTTGGCCTCATCTGCCCAATTAGACGAAATAGGTTCAAGGGCAGGTAAAAAAGTCAGAGTTTCGAAGTAGTGTTCGGGAAATTGCTCTTTCAAATATGCCCGCTTTATTGCAGTTCCCGCATCTGGTGGGGGAGGAGCGAGGATTGTCAATTCGGTGTCCCTTCCTGAAGAGGATTCTGTAGTCTCTTTGTCTGTCCTAGGTCGTTTGGTAGCAGGGACCTTTTGCTTACTTTGAGACCCGGTTTCCTTTGGAGGACTTTTCTCTCTACTGCGTTTCTCATAGGAAGAGGAGGAGTCTTTGGATTGTGGTCTGTCCTCCTCCCTACGGCTTTGATAGCTCTTATATTTCTCTTGTTCAGATCGGACTGGTGAGCGGGAACGTGAGGGTCGAGAACGGTAGGGATCATAAGGTCCTCTCTCCTCCCTACCACGATCATCCCGACGATCATACTCGACATCCTGAGGAGGATTGGACATGCTGCGACGAAGTTTTCTTATATCGTAATAGGATCGAGACATTGTACCTGCACGATAAAATAAACAAAGTTTAGAATTAATGGATTCATGGAGAAAGAAGTGCAACGAATGCTAATGCTGTGGTGTAAAGTGCATCCTAAGTGGTGTGTGTCCCCCCAACCAACCCGAGTCTGAAGCTAGACTAGTGCGGGCAGGCTCTTTGGCCTTAGCGGGAGTAGTTTCTTCGGAAGAAGTGAAGACTAAAGGATCCTTCCTGAAATCCTCTGAAGTATATATAGTCTCAGGTAAGGGGAGATCCCCCAAACCCTGAAATATGTGTTCATCAGTGCTGAGAACATCCCCTTCGGAAGCATGAAGTGGCGACTCTGCTGGGGATTTTGACTTGTCTAGAGAAGTAGTTTCCTCGGGAGCAATATACCCTTCACGATGCTTTTCGGCTATGTTGGCCAATTCATCATCTTGTGTGGAAGATGGAGAAGGTGAAGTTTGAAGAGGCGCTGTAGGAATTCCCGAGCCCTCTCCTGTTTCTGGAACTATCTCCACTGGAGGGATGTATGCATAAGGGACCGTCCCATGACCGATGCTACGAAAAACGGATAGCAACCCATGAAAGTGAAGGTATTCATCTTTAAGGACCTCGTCGATAGTCAGGAATTTTTGATCGCCATTAAGAAGACGGTGCATCCGATCAAAGAACACCTGATCTGATATCTGTTTGGGATTGTCGACTGCAAACAAAAAGGAAAACAGGTCAGGGTGATGATTCAAGTGTATAGAGTCCGGATTCAGAAAATCAACGCTTTACTTGATTTTGTCCATCTCCTGGCGCATCCAGACTGTTGCTTTATATAGAACCATTCTAGTCTGGAATCTCCAGCTTTACTGCTAAATGGTGTAGAGATTATCTTCCTTTTTGGGACTGATTCAAAATAGCAGAAAGATGGAGTTTCTCTAGTCCGATGCTTGAAATTATAGAAGAAATGAACATCATCGAACGTGAGCTCTACGCCTAGGATTTCACGATATGCTATGTACAAGGTATGCAAATAGGCATATGAATTGGGATGCAACTGCATGGGGGCAATCCGCATTTGTCTTAAGAAATCAACGATGAAAGGAGAGAATGGAGGAATGGCGCCGACCATGCACATCAATCGAGTGACCGTCATATATCCTTCTGGAGGGTTGTGGGGACGGTCAGAGTGTGAGGGCACTAGGGTGTCCCTTTTCATTATTCCATATTTTAGACAAATTCGAACAAGTCGATCGTTATCAATTGTTGATTCAACGGAGTCCGAGGGTGATTCCAATATGATGGCTGATTCAAATTCATCGGGTGCTCGATTATCACCAATCCCTCCTTCCTCCTCGAAACCCAGAGAAACTTCATTCTCTGAAGACACCTCGTCGCTTTCCCGATGACCAACCCCGTAATCTGGACCCTCACTATCCCATTCCGGATCAGACGAAGAAGATATATCCTCAAGAGTGATTTTGCTAGAAGTTTCCGGGGCTTCTTTCCTCTCAGCTAGACGGGAAGAGCGTCTGGGCCTCATTGTCATGGAACTATCGAAGAAGCAATAACAGAAATTAGAGTAAATTAGCCCGTGTCCCCCGGTGCATATGTGTAAACTAAAAACGTGTGCAGTGCGTGCAAGAAAGTAAAATAAAGCTTTGAGAAAACAGCGAAGTTCAGAATAGATCTTGATGGTCGTCTATGTTCGCAAGGCGCTATCCTAACTGTCCATTAAGTCGAAGATCATGTTCAGCATTGATTAAGTCAGTTGAATAAATTTTTAGGTGTGTTGAGTGAAGTTTTTTCGGTTCGGTTCGGACGAGTATATTGGGATCGGATCGGGGGAGAAGGTCATGTTCTCAATTTGAAATATATGTCCAGGCCCAGTAAGAAAAGTCGGATAGGTTCGGGCATTCATTTTCGGACCGGGTCAGATTGACCTGAGCAACCCTTGCCTCTTTTCTTCCTCGCCATTTTGCTCCGATCCGACCCGACCAAATATGCTTTGTTCCCCCTGGTTGCTTTCCATACCATCCCGATCCGGATGGATACACTCAGTTGTCACTCTGCCATTTTACTCTCCGCCCTGATCCAAGTCGAACCCTGTGCCTCTCCTCTTCTTCATCTTCCTTCATGCCCAATTTCGTATCATAAACCCAACAGGAATTTAGCATTTATGTGCTTGAGAATCCGATGATGAAATTCGACCCCATCTCTCAACGCCTCAAGACGATGGAGAATCCACCATCGACGACGGCGAGAAGTGAGGTGGCCACGATGTCGAAGCCAAGCAAACCCCATGGTTAAATTAGTTAGGTTGATCGTGAGTCCAAGCTTAAATTTATTACCATAAAGACAAGTGAATTTTTGAACCTACCGAGGTGTTTTAATTGAAGATCAACGAGAGAATTTCAGAATTTTTGGGTTTTTCGAAACTAGGGTTTCGGTTGAAGGTCTGTTGGGCAAGATTAATAAAAGAAAAGGAAGAGGAAGGAAGTAGGTAACGGGTTAATATATATTTGAGTAGTGACTACTCGTCTTCCCAGTCTTCTCCGCCCTGTTCGGACCAGGAAATAGGCCCACGAACCTAAGCTTGGCCTGTTAATTCAATGATCAAGCAGTACAAGAAGGGAGTCCCTTCGGATCGGGTCCGAACCGAATGAATTGAGCACAACGACTCGGTATGCAAATTAAATTCAAAGAAAAATGAAGAAAAAGATTACCTGGAGGAATCGCTGAAAATCAGGAAGAGTTTTAAAACTTGTTTAAAAATGAAGAAAGTAGTCCGCATGCTTTGTAATGTGTGTATATACATCAAGAGATGCGACTTTCTTAAGCAGTATATCCCTATACGTCAATGGAAAAGACTTTTCAACGACTCAAACTCACAGATCAATGAGCAGATGACATCAAAGCACGCTTCGTATACAACAGAAGCATCCTTTGAGGGGGCAAAATGTTAGCCTACTTTGTGAACTAGGCAACACAAAGTCAAGAAACCAAACATTGAAGGGTATTTTTAATTATAAGACTTCGGTTCGGATTGGAGGAAAACACTACAATTCAGATTGATAGCTGCAGTTGTTCGGATCGGGTCAGAGCAACATATCGGTTCGGATCGGATAGAGTCCTCGGTTCGGATCGGTGATCTCTTACTGAGTAGATTGGTAAGGCATATCTAATCAGATCGGAAGGCAACTAAATCTCGAATGGATCGGAAAGCCACCTGTTTTCCACAACAATGGAACGGAGCGGAACAGGTTAGAGAAGGAGAGTCGCAACCAAGCCAATCCGGTTCGGATCGGGTATCCCGATCCGAACCCCTTATCTTCACGTCTCCGACCCGCACCCATGATCCATGTTATTCTCCTACAAAAGCGCTTGGATATCCGGACCGGCTATGACCAGTTCATACCCATAACGTCCTTCCCTTTGGTGCGTTGTCAACATGATAGTCCATCCGAACCCGAAGAGAGTGCGATGGATGACACGTGGCCCGACCCGGATCAAGTCTCAAGCAAATTCACACCTATAAATACCCCGTCTGGAGACAAAGAGAAGGATCTTTTTTCAGCACTTTGAGAATTCAACTACCTCCATTATCCGAACTCCATTTCTCCCGGAGAATCCAAATCATCTTTCATTTCTTGTTTTAGTCAATTGAGTGAACAAAAGTGAGTTGTGAGTGGATCTTACATTGTATTTGCAACTGAATTATTGAATATAGTGAAAGATAAGTGGACGTAGGCATTTCTTCGCCGAACCACTATAAATCCTGTGTGCTCATTTTTATTTTTGCCTCATTTAATCTTGTTTCTAATCAATTTGGGTGTTAGAACCACTTTTGGGTCTAACATTAATATTTAATTGGAGTTGATTTGAAAATGGGTTTTGAGTTTGTCGTGAACGGTGTTTTAAATAACATTTGTTCTTTGACCCAATTAACAGTGAAGATGTGATTTGGAATTTATAAATCTTATTATTAAGATTTAATGGAAATTTTCCAAAGTGCAGTTTTCCAATTTAATATATTAAATTGGAATTGAATGGAATTCGATTTGGTAATAATCGAGATGAGCTTCTATGAAAGAAGACTGTTACTATATATGGAATATAAAAGGCTTCGTTGTTATTCCATTTATATTATTAGTTTGATATGGAAATTCATATTGATTATGATTTGATTTCCGTGAAGATTCCATTTTAATATAATATGATTTTGTGGTTTATCGTGAACTGTGTTTTAAGTGACATTGGTTCCTTAACCCAGTTAAAGACATGATTTATTTCCAAAATTTGAATAAACATTGGTTCTTCTTCTATTCTAACTTTCTTTTTTCTATTTCTCACCCACTAACTTCTTTATATTAATGAGATAGCATTTCCGATTCTTGAATACTTGACATTGTGTTTGGAGTCGATTTTTAGGAGTCGAAAATCCTTGGGTCATTACAGTGGTATCACAGCTGAAGGTTAAGTGATTACCTTGGCTCTGTTTTGCAACTCAGTAGAAATGGAATTAGTATTACCCTAGATTGAGTTTGATTGTATATATACGAGTGAATGTATTTGTAGATTATATAAAAATAGTTTTATATTGTGGAGATTTATTGGTTGAGCGGCTTATGAATTCTTGTCGATGATAGGGCACAACAAGATCGATAAGAGTTTTTGAACACTTGAATACGATGAACCAGCATAATATGTTTTTGAAAGAGGATAAACGAAATAATTTTACCCAAAATATATCTTGATATAAAAAAATTATATATCTTGGGATTATTATCATATATTGGAAAATAACCAATTAGATTTCATAAATGTAATTTATAAAATCAAATGGATTAAATTTAAATATGAGTCAGAATTTGAATTAAAATTCCAGAAATTTGAAAAGGTGTTGTAAATGGATTTAAATTAATATATGGAAATTATAGGATCCTGGATGAATTTTGAAATATTTTCCAATCATTTTGAAGGATATTTTGAAATAATTTCAAAATGGAAGTGTCCAAGAATTAATTTGAGGGAGAAATAGTATTTAACTCACTTCGGTCGCTGGAAAATAATTCTAATGATGACTGCAGTATCATCAGTGTTCATTTTCGAGTTTCTAAGTGACAGATTACTACAAAATTAATGTTCTTGAATTGTTTTGTGGAAATAAGTTGTTTTGGAATTCAAAAGGAAATATTTGATTTTATAAAAGAGAAGTTTTTTGAAACCTCCCAAGAAGTTATTGATTGGATTAAAAACAAATTAAATAGAAATTTAACTGAAATTAGTTAAGTGAAAATTAAATTGGATTAGTGAGGTAGGATTTTGAAATGAAATTGGATAGTTGAGTAATGATTTGAAATTGAGATTGGAACTGGAGTTTGAAATGGCATTCGACTTGGGTATAAACAAATGATTTTTAACCTAGTTATAATAAGGTTCGTAGCATTTTTCCTACCTTAAAAATTTCAGGGACAAAATTCTTTTATGGGGGAAGGAATGTAACGTCCTGGAATTTTTATGATTTAATAATTTGTTTATTTAATTATTTGAATATTAATTCTGTAATTTAAATGGTTTTGCATCAAATAATTTTAATTATTTAATTAATATAAATAGTATGATAATATATTTATTTCCGAAATAGTCGAAATAGTTGAATTCGTAATATTAGGTAATATTAAAAATTTAATTAAATTTATATTCGTGTCATAACAACGAATATATTTATAAACGACGTTTGAACATATAAATCATAATATAATTATAATTCGAGCTCGTAACGTCACGGTAGTTTGTAATATTGAGTTTTGAACTTAAACCGACTATATAGGATTCATTATTAGTGTGATTTCTTCAAAACAATAAATGTTAGAATCTATTAACCTATGTTTTTCTAATGGAAGTGAAAAATCTAGATTTTGTGTTGTAGATTGTGAGTTATGTCCAGATCAAATTTTCAGATAGTCGTTATGAATTTTTTTATAAACCATAACAAATTATTTAATATAATAAAATATTGGTTTTGAATTTGGATAAGATTTTTAAGATGTATTTTTATTTTAATTTATAAAAAAAAATTGTAATTTTTATTTTGGAAAATAAGCTACTTTTCGTTTAACGTATTTTGCACCCTAAATCAGCATTTTTAGGATTTCACAAAATAAGCTAAATTGTCTATATTATTGTACTTTTAGATTGTGACACATTGCTCATCACAACGATATTTTCATTTTTGTCGATAAGGGTCTATAAACGAATGGAATTTTAGATAGTGGGGTACACAAAAAATATTAAAACATATAAAAGCCGCATGATTAACTATCTGATAACCACCTTGTGACGACCCAGATTTTTGGTCTGTTAATTTTAAATATTTAATATGGATTTAAATATTGAGTTGATAATATAAATTGATTTTTATATTGAGTTATCGATTTAATAATCAAAATACGATTTATTTAGAATATATAAAATCATCGTAATACGAAAATGAATTTAATTGAATTGAATAATTTAAAAATGAATTGAAAACAGTTCAGATGATCAATACAAATTTCTGTTTGAATAAGAATAATAATATTAATTTATTATCAAAGAATTAATTATTTTGAATTTAAATATTTTTGTATCGATTTAAATTAATATCTTTTCTGGACTATAAAATGAGGCATTGTAACCTGTCCCGGTGTGTTTAGAATAGTGTTATAACGCTAGAAACGCTAGTTGTTGCGCTCGAATAGGAGTTCGGAAACGTGAATTTTATTATTTTAAAATTTAAGTGGATAAGTACTAAATCAAATCAAAATTTATTTCACTGTACTTATCCTACCCTAACCTATTTCCGTTAATGTACTAAGATAGACGAATTTCATTAGTAGCTAAGTATCCTTCATCTATATAAATCGCGACATCCCTGTGAAATTCTCCATAAATGAAAGTGAAAACTTAAAATCTTCAGCAAGGAAATCAAAATGGCCACCTTCCCCTTCTTATATATAGCATACAAAGGCTTCCCTTTCAACTGATTCTCAGGCAATCGAAATAAAAAAAAATTCCTTTTTCCCCTTCCACATCTATTTCTGTCGCGATAAGCCCTTCCCTCCTCTTACTTATTCCTACCCCTGTATTTTCGAAATCGAAAATCATCCCATTGATTTATATTAAAAAAGAAAAGGAAAAAAAGAGTTGAAAGGGGAAATACACAGCGCGATTGGAACCTGGGAGGAGCTTGCCTTCATGGCGTTCAATGCGATGTTGGTTGGGAAAAACTCAGTTGTCAACGATGGTTTTAGGGTTAGAGTTTCAACTCGACGAGGCAGTGAGGGACGCAATTCAATGAGGGGTTCGGCCTTGTCGCGTGTGATGACAAGAAGCACAAGTTCAAGTCGCAATTATTTTTGCCAGCAGCATAGAAATTCTGAAGCTAAAAAGGAGATCGAATTGAAATCTAGATAAAAGGCCATTGAATTATCTGAAGCACGACGTCGATTGGTGCTCGCGATTAGGGTTAAAGCCGTGATGAACTAGGGGGAGCGGATGTTGGATTAGAAGGTACGTATGTGTTCGCAGTTACATGAAGTTTTACGAGGAGGAGTTTTGGGTTGTTTTGCTTCTGTTTGAACTTAATACTATCGCTTTTTTAACTGTAGCGACTGAAAGAGGCTCTAGGTCGCGATCTCCATCATAGAGCACGAAGTCGAAATGGTTGAGATAGGTAGGAGCAACCAAGAAGAAGGAAAATACAGTATATTTAGTGCTTGTTGTTATGAAGAGTCGAGTACAAGGGAATTGAAATTTTATGGAAATGAGGATGCCGGTTCGAACAATGAAAAGAGAAGAGAGATGTGTTAATAGTGGATTAAGGTGAATTAATTTTATTTAATTTAGTTAAGGTCTTTTATTTAATTCGATTAGTTAAATTTATTTTGTTAAATAATTAATTTAAAATTAATAATAGTTGATCGATAAATTAAAATTTTATAATCATAGGAGTATGATGGATTTATTCAGGATGATTCATAAATGCTATAATACAGAATTTAAACCGGATATTTGATATTCAGCAAATAAAATCACGGTGAGTAAATCTCACTCAAAAATTTATTTTATCACTAAAATAAATTGTTGGCTGCTTGGATTCATTTATTTATTTTTATCATTTGTGATTATTATCTATATTAGTTATTTAGGCTTGGTGATTGTGGTTTATATATATATATATATATATATATATATATATATATATATATATTGGTGATTGGATTGTTCCTGCAGTACCGTTAGCGGATGCCCGTAGTATCATTAGCAGAGGACCTTATGCGCCTCCACAGTATGATAGTGGATGACCTTCTATACCGCGATATCCTGCCTCGAAGCAGGATGGGTATTATTTATGTTCTTTAACGTCTGTGGATGTAGGAAAACAGGTTGGAGGGATCCAACTGGATTCCTCAAAATTTATTATTGTTTGTTTTCACTTATGTATTATCAAATATGATGTGTTGGTTGATATTTGGGTGGTTTGATTGTTTAAATATCACTAGGCCCAAAATGTTGATTTATAAAAATACCGTGAAAAGGATATTTCGAGATTTAAAATGGAAAATCTATTTTTCAAAAATAGAAGTTGAATTTCGAATGGGCTATAAAGATATTAACTTGTTTTGAATAAATAGAACAAGTATTGAATTTATAAACGATGTTTACAAATTAAATAATATAGGAAATTGATGTGGTGAATTTATAAACTATGTTTATAATTTTTTAATCCCGCAGGAAATAGAAGTAAATTTATAAATGGTATTTATAAGTAAAATGTAATGGTTTTCATTGGATAATCAGGGAATTGAAATGAATTTATAAACGATGTTTATAAATAAAGTGGAAAAATTATCATTTGATAATTTAATATTTAAATTCAAATGTGAATTTAAAAATAGAAATGGGGAATCGTTTTGAAGAAGTAAATGATGAAATTTATTCTGATGTTCAGAATATAAATTGAACTAAAATAAATCTGTAAGTATTTATGATTTGAATTCAGTTAGTTCGAATTTATTTAAATAAAATATGAATAGAAAATTATTAGGATTATATTAAATAAAATTAAATTTAAATATGAAAATAGATTCTATGTTATATATGGATAAGTTATAATAAACAGAATATTCAAAAATAAGATTCTAGTTTTAGATATATTTCAAAATAGAACTTGTTTAATTTATAAAACAAGTAAATTTATAAACAATGTTTCTAAATGTAGTGAATTAATCATCCTGAGATAATTTGGAATTTTAAATTCAAGTATGCATTTAAAAATAGAAAGCTGAAATCATTTCGAAAAGGGAACAACGATTTTTATTCTGGAATTAGGAATATAAAAGGATTTCAAAATCAAGTAAATTATCGTTTGATAATTTAGACATTTCAAATTCAAGTATTAATTTAAAAAGTCAATTGGAAATGATTTGAAATAGAACGATACATTTTATTCTGAAATTCGGAATATAAATTGAAGTGAAAAAAGTCCAACGGATTTATAATTGAAATTCGATTATATCGAATTTATAAATAATTTATTTATAAAAGGAATTGGAATTAAATATAGAAGATCCAAGTATACATAAATTTATAATTGAGTTACAAAATAATCGACGATTAGGAATAATCGAAATATTTAGTTAGATTTGGCAAACGGGTTTAATTTATATTTAATTTTAAGGAATGGAATCGGAATTCATATAATAAACAAAGTTTAACATTTACATTTAAATATAATTAAATTAACTCGCCACAGTGCGGTAGTTCATAAATTGGCGTTTCAAACTTCAATGAGTGTATAGAACTCAATTTAAGTCGATTTTTTTTGAAACAAGAACCATCAGAACTGATTTGATTATAATTTTCTAATAGAAGAAAAAATCTGGATTTCGTCTTATAGATTTTGAGTTATTTCAAATTCAATTTTTCAAAAAAGCAGCGCCATAACCATTATAAAACCATAACAGTTTATTAATTAAAATCAAAGTATTTTAATTAAAAAAATATGGGTTTTAAATTTAAAAATCCAGATTTGAGTTGTAAAATAAATACGAACCCAAGTTGTGTAAATAAAATGATTTTTGAAACAAAAGTCATATTTTTAATTGTTGAATAGAATTATCTAATTTGAAGATGAATTAGTTAATGAGATTTTGAATCAAAATTGGCCTTGGGATATGTTAAGGAGGTTTGTAAATTTATATTCGGAATCGAATATGAAACTTGAATTAAAAATGGAATTCGACTTACTTATAAGTGTATTAAAATATATTTGAACATGATATGTTCAAACTAAAGGAATTTGGCAAAAGAGCTAATTAAAGAATAAATTAGCATATTGAGTTAGGATTGACTAGATTTAGTTGGGATAAATTGGAAACAGGTGAACATGTGTTAAATAGGTATGAAATGAAGTGTGTGAAGATTGTAATACAAGTGCATGATGTAGAGGTACACGTTTAAATACCATATGAGTTTTTATGCGTCGAATCGGCAAGCCACTTGGCTTTTTGATTTTCTTTTTGAATGGAAAGGACCTAGAGCGGCGAGATGAGGTTTGATCTATTGACCCGTATAAAGGAGGTGCTGGTGAAATTTTCCACAAAATTTAAGGAGATAGAATATTTTTAAGAAAATTTGATAACTAGAAATCAATATATCGATGTATGTATAGAATTCGATAAGGAAACGGACTTAAAATAAAATATTATAAACAAAAAGGAAATTTATAATTAAATTTGGTCAAAATAGAAAGAAAAATGTATATACGTTTTAAAAATGGATAATTGGTTTTTATGGTGTTGATTATTCGAGGTAAGTGGTCTTGTCCGTTTTGAAGTTAAGAATGTTACTCAGTCAAGGTCTAAGAGGTAGCTGCACCCTAATTTGATTAATTTCATTATTTACCGATGAATAGCAAGATTCAGTCTCGAAGAGAAATGTTTGAATATGATTAAGTTGAATGTAGTATTTTGGGTTATTGTAACGATGTTTTACACAACATTCGTTTTAACCCAAGAAAGTGGAATTTTGGAAATATAATAATAAATATTTCCTAAGTATGGAAACAAACGAGTCGGGAAAAGAGATAAGTAATTGGAATGTTTTCCAATTATGAATAGAAGATATTTTCTATGTATAGAAAATAAAAGGAGTCGATATGGAAATGTTTTCCAAATAGTGTAAGAGGCCAAGATGATTGTCGAAAATATCATGTTAACGAATATTGATAAGGAAATGGAGTAGTGATTTAATTAATTAAATATTAATTAAGGGGCCTAGTGATTGTTTGATGCTTTGAATGAATGTTTGTTTTTCTTCGATAGTTAAATAACAGACAATCGAAGTATTTGCCAATATCATTGTCAATATGGAGAAACCGGTTGGATTATTATCCGAGAACCACTCCGTATAGGCACTAGCGTTGCGAATCAGATTATATGAAGATAATCGAAAACGGAGTGAAGTGCAAGGGTTTTTTCTATTGATCCTAAGTAGAAATTGCTTAAGATAAGTTAATGGAAAATGTGCCTTCGGTTTCGTTCGATCCCAGAACGAACGTATATGCACGAAGGTCTAACGGAGTATTTCCAGTGATCGAATACGTTGGTCTTTATAAATATATACGGTGGCAGAGAATTTATTCTCTTAGCATAATATCCAGATTATATTTATGCCAATTAATTAGTGATTAACGGACCTGGTCTTGTGGCATTTAAAGTTATTGTGCTATAAATGAATGGTATATAATCGTAGCCTCAGGCCTCAACAACTAGGAAGTGACAAAAATCGGGCAGACAGCGTGTCTAAGTGGGTCGCTCCCAATTAGGGTGTATTATCACCTATCTAGAGAAATTCATTTCATTCTTTATTCTATTCGATGTTGTCTCATTCAGGAAAACGATTGCAGATCCCATCCGTTGGTGATATACATTCGATACACTCAAGCGAAATAAGTGGTCGGCCATGTGTGGTCGGGTTACAAGATGTTTTTTTTTTGAACCCAGTGTATTCCTCTCTAGAGATACACTATCGGAAGATGGTTCCATACCTTGTTATAGTTAGAAATTCATTACCCAATAAGTGCTTGCGGTTTTGATTGTATATTATATATATGGAGCGTGAGATGCAAACGTTCCACTATATTGTTATTATTTGATTTAGACACTATTATAATATCAAAAGAGTTTTGATATAAAGATTATTGTTCCTTTCAAAAGATTTTGAAAGTTAAATCAAGTATTTTTTGATTCTCATAAGGGAAAACCCATTCCGTATTATACGGCGTGGTCTTATGAGATATCATTTTTTTCTCAAACTGTTTTAAATTGTTTACTCATAATAGTCCTATGACTGACCCAAACCCTTTTTTGTTTTGTTTTACCTTCACTCTTGGGTGCAAAAATTTGTACGGGCAGTCAAGTAGTTCAGGATTTTACAGATCTATCTAAAGGAGCTTAGAGCAGGAGGCTTCAAATGTTAGATATATAGTATTTTTTTCCATTGTGTTGTAAGAGTTGTACTCTGATAATTGTATGTTATACAGTTAAAATTTTGTATTTCAAAAGTTATGATATATTATATTTCGTTCAGCTGCGATGTGAGATTCTGTGTTGTTATTTCTACTCTTCTTCGACCTTTTTCTTCTTAAAAAAAATGATTCGTATTTCCGTGATATTTGGGTTGGATGTGTGATGTATGTAGTCATCTCAGATTATACGGATTTGTGGTTCGTTACACACCTGCTAACCTTACCTATCTATCAATCTTCTTCGCACATGCCTACATCTTGTAATTTCAAATCACTAAGACACCCAACCTACACCTCTCGTACATGCATGGATTTACATGATGACCTACATATCTAGACATGTACTAGCTAATCTAAAGGAGCTATCAAACCCAAATGCCTAGTGACTAGACCATTACTTCATGACAACAAATTTCACATAGGCCGGTCCTCTCTTTAAACTTCATGCTTAAGTTTTAAAGGAGGATAGCTAGCCTACATGCAATGAATCGCACAACCTAGTGATGAGAAAACACACTGCTGCAAATACCTATGTCCTTCACTATACACACGTATACCTTATGTCCTAAGTCTTCTTCTTCTATAAGTATGAAACGCGCCTTTGCTTCCCATTTTCCTTTATTCTCAGGCAACGAATTTTTCCATTTTACCCAGCAAGAAGCAAGGCATGCTACAGTAAAAAAAATCATGGAGTACTAAAGGTTTGATGGGGAGTAAAATGCAGACTTATGATCCTAGTTGGCCACGTTCATACATGGTGATGAAGGCTTGGGTTTCATGCAAAGATGGAAGGGAAGTCTGGAGGTGTGCAGGCTGAAGTCACTTGTGGAGTTCGAGAGTTGTATAAAGGAGGAGTTGTGCAGAGAAGCTCATTTTGGCCATGGTTTTAGTTTTATGTGACCAAAGGATAAAAACAAGAAAAAATTTGTGTCGATGTTTGTGTGGCACCAGCACGTATGGGAGGAGGGCCGAAAGGGAAAATAGGTGCTTGAATGTCATGGAAATGGTAGTTAAACTGCATGGGGTTCGTAAGTTACATGATGGAGGTGATTTTGAGGGGTACGGTGAAACTTAAACTCAGCAGTTTTCCACTTGGTGCAGCTCAATGTCGTTGTCACGATTTTTTAAGGTAATATATGGGGGAGGATGAAGTGCTTTCAAAATGGAGGGGGAGTTTGTGTAGAGGTTTACTAGAAGCATCAGACTTTAATAAAGTAAGAAGGAGCTACAATCAATAATAAGGGGTTAGTACACAATGTGCCGATGGAATAGAGGAGGCTCAATAAAAAAAGTAAGAAAGAAAAGAAGAAGAAGAAGAAGAAGGGTGATATAAAAGGTGGTAAATGGAGTTGCAGGCTATTTTTGAATGAAGAAGACGTATTACTATGCACACGAGTCTGCAACAAATGGGTATGGGCCGATGGAAACAAAATAAATGGTAAGGCCCAATATAAATTCAAATTAATTTAAGTTAGTTTAACAATATAAAAACGTATAACTTATAAAATACGTAATTTTTCTGTATGCTATCTAAATCGGAAAATTTTGGTACCATTGGAATTGTATGATTGCAGCTAAACAATGGAACCAGTGTGGAGTGATTTGGAGCATGTTTCAATTTAAGGCATAATTAAATGTTCGATTCAAATTGACCAACTTTAATCGTAGTTAACGGTTAGCGACCAAAGTGAGTAAACTCACTAATTCTGTTCACTTTTATAATATTATAAGCGTTATTTAATATTGATAATTAATGATTGAATGTTGTTTGATGGTTGTTTGGATGATTTACAAATAAATCGGTTGATAGTTATAGATATAAAGACATTGGTTAAATACTGATTCTATTTATTTTAATATTTCATATTGATATGAAATTAGTGTTACTACGTTAGTTAACATCTGCGGATGCAGGGAAAAAGGTTGGAGGGATCCAACTGGGTTCCTCAACAATTATATTATTATTTTCATATATTGCATTATCTGATATGACCAATAATCTATGATTTGATTATTTGTGTGTTTTGGGATGTTTGAATAAACATTGACCCTGAAATATTGGTATTTAAATACCATAAAACATATTCAAATATATTGTGAAATAATTTAGAGTTTTAAAACGGAAAAAATCTATTTTAAAATAGAAGTAGAATTTCGATTGGCCATAATATAATAACTAGTTTAATTGTATAAAACAACTAGTTTGGTTCATAAACGATATTTTTAAATAAAGCGAGATAATTATTATTAAAATAATTTGGAATGTGAATTCAAGAAATTGGTTAAAAAGAGAAATGATGAAATTTGGTTTGATGTTCAGAATGTGAGTAGAGTTGGAATTAATCCATGGGATTTATAATTAAAATTCGATGATATCGAATGGTTTTTAAAAATAATCAATTTTATAAATTAAGTTGTATAATTCAAAGTTGGACAAGAGAGCTAATATTCGATTTAATACCAATAATTTATAATCGAATATGAAGTCAAAATAGAAGTTAGGAAGTGAAATATGAACACGAGTTCGAATTTATAAAATAACTCGATTGATGGGGTTTTAACTGGTAATTGATATTTTCTTTTTTAGTCAGGATTTATTTATTTAATAAACTAAATATTATTTATTTATTCATTCAAAGTAATGAATCAAAGTTATATTCTAAAGTTAAATATCTTGGAAGCTAGAATTATAATGCTATCATTATAATCTATATTTTTTTCCTTAAAAGAAGTGGATTCATAAACTGAATCCGAGAGTTGTGTAAGCAATGATTTGCTAAGAAATTAAGAAATGGGATTAAGAAAATTAGAAATTAGTTATGTTAAATAGTTTTCTAAGTATCGATCTGATCTTGGTTTCAACCTTCGAGGTTGATGCTTAGAGAGTTGTTCTCTTACTAATTTGTTGTTAGAGACTGATGAATGTGGAAGAATAGTGATGCGTGAATAAGATACGGAAATGTTTTCCAGTGTTAATAACATATATTTTCGAATACGGAAAATAAGGAGTTGTGAATATATGGAAACATTTTCCAAGAAATATTGAAAGGCTAAGCGAGTTGGAAATATATTTAGGTAAGGATATAAAAGGGAGGTTGGGAAATGGAATGATTGTTGATAAATCTATTTAAAGGGGCTCAGTGTTGATTGATAATCCATCGGTAAGATTTCCATTTGGAAATCCGACCGTTGTTTGTATGTACGTTTTCCTTTGATAGTTAAATAACTGGCTATCAAAGTTTTTGACCATTTTTCCATTGTCAATACGGAGAGATCGGGATCAGATTTATTATCTAAAAGCTACTATGGATGGGCATTAGCATTGCGAATCAAATATGTTCAAGACGGAGTTTATGCAAGGACTATTCTGGTAATCCTAGGTAGAAATTCCCTAATATGGATTTACAGAATAGTGTCTTCGGTTTGTCCAGTACCAGGACAACATGTATGGATGAAAGTCTGACATAGTATATAAAATAAATTGCGTGAGTTGATCTCTTCAGACGTATTTACGTTAGTGGCGGAGTAATTCGTTTCTCTTAGCTTTAAATCCGTGGTGTTTTTGGGGAAATCAATTTGTGATTTGGCGGGTTTGACAATGAGGCATTCGAAGTGAATGGTGGCCATATGTTACAAAGGTTAAATTATAACCTCAATCCTCATCAATCGGGAGATGAAAAAAATCAGGCATGCAACATGGCTAAGTGGGTCGCACCAAATTAGGGTATATTGTCACCATCTAGAGAATATTCATATTTTTTACTTCTTTTCGCTTTTGTATCTCCTGGGAATGATTATGTTGGTATACCAATCGTAAGGTGACAATATATTTGGAACATTCAAGCGAAATGAATGGTCGGTTATGTGCGGCTTAGTTACAAAATGTTCTTGTTATACTCATGTGTATCCCGCCTACAGTACACTGATCGTAAGGTGGTTCCATACCTTGTCATAGTTGGAAATCCATTCTCCAATAAGAGCCGGTGTTTTTGATTGTATATTATGTATGTAGAACGTGATATGCAAACATTCTACTAGATTTCTATTTACTTTATTTAGATATTACTATAATATCAGAATAGTGTTGATTTTAAGAAATGTTTTGGGTTATCGTAAGGTAAAAACCATCTGTTTTTATGTATGGATCGGTCCTATGATTATCTTTTCTTTTGAAAAGGATTTTAAAAAGTTAAACCGAATGGTTGGACTTTACTCTCACTAGTCACATAACTGACCCTGAGTTTATTTTGTTTTGTTTTACCCTAAACTCTTGGGTGCCCAAATTTGTACGGGCAGTCAAGTAGTAGGGATTTTACAGATACTTGGAGGAGCTTGGAGCAGGAGGCTTCAACATTAGATATGCATAGAGTTTATTTCGGTCGTGTTGTTAAGTGTTGTACTCTAAGATGGTATGTATATATAGAGTTTCAATTTGTATTTCAAAAGTTATGTTATGTAAAATATTTTATTCGTTCTGCTATGAGATTCGTGTTTACTCTGATTCTGTGTTGTTTTGATCTTCTTCTTATATTCTAACTTTCTTTCTTTCTATTTCTCACCCTCTAATTTCTTTCTATTAATGATCTGCCATTTCCGATTATTGAATACCCGACACTGTGTTTGGTGTCGATTTTAGGGGTCGAAAATCCTTGGTTCGTTACATGTGCCCTCAACATGTTAAGTCACAATTAAGAAATCAGCTAATTATAACGATTCCCAATAATGTTCCATCCATTGAAATGAAAGATCAGATGTAATGATGAAACCTCGACGTCAAACTAAAATACATATGGAAATGCCATTAATGGAAACATATATAGAGTGCTAACGTCACTTCCTTTCTCTTTCATTGAGGGAGAATCTACAGAGCAGAAACAAAGATCGATACATGTCTCCACATTTTGTACCGACAAGGCAGGACAAACTTCTATATTTGTGACACCCCACATTCGTTAATGTCACTCATTAAGAGAATTCATTAATTTTCGTGAAGAATTATAGGTAAACAGAAACAGAAACATTATAAGAAAGATATAAAATAGTATAGGAATTAAAAACCAGAAAACATCATAGTTCAAAGCATGGTTACATCATATGTCTGAAATGCATAAAACCCAGTACATAATTAGCACTTCTGTCTTGCACTAAAAACATCAGAGTACAATAATAAAAGAAGCATAATCCCAAAACATAGACATAGTAGAGAGATATGAAATCAAGCCGTACATCTAAAACAGATCCAAGCACGATGAAAGAAAAGTCCTGATCAAGCTTGATTATTCCCACAGTGAGAACCTGGAGGGGGGGATGGAAGAGAAAGAGGAGGAAACAAAATAGGTCAGACATAAAGTCTGGCGAGTCCAGTTACTTTTATCATATAAATAATTAAAAGTGTAATGACAGACATATAAAGCGGATAAGATAAATAACATCATAAAAGGCAGGTATGACAGGGTAAACAGGATAAACATGATAGAGTATATTGCACTTCTCTAGTAATTTCCCTTTCTCTGCACTAATACTAGTATAACCAGAATGAGATGATCCCAACAACTATAAGATGTTAGACTTAGGCGTACTTCTAGTGAGAGGTATAACCCCATACAATCAACAGGAATCCCAACATACCGGAGTTACCCCTAAGGATAATAACAGGCTCCTAAACATACCAAAGTGTATATGTACTCTAAATTACTGCCCTTATCGATCGACTCCCTACTCCGTAGATACCTTGTGCTAGCCCCACGGTAGGATGTATCACTTTCTAAAGTGGCAACCTTTCATTTCCAGGATGTGCACAACCATATCTACTGATGCCACAACATCTTATTTTCCCGGGCAGGCGGACCCATGCACGCACATGAGCCTGATGGAACGCGCCATCAGACACCGTCTCCTCTTTTGGTTCTCTTACAATCAGCCCAGTAAGCGTGCCCCGATACCTACCTAGTTCGGAGTACTCGTTTGATACCTATGTATGGGTTACTGATTGAAACGGGTCCCACACACAAGATGATACAAGCTTCCCCCTACGCTTGCATCCCCACTTGGTTTTCCAAAGGTTATGCCATACTAGAGTAAAAGATTGCATAACCCCATAGGTTAAGTTTGTGGGCCTATATATAAATATTACCCACCAACCCAAGATGTACTTAACTCTCCCACTGTTTCATACAATTTTACTTAATCCCTATTCAAGTTAACATATTCATCCAATCCCTAAGGATTCAACTAGGTTAAGTTTTCGAATTTATTGCCATATTCATTTATGGTTATAATGTACTATACCTCCCACATTAAGCCTACAACTTGTGGATGTTGGATATGCGAGTTGGGTCCTGGCAGACTTCTTCCACAAGTCAGTAGCTTGACCTCATGTCTTAGAACGTCTTGTGTTTATGCACTTAGACCCCTCACATTAGATTCACCGCTTGTGGTCGCTAGATAGGCTGGTCGATTCCGGGCCAACATCCACCACAAGTATAATCTAACCTCATGTCTAAGTGCGGTTATAGTTTCTAATTATTGTAATTCTAGGCATCTTCTTTATTAACCAATTATTACTATGTCGTTGTAGGTTTTCATGACCCTTTCCCAAGTCATGTTCATAATGAACCATATGCCCCAAATTAAGGTCTTTAATCGAAGTTTGGTTTATGCCCCAAATCCATATTCATGTTTTTCATTCAATTTATGAGCAAATTTCCCAATACAAGTTATGCCCAAATTTAACGTTTTCCCCTAATTCCCAATTTTACGCGTTTGCATATTTCAGCGGCATGCCTAGGTTCGAAGGTAGCCTGGCTATAAAAATAAAAAGGGAAAAGAAGAAGAGAAGAGGACAGGAATGAACATAATAACTAAGTTGACATAACTGGCAGAAAATAGGCATAGCAACTAATAAATATACAATGACAAAGTTAGGCATATTGACAATATAGGCATAAAGGAACATGTCTGATGAACATGTGATAATAGAATTGACTCTATCATAACAGGGACATCATAAATAGGCATGATGAGATCTAAATAGTGAATTTGATATCCAACTAATAACAGATCTGTTGTGACAATAACACTAATTTAACCATTGACATCATAGGGATATCCATGATGTGATCTAAACAGTAAATTAGATCTACAAATAATGTATATCTGACATGATTCAGTAGGTATAGGCTTAGATCCAAGTTATAGTCATGTCAAGATTAACTTTTAAGTATTTATATCTAAAATTAGCATAGACTCACCATGACTGGAACTAAGAAATAGAAAAGGAATTGCAGATGTTGAATCGCAGATCTCAAAATTAGTCTAATCCCAACTGTAGAAGAAGAAAAAACTATTTTAGTCTAGGCAGAGGCAGCATCTAGTCCTCCGTTGTTTTTGTGTGCAGAAAACAATGGGTATAGGGTCCTATTTATAGCAAAGAACCAATGAATCTAGACGAGAAATCAGTCCAAGTTAAGAAGCAGGAATCTTCCCCGGATCTGGAGGTGTCGAAATAGGGGTCTACCCCCCTGTGTGGGTGTCGACATGGGTGTTGACACCCCTATGATGGTGTTGACCCCTAGGTCAGCACGCAGAGTGGAAAATTTCCCGCCTAGGCCCTCAACGTGGTTTTGGACCATTTTGAATTTTGGACTTATTTTTATTCATATATATTCTTCTTATGCATATACAAACTTCAAACCTTAATAAAATTTTCATACGTTGTCCGCTTTACACAAACCAGGTGTCTATCTAAAGCAGAATTCTGAGACAAACGCAATGGCGTAGTCCGTTTCACTTTATTCAGAATATTTAATTAAGTATTCTTTAATTTTTCACCTTTAGTGTTGTTAAAATTATGGGGTGTTACATTCTCCCCTACTCAAAGGATTTCATCCTGAAATCTCTAAGTTAAGAAGAATGTATATTCTAACATCCATCATCCATCTACTCATCCACCAATCAGAGGCATTCAATGTAACACCCCATGTCCATTAATGTCACTCACAAAGGGAATGCATTAACTTCTATGGAGCGTTTTAAGTGAGTATAGAACAAAAACTTAACAATAAGATAGATATAAACAGTACTTGAAAAATTAAAAACTTTATTTCATTGCAGCGGAAAATACATATGTTTGATTACATCATCAAAACCAGAGTCAAGTACATAATATCCATCTTGACTAAATCAAAGTACATAAATTGAAAGACATAATCAACAATACAAAATAGCCATAAATAAAAGAGAGGCTGAACTTTACTTCAACGATCCAAGCAATCTTCTAAAAGCAAGAAGCACAGTTGTCCAAAATCAAGCTCCACTAGTGCTAGTTCCAACCTGAGCACCTAGGGGGGAAGGAAGAACAGAGGAGGAAACAAAGGGGGGTCAGACATAAAGTCTGGCGAGTGCGATAACTTTAACAATATAATTACCAAAGTAACTAGGCTAAGGCATAAGTTGGAAAATAAGGAAATGACCATGAACCATTGAGTATGGCAGAGTAAACAAGGAATCAGGATGAACAACGATATCGTTAAAGCGCACCTAACCCACTGTAAGATAATTACTAAACTACACCAACACTATGAGATAATTGCTATACTGCACCAGCACTAGTATACTGCACCACCACTAGTCACCCTAAGGTTGATCCCGCCTACAGAACTTAATAATGATATTGGTAGTTTCGTGCACCCCTAGCCGCCTTCATAGGTGCCGCCTGCCGCTATCTCCACTAGGTGTACCCACTACCCCCAAGCGATCGGCTCCCTAACTCGCAGATACCCGTGCTGGCCCTACAGTGGGGTGTATCACTCCCCAAAGTGGCAACCCGATACCACAAATAATGCATGGCTTATACCTACATTATGCAACAACGTCTTACGTACCAACCCAGGTCCACACATGCATATGAACCCGTTGGACTTGTGTTGCCACCGCTAACCCGGTTTGGCCTCTTACAGTCAAGCCCAGTATGTGTGTCCCGTCCTCGACTTGGGTCGAGCCCACCAAGATACGTATGGGTTACTGGTTGAAACGGGCCCCCATTACTTGACACAAGCTATCCACCTAAGCTTGGTCCCCTCTAGTACATCCCACTTAACCCACTTCTTATTCATGTTCATTTACATGTTTCAATTTTGGTTAAGTATTTCTAATTGTATTTCAAATGCCACCCAAAGCACCCACTAGATTCCACATGCCACCCAAGGCACCCACTTAACCCCCTCATGTCCCACTACATGTTTATCTGGTTAAATATTTCTTAATTCATTAAGACCGTGACCCCATAAAGACCTCTCACATTAGACTGGCATTTGTGGCAGCTCGATTTGCCGGGCAGTTCCGGGAAGTCTTACACGACAAAAGAGCCTAACCTCGTGTCTTTACAATTGTTACGTATTTAATTTATGCCCAAGACCTCCCACATTAGACTGGTATTTGTGGCAGCTGGATTTGCCGGGCGGGTCTGGGCAGTCTTACACCACAAAAGAGCCTAACCTCGTGTCTTAGACGATTAATTACTCCTAATTAATCATTCCCCAATTTGAGTTACTTTCCTTATTCAAATTATCAATCAATTCCAAATTTAACTATGGCCATAATTGACTCAATATTGTCTATCCATTTATGGTATGTAAAATCATACCAATTTCTTCACAAATTTATTTTATGCCTTTTAAGGCATTAATGCCAATTAAATCTTTTAATATTATCCCCTTTTACCCCACGTTGTACTTTTGTTCGTTTAACGTAAAATATACGTTAGAATTGAATAGTCTAACTCATGGAATAAAAAGAAAACATCACTACATACATATAATTAAAAATAGATCTAAACATAGGGGTGAACTTGCATGTGTGAATGATGTTCTACATCTAAAACTTGCATAGGCCAAAGTTACAACTTGCATAAAACTACATATGTCATAGACCCAAATCTAAAGGTGTTAACTTGTTGGGATAATGGTCACAAACTTTCATAAATCATGTATGTCATAGATCTACATCTAAAGGTGTAATCTTGCATAGGCAGTAACCACAAACTTGCATAACATGATTCATATTCAAACACATGTATTCATATAAACTTGCATATGTGATTTATGCAACATAACTATAGTATATACTTACATATAAACATGTAAACCAACATGTAGAATTTGTCATATAACTCACACATGTCATAGCCTAACTTTAGATCTAAAATAGGTGCCATGAAGCATATAAGGTTATACACGTAATTTTCCCCAACTTGCATATGATTCATGTCTTAATAAAAATTTAAACTTGCATACATACTTATGATTTATCATATGAATCAACATACCCAAACTAGCATATGAACAACATGGTGATTCGATTATACATAAGCCAATCATAAAATTACAACATAGACGATCACAACTTTACAAGATATCATCATAGAATTTACAACGTAAACATCACAATTTTACTACATGAATAATAACATGCGGTCAATAATTCACGTCATATCCAAATAGTCCACATCATAACTCAATCCAATTAATTTGCTAATTATTTTATTAAAATTATCGAACTCACAATTCAGAGAAGGTCTTGAATTCTGAATTCTGAGTTCTGAAGTTGTAATAGCTTTCCCTTGAAGAAGATTCATTGTTAAAGTTGAAAAGGATTGATTTAGACTAGCTTTCTTTCTCTCTAATTGGTGGCGGCTATGTTGAGTTGCTAGGTGACGGCATGGAGGCCATGAATCTAATTTTGTTTTGATTTTAAGGTTTGAATCTAGAGGTGTTTTTATAGAGTTTAGGATTAATTTAGGCCATCCGATCAACCTGGAAGCAACCTGAACCATCCAAACAAGATAGGGTGACACCTCAGCCCTAATGACTCAGCATAGTGTATTAAATGTTCATTTTTTTCTATAATTTACATATTTCTTATTTATGACAAATTCCATATGTAAACTATTCCCATTTTAATTATTCCATAACTATATTTTTAATTATGCTGACAATTAATGGTATACTAAATATACCATTTCATGAACCAAACTATGCCATGTAATTTTCATGTTTATCCTTCATATTTATATGTAAATTATAAATCTATTATTGTTAATTACATATTCTCCCTTTTTCCGTATACATTAATTACCCATATACAAATATCCATTTATACATGCATAAATCTTTCTTACCTTTAATTTGTCATAAAAGCCAATCAAAGAAGACCACATAAAAAAACAATCATTGACAACCAAAAATGCGCCACGTACGCCACATGATGCGTACACGTCATATATATATATATATATATATATATATATATATATATATATATATATATATATACGTGTGTGTGTGTGTGTATTTATTTTCTATATATATTTTTTCTTTTTCTTTTTATCTATCTTCCCAATTACCCATTTTCACGTTAAACCACTTTTTGAACTGTGTTCACACTAAGCCATTTTAAGCCATTCCCCTAAAACAAAAATATGGCGCTGGCGGGGATCGAACTCTATACCCCTTGTATGCAAATCACGTGTTCCAACCAAATGAGCTACTAAGTCTTTTGCTTACAAACCTTAGAACAATGCTAAACATTTATTCTTTTCTCATTCTTTTTTTTTTTCATGTTTTGCTGCAATATTTAATTTAATGATATCTTTTTCATACGGAATCCAATTTACGCAAACTCGGACTCTATCTCAACCAGAATTCCAAGACGAACACAATGGCACAACCTGTTTCCCTTAATTCTCATATCTGAGATTAATTATTCTTCAATTTAGTTGATTCGATTATTCAAAAATTCAGGGTGTTACATTCAATGTCCTTAAAAATTTCTAATGCCTGTATGAATATATGCAAAGGTGTGTGTACGTGCCCTAATACTAATGCGGAAGATCAGGCGATCTACTGATTCAGTTGACCTCCTTAAAGCAATGTATGCTAGTGCCATGAATCCAACATGTATCAAATAATCCTATTATAAAATATAAGATCTATATGTGTGCACAATCATTCGTCCAAATACAACATCCATATGATTATACATCCATTTCCATAAGAAAAATGCACACACATCCATATGTAGTATGAAAGTGATTAAGCCGATCTAGTGTCTAATGTGTGTGTGTATGCATCCACGAGAAACCACTAGCAAACACTTGCATCCACTTGCATCTATCAAACGTAACATGTCTCAAAACACATGTTTACATTTATGAGATTCCTACCTAAAGGTCTAAGATTCGATCGACATGATATACTTAAATGATACAAACAAGCATAAACAAAAGCTTTGGAAAGAAAGTTAAGAACATACCCTTGAAAAGGAAAGGATACGAAGCACGAATCTTGTCTTCGGTCTCCCATGTTGCATCCTCTGGGATATCTCCCTACTGAACTTTCATTAACTTGAATTCTCTATTGCGTAGCTTCTTAATTTCTGATCTGAGAATACGGGTAGGAACTCGTCTAACTATCTCCTCCCGTTCTACCTTTACTTCTCCCAATATACTTTGCTCAATGACTTCTGCAGTATCAAGTAAGCACTTCCGTAAATGAGAAACACGGAAAACATCATGAACGCTGGATAGTCTTTCTGGTAGCTTTACACTGTAGGCCATTTGGCCAATCCTCTCTGTTATGGGAAATGGCCCTACAAATCTTGGTGCCAATTTCCCTACAGATCCAAAGCAAACTACATTCCTTGAAGGTGATACCTTGACGAAAACCATGTCCCTCACATCAAACTCAATGTTAGTCCTTCTCTGGTCTGCGTATGACTTCTGCCTATCCTAAGTTGTCTTCATTCGCCATCTAATTAGATCAATCTTTTCAGATGTTTCTCTAAACATATCTGGTCCAAGTAGAAGTCTTTTTGTAGACTCCCACCAAAAAGTCGGTGATCTACAGGGTCGTCCGTACAATGATTCGAAGGGTGCCATGCCGATATTAGCTTGATAACTGTTGTTGTAAGCGAACTCTGCTAAAGGAAGATGCTCTTCCCAAGTCCCTCTGAAGTCTAGGATACATAGCCTTAAAAGATCCTCAAGAACTCTATTTATTCTTTACGTATATCCACCGGTCTGAAGGTGATAAGCGGTGCTCAAACACAACTATGTACGTAATGCTTCTTGCAAGCTCCTCCAAAATTCACGGGTGAAAACAGGGTCACAATTAGTTATGATAATGGAAGGTTCCATGAAGACAGACTATCTCACGAACGTAAACTGTTGCCAACCATGCTGCCATCCTATTACTCTTAACTGGGATGAAATGAGAGATCTTAGTAAGTATGTCTACTACAACCCAAATACCGGTGTTTTCCTTCCTTGATCTAGGTGAACCATTGAGAAAATCCATAAAGACGCTCTCCCACTTCCACTACGGAACCTCCAAAGGATGAAGTAAACCATCAGGCATCTTTTGCTCGGCCTTGACTTGCTAGAAAATCAAACATTGATAAACAAACTATCATATCTTTCTTCATCCTAGCCCAAACGAAAACCCTCTTTATGTCTCTATACATCTTATCACTACCTGGATGAATAATCATCTTAGAATAATGGGCTTCCTCTAGGACTGTCTTCAACAAATTCCCAATTTGGGGAACACAAAGCCTTTCATCTCATCGCAACCACCCTCTATCGTCCATGGAATATCTACTGAGATGACTAGAAACCTCCCCTCTACTTAGCCTATCCAGGTTGTCTGAAATCTGTGGATCCTCTCGCTGCGAAGCTCCTATCTGATCCATAAGAGTAGGTCACACCTCCAGTGATGCAAATAAGCCAGGTAAAAACTTAGTGGAGGGTCTAAAGTCAAAAGTCAATATAAACTCCAAGCTTTTCCTCTCCACAAACAGAGGACTTAAGGCCATCCTCTGCCTACTCAGTGCGTCTACCATCACATTACCCTTGCCAGGGCTATAAGAAATCTCGAAGTCATAAGATGCTAGGAACTCCATCCACCTTTGTTGCAATAAATTAAGATCGTTCTGTGGGAACAAGTACTTGAGGGACTTATGATCGGTATACAAATCAAACTTCTCTCCAATCAAATAATGGCGCCAAGTCTTAAGTGTGAATGCTATGGTAGCTAGCTCCAAATCATGGGTAGGGTAGTTCTTCTCATGAGACTTAGCCGTCTACCCCCATAACATACAACCCTACCCTCTTGCATCAGAACCGCACCAAGCCATGTACCCCATGCATCAATGTATACTGTAAAAACTTTGTTCTCATCGGGCAAGGTCAAGACTGGGCCTGTTGTCAGAGCCCTCTTCAATCGTTGGAAAGCAACATCACATTCTATATCCCACAAAAACATCATATTCTTCTTTGTCAGCCTAGTGAGTGGGGCTGATATCTTTGCAAATTCTTTAATGAACTTCCTATAATAGCCTGCCAACCCCAGATAACTTCTCATCTCCATTGCATTCTTTGGGATTTGCCAATCTTGAACTACAACCACCTTTGCGGGGATCTACTACTGTCCTATCTTTAGAGACCATATGCCATAGAAATCTCACCTCTTTTCTCCAAAAATGACATTTGGAGAACTTTGCCTTAAGTTGATGCGCACATAGAGTTTTCAAAACCTCCCTTGTATGTAAGGCATGCTCTTCCTCGCTGTTCGAGAAGATTAAGATGTTATCAAAAATGACCACAACAAATTTATTTAGGAACTCTCGAAACACCCTACTCATCAAATCAACAAAATAGGCAGGTGCATTCGTCAACCCAAGGCATAACGAGCCATTCAAAGAAACCATCTGGAGACCTAAAAGCAGTCTTGTCTATACTGTCCTCGGCCACCCTCAACAGATGAAACCCTATGGCCAAGTCTAACTGAGAGAAAACTGATGTACCAACAAGTTGGTCAAACAGATCATATATCCTCAGGAGTGGGTGCCTGTTCTTTTTAGTGAGTTTATTCAACTCTCTATAGTCCACACATAAGCGAAGCGAACCATTCGCCTTAGTTGCGAATAGCACCGGAGCACCACATTCAGATATGCTTCGCCTAATAAACTCTTTCACAAGTAGCCCCTCTACTTTCTTACTAAGCTCCCTCCTTTCTGTTAGAGCCATATGGCGCACAGACAATGCAACTGGCTTTGCATTATCCTCTAAGTATGTACGAAAACCGTTCTCGCACCTCGGAGGTAATCCACGAACCTCATCAAAAACATTAGAATACTCACGAACTACTGGTACAGATCGCAGATTATCAATAGATGCATCAAGTGACTCTACGAAACTAAGCATGTCAGACCACTTTGGGTCACAAGAAATCTCTAGGGTCCTCCCATGGCAAGTTAAAGATCTACCGACCCTCCTCTCACAATCCAGAATGGCACCATACATGGCTAACCAATCCATCCCTAGAATCAAACCATATCCCATAAAACTGAGCACATATGCGTCGCACTCAAACTCGGTGCCTAACACAGATATTCTCAAACCCCAACAAATCTTGGACAAATGTGTCGTATCACCAATGGGGATTGAGATAACAATGGGATCCACTACCATACTAGTATTAAGGTGTAGAGACTCAACCACAGAATCAAATATAAATAAATGCGAAGCGCCAAAATCAAAAAGAGTCCTAACTGGACAAATGAAGTCTTTGATCAAATGACCCTCACATCCACAATTACGACATTTCCTCTTATCCTTAGCCTTGTCATTCTTTCCGCAGTTCTTTTGTTGCTATTGTTGTCCCTTCTTAGGCCACACTTTCTTGTTTTGTGTTTCCTCCACCTTAACTTCTTTCTTTTCAGCTTTATCTTCCTCATGCATCAATGCCATATCAACGAGCCTTTCAAAAGTGGCTCCCATTGGAATATGTGACATAGCTAACCCATGGAGGGGTTCATTCAGTCCTTTAGCAAACTACAGAGCTTTCTTATGCGGAGTATCCACTAGCTCCAATCCAAACCTCGCCTGTTGATTGAACTTGTTAATGTACTCTTTGGCAGTCATGCCTCCTTGCTTGAGTGCAAGAAACCTTTCCATTTGCATGCTTTTCTCAGCTTGAGAAAGAAACTTCATTTCAAACCTCTGGAGAAAATCATCCCAAGTCGCCACTGGACACCCTGCTTGCGTCATTTCCCACCAGAATGAAGCCTTATCTTTCAGCAGCCAAGCAGCTAACTGAATCTTCCTATGATCGTCCACTTCAAAAATTCCAAACAAATCCTTCGTCTCTTTTAGCCAATTTCTTGCCTCAACGAAAGTTATGGTTCCTCGGAATGGCTTTCCACCCATAACACAGAAATCTTTGCAGATCTTAGAGAAATTATCTTCTCACGGAGGAGAAGGATGAGGAATAGCGGGTGCAGCTGAGGGAGGAATGTTTACTTGGCCACCGGCGGGCGTCGTGACCTCTAGATACCTACGGAACAAGCCTGGTATTGTAACGCCTTAAGGAATATTAGGTTCTGTAACACCCCACCTCCGTTAAGGTCACTCTCAAAGGGAATGCATTAACTTCAATGGAGCATCATAATTGTATAGAACAGATAAATTACAAAATAGACAAAATTTATACAGCGGAAAATAAATTAAACTTTGCTTTATTGATAAAATAGCAGCTTGGTAAAACAGCTTGTTCAAAGATTGTTTTTCAACACCAATACCCATCACAACAAAGCATCGATCTTGTTTAACAAAATAAAGAAGCATAAAATGACTATGATAGTCCCCAATAAAGCATGAGCCAACCATAGCAGTGGAAAAAAGAGTTCTGAGCTATACATCGACTATCTTCGATCTTGGGAAGAAAACTGAGCTAAGTATTAATATTCCCTCCCTGTGAACATGGGGGGAGGGGGAACAGAAGTAAATAGGCTAAACAAACTAGGTCAGACATAATTCTGGTAAGTCTAGTGATTTTCAGTATGTAAATAGGTAAAAGCATCATGACATGAATAAAATGGATACAAGACATTACCATGATAATAAGCATAGCAAGACAACAAATGATGAGCTCTAGATGTGACAAGGGACACAAGATAAAAAGGATATGATGGTTGCACTTCTAATTATTAAGATTTCTCCTACACCGCACTGTTCGATATGATAAGGCAAGATACACTGAATGTGCTTCGGTTCTTTCTCTGATTTCCTATTTTCTCTGCACCACCCAACTAGCATCCTAATTAGTGTCTTTTATCGAATAATTTGCATTCCCTACTATTGTCCCAACTAGTATCCTGTGTTAAATAATAAGGTGATCCCAACCCCGCCATTGTGGTGGCCTTCAGGTGTACATCTAGTACGAGGATCTTACCTCAATCAACCTTATGTCCATGGATATGTTAGATGCACACTTACTACCCTATCGATCGGCTCCCAAACTCGTATGTATCCATTATTGTGTCATTCGGCCCTGCTTGTATGTAGATACCTGTGCTGGTCGCACCATGGGGTGTATCAATTCCTATGGTGGCAACCTAACACAAATTCAAGATGCACAGTGTACAATACTAATGCCCGGTGCCTTCTTTTCCCGATCCGGAGCACGTGCATACCCGTACTCCATCGAGACCTACACTGTTGCACCACCTGCTGCTGTTTTGACCGCTTATAATCGGCCCAGTAATCGTGCCCCACCTGCCTAGTTCAGGGTACCATGATACATCTATGTGGGTTACTGCTGAAATGGGTCCCCGTTACTAGGGTTTCGTAATCAACATGTTATAATGGTTTAGTGTTCCCAATTTAACTTAACCCCACCCATTTGCTTAATTAACATGTTGTACTGCTTAAGTGTTGCCTATTCATATGTTACTTAACCTTCCCACTGATTCACGCATGTCTATATAACGGTTAAGTTTGGGGGCCTATATATATTAATATTGCCCACTTACCCAAGATTTACTTAACCCTTCCCCTTATCAAGTCCATATGTATTATTGGTTAAGCTTGCCTTAACCCTATCCACTTTGAAATATTGGTTAAGTGTCATTAATCAATTCAAGTTAACTTAACCCACCCATTCATCATGTTGTATTGGTTAAGTGTCATCAATCCAGTCGAGTTAACTTAACCCACCCACTTATCATGTTACCTTGGTTAAGTGTTGCTTATGTTACTTAACCCTACCACACATCATGTAATATTGGTAAGTGTTGCCCTCTTGTGTTAACTTAACCCTACCACACATCATGTTGTATTGGTTAAGTGTTTCCTATTAACTTAACCCTGCTCATTCATCATGTTACATTGGTTAACTTAACCCTGCTCACTTGTCAAATTAACATGCTATAATGGTTAAGTGTTCTAAATTTACTTAACCCCACCTTCTTTTCTAATTAACATGTTACAACGGTTAAGTATTCTAAATTTACTTAACCCCACCCACTTGTCTAATTGACATGTTATAACGGCTAAGTGTTCTATATTTACTTAACCCCACCCACTTGTCTAATTATGTTGTATTGGTTAAGTGTCGCTTATTCATATGCTACTTAACCTTACCATTCTTAGCATGTCTGTTTGTTAGCATTAATTTATTCATTAATGCCTTAACCTGTTACATTAGAACTGTTGTTTTCGATTGTTGGATGTGCCGGGCGGTTCCAGGCAGACTTCTACCACAAACTCATTCTAACCCCGGGTTTTGGGCTAAATACTCTAACCTCTCACATTAAATCTGTGTTGTTGCGGTTAATAGATGTGGCGGGCGGTTTCGGGCAGTTTTACACCGCAATTAAATCTAACATCGGGTTAGGCATGTTCATCTTTTTGCCAATTTACATATTTACCATACATGTCCAAGTCTAGATTTTATATGCTAATTATCCCAATTTCACAAAACTAGTCATGCTTCAATTCTCAAGTTATGCCCCACAAATTCGATTACAAGTTATTAATCAAAATAGGCTATACCCAATCTTCCCAAATAAGCAATAATAGTCATGCCCCAAAATCAGAATATACATTATGTTTGGTGTCCTAACCAATAGTTATGCCCAATCTAGATTTAATATTTCTATTTACCCCAAGTTCGCAACAATAACAATTATGCCCCAAAACTTGATTTACATGCCAATTAACCCAAACTTGCCATTATAATGATAATGCCCCAATAACATTTACAAGTTATACCAACAATTTCACCGAATATGTTATGCCCAATTCTTTCACCAAAATAGGTTATACCCAAATATCCCACATATTCCAATCGTTCGTATTTCGCGATTTCAGCCTAGGTTCGAAGGTAACCCAGGTTCAAAAAAGAAAAAGGAAATAGGGGAAGAGAGAGAAGGAGCATAAAATAAGAATAGGCATAAAATAGGCATGTAACAATAGACATAATATAGGAAATTTAGATCCAATAAAGATAGATTCTTGAATAAACTGATACAATCATTATCGTAGGAATAAGAATAACATCATGAACCCAGAAGCATTATAAACCTGATGTACAACAAAGATAGGCTTGATTTAATCAACAAAATAACCTCTAAGGCATGCATAGACATAGATTCAATAGAAGGTTAGGGTAAATCTGAAAAGATTATCTTAAAATCAGCCATAGATCTGATTCATTTTATTACATGTCAAGATTATGATCAGGTATTCACATCTGAAAATAACGTGAACTTACAGAAAAGAATGGATCTTGTATTCTGGGATCTGATTTCTGAATTTGTAAAGCTAATCCTTTGATGTAGACGTTTGATTCTCTAATTTGGATTTGGAGCTTTCTAACTTGATTTCTAGTTTGGAGAAGAATGGTGGCTATGCTAGTTTGGAGATGGACGGCATAACGGCTTCATGGAATGAAATTATGAGGTCTAGGGTTGAGGTTTGAGGTGATTATATAGAAGTTTAGATTAATATGAGCCATAAGATCAACCTAGGAGTAATCAGGGCCATTCAGATCAAAGAGATCCAACCAAAAATCGCCACATAAGCCCTAATGACTTAGAAATGACTCAGAAATCGTCACTGGAACAGGATCGAAAAGGGGTCGACTCCCAACGTCGGGGGTTCGACACCAATGTCGACTCCCCTATAGGGGGGTCAACACCTATGTCGACTTCCCCCGGGGGGGTCGGCACCCCTGAGCCGGAAATTTCCCGCTCAGGCCGCGCTAAATGAATTTTCGAATTTTGAACCGTTTTGACTCTTAATTATTATTTTAATTTAATTTCTGTTTAAACTTGAAATATTCTGAACTCCATAACTTCTTCATACGGAGTCCGATTTACGCAAACTCGGCCTCTATCTCAAGCAGAATTCTGAGACGAACACAATGGCATAACCCGTTTCCCTTAATTCTTCTTTTACAGTTAAGTATTCTTTAATTCGTTACTTTAATATTCACGGAAAATATGGGGTGTTACATTCTCCCCTCCTTCAAAGGATTTCGTCCTCGAAATCTCCAACTTAAGAAGAATGTTTATCCTACCATCCAACATTCATCTACTCAATTATTCAATCACAAGCATCCATTGTCCTTAAAAGGTCTCTAATGCTTTTCATGAACATATGCATAGTGTGTGTATATATCCTTATCTAATGCAAAATCAGGCAGTTTACTGATTCAGTTGACCTCCTTAATGTGAATTATGTTAGTGCCATGAGTTTGTCATGCGTGCAATTACTCCTAATCGTAATTTATAACTTCTACACGAGTGCTCAATCATTCATACAAATGCAACATCCATATGATAACACCTCAATTTTCAATCCATATACAAATAGATATATGCATATGCAATATGAAAGTGACTGAGCCGATCTAGTGCCTAATGTGTGTGTACATGCATCCACGTGCAACCTCTTGCAACCACTTGCAACCATCAGTCATAACATGTTTCAAACACATGTTTACTTACATCGGCTTCTACCCAAGGACCGAAGATATGACCTAGAGGATATACCTAAAAAGATAGAAACAAGTATGCATAAAATTCCTAGAAAAAGAGATCACGGATACACCCTCAAGAAAAAGGGTATGATGCACGTATCTAGTCTTAAGTCTTCGAAGTCGCATCTTCTAGAGCTTCAGTCTATTGTGCTCTAACTATCTTAACTTCATGATTTCATAGCTTCTTAATTTCTGTTTCCCAAATATAAGTTGGCACTCATCTCACTGTCGCCTCTCTTTCGACCTCTTCCCCTTCTACTTTACTCGGCACTACAACTTCTGTTGTGTTGTGCTAACATTCCAAGAACTATCTCTTGAAAATAAACAGATGCTAACCATGTTACCAAGTGTATTTATTAAGGTGACTAGCGGTCTCTTCTCTACTTAACTTATCCATTGCGTCAACTATCTGAGAGTCTTTTCTTTGTGAAGTCCCTATTTGTTTCAAAAGCGTTGGTCTTACTCCTAGCGATGCCAACTACTAACTTAACTGAAGGTTTTAAAATCAAAGGTTGATATGTATTCTGAACCTTTCCTTTTCACATAAAGAGGACTTGAAGTCAACCTTTTTCTTCTTAAGGCATCCGATACGACCTTACGCTTCCTTCTTACACAAAATGGCGCCTAGTCCCGTGCTGTATGCATTCGTGTATACCGTAAACCTTTTATTACCGTAAGGTAAAAGTCAAAATTGGGGCCGTTATAAGAGCCCTCTTCGATCGTTGGAAAGCGACATCACAATCAATATCCCGAGTAAAGGTTATATTCTTCCTTGTTAATCCAGTAAGTGGGGCTAATACCTTCGCAAAGTCCTTAAAGAACTTCCTATAATAGCCCGCTGGTCCAAGAAAACCTCTTATTTCCGTTGCTTTTCTAGGAACCTTCCAATCTTGGATTGCCACTACCTTTGCAGGATCCACCGCTATCCCTTCCTTAGAGACCATGTGTCCTAAGAACCTCACTTCTTTCCTCCAAAAATGGCATTTGAAGGACTTAGCCTTAAGCTGATGCGCTTGGAGGGTATTCGAGATTTCCCTTAGATACAAAGCATGTTCTTCCCCATACTTAGAGAAAACCAAAATATCATCTATGCACAAGCGAAGTGAACCATCTGCTTTTCCCTTGGAGTTATGTGTCGTACAGGTAATGCAACTGCCTTTGCATTGTCAACTAAATATATGCGGAAGTCTATCTCACGTTTTAAGGGGCAAACCTTTAACTTAATCAAAAACGTCTACGTACTCATGGACTATTCTAATGGATCGCAAATCATCGATAGATGCATCAAGTGATTCTAGGTAGCTAAGCCAAACTGGTCCCTTAGGATCACACGAAATCTCGAGGGTATTCTGGAGGCAAGTCAAAAATCTTATTACCCTCCTTTCACAATTTCTAGCTAACCAATCCATGCCTAAAATCAACCCATAGCCCATGAAACCAAAAACATAAGCATAACACTTAAATTTAATACTTAATATAGCTATTCTCAAATCCTTACAAACCAAAGATAAATGAGTCGAATTACCAATTGGATTTGAGACAATAATGGGATCCTCTACCCTACTAGTACTAAGGTGCAAAGACTCGACTATGGAAGCAGATAGAAAAGAATGTAAAGCGCCAGAGTCAAACAAAGTTCAAAAAAAGAAAATCAAACTTTCATCAAAAACGTTTCTATCTCTCTCCTGTCCTGGTGCCATGAGAGCATGAACCTGTCCTCCAGAAGTAGGTCCTGTCCTCTGCCCTTGCCCTTGTCCTTCGGGTAATCCTTGATAAGATGCCATGCTTCACCACTTGTCTTCTTCTTCCTACAATTGAATAACCCGCTATACCACAGAAAAGACAATTCCTCTTGTCAAGGGATCTATTATTTCATCCACCCTCCTTATATTCCTATCCCTTGTTTGTAATTCTTCCACTTTGGCCTCTTTCTTTTCACCTTTCTCCTTCTGCGTGGATTAAGCCATATCAACCAGCTTCTTATCCTTGGGCTTGTGCTCCTTGGCCCAAACTCCCTTATTCCCATCCTTACTATCCTTGTGTAGCTTGTTGACAAGTTTCTTGAAACTACCTCCATCGCACGATAACCTACAAAGCTTGAAAGAAGATTAGCCGTAGGTGAAGCTACTGCGGCTATAGATGGAGGTTGGGCACAACTTCGCCCTCGACATGTCATATGCCTACGATATTATGGCGAAAAGAAAGGAAGAAGAGATTAAAATAGAGAATTGAAAGATAGTGTCTATGGCTTTGGGGAATATGCCTTTCATAAACAATACTTTTCTCTTGAAAAACGCTTCTTTAAAATATGTTTTTGTAAATATTTCTTTATAAAAATACTTTTGGAAACATTTTTCTAAATCCTTTTTATCTATTCTTGTAACCTTCAACTCTGATACCACGTGTAACACCCAACCTCCGTTAAGGTCACTCTCAAAGGGAATGCATTAACTTTAGTGGAGGATCATAAGTGTACAAAACAGATAAATCACAAAATAGACAAAATTTACACAGCGGAAAATAAATTAAACTTCGCTTTATTGATAAAACAATAGCTTGGTAAAATAGCTTGTACAAAGATTGTTTTTTCAACACCAAAACACCAATACCCATTAGAACAAAGAATCCGTCTTGTTTAACAAAATAAAGAAGCATAAAATGAACATGATATTCCCCAATAAATCATGAGCCAGCCGTAGCAGTGGAAAAAGAGAGTTCAAAGCTATACATCAACTATCTTCGAGCTTGGGAAGAAAACTGAGCTAAGTGGTAATATTCCCTCCTTGTGAACCTGGGGGGCGGGGGACGGAAGTAAAGAGGAGAAACAAACTCGGTCAGACATAAGTCTGGTAAGTCCAGTGCTTTTCAGCATGTAAATAGATAAAAGCATCATGACATGAATAAACTGGATACAAGACATAACCATGATAATAAGCATAGCAAGACAACAAATGATGAGCGCTAGATGTGACAAGGTACACAAGACAAGCAGGATATGATGGTTGCGCTTCTAATTATTAAGGTATTTCCTACACCGCACTGTTCGATATGACAAGGCAAGATACACTGAATGTGCTTCGGTTCTTTCTCTGGTTTCCTATTTTCTCTACACCACCCAACTATCATCCTAACTAGTGTCTTTTATAGAATGATTCGCATTCCCTACTAGTGTCCCAACTAGTATTCTGTGTTAAATAATAAGGTGATCCCAACCCCGCAATTGTGGTAGCCTTCAGGTGTACATATAGTATGAGAATATTACGTCAATCAGCCTAATTGCCATGGATATGTTAGATGTACCCTTACTACCCTATCGATCGGCTCCCTAACTCGTACGTATTCATTACTTGTGTCATTCGGCCCCGCTTGTATGTAGATACTTGTGTTGGTCCCACCATGGGGTGTATCAATTCCTATGGTGGAAACCCGACACAAATTCAAGATGCACCCAGTGCCTACTTTTCCCGCTCCGGAGCACGTGCACGCTGGTACTCCATCGAGACCTACACTGCTTCATCACCTGCCGCTATTTTGACCGCTTATAATCAATCCAGTAATCGTGCCCCACCATGCCTAGTACCCATGACACATCAATGTGGGTTACTACTGAAATGGGTCCCCGTTACTAGGGTTTACTAATCAACATGTTATAATGGTTAAGTGTTCCTAATTTAACTTAACCCCACCCATTTGCTTAATTAACATGTTGTACTGGTTAAGTGTTGCCTATTCACATGTTACTTAACCTTCCCATTGATTCACGCACGTTTATATAACGGTTAAGTTTGTGGGTCTATATATATTAATATTGCCCACTTACCCAAGATTTACTTAACCCTTCCCCTTATCAAGTCCATACGTATTATTGGTTAAGCTTTCCTTGACCCTATCCACTTTGAAATATTGGTTTTGTGTCATCAATCAATTCAAGTTAACTTAACCCACTCATTCATCATGTTGTATTGGTTAAGTGTCATCAATCCAATCGAGTTAACTTAGCCTACCCACTTGTCATGTTACCTTGGTTAAGTGTTGCCTTCTTGTGTTACTTAACCCTACCACACATCATGTTATATTGGTTAAGTGTTGCCCTCTTGTGTTAACTTAACCCTACCACACATTATGTTGTATTGGTTAAATGTTTCCTATCAACTTAACCCTGTTCATTCATCATGTTATATTGGTTAACTTAACCCTGCTCACTTGTCTAATTAACATATTATAACGGCTAAGTTTTCTAAATTTACTTAACCCCACCTTCTTGTCTAATTAACATGTTATAATGGTTAAGTGTTCTAAATTTACTTAACCCCACCCACATGTCTAATTAACATGTTGTATTGGTTAAGTGTCGCTTATTCATATGTTACTTAACCTTACCATTCTTAGCATTTCTATTTATTAGCATTAATTTATTCATTAATACCTTAACCTCTCACATTAGAACTGTTGTTTGCGGTTGCTAGATGTGCCGGGCGGTTCTGGGTAGACTTCTACCACAAACTCATTCTAACCTTGAGTTTTGGGCTAAATACGCTAACCTCTCACATTAGATCTGTGTCGTTGTGGTTACTGGATGTACCGGGCGGTTCCAGGCAATTTTACACCGCAACTCAATCTAACCTCGGGTTGGGCATGTTCATCTTTTGGCAAATTTACATATTTACCATACATGTCCAAGTCTAGATTTTATATGCTAAATATCCCAATTTCACAAAACCAGTCATGTTTCAATTCTCAAATTATGCCCCACAGATTCGATTACAAGTTATTAATCAAAATAAGCTACACCTAATCTTCCCAAATTTGCAATAATAGTCATGCCCCAAAATCAGTATATACATTATGTTTGGCATCCCAACCAATAGTTATGCCCAATATAGATTTAATATTTCAATTTATCCCAAGTTCGCAACAATAACAATTATGCCCCAAAACTTGATTTACATGCCAATTAGCCCAAACTTGCAATTATAATGATAATGCCCCAATATCATTTACAAGTTATACCAACAATTTCACCGAATATGTTATGCCCCATTATTTCACCAAAATAGGTTATACCCAAATATCCCCCGTATTCCAATCATTCGTATTTCGCGATTTCAACCTAGGTTCGAAGTTAACCCAGGTTCATAAAAGTAAAAGGAAATAGGGTAAGAGAGAGAAGGAGCATAAAATAAGAATAGGCATAAAAATAGGCATGTAAGAACAGACCTAATACATGAAATTTAGATCCAACAAAGATAGATTCTTGAATAAACTGATACAATCATTATCATAGGAATAAGAATAACATCATGAACCCAAAAGGATTATAAACCTGATGTGGAACAAAGATTGGCCAGATTTAATCAACAAAATAACCTCTAAGGCATGCAAAGACATAGATTTAATAGAAGGATAAGGATAAATCTGAAAAGATTATCTTAAAATCAGGCATAGATCTTGATTCATTTTATTACATGTCAAGATTACAATCAGGTATTCACATCTGAAAATTGCATGAACTTATAGAAAAGAATGGATCTTGTATTCTGGGATCTGATTTCTGAATTTGTAAAGCTAATCCTTTGATGTAGACTTCTGATTCTCTAATTCGGATTTGGTTTGAAGCTTTCTTACTTGATTTCTAGTTTGGAGAAGAATGGTGGCTATGCTAGTTTGGAGATGGATGGCATAACGACTTCGTGGAATGAAATTCTGAGGTCTAGGGTTGAGGTGATTATATAGAAGTTTAGATTAATATGAGCCATAAGATCAACTTTGGAGTAATCAGGGCCATTCAGATCAAATAGAGCCAACCAGAAATCGCCACATATGCCCTAATGACTCAGAAATGACTTAGAAATCGTCACTGGAACAGGATCAAAAAGGGGTCGATTCCCTACATGGAGGGTCGACACCTTTGTCGACTCCCCTATAAGGGTGTCGACACCTATGTCGACTCCCCCTAATGGGGTCGACACCCCTAAGCGGGAAATTTCCTGCTCTGACTGAATTTTCGAATTTTGAATCATTTTGACTCTTAATTATTATTTTAATTTAATTTCTGTTTAAACTTGAAATTTTCTGAACTCCATAACTTCTTCATATGGAGTCCGATTTACGCAAACTCGGACTCTATCTCAAGCAGAATTCCGAGACGAATGCAATTGCGTAACCTGTTTCCCTTAATCCTTCATTTACAGTTAAGTATTCTTTAATTCATTATTTTAATATTCATGGAAAATCCGGGGTGTTACAGGTTCCCATACATGCTGAAAAGAAAGGATTCAAAAAGAGAATCGAAAGATGTTACTTCTGGCTTTGGAGAATATGTTTTTCCAAACAGACTATTCTTTTGAAAATTCTTCCTTCTAAAAACTTTTTGAAAATAATTTTCAAAATATTTTATCCAGCCTGGTAACCTTCAACTCTGATACCAAGTGTGACACCCCACGTCCATTAATGTCACTCACTAAGAGAATGCATTAAGTTTCATAAAGTATTATAGGTAAACAGAAACAAAAACAAAAACAAAAACATTACAAGATAGATATAAAATAGCAGTGAAATTTAAAATTTTATTAAGCAAAAAACATTGTAGTTCAAAATATGGTTACATCATATGTCTGAAATGCATAAAATCTTGTACATCATTAGAACTTCTGTATTGTACTTAAAACATCATAATACAATGATAAAAGAAGCATAATCCCCAAAACATAGCCATAGTAGAGAGATTTGAAATCAAGCCTTACATCTAAAACAGCTTCAAGCAAGATGAAAGAAGAGTCCTGATCAAGCTTGAGTATTCCCTACCTGAGAACCTTGGGGAGGGAGGGGGGAGGGGGAGGGGGAAGGGGAAATAGAAGAGAAAGAAAAGGAAACAAAATAGGTCAGACATAAAGTCTGGCGAGTCCAGTTACTTGTAGCATATAAATAAGTAAAAGTGTCATGATAGGCATACAAAGTGGATAAGGGAGATAAAATCATAAAAGGCAGGTATGACATGGTAAACAGGTAAACGTGATAGAGTATATTGCGCTTCTCTAGTACTTTCCCTTTCTCTACACCAATACTATTATAACTAGAATGAGATTGTTAGACCAAAATATGGTTCTAACACCCAAATTATCTTTAATTGCAGAGAATAATAACTAAAAATGAAGTGAAATGCAGCAAATACACCAAATTTGTAGTGGTTCGGCGTTAAATAGCCTACATCCACTTTATATGGCTTTGATTATACGATTGAATGCAAGTACAATCACAATTTCCTCTTAATCTCACTTTTACAATGATATATCATTCAACAAATTCGACATATTTCTGATTAGATATGGTGGAAGTATGATAATGGTGGAATCAGAACTCTCAATTGCCAAAAAATGCTGAAAAATGCCAAGTGCTGGGCTATTTATAGGAGATTTCTGTAGGCGATTTTTGAAGACACGTGTCACCAATCCCGATAATCTCAAAGTCATTCATGAGTGGGTGGAGAAATGTTCAACATGGTCGTTATAGACACGTGTCACCAAATCCTTGAAATTCAGTTCATGAGATATGTGAGTTACGTGAATCAAGCTGGCGCCCTGGCCATATGTCCGGATCGTGACCCAAGTCTCGAGTGGGTCGTGGCTCCATGTCACAAACAGGTCGTGATCCTTTACCTCGATCGGGTCATGACCCCCTTCCACGAGCCAATGATGAATCAAAAAAGGAGGCTCACGTGCCGCCTCTTTGTGTCTGGTCATTAGGCATCTATGTGAGCCAGAACGCATGTCTTGAGCATAAGAGCACAAGCCTTTTCTAGCTTGTATAAGTGATTAAGTCTTTGGCGGCTTAGTTGAAAAGCTAGCCAACACTTTACCTCCTCGAAGTATGTTCTATCAGAGATGGAACGTGGTTCGAAATCATACATCTGTCAGTTCCCAAAATGGCGAACACCAACAATCGTATCTGTTCGTAGGGTCACAATGCTTCATAAAATCGTGTCCTCTAACGAGTATAAATACATCTTTGAGTTTCCAATTATTTTTCTATTCATTTTTTGATCTCTGTCTTCAAGTTATATTGGAAAAAATTCTTCAGTTAAGTTATCAAATCTCCTTTTGTTATTGGTAGGAAATTATTTCATTTATTTTTATTGATGTGTTTGCGCGAGCCTTTAACAATCATTTTGGGATCCCTCCCGATCTCATTGAAATCCCTTTCATCATGTTTGTGTTGAAGGAAGACTACCACGAGCAGCTAGTGGGTTTTGCTTCCACGTAGTCTTACGCGACTCTAGGCTGAGTGCCTTGGGTCAGATGGATCGAGCCCAAATGTCACATCAGGAAAGAAGGGAGCTCATAAAGCCCATCACGAAAATACATAACGCCGCTCCCCTCCTTTTCTGATCTCACTTTTCACAGCCATCGTATTCTTCAAGCAACTGAAACCCTAACCTCCAAATCCTTGGGTCTGATGGATGAGCTCAAGATGTCACATCAGGAAAGAAGGGAGCTCATAAGGCCCATCATGACAATACATAATGCCACTCCCGTCCTTTTCTGATCTTACTTTTCACAACCGTCGTATTCTTCAAGCAACCAAAACCTTAACCTCCAAATCCATTTTTCTTTCTTATAGCTTTGAAGCGATTCTATAGGTAAACAGGGAATTCGAGTTTTCTACTACTGCCATTGTTGTTTTCGTGTTAATCTAGTCTTTCTCCATTGATTTCCGACTTTTGTTTCGCCCTTCTTTATCATTTCCCCATGGGTGTTTTCTTCCCTATCGTTCTTGACGACATCGTCAGTGTTGGTGACGCGGGTAGCATGGTGATGGAACAATGGATCCAAGGATTGAAAGGGACGATATGCTGGGTGGTTGCGAACTGAGGAAGGAGGATTGAGGAATGGTTCGGATAGAAGATGTGGCCTTGCAGTGCAGATTGTGAAGAGGAGTTAGTAGTCGGGTCAGATCCTGGAGTACGGCAGCGGGTTCACTCGTGGAAGGGAACAAAGCATTGGTTCGTGGAAGTAGGTAGCGAGGCGGGTCGTGATGGTAGCTTAGGATTCATCAAAACACGAGCCGATGAGCTTTATATCTTAGCCTTTGAACCAGATTCAAATCACGATTCCAATCTCCCCTTCACGAGCCGAATAGGGCGAGCCAATTGGGTGTACGAGTGGATGTTTGACAACGATCCACACTCTAACCACGAATCAGACTCATTTCCGCGATCTGATCCCTTTTCACGGGTCGATGCATGTCCACCATTCAGGCCTATATCGCAAGCTGGACTTCCCCTACGAGCCAAACCATAAATTTTCATAATTTGTCTTTTCCCGAACAAATTCTTAGTTTAGGATTTATTCCCGACTAAGTAGAGCTGATTAATCAAACATGTCAGCATATACTTTAGCTGTGAATCAACTATAATTTGGACAAATCAGTGAACAGTTAGGTTAGAGCCTTCGAGATGAATTATCTTCATAACTTAATGACATAGATGACCAGTTTCATACTTGTTTGCTTAATTTTATGCCTTTCTCTTTAACACTACACACACTGGCACACTTAGCACTTGTACACACGAGGGTCACAGGTGTCTATGCTCTAATTTTCATGCTCGTTTGTTTATCAGCATAACAGATATGTCTAACAGATGTTCAACAAGGTTATCGGAGAAAAGTGCAGCACCAAAACCGTCAAGCTATTACAATCCTGATGTACTTCCATCGGATCCGGATTGGAATAATTTAGATCTGATTATGAGATGGATATTGATGCATAATCATTTTCCACCAAGAGTACATCGCTCGAGGAGGAAGAAGAAGACGGGATTGGAGATACCCACACTCATGATGAACTTGAGGGTGTCAAAAAATTCGACGATTCGAGTGATTCCATAGCTTTCATGCTTGATGATATAAAACTAAAGAAAATCTGCTTAAAGCATGGGATCCCATGGGATGACGTTAAAACCTTTGAGAAAAAGTATAGGCTCCATTCTACTCCGGAAGGGTATATGGCTATCAGCAAGGTCATGTGCTCAATAGGTGCTATTCCTCCATTTCCTCTAATCGTCGTCGATCTCGTAAGGCGACTGTGCATCGCCCCTTTGCAACTTCATCCTGATGCTTATGCTGCTCTTTATACATTGTATATCACATACGTAGAAATTCTAGATACTGAGCTTTCTTATAAAGAGTTTAACTTCTATTTCCCCTTCAAACATCTTTCAATAGGGACCCTTAATTTTGTTTTCTTCGAGTCGATCCCCACTAAGAAGGTCTTGATGGACGTACCTAGCAATTTATCTGATGTTAAATCTGAATGGTTCTTTATAAAGCTTCAGGCTAGTTGTACGAGAAGTGGCTTCAGTTGAGTAAGTTTCAGAACCTTAAGTGTCTGCTTCAACTGCATAAACCAAGGTTCTAACGCTTTGTTTCTTTTTATAGTTCCCAATCCTAAGAAACAAGAGGGCAAAGTACACGAAGATCGCTTGTCCCGCCTCATAAAGGCTGAGTCTAGTCTTAGAAAGATCAAGAAACGCATAACTGACGAGAACCTCCATAAATACCAACTTCTAGATATAAGACGGGGGCTTAGCTAGGGTGGTAAGCCTTACAAGTACGTGCCCCAACTCAAGATCTTGAGGAATCTAGCAGCATGCCCCCGGTTGAGGGACAAGTGACCACAGAGGTTACAACAACTATTGAGCTACCCAAAAGACCTTCGCTGATGGTTGTTCAAGGTGACATAGAGATAAACATATATACTAGAGGCGAAGCTCGAGATGATGAACAAAAGGGTGTTTCCATTCCCAAAGGGGAATCATCTGCAAAGACACCGCCACTGACTAAGCCCTCGACTTATGGTTCTTTAACAAAAGAACAAATATATGGGGATTTAGCCAAACTTCCATTGCCAGATGACATCTACACCTCTGAGGATATTAGAACATGATCATTTTTTCCTAATTCTGAGGAGGCGCCTACTCATATTAAAGATATAGATATTGTACAAACAAGCCTGGCTTCGGGCCCTGGTCTGTTAAGGGGGATCACATAAGACACACACACTACATGCATTGGACGACATTTATACACCTTATTGTCTTATAGCCCTTACACTTGTTTATTGCTTTTGCAGGAAAAATGAAGCGTCGCTGCTATTCTCATCGTGACCTTCATGAGTACACTCCCAGATTCAATCCCGTCACCGGGCATGACTGCGGTGGCAGTCGTAGGAGAGATAGTAGGAAATAGTACGATTCTCACCAACCTCACTTTTTGCTCTCTCGTTCTCCTTCAAGGCAAGATCTCGAGAAGCACTACAGTCATCAAATGCAACATGCGGGAGGTAAATAACTTCGCAAAGCTATGATTCCCCAAAGGGTGTCCCTCCTTAGGATAAGTCCTTTAAAAAGAAATATGAGTCCAAGGAAAAGCATAAAGATCCAAGCACAAGTTTGGAAAAGGGGAAGAGTGCTCTTGTCCATTCTGGAGAACGCAGCATTGATATTACTACTATGTAGCCGGTGGTCCTTACCTCTAAAAATAAGGAAAAATCGGAGCATCTATGGGAGTAGTTCCATGAAATCTTTTTCGGAAAGACGCACTTCATTCCAGATCTTGAACCAGTTCCTGATGACTGGGATGCAGAAGTCATGGACCAAGTAGGCCACATGGCTACACAATACAGAGCATTGAAGAAGCATGCCAGGAAACTCTCCGAGGTCATCCATCATCTGGAAGTAGATGTGAAGGACGCACGGTAAAAGGATGAGTATGATGTTAATTCCAGAGATGAGGTCGAGAAAAAACTAGAGGGTACCCAAGCTCAGCTCGCTTTGGCTCAGCGTGATGCCGAAAATTACAAGAAATAGTTCGAGGAGGCAGAGAGACGCTTTCGCATCGAGCTTGACTCAAACATCCAGGAGCATACAGCCATGAGAAAGGAGAAAGAAGATCTCAGATCAGCTAACACCGAGCTGAAATTATCACAGTGCCGCTTTGCTAAGGAAAATCATGTTTGGGAGAAGGAGATGACAAATCTGAGGGCCCAACTAGCTTAGGCCGAGGAAAAGGGCAGCTTTTGCAGAAGGACACACCGACATAGCTCTCAATTATACTTCTGATACTAGCACCAAACTTGGCATGGATGAACATGAGATCGAGGAATTTGATGAATTGTTGATAGACTTCTTCGCTTAGATCATTCGAACCCAAGACCTTTCCTGGACCAGACTGTTGAAAGTGAGAAGAAACGTTTACAGGCCGAGGCTGTCGATGAAGATAAACTTATGTGGACCTTTCTTAGAGGTGAAGAACCTTAGAGACTGGCAGAGGGTAGATGTCTAATTAAATAGTCTATGGAGGAAGATAGGCTTAAGCACAAGGGTAAGGACAAGGTTGATGAGGGTTCAAGCTCAGCCATAGAGCTCAAAACTTCTGGGGTCGAGGTGTATAATCCTGATGACTCATTAATCTCTAGAATTCCGGTTCCCTAACCCGCTGGGGTTTCTATTGCAGTTCGAGAGAGCAATCGGCGGAAGGTATCTCTATATTCACTCCATAATTCGTCAATGCTATTATAATTTGTCATCGTATTGTGGAGAAAACAGTTGAAGGGACCGCATTCCCTCTTAAATTAATAACGTTGCTTCTCGTGATGTTGGTGCTAAGTCAGCTGAAGGGGTTGAAAAGGAGCAGATGGAGACTGAGGTGGCTGAGAGGGCCATTATACCACCAAGCACAGATGTCCCTAACGATGCTGAGATAATTGGAGCTCTGAAGGACACTGATTGTGACAACAAAGATGAAGAGGAGGATGTCGCCGTCACGGGAGAGACTAAGGAGGATGATAGTTTGAACTTAGCCGAAATCAAGGCTAAGAATGACGAGCTTTTGAAAGCTAAAGATGAGGAATAGCCTTTAAATGTTCCGCCGCTTGCTGCAGCCGTTGCTGGCTCTTCACTGATCGTAAAACTATCTAGGTCCATTACTACACAGCTTGCTTCCGAGTTATCTGATGCTCCACAAGATCCTTCTTCAAGGAAGAAGAAAAGGAAAAAGCATGATACTTCTGATGCTAGCAAGGAGGGTCCATAGAAACAGAAGAAGGCGAAGTCATCCCTAAAACCCAAATAGGGTTTACTTATTTTTGTTTACTTTAAGTTTCCACTAGACATTTGCTGTAGTTGTGAGAGTGGCCCTCACATTTTCACCATCTTGTAGCTCTGCACTTTGTAAATAAAAGTCCTGTTTCTTTCACATTGTCGTTTACCTGCAAATTTCTCACCCTTAGTCATGTATATAAATATTCAAGTCATAACTAGGATATAAACGTAACTACATCATAAACTATCAAAAAATTAATAGTTATGTAGTTGTTTTTATCATGATGTCGTCATGATGTGTATATACAAATATGCCCCCAATCAATCATTGACATGATGCCTGGCCAGGGCTTATTGAGGATGGATTAGGATCGACTACGTATTGCCTCACATGTCCGGGAATGAAGGGTTTGGGATCAGCTTTCACTCTTGCCCCCGATACTGCAGCGGGGTAGGAGCCCTTTTGCGACATTTAGTAAAGATGCCTTTATACTCTCTTGTCGTATACCCAGGATAGAGTTCAAACTCAGCTTTCCATCAATCCCCAGTCCTTTAGTTGGGTAGGAGTTCATTTGCGGCGCTCCTTCTCTGGTGCTTTTATACTCTCCCATCGGATGCCAAGGGTAGAGTGGAGTCAAGGCGGTCGTTTAATCATGGTGCACCTTCACGCCTCGTAGACAATTCATTACCTTGTCCTTTATACTCTTTCTTAAGTCACGAGAGTTAGAGTGCTTGGGGTTGTATCAATTACTTTATTGCCCCCTTGATACTCTGTATGCTATTGTCCTCCTGATTTGATAGAAGAATCTTTGAATTATGTGTTTTAGGGTTATCGTAAGGTTTGCGATGAACATCAAAATCATAATAGCTCATGTGAATAAAAACAAAAGAATAAGCAAGAAACGGTGCGGCAAAAGTAAACAACACATGATATTTTATAGTGGTTCAGTCGAATCATGACCTACGTCCACTTTGTAATCTTTTGCTAGTGCAACCAAACTATTCTAGGCAAGTCGTGCCTTTTTACATGGTCCTAAAAGCAAAAGAATAAAAATAACAATTATGTGTCAAGTAAAGTCGCAAATGCTGGGCGTTCCACACTCTGGGGATTTCATTTCCGTCCACGGTTGCTAGCTTGAAGGATCCATTATCAAGCTTCTGTAGGATTGTATATGGTCCTTCATATTTTGGTCCCAAGAAGAAGGGGTCCGGGAAGACACGTTTCAGCACCAGGTCTCCAGATTCAAAAGTTCGAGCCCGAACTTTCTTGTCCTATTATCAGGCGACCTGTTGTTTATGTCTCAAGGCAAGTAGATCTGCTTCATCCCTTTTTTCCTCAATCATGTCCAGAGAATCGAGGAACAGTTCATTGTTAGTCATCAGGTCATAATAAGTAATCCTGTGGGGATGTTACTTCTAATTCCACCAGGATGACCACCTCCGATCCAAATGCGAAGGTGAAGGGAGTGTGACTCATCGTTGATTTGCAAGTTGTTCCAAAGGCCTATAATGCCAAGGGCAATTTGTCGACCCACATGGTTCTAGCCCGCTTCAATCGCTTCTTCAGAATGGAATTAATTACCTTGCTTGCCGCTTCTATTTGTCCATTCAACTATGGATGCGCCACAATAGTGTACCTTTCTATGATATGGTACTTCTGACAGAAGTCTTGAAACTCAATGCTGTCAAACTGAGTCCCGTTGTCTGTTATGATAATTTTCCGGATCCCAAACCGACATATGATATTTCTGACGATGAAGTTTATCACTCGCTTGGTCGTGGTCAACGGTTCAGCTTTGACCCATTTCGTAAAGTAATCCATGATCACAAATTTTGTTCCGCCTTTTATGATCGGTAGGCTTCCTATAATGCCAATCCCCCAGACAGTGAATGGCTATGGGCTCATCATTGTCTTCAATCCACTGAGAGGTGCCCTCGGGATTTTAATGAACTTCTGGCAACTGTCGCAACGCCGTGCATATTTATCTGTATCTTTATTCAAAGTAGGTCAGAAATATCCATATCGTAATATTTTCTTAGCCAACGTTTGGCCTCTGGTGTGGTCGCCACATTCGCCTTCGTGTACTTCCTTCAGTACTCACCCGATGTCGTCATGAGCTATACACCGGAGGAGGGGCATCGAGAATCCTTGGTGATAAAGAACTTCTCCTTGCATAACATATCTGGAAGCCTTACGGATAATGGCGCGCCTTTCACTCCTCTTGGTCGAGAGTGTCCCGTTGGTGAGGAAGATTTTTAAGGGGGTCATCCACAACTCCCTTTTGGATACAATTTCCATTATCGGATCAATTTCCATCTGATCAGCACTCGGAGTCTCCAGGGTTTCAATCGGGACCATTTACATATTCTCAGTATTGTCAGAACTAGCCAATTTGGCCAATGTATCTGCCTTCTGGTTCTCTAATCAGGGTATATGGAAAATACCATAGTGTTCGAAACCACCTAGTAACTTTCTCACCTCCTTCGAATACAATACAAGTCTTGGTCCCTTGGCTTGAAATTCCTTATTAACTTGATTTACAACTATCTTGGAGTCACATAATATATCCAACCTTGCTATCCCCAACTCCTTTGCAAGCTTTAGCCTGACAATCAGGGCTTCGTACTCGGAGTCGTTGTTGGTGGCATGAAACTCTAATCTTAGAGCATAGTAAATCGACCGTCCTTCAGGAGTGACTAGCACAAATATGACGCCGGACCGTTTATCGTTCTTGGCATCATCGGTTAGCTTTCGGGTGCTAGATTCAAACCATCATTTTGAGGGACCAACTTCCTCACTCGGTATATCCTCCTCAGGAATGGTGAACTCCACTATGAAATCAGCCAACACTTGCTCCCTTTTCGATCTTTGGGGATAGAAGTTCAAATCAAATTGACTTAATTCTATATTCCATTTAAGTAGCCTTACCAACGCCTCTGGTTTTTGTAAAACTTGTCAGAGCGGATGATCAATGTATATTGGGATGGGATGAGCTTGGAAATAGTGGTGAAGTTTTCTGGATGCGATCAGCAGGCTAAATGCAAGTTTTTCTATCCTCGAGTAGTTTCGGTCTACTGCTAACTTCTTACTCACATAATACACCGGCCTCTGGACTTTATCTTCCTCCCTTACCAAAGCTGATCTAATTGCATGGGATGGCACTGCTAAGTATACGAACAAATCTTCGTGGTCGACTGGCATGGGCAATATTGGCGGTCTTTTCAGATGAGTCGAAAGGTTCTGAAAGGCTTCAACACAATCAGGAGTCCATTGGAAGTTACGTTTGCTAAGTATTCGGTTGGGTTTCTGTTTTTGCGCTGTCTTTCCAGCATGTTTAAGGGACTTTCCGATCCTAGGACTGGTGTTATCCAGCCTACGTTTTTTTCCTTTTAGAAAAGAAAGCAAAGAACGCAGCCTCTAGATTTTGGTGTGCTCTTCATGAATTGTTTTGGAATGGTCCTTTCCTTTTGAGTTCTGCAGGACGATAGGTTTGATTACCCTGCCTTTTTTGACCAATGCTCTTGATGCGCAATGCACGTCTTGCCCTACATCAGAGACTAATTTTAGCATTAGTTCGTAAATAATTTTTGCCTTTTATGAGGTTATAATCCGTGAGCGAATATCTTTCATCATGTAGAGTTTTTACTTAACACAATAAAAGGGGAATCACAGATCACTTCATGGAAGTAAAATTGAAAAAACAGACTACAAAAGTAGAAAAATAAAGAGAATGAGGATCATGCATATCCAGTTCTAGATATTGGATTGCCCCAGTGGCCATTAGTCAATGATTGGTCATAAGTCTTCGGGCGCTCGGATTATCTCGCGTGACCCGGCCTGATCGGCAAACTTACCTTGCCTCTGACTTTCTGATGTGTTTTGTGAATTCTTAACATATTATTGCAGTTGATTTTTTCGGATAAGCTCCTCAATTAAATTTCTCAAGTGTCGACATTCATTTGTGTTGTGTCCTGGCGGATTGTGAAATCGGCAGAACTTTCCAGAGTTCGCCTGCTGTTCTGTGATTCTTTGCGGTTTTACCTGAGGAAACATGCCTTAGTCCTTGGTGGCAGAGTAGATTTTATCTGGGGTTTCATTCAGGGGAGTCATTTCTGATTGCTTAAAGAATTTTGACAACTTGTTTACTCAACTACTACTTCCATCAAACCCTCTTCTGTGCCCAAAATTATCCTTCTGAATTATCTGAGAAGATTCGTTGCTTTTCCCTTCCTTAAAGCGTCCTTTTGAGCTTTCAGGGTGTCGGTTTCCACACTGATGTACTCTTCGGCTTTCTTGTAGAACTTCTTTAGAGTCTTTGGTTTCTTCATCTTGAGCCATTTTCTGAATTCTGACTACTTATCGATAGCCCCTTTCAAGGCCACCAACAAGTACAAAGGCTCTGGCTCTATAACCTCTACTGCTGCAGCGTGGAAGCATGTAAGGAAAGCTTTGATGGTTTCTCCGGGCATTTGTTCCATCTCGTTGAGTGACATTACGTCCCTTGCTTTGGTGGCCTGCAATCGAAATTGATCCTGAAATCTCCTTGCCAGATCAGCAAACTGGTCAATACACCTAGGTGGAAGTCTGATGAACCATTATGAGGCCACACCTTCCAAGCAAACGGGAAAATATTTGCACTTGATTTCGTCAGTGGCCCTAGCTCCATTCATGTGCTGGTCGTATTTGAACAGAAAAATGGTTGGATCTCAAACTTCCTATAAGGTGCTATTGTTGGTGGTATAAATTTCTTCGGGAATTTCGCTTGACGGATCTCCTCTATGAATGGATTTTTGCTCGGGGAAAACTCCCATTCTTTCTCCTCGTCCTTTCGAGTCGCCTTCTCCTTCATTACTCGTTGGACTAAGTCTGTGATGTGTCTTTTGTCACCTGCTTGTTCATCGGGATCGATGCTGATGCTCTTATCAGCGCGACCATGGTTTAAGCTTCGGCGCCTTGCATCCTTCTTGAGGGAGGTTATGTTGGTACGACTCACTGCACGTCCTTCTTTGCGCTGTGGAGATCTGACCTTAGGATCCTCAACGCCGGCCTTTCCCCTGTCTCCCACTGGGTTGTGAGGTCGTCCAAGGTCTGAGGCTTTCTGTAACACCCTGAATTTTCTGTGACTATTAAAAGAATGAATTTAAGAATACTTAATTGTTAAAGTGAGAATTAAGGGAAACAGGTTATGCCATTGCGTTCATCTCGAAAGTCCGCTTGGAATAAAGTCCAAGTTTTAGTAAATCGGACTTCGTATGAGGAAGTTATATGGCCCTTAGAAGTTTCAGTAATTTAAACAAACTAATAACAGTTCAAAATTAAAAATTAAATTTCAAAATTCAAACGAGGAAGCGGGTTGCGCGGGATTTCTCTCGCCCAAGGCCAGGTCGACAAGGGGGTCAACCAGGGGTCGACCAGGGGGTCGAGCTCCCTTGTACAGGTCGACGAGGGGGTCCACCTGGGGGTCGATCTCCCCCCGGGGCAGATCTGAAATATGATGATCCTAACTTGTTGCTAAGTTTTGCCTGACCTATTGCTGAGTCACTAGGGCATAGGTGGCTATTCTGGATAACTCTATCTAGTCTGGACGGTTGTGATTTCTCCTATGATACTCTAACGGCTTATGTTGAATTAAAATTCTATATAAGCACGCATATACTCAAACCCTAGACCTAAACTAAATTACTCTCTTAGCCTTGATGTTGTTGCTAGGATAGTTCTTCTTCCTAAAGCTTAGGGATTTGCAAGTAGGAGTTCTAATACAAAATGACGAACAAATTATTCTCTTCTCTAACCTGTCTTTGTGAGTACAATATCTTTCACAAAATAATTAATAAATTAATTATGATGAGTTATAATTGGGATTATGAGAACATGTCTGTTGAATCATGTGATGTTACTTAACTTTGTTATCATCTATTGGTTAACATATGACATTTTTGTTAACTTACATCGGTAGATCTATTTCGTATGTACAAACACATATGTTTAACTCGATTCATTTTATGACATCAGCTTATATGCAAGTTTGGGATGTAAATCATATGCTAGTTTTTATGTGAATCTTATGCAAGTCTGTTCTTACATATGCTAGTTTTTATGTGAATATTATGCAAGTTTGTATGCGAATTATACACAAGTTTATATGTGAATCAAATATATATATACACACACACACATATGCGAGTTTATATGTAAAACGTGTGATATTAGTTTACATGTTTAAATTCATGATGTCGGTTCATATGTCTAAACACATATGATAGATTTGATTCATTTTGTGACATTTACATGTCTAAATCATATGCAAGCATAAATGTAAATCTTAATCTACACATCTAAATTATATATGCAAGTTTATATACAAGTTTGGATGTGAATCATATGCCAGTTTATATGTAAGATTGTATGTGAATCATATGTAAGTCTTAATTTACATGTCTAAATTGCATACGCAAGTTTAATACAAGTTTGTATGTAGATCATATGTGTTAGCCTTCTTTATGACAAGGCTACCCATAGCAAAGGATTTGAATATGAACATGAATTGATCAGCAATCGCTCGATTGAAATGGTGGAATAGCAACACTCTCCGGCATTGAACGCATCATTAGAAGACATAGGAGGTTTGGTTAAAATCGCAACATCAGTATAAACTGGCCCGTAACTCCTATCAAACTACCTCATTTCTATCTAAACACGTCAAATACTTGTAACCCTCTGCATTAGCTTCAAGTAGAGCTTTCGTTTGGCCCAATCGGATTACGGTTTGAAAGTTACGCCCGTTTCCATGAATGGGTGTAATCTGGCAATCGTTTGGATGAAGTGACGAAGCATCACCTCCTGGACCGGCTCGCCCCTCATCGGATCGCCCCCCTTGGCTCGCCCTCATCACGATCCGACTCGTTGATCCCCTCATGACCACGGCCAGATCTGTGGTGCACAACATGGTCACGAACCGCTTGGACCGAACCTACTTCTATGCGTGAATGTTGACCTATTCTTGAGGCTATGACCGCTCCTACTTTCCCTGATCGGGTGCTACGTGTCCTACCAAGACCTGATCACCATATGGGCTTTCCTACAGGTATAAATACACCTCCAGGGAGCATTATCAAGGGACTTTTGGCATCTCAACATCCATGACTTCCATGGCTAACACTTCCCCATGAATAACGACCGTCTTCCTCAATAAAATCAATGAATTCAGAGAGAATTATTCATTGAATTCGAATGACTGAGAGACAATATTTATTGTAATTGTAATCTATGAATGAAATGAGAAAATATGAAGTGGACGTAGGCTCGTTAACGTCGAACCACTATAAAAATCCTGTTGTCTTGCTTTTTCTCTTATTTTTCAGTTATTTTTTCATATCCTATGCTCTAAATATGAAAATTTGGGTGTTAGGACAATTTTTTGGTCTAACATTTTTGTGCTTTCACTAAGAATTGAATTCTCAGCCTATCGGATTGTTATTCTACTAGTTGGATTTGAAAGTTCGAAGAAAACAGTCCGCATTTCTACCATTTTTGAAGATTTAAGTTATTTCAGTATAATTAGAACTTTATGGCTCCAAAGAAAGTAAAGGAATCGCAAAACTCCTGAGCGAACGAGGAGCGAACAGATGGTTTAGCAGGCCGAAGGGCCCGTGAACAGGGCCAGTGGAACTGGCTCGTGATGAAGGCTCGTAGAACATCGCTCGCTCGTGAAGACATATTGGCTCGTGGAGGCGTATTTAACAACACAACCCAGTGATGTTATCACGAATCGACCTGGAAGTACCTCCACGACCCGGACCCAAAGTGCTATCACAAACCGACCCAGAGTAGTCCACGAACAAACCTGAAGCTGGAAGATTGGAGGATCTCGATCTCTAAGCTGGATCACGACCCAAAGGAGCTCAACCTTGAACTGAACCAATTTTAAAGAGCTATCACGAACCACGAGCCAAAAAGATATGCACGAGCCACGACCCTGAAGACTATGACGATCCGAGTATCTGATTCACGAGCGACTCAAGACGTCACGAACCACGACCCAGAAAAATGATGACGAACAAGGGTCACGACCCGATCTGGAAATATGACAGTTTTTTTGGAAAAAATACAATTTTAGAATCATTTCAGAAAAGGCTCCATCCTCCAAAATTGAAAAAATCGTGCGGTGCCCACATTTTCGACCTAACCGGTTAGGTCAATCGTCGCCGGGACTGTAGGGCCCCGAACCTCCACCAGCGCTGCGCCCGGACCTGCTGACGGCCTCGCCATCGGCTCGGAGCACGGCTCGCCTTCGGCTCGGAGTGCATTTTTGTCCGGCAATAAACATTAAGGCTTATCAACCGAGATTCAGTAGATAGTCTGAGGAAATCGACAGCAAATTGGCAATTGCGGGAATTCTTCCTAGAGCCATCACACCTATTTATTGATGTTATTCAATGTGAGGAGCTATTGAAAAGATTCAGCATGCCGGCTATGACGGTATACGAGATAGTGATTGTATCACAATAGCCTCCTCCCACAGAGCCCCAATGGTGTATAGAATTCACCAATGCAACTGATGATGTTCCTGAACGAGTAGTGATCACCTAGTTTACATGATTTAAACCTGTCCAACTGATGAAGTCCCAGATGCCATTAACTTAAAACAATCTGGACACTATTCTGAAGATGACTCAGAAGATCCCAATGACCATGATTCTCAATGATGTGACGTCCGATAGAAAATAAGGATCCTGGCACTACAAAGTTACCCTCCACTTGAATGATGTAATGAAAGACAAATGTTCTCTGGTTTGCTCCCTGAAAAGCTTGGCTAACCTTTGAAGTGCTTATTTTCCGTCAACCGCATCTAGGGAGATTGGTTTCCATCGACTAAGGGTTTGTTCAACACACTTTGGTTCCCAGAGTCAGATACCAATTGAACCACCGCAGGCCATGATTGGACATATGGATCCTTGTCTGGATGATAGCAACTTGATTGCTCACCAACCACTATATGACCTTGGTCAAGAGATAATATTTTGAGATCAAAGTACCTCACAAGCTATGCTATCGTATTCAAGCTTATCTGATCAAGGTCCAAATAGACACGCTCCAACATAATTTAGAGCCTGCATTTCACCCTAGTGTTACTGCTAAATATCTCAACCGAAGATAGAGCGGGAATGGTCTATGGTGACCAAGTTATGGGAGAAGCCGATTATTTGGCTAGATAGAATATGCTACGCAACATAGATGGTGTGAAACTCAAAGACGCTTCCCCTCCAGATGAAATGGAGTGTGCAGGAGGCATCAATATTGCGAATAAAGGGAGCATCAAAAAAGGAATTACCTGATGATCGGATCGAAGACATAGATCCCAGAGAGGATGGTGATTCGTGATGCAGAAGGGTAACATCTAATTATGCAACTGCATATGTTCCGACTGTCGACGCCGATCTGACTAAGGTCTTGAAATTGGATCTCATATAGACCTTTTTCGAACAAGGGAACTTACTTGCTTTCTACAGCAAATAAGGCATATGCTTGGTCCAGGGAAAGCATCTGCCTTGAAAGCCCATGGAAGTCTATGTAGATGATACTCTTGTGGAGTCTGAGCGATCCACCTATTTCGTTTCAAATCTAATAGAAATCTTCAATATTTGGAATAAAGCTAAACCCTTTGAAATGTTTGTTTGCCGATTGCATCAGGAAAGCTTCTTGGCCTTATAGTTAGCTTACATAGGATTGAAATCAACCCTGATCAAATTGCAATGATCCTAAACATCCATGAACAACAAAGAATTAAAGTTGTCTGATGCTTGGCAGGAAAGTTAGCACCACTTGCAGGTAAGAAGGATAGGGTCCAGAAACTAGCCTATAATGTGAGCAAGAAGGTAGCCGTGGTAGAACACAACTACCCAAAGATTGAAAAGCTTGTCTACAGCTTCTTGATTGTTCTAAGAAAGCTCCTCAGCTACTTCCTAGTTCATCCTATTGTGATACACACTCATTAGCCGCTACGACAGGGCCCGCAGCGACTTAGGCATCCGGAAAGCTGCTCGAACGGAATATAGAGCTAAACCAGTTTGATCTCAATTACCTCCTAAATAGGTCCTATGGGGGCAAGCATTAGCCAAATTCATCACTGAATGTACTGTTCCCGAAGAGGATATGTTAGATGAAGAAAATGGCCCCTCGGAATGAAAGACGAAATCAAGCATCTGGAAATTGTATACAGATGGTGCAAGAAATGATCGACGATCCAACGCTGGAGTTTTGCAGATAACCCCCGAAGGGCGACTCTAAAGGTATTCCAGTCGAAGAAACCACAACTCGTAGCTTATCTAGAACTGGTAGAAGAGCCGTTAGATGGATTGGAGCGTTATAACATATCTCATGTCCTACGAACGGAAAATCAAAAGGCGAATAATCTGGCTAAGTCAGAAGGTTCCGACAATCCAGAAAAGACGGAGATAATCCCCATCGAAACAATATAAAATCCAACAATTGATCAGATGGAAGTTGATTTTATATCGGATACCAAGCCCCAGAAGGAGTCATAGACAATCCTCGTAAAGACCCTCCTGCAGCACAGAATGCTTCCGGCAAGAGGAGGTGAAAGGTGAACCATCATTCGTTGTATCTAGAAAATATGACATGCATGGCGACATTGCTAATTTCCCTTGGAAGGTTGTCCCAAGACAGACACCAACAAGTCCCATTGCTGAATCACCACCCTAAGTGATTCGATAAAATCAGTAATTAGTCACTCGTTAGATGGGAGATGTACATGAATGAAACTTCCGGTGAACGGCGTTTTGAAGATAGAAAGTGAAAACTCACAATTCCACTCCTTTTATCAGTTATCTATCAAGTAACCCATGCCCCAAACGGAGGGGCAACTAGAGATCGAGCATGGATCGACATGAATACATCATCTAATTCAAAGATAATACATCAAACGCTTGCATGACCAATTGCCTTAGTCTTGCCTAAAAGTTAGCAAGTTGAAAGTTTAGAATGCTCATGCCCGAAAGCTGATTGATTGTTTGCGCACCAAACGTTGTCCCGATATGGAGTCAAAATCCTATCAACAAATCTATGAGATATGAATATCTCACCAACCACAATATCCTATTTTCTAGTATAGAAAGTGCAAAAGTTTCTATAAGCGTAAATCCATTGTTCTCATGCCAATTGCCATCCTAACACCAATGCGATGGTGTGCTTCCATTAGCGGTACAGTCGCGACTTCCTGACACTCTATCCTTACCCTCAGCATGGTGGCAAAAAGGCGATTCAAAGGAGATGCGACCTCATCAATCGCTTATGATATTTACCTAACCGCCTTTGCCATCTCAAGATCATAATCAAGATCTATTCATTCTTGGGACCGCCGCCCCGCAATAATTTGAAAAGATATTCGTCATCAGCTTAAGATTCTGGCATCCATCGTATGTCAGAGACAGGATAAGGAAGAGTTAACCGGAAAAGAGCAAGCAATTCCAATTCCCTCTCATAATGATATTCATTCCTCTAACAGCACTACTTTTTAACCAAAAATCTTATATTTACATTCTTTATGAGTTGCTAATGTAATTAACTCAGAAAAATTTATATATGGATTGTGTAGGTACCTCAGATCTGATACCGATCAGACTTTTAACACCCGCGTGTAGAGTTATGGAGTACTGCTGTAATGGGCCCAACTGGACTGCTCGTTTGCAAAGCCGCGCCCCCGCATCCAACGAAGTTGAATAATACAAAGTGGATCTGAGATGACCATCTGATCCCTGGCTCACACGTGGCAGACCACAAGATAATTGTACATAAATCATTGAATTGCAAAGTCGGAGTCCGACTCCAGATGGACGCGGTGTGACCATCTATATGGCTCGATCCTATCCTCGATGCCACCAGATTACATGAACCCCGATAGTGGGGTAGTAGTGCCCATTGATATTATTCCTACCATGAAATTTGCTTTTACATGCCTCTTGAGTTATTGACATGACTAACTCATATGATATGAATGATGCAGGTACCCGAAGTTTGGTGCCAACTACTCCACCCATAGATTGTTTGGAGGAACACAAAGCCTTGGTAAACATTTCCTAACTGTTTGACTGACTGATGCTATCCACAGAGCTTGGATAGAAATATAAAACTAGGATCAGTGTGACCCGGCCATTTGTCCGAAAAGCTCCATTCGCCGGAGTGAAGCGTGGAGCATGGACCAGAACCGATGTCGAGAACTACATCTGAAATGGCAGAGTCCCACTCTTTGAACTAGAGTGTAGAAGGAACGCCGGGGCGAATGATATGACCGTTCGCCTGAACCACTCTAACTCTCATGATTCGAGAGAGAGTATAAAGGACCGAATAGAATGTACCTGAGGCATAAAGGTGCACCATGACTAAAAGCGCCTCGAAATACACTCTACCCCGCTGAAGGATCGGGAGAGTATAAAGGCGCTAGAGACTTAGCTCCCCCAGAACTTCTGCCCCGCTGAAGGATCGGTGAGCAGACTAAGAACCGAGCTCGAACTCTAACCCGCTGAAGGATCGGGAGAGTATAAATGTGCTAGACACTTAGCACCACAAGAACTCTTACCCCGCTGAAGGATCGGGAGAGTATAAAGGCATGATGACACAAGCCACTCAAAGTCTCATATCCTGTTATACGACTAGGAAAAAGAATGCCAGAGGAGCCTGAATCCTCCATGTCTGGACATGGGGGCAACACAGTTATGATCCTAATCAATCCTCAACAAGCCCTGGCCAGGCACTAAGTTAATGATTGATTGGGGGCATACCCATACATACATACATACATACTACTTTAGTGCATTTTCAATTATAATTGCATTGATAACTTATAATGTTTCACGAACTATTTGCTTAATTTCTTATGGAATGCTCGCAGCTGCAGGATAATGCGAAAGAAACAAAATTTCATTTACTGAGTGCAGGTTCGCAGAACAAAGCTAAACAAAACGCGAGGGCCGCACTCGCAACAACAATAACAGACCAGTAGGAAGCAACTAAAGGGGGACGTGCATGAGGCTGACACCAATGCCCAATGCTAAACTTCCTACGCAATTCAAGGCAGCGACAGAAAGGAAGCCTTGAGAATGAATTATTCAGTGACATGTCATGCGACTTAATATTCGCGACTGGGAAGGACCCGGTGAAGCCCTGGGATTTTTGGATTTCTATCCGGCCTTAATACGATCCTGAGCGGTCATTGGTTTTCCGGTCATAATACGATCTGGCACAATCGTCGCATTTAGGATTAAAGATTTCCCCAACTATCCAGAATATGCCATCCTTCATCAAAATTTGAAAGGGATATGATCCGACTATCTGTCTTATGCCGTTACCCCAGAGCTGGAGGCATAACCATTGAAAATATTCACAAACGGCATAGCTTACCTGCTTGTATTTAACTTATGTTGTGATCTTTACAGGCCCTTTGAGGTACACGAAACGGATGCAGAGAGAATGTCCATTTGCTAGTCCAAACTTACTTCTAGACTGGAAAGTTCAGATAAGGCTGGACATATCCCATGCAATAATTAGGTGTGAAACAGCCAACCTATCTCAGACCTTTCCCTTGATGCAGGAGGCAAGCGGCAACTCTCCAGATGATTAAAGTATGACCTTTTTCCGTCTGATGCCGATCATCGGAACCTGGATAAGAGACAAGAGATTGGCAGGGGCTGCGTACCAACAAATCGATTTTCACCTAGCCCTCACTCATGATGCGAAGAGGGAGTATGAAAGATATGGATTCGAAGTCTACTATCTAGAACAAACCCCCGAGGATGGGAGCATGGAATACGAGCCTCAAGCAACATAGTTCAACCACGCGATGCCTATATTCAAAATTGAATGATAGAAGCCTACTTGGCGGCCACTACTCATGTGAAACCAAGAAGCCCGAGGTCGACCTTCACTTATTTCAAGACATCACGCTGGGGGCACCGGTACTGAATCATAAGGTCGAGCAACAATCATCAATTCGCTGGAAATGATAAAATCGAAGTTCAAGCAGTGACTAACTTGGCTTAGTCAGCTAGCAACCATCAGCTCCGGTTGAACACGAACTAATCAGCAACCATGCAACATGCGACTTCGACTCAGAACATCGTGGATGGAAATATGGACAACGGAACAACTACCTGCAACATCCTAGATGAAAATGTAAAAATGGTAACAAACTTAGGTCTTGCACGACCAGCTTTAGCTCCAACCCGAATGGCTACTCGAGCGACATTACACACTCACCTCCAAGTAAGAACACAACAATTCGAAGAAAAGGAACCCGGTCGGGTTGAATGACTCGAACCACGACTCGGGGTCAATGTCGACGCGGAAATAAGAAATCAACAAAGACCCCCATTTGTAATCTCAGATTCGATGCTGGGGGCACCAGCCATGATCTTAACAATGTGCATCAATTCTTTGACGGCAACCTGCTCGCCAGTTTGATTCGGCACCTCTTGAGAAGTTGTACTTCTCACGATGATGTGGGTAACGACCATCATAGTCTTTTCACATAGGACATCAGAATATCCTGGTATTCCCATAGATTTCGATTTTTCACCACAACGAGACTTTCTTAGAGACTTTGATGAATTCAACCCTGAGGTTGATAGATTTTCAGGACAAAAAGGTGTTAACATCGAGAAGCATGATCAAGATGCTTTTCTGACTGAAGAATGGAGCACCTTCCAATTCCTGAAACGATAAGGACAAAGGAGAAGCCGTGGAAAACAATGACAAGAATGTGCAATTCCAAAGAGAATCTATACTACTAATCGAACTCATGATCTTGTTTGTCAAGCTCAATTTAACCGAGCATGAGAAGAGACTCAACAAGACTGTGACGACCACTTCAGACTATGCTGAAGCATAAACGGAGGGGCCCAACTAACTTTATAACGATATTTATCCACTTGCTTTTAGCAAGCTTACTTAACTTCACAACTGCTCCAATGGGAGTAACCGAAATTACTGACGTCCGATGAGGCAATCCTCACTATCCAACTAAAGAGTAGAGACGATATCAAAGAAAATATAATTTGAAAATTTGTGTATACAACACCAACTCTTGCTGAATCGAGAGAGAGCATAGAATGTCTTGGGTCGACTAAGATTACTGAACCTGTAACTCTTACCCGATGCAATGACTGGAAGTATATGACCCTGAAGATTAGATGCCTGATTGACTTATTTTAACCCCCATCGATGCTGGGGGCATAAACCCTGACTTTGTTGTCCTCCGATGGCACTGAGAGCACAAGTGTCAATTCATAGACTTACCCTAAAGATAATCCGGGCATGGAATGAGATTCAAAACATGTACGTTATGCCTCCAAAGTATGACCTGATTCATCTTCCCAGACCAAGCGAGCTAAATTGCAGATTAAATGTGAACTTAAAGAGTCAAACTACACTGGATGGAAGGTGTGACAAACCTGTCTACTACCTTGCGATGGTGACGATCCTATAGGCACTGGTCCACATGATTTTAACAACATCCCTTACTGACTACTTCATATGTGAATATGGGATTAAGAAATGATCCATAACAATTGTGGATTCCGTCGAATACGTTCCACAGTGATCATGGCTCCCGAATTCCTTACTGTTACGATTCAATGCGATTTTAAGATCCTGGATCAATACCAAGATGTCAAGATAATCCAAACTCGAGTACAAATGACAAATTCATATGTTGATTCTGATATGCTAAGTCCCAACAGACCAGTTGTTAGCTCAGAGCCCAAAGATTCTTACATTTGCCCCATGATTTGGGTGGCTACTTCATACATTGGCTCATATGAAAAAGAAAGTCCAACCCTACCACGCGCTTGGCTTGCATAGAATGATGATGTTGTTTGGCAACGACCTGTGCGTGTAGAATCACGCTCGGGAGCCGACGATTTAGCATGACTTCTAACGGATTAATTAGATCTTTTGATTCGACAAGGTTTAAACAATTTCTTGATTGTCTCGAATACTCCTTCCATGGAACTTGGCCTGTCTAGCTCCTAGGGAAGCAATGCATCAGTTGGATAAAGCCTTCTCAAGGATAAATGACGTTCCAGAGAGATTTAGCTCAACATATTCAAAGCACATCTCACCTGCGATAAAATGTACTTAGGGGGCAAAATGTTAGCCTACTTTGTGACCAGGCTACCCAAAGCAAAGGATTTGAATATGAACATGAATTGATCAGCAATCGCTCGGTTGAAATGGTGGAATAACATCACTCTCCGGCATTGAACGCATCATTAGAAGACACAGGGCGGTTTGGTCAAAATCGCAACATTGGTATAAACTGGCCAGAAACTCCTATCAAACTACCTCATTTGGATCTAAACACATCAAATACTTGTAGCCCTCAGAATTAGCTTCAGGTAGAGCTTTCGTTTGGCCCAATCGGCCTTACGGTTTGAAAGTTATGCCTGTTTCCGTGAATGGGTGTAATCTGGCAATAATTTGGATGAAGTGATGAAGCATCACCTCCTGGACCGGCTCGCCACTTATCGGATCGCCCCCCTCGGCTCGCCCTTATCACGATCCATTCGTGACACACCCATGATCCACGATCCGACTCGTGGATCCCCTCATGACCACGACCCGATCCGTGGTGCACAACATGGTCACGAACCGCCTGGACCGAACCTGCTTCTATGCATGAATGTTAACCTATTCTTGAGGCTATGACCACTCCTACTTTCACGGATCAGGTGCCACGTGTCCAACCATGACCTGATCACCATATGGGCTTTCCAACAGCTATAAATACACCTCCAGGGAGCATTTTCAAGGGACTTTTGGCATCTCAACATCCATGGCTGCCATGGCTAACACTTCCCCATGAATAACTACCATCTTCCTCAATAAAATCAATGAATTCAGAGAAAATTATTCATTGAATTCGAATGATTGAGGACTATCTTTATTGTAATTGTAATCTGTGAATGAAATGAGAAAATATGAAGTGGAGGTAGGCTCGTTAACGCCGAACCACTAAAATATCTTGTTGTCTTGCTTTTTCTCTTATTTTTCAGTAAGTTCTTCACGTCCTATGCTCTAAATACGACAATTTGGGTGTTAGGACCATTTTTTGGTCTAACAATATGCAAGTTTATGCGAAAATCATGTTCATATATGCAAGTTCACCTTTATATGTATAGATCTATGCAAATCATATCTTATAAAATTTAATCCGTGCCAGATTGTAGTTTACGCAAATTATACCTATTACCTATGTAAGTTATTGATTATGCAAATTTATGATTATATAAATTATAATCATGCAAGTTTTGATCCATGCTAGCCTATTTTTATTTGCAAGTTAGATCTATTTTTACATGTTATGCAAGTTGTGATGTTTTTGCGAGTTAGGCTATTTGCTAGCCTATGTATTATATGTATTACACATACTGACAATGTGGGGGCAATAGGAAAATATTAAATATTAATATTGTGAAAATTGGCATAAAATGGCTTAAAAGCATATAATAAAATTCGAGACATTAATTGACCTAATTTATATCCATAGAAATTATGGACATAATTTAGGTGACAATTATGGATATAGATTAATTTGGAAGTTAGTGACAATTTGAAATGGGGATATTAATTCAAATTTGGTTTGAATAAAAATGTTTAATAATAAATGCCTGAGACACGAGGTTAGACTCGTTTGTGGTATAAGACCGCTCGGAACCGCCCAGCACATCCAGCAACCACAAACGGTAGTCTGATGTGAGAGGTCAAAGACATAAATTAAATGAGTAATAAATGCCTAAGACACGAGGTTAGACTCGTTTGTGGTATAAGACTGCCCGGACTAGCCCGACACATCCAGCAACCGCGAACGGCAGTCTGATGTGAGAGGTCGTAGGCATAATTAAAAGATGCTTAGACACGAGGTTAAGTTTGGCTTGTGGTGGAAGTCTGCCCGGAACCGCTCGGCATATCCAGCGGCCATAAGCAATCGACTTAATATGAGAGGTCTGTGCATTAATAATTAATTAATGCTGACCAAAGACGAATATGAATGACAAATAGAAGTTGTATTGAGTTGAGTAATTCTCTGAGTACCAATCTGATGTTGATTTCGGTCTTCGGGGTTGATACTTAGGGAGTTATTCTCTTAGCCAATTTATCTGTGAACTAAGATGTATTTAATCTTAAATTAAGTAAAACACGTTATACAATATATATATATATATATATATATATGATACATAAGACATGATAAGTGGATAGTAGGTTGGGTTAATATCAGCTTAACCAATAATATACAAGTGGATAGGGTTAAGAACAGCTAAACCAATAATCTGATAAATGGATAGGGTTAGCGTAACCAATAATATATAAGTGGACAGGGTTAAGACCAGCTTAGCCAATAATATATATTGATCTGATAAGCAGATAGGGTTAAGAAGAGCTTAACCAATAACTCATGTTGATTTGATAAGTTGATAACATGGGTGACATATGGGATATAATTATAAACACTTAACCAAGTTGAAACATGTAAGAAGACATGAATAAGAGGGGGTTAAGTGGGAAATCCTAGTGGGGACCAAGCATAGGTTGAAAGCTTGTGTCAAGCGTGGGGCCCCTTTTCAACTAGTAACCCATTTAGTACCTAAGTGAGCTTGATCTTGATCGAGGACGGGACGTGCTTACTAGTCTTGATTGTAAGAGGTCAAAACGGGTTAGCAGTGGCAACGCAAGCCCAACAGGGTCATATGCGTGTGTGGGCCCGAGCTGGTAGGTAAGACGTTGTTGCATCATGTAGATATAAGCATGTATCTTTAGTGGTATCGGGTTGCCACTTTGGGGAGTGATACACCGCACTGTGGGACCATCACGGGTATCTGCGAGTTAGGGAGCTGATCGAATAGGGAAGGTAGCGGGTACGACTAGCGGAGATAGGAGAAGGCGGCACCTCTGAAGACAGCTAGGAGTACAACTACCATATTATGAATAAATGTTGTAATTAGAATGGGGAGGGTAGTGGGTACAACTAGTGGAGATAGGAGCAGGCGACATCTATGAAGACAACCAGGGGTACACTAAACTACAATTATGATTATTATGTTCAGTAGGCGGGATCAACTTTTAGGGTGACTAGTAATGGTGCAGTATAGTAATTATCCTATAGTGATTAGGAGCGAGATTAACACCAGAATATTCCTCTCGTTTGTTTTGTCTTACCCACTTGTTTCACAATCGTTACTTGTTTTACCAGTTTATACCTTATCCTAATTACTTTAATAATTATATTGTTAAAGTTATTAGACTCGCCAGACTTTATGTCTGACCCCCTTTGTTTTTGCCTCTTTTCTTCCTTTCCCCCCATCAGGTTCTCAGGGTGGGGCTAGTGCTAGTGGAGCTTGATTTGGATCTCTTTCTCTCTGTTTTGGAAGTGCTTGGATTGCTTAAAGTAAAGATCATCTTATCTCTTTTATGGCTACTTGTGTTGGGGTTATGCTGTTTTACTTTATGTACTCAGAAAACAATTTTCAAGATGGATACTAAGTGTACTTGGTTTTACCGTTGGTTTACGATGTTGTTGTAATCAAACTATTTCTCCGTTGCAATAAAAGTTGTTTTAAAATTTTCAAGTACCAATATATGTATCTGTCTTGTCATATTCCGTTCTATACACCAATAATACTCCATTAAAGTTAATGCATTCCCTTTAAGAGTGACATTAATGGACGTGGGGTGTTACACGTGGTATCAGAGCTGAAGGTTAACAGAACAGATAAGAGATTTTAAAAAAACTATTTTTCAAAAGCATTTTATAAAGAAATACATTCAAAAATATGTTTTAAGGAGAGTATTTTCAAGAGAAAAGTTTATTTTAAAAAAAACATAACCCCCAAGAGCAATATATCTTTCCTTCGATTCGCCGTTTTGAATCTTTTCCTCTTTACTTTTTGAATTTCTTCCTCCACATATAGACGCTTTTTCTAAGATATGTAAGACTTCCGTACGATGGGCGGAAAACCGCTTCATGGGAATGGGATATTTTTCAAAGCTAGAAGGAAGCGGGGGACTTGTTGGTACCTTTAAGATAGACGATGGGAGGAAGGTTCAATTAGCTGCTTGGTTAATAAAGGACGAAGCCTCATTTTGGTGGGAGGTCACGAGTGGAGAATGTACAGGAGAGACATGGATAAGACACATGATAAGAAAGTAGATCCAAAGAAAGGCGGTAAGGATAACAAGAGGCCAAGAAAAAAGGGAAGGAACACACTTGTGAAATACCTGACTACTTAAATAAAGATGTTAGAAAGAAGAAGAATAGTTGTTATCGTTACGGAGAAACAGGACATCTTATTTGGATCGTCCAAAGAAGCAAAAGGCAAAAGTAAGAACAAGGTACATGATCTTCTGGAGGGCAGACGCGTTCCCTCACGGGTGGCATACCTGATAAATGTAGAAATATCTTGGTTGGAAGTTTGGTTTTTCTTTTTGATCATCCTGTTCGAACCTTGTTTGAATTCTGGCGCTTCACACTCATTTGTATCTTCTTCATTAGTTAAAACACTGCGCCTAAATACTAATCTAGTTACGGATCCCATAGTAGTCTCAAATCCCATTGGTGGTTCGGCTCACCTTTTGATGTTTTGTCGGGATTTGAGAGTGTCTGTCTTGGGAGTTGGGTTTAAATGCAACGCCTTCGTTCTTGGCTTCATGGGATATGGCTTAATTCTAGGCATGGATTGGCTAGCTAGATACGGTGCCATCCTAGACTGTGAAAGAAGGGTAGTTAGATTGTTGACTCGTTGTGGAAAGACCCTTGATATTTCTTGTGATCCTAGAGGTTCGGTGATGCTTAGCTACCTAGAATCTCTTGACGCATCCAATGATGACTTGTAATCTTTTCGTGTGGTCCGTGAATATGGTGACATCTTCAGTGAAGTCCGAGGTTTACCCCCGAGGCGCGAGATAGACTCTCGTATATACCTTGTATATAATGCAAAGCCAGTTGCATTACTTGTGCGCTACATGGCTCCGAGAGAGAGAGAGAGAGAGAGAGAGAGAGAGAGAGAAGAGAACTCAATAAGCAAGTAAAGGAGTTGCTTGAGAAGGGGTTCATAAGAAGAAGCATTTCGGAATGGTGTGCTCCGGTTGTTTTTGCTACAAAGGCTGATGGCTCACCTAGATGGTGCGTAGACTATAGAGAGCTGAATAAGCTTACAAAAAAGAACAGACACCCATTGCCAAGGATAGATGATTTATTCGATCAGTTGGTTAGTACTTCGGTTTTCTCGCAACTGGATTTGGCTACAGGATTTCATCAGCTAAGGGTGGCTGAAGACAGCATAGATAAGACTGCATTTAGAACTCCTGATGGTTTCTTCGAGTGGCTCGTCATGCCTTTTGGTTTGACGATTGCACCCACATACTTCGTTTACTTAATGAGTAGGGTGTTTAGGAAGTTTCTAAACAAGTTTGTGGTAGTCTTTGGGGATGATATCTTGATTTTCTCTAGAAGCGAGGAAGAGCATGCCCTACATCTTAGGGAAGTCTTAGAGACCCTACGAGCGCATCAACTCAAAGCTAAGTTCTCCAGATGCCATTTTTGGAGAAAATAAGCGAGGTTCTTAGGACACGTGGTCTCTAAGGAAGGGATAGCTGTGGATCCCGCAAAGGTGGTGGCAATCCAAGATTGGAAGATTCCTAAGAATGCAATAGAAGTAAGAAGCTTTTAGGGCTGGCTGGTTATTATAGGAAGTGCATTAAGGACTTCACGAAGATATCAGCCCCACTTACTCGGTTAATGAAGAACTTGACTTTTACTTGGGATGATGACTGTGACGATGCTTTCCATCGTTTGAAGAGGGTTTTGGCGACAGCTCCAGTTTTAGTTTTTCCAGATGGAAGTAAGCCATTCATAGTATATACCGGTGCTTGCGGGACAGGGCTTGGAGCAGTTTTCGATGCAAGAGGAAAGCAAAAGGCGGCAAGTACGAGTATCGCTTATCATCCATAGACGGATGGATGGACAGAAAGGGGTGAATAGAATCCTTGAAGATCTTTTGAGGTTATGTATCCTAGATTTTGGAGGGAGTGTTTCACGTGTCACATTTGCGGAAGTGTTTACAAGATATCGCGGAAGTAGTAGAGCCGAGCAGGCTTAGAGAAGTAGAAGTGGACTGAGTTGCTATGATTAGACGAGCTCCTACATGCATCCTTGGATCGGAGGTTATAAAGCTACACAACCGTGAAGTCAAGCTTGTTAAAGTTCAATGGAGTGACGCTGAGGAAGACGCGACTTGGGAAACTGAGAGAAAAATACACACAGCCTACCCTTTTCTTTTTTTGATGGTACTTCCTTGATCTCTTTTTCCATATATTTATTCATGCTTATATCTACCTTTTAAGTATATCTCCTCGGTCCTATTCTTTATCCTTAGGTAGAAACCAATGGATGTAAACCTGTATTTGAAACATGTTATGATTGATGGTTGCGAGTGGTTGCAAGTGGTTGCTCATGGATGCGTGTACACACACATTAGTCACTAGATCGGCTCAATCACTTTCATATTGCATATAAATGTGTGTGCATATTTAAATTAATGGATGTATAATGGTTGTGTTGTCATATGGATGCTGCATTTTGATGAATGGTTATGCACACTTGTAGAAGTAACATGTATCATTACGATTCTTTTGCATACATAATGGACGCATGGAACTATCATGATTTTCATTAAGGAGGTCAACTGAATTAGTGGACCGCCTGATTTTGCATTGGATAAGGAAAATATACACACACTTTTTGCATATGTTCATATCGCATTAGAAATCTTGTAATGACAATGGATGCCTGTGTTTGATGGTTGAGTAGATGGATGATGGATGTTAGGATATACATTCTCCTTAACTTGGAGATTTCGAGGGCGAAATCCTTTAAGGAGTGGAGAATGTAACACCCTGAATTTTCTATGACTATTTAAAGAACGAATTTAGGAATACTTAATTGTTAAAATGAGAATTAAGGGAAATGGGTTACGCCATTGTGTTCGTCTCAAAATTATACTTGGAATAGAGTCCAAGTTTTCGTAAATCGGATTTCGTATGAGAAGTTATGGCCCTCAAAAATTTCAGTAATTTAAATAAACTAATAGCAGTTCAGAATTAAAATTTAAAATTCGAAATTCAAACGAGGAAGCGGGCTGGGCTGGATTTCTCCCGGTCAGGGCCAGGTTGACCAGGGGGTCGACTAGGGGGTCGATCTCCCCTATACAGGTCGACCAGGGGGTCGACCTACCCCCGGGGTAGATCTGAAATATGATGATCCTGACTTGTTGCTGATTCTTACCTGACCTGTTGCTAAGTCACTAGGGCATAGGTGACAATTCTGGATAACTCTATCTAGTCTGGATGGTTGTGATTGTTCCTATGATAATCTAACGGCATATGTTGAGTTAAGCTTCTATATAAGCACGCACAGACTCAAACCCTAAACCGAAACTAAATTAGTCTCTTGGACTCCATGCTGCTACTAGGATAGTTCTTCTTCCTAAAGCTTAGGGATTTGCAACTCATAATTCTAATACAAAACGACGAACGAATTATTCTCTTCACTAACCTGTCTCTGTGAATACAATTTCTTTCACAAAATAATTAATAAATTAATTATGATGAGTTACAATTGGGATTATGAGAAAATGTCTGTTGAATCATGTGATGTTACTTAACTTTGTTATTGTCTGTTGGTGAACATATGACTGTTTTGTTAACTTATGTTGGTAGATCTATTTCATATGTTCAAACACATATGTTTAACTCGATTCATTTTATGACATCAGTTTATATGCAAGTTTGGGATGTAAATCATATGGTAGTTTTTATGTGAATCTTATGCAAGTCTGTTCTTACATATGCTAGTTTTTATGTTAATCTTATGCAAGTCTGTATGTGAATTATACACAAGTTTATATGTGAATCATATATATATATATATATATATATATACACACACATGCGAATTTATATGTAAAACATGTGATATTAGTTTACATGTTTAAATTCATGATGTTGGTTCATATGTCTAAACTCATATGCTAGATTTGATTCATTTTTTGACATTTACATGTCTAAATCATATGCAAGTGTAAATGTAAATCTTAATTTACACGTCTAAATTATATATGCAAGTTTATATATAAGTTTGGATGTGAATCATATGCCAGTTTATATGTAAGATTGTATGTGAATCGTATGTAAGTGTTAAATTACATGTCTAAATTGCATATGAAAGTTTAATAGAAGTTTGTATGTAGATCATATGCAAATTTATGCGAAAACTATGTTCATATATGCAAGTTCACCTTTATATGTATAGATCTATGCAAATCATATGTTGTATAATTTGATCTGTGCCAGTTTGTAGTTTATGCAAGTTATGCCTATTGCCTATGCAAGTTATTGATTATACAAATTTATGATTATATTTATTATAAACATGCAAGTTTAGATCCATGCTAGCATATTTTTATTTGCATATTAGATCTATTTTTACGTGTTATGCAAGTTGTGATGTTTATGCGAGTTAGGCTATTTGCTAGCCTACGTATTATATGTATTACATGTATGAACAACGTGGAGGCAATGGGAAAATATTAAATATTAATATTATGAAAATTGGCATAAAATGGCTTAAAAGCATATAATAAAATTTGAGACATTAAATGGCCTAATTTATTTGCATTGAAATTATGGACATAATTTAGGTGACAATTATGGACATAGATTAATTTGGAAGTTATTGACAATTTGAAATAGGGATATTAATTCAAATTGTGGTTGAATAATAATGTGTAATAATAAATGCCTGAGACACGAGGTTAGACTTGTTTGTGGTATATGACTGCCCGGAACTGCCCAGCACATCGAACAACCACAAATGGTAGTCTAATGTGAGAGGTCAAAGGCATAAATTAAATGAGTAATAAATGACTAAGACACGAGGTTAGACTCGTTTGTGGTATAAGACTGCCCGGACCCGCCCGACACATCCAGCAACCGCAAACGGCAGTCTAATGTGAGAGGTCGTAGGCATAATTAAAGATGCTTAGACACGAGATTAAGTCTTGCTTGTGGTGGAAGTCTGCCCGGAACCGCCCGGCATACCCAGCGGCCACAAGCAATCGACTTAATGTGAGAGGTTTGTGCATTAATAATTAATTAATGATGATCAAAGACAAATATGAATGACAAATAGAAGTTTGGTTGAGTTGAGTAATTCTCTGAGTACCAATCTGATGTTAATTTCGGTCTTCGGGTTGATACTTAGGGAGTTATTCTCTTAACCAATGTATATGTGAAAAAAGATGTATTTAATCTTAAATTAAGTAAAACATGTTATATGATATATATATATATATATATATATATGATACATAAAACATAATAAGTGGATAGTAGGTAGGGTTAAGACCAGCTTAACCAATAATATACAAGTGGATAGGGTTAAGACCAGCTTAACCAATAATTTGATAAGTGGATTGGGTTAACTTAACCAATAATATATAAGTGGATAGGGTTAAGACCATCTTAACCAACAATATACAAGTGGATACGGTTAAGACTAGCTTAACCAATAATCTGATAAGTGGATAGGGTTAACTTAACCAATAATATATAAGTGGATAGGGTTAAGACCAGCTTAACCAATAATATATGTTGATCTGATAAGCAGATAGGGTTAAGACAAGCTTAACCGATAACACATCTTGATTTGATAAGTGGATAACATGGGGGACATGTGGGATATAACTATAAACACTTAACCAAGTTGAAACATGTAAGAAGACATGAATAAGAGGGGGTTAAGTGGGAAATCCGAGTGGGGACCAAGCATAGGTGGAAAGCTTGTGTCAAGCGTGGGGACCCTTTTCAACCAATAACCCAATTAGTATTTAAGTGAGCACGATCTAAATCGAGGATGGGACATGCTTACCGGCCTTGATTGTAAGAGGTCAAAATGGGTTAGTGGTGGCAACGCAAGTTCAACGTGGTCATGTGCGCGCGTGGGCCTGGGCTGGTAGGTAAGACATTGTTGCATCGTGTAGATATAAACTGTGCATCTTTAGTGGTATCGGGTTGCCACATTGGGGAATGATACACCCCACTATGGGACCAGCACGGGTATCTATGAGTTAGGGAGCCGATAGAATGGGGAATGTAGTGGGTACGACGAGCGGAGATAGGAGCAGGCGGCACTTATGAAGACAGCTAGGAGTACAACTACCATATTATGAATAAATGTTGTAATTAGAATGGGGAGCGTAGTGGGTACAACTAGTGGAGATAGGAGCAGGCGGCACTTATGAAGACAACTAGGGGTACATGAAACTACCATTATGATTATTATGTTTAGTAGGCGGGATCAACTTTTAGGGTGACTAGTAATGGTGCAGTATGTTAATTATCCTATAGTGATTAGGAGCGAGATTAACGCCAGAATATTCCTCTTATTTGTTTTGTCTTGCCCACTTGTTTCACAATCATTCCTTGTTTTACCAGTTTATACCTTATCCTAATTACTTTAATAATTATATTGTTAAAGTTATTGGACTCGCAAGACTTTAGGTCTGACCCCCTTTGTTTTTGCCTCATTTCTTCCTCCCTCCCTCCCCCCCCCCCAGGTTCTCAGGGTGGGACTAGTGCTAGTGGAGCTTGATTTGGATCTCTTTCTCTCTCTTTTGGAAGTGCTTGGATTGCTGAAAGTAAATATCACCTTATCTCTTTTATGGTTACTTGTGTTGGGGTTATGCTTTTTACTTTATGTACTCAGAAAACAATTTGTCAAGATGGATACTAAGTGTACTTGGTTTTACCGTTGGTTTATGATGTTGCTATAATCAAACTATTTCTCCACTGCAATAAAAGTTGTTTTAAAATTTTCAAGTACAAATATATGGATCTATCTTGTTATATTCTGTTTTATACACCAATAATACTCCATGAAAGTTAATGCATTCCCTTTAAGAGTGACATTAATGGACGTGGGGTGTTTCACTTTCCATTATCATCTTCGCTGTATTATCCATTTTCTCATTCAAGCCGGTTACGACCACATTCAATTCATCTCACGTCACAGATGGCCCTGGGGTTTCTCCAGCCCCTTGATTCAAGATTTGAGGTGTAGCTTCGTCCGCATTATCATCCTCATTGATTGCAACGACTTTGGTAGATTTATTGCTTTTCTTTGATCCAACCATGATTCCCAAAGGAGAGAACAATTTTGGGATGTTTTACCGCTGAACTACAAAAGGAATTTATGAACACGGCCCCACGGTGGGCGCAAAATGTTTACACCAAAAATGTTCTAAACACACAAGGTACTAAACTGTACTTCACCAATTCGGTAAGAAATAATTGGAACCGTGTTTAATCGGTAATAAAAAGCGTAAAATGCGAGAAAAGTAAAATAGGGACGAGATATAGAGTGGTTCGGCCATTAACGAGGCCTATCTCCACTATGTAGGTGATTTCCTGTCTTATAATGTGAATTACAAAGTACATCCACCATTTCTTTTCATACATTTCTATATCCACTCACTATACCCTCGTTTATATATTTCAATCTAAGGAATTATACAAGAGAGTAGTAGAATTTGAGGAGAAGAAGGATGGATAAATGATTAAGAAGAAGGATGTCTTCATTTTTCCTTCACCGTAAGATTGTCCTTTACGCAATGGTCGAATCTGTGATTGAGGATGAAATTCAGCAGCACTTCATTGTTTTCTCCGAAAAAGTCACTCCATTATGTTGGTAGCCATGGTGTATTTATAGGAGAACCTCCCTTCGTAAATGATCTGGAGTCTGTTTATCCAGGCTTTGGATCGTTCATTCTGTTAATTACAACTATGTCATCGGCTAGCTATAGCCAGCTTCTTGTAGGTGGCGAGCTGTAGCCAGCTGCCCGTAGATATATCCAGTTATCATGTTCGGTTGTCTTGTTGGAACGAGTATCTTGAATAGTTGAGCGGGTAGGATGTAAGCGAGCGTCCTGTGAGCGCCTTGGGAGATTTTGTGAGAGCGGAATGCAGGTTTGGAGTTGATTCTCCTTTGTTCCTTGCGCGGCCGTCCTTCTTGGTCTAAGGGCGCTCGTCTTCTTGCTGCCTTTGTATTGCGCTATTTTGGCTTTATGGCTATGTTATGAGGTCGCTCCCGCTTATGTTAAATGGGCGACTTGCTTTACTTTGGTGTTTGAGTGGTTCTCAGGATATGCGACCTATATCTTTATTGGGTCGCGCTTCTCATAATGTGTTATGCCGTTATCTTAGGTTGCATTGGTTGACTTGACCTGCCATGGGTTTAATATTTGGGTCTTGCTCTGTGCGGTTGCATCGTGCACGGCCGACCTGGTGATATCCACCTTGTACCCTTTATCCAATGTGCATATGGATTTTTAGGGATTAACACTTTTCCCTCGAAGTTCTTGGTTTCTTTCTATATGGAATCATAGGCTCCGACATATTTGATCGCACAATGTTGGTGGGTTTGTTCTGACTTGTTGAGGGCTTGTTCAAGGTAAGATCTCTACCTTTTAACCATGAGAACTTTACGGAAAAACCCCTTATTTTTAGGTTAAGGCGATATCTCGCCAAGCTTTTAGGATTCTTTTCTCATCTTTCTACAACCGCGGTGCTTAGATTTTCTTTTCCTTCTTAGATCCAGGAACAGAGTCGCCTTTATCGAAAAATTTCTCTCAACAATTTGCTCTCGTTGATCCACGGAATATCTTGCAATCTAGCCTTTCTCATTGTCTCAAGAGTTTCCATCCATCTTCAGATCCTATAACCCAAGATGCTCTTAAAGCACCACAGGCGAGTTTGCTAAAGAAGAAGAAGCATGATCATTCTTGGGTATCTGGGGGAGAAAACCAGGATACCGAGAAGAGAGGAGGTAACAATGGACAGGCTGGGCTCGATGGGTCTTCTAAACCAGCTGAATTTCCATGCCTCAGTTCTTCGTTCCCTATAAAGCCGTTGATTAGATCCTCTATTTCTGATCCATCTTCTCTTTGCTAGGTTCAAGCGATTCTTGACAGACCTCCCTACAGAGTTGCCTCTGGTAATCCTAAGTTGATAGACAGGTTCGAGGACTAGGACTTGAGGGGAATGGACCTCAACTTAGATATGTCTCCGTACGATGACCAGAGCGCCGTTGGGGAGTTGAGTGCCATAAAAAACTATGTGACCTCCCAGCTTGCCACTATCGTGGGTCAGCTTGAAGTTCAGTTGGATGAAGCCAAAAATACTTCCAAAAAGCAATTTGAGTCTTGGGATAAGTTTTGCTTCGAATTGCAGAAGTTGAATACTCGGCATCCTGAACGTATTGAACTTCTGGAGAATGATAAGATGGAACTGAGTCGTGTGATTGAAGGTCAAGCGGCTGAAATTGCATTCCTTAAAAATGGGAACAACAGGATGATCAGATTAGAAGCCGACAACAGAAGGCTTCAGGAATGGATTGAAGCCGCCAAGAAACAACTTGACGAGGCTCAGACTGGTCGTGAGTTTGCTGAATCTCAGTTAACTTCCGTACAACAGGCTATGGTTTCTTGTCGGCGAGAGAAAGCAGTGATCAAAGGTAAACTTGCTTTCCAGAGTAAGGCTCTTGAAACTTTAGAAGAAGATAAAGCAAGGTTAGCCGGCAGTCTTGAATGGGCCCAAAAAAAACTGAAGAGACCCTGTTTCAATTTTACACCCTCAATGTTATGACCTGCGGATGCTTGAGCTATTTGAACAAGGATTTCCCCGTACATTAGCCCTTGTCTGGGAGGAGGTGCTCAGTTACTCCATGGAAGATAGTGTTCTGGAAGAAGCCCTTCTTGAGCCAAAAGATCGTGATGGTTTGGAAAACGGTAGGAGAATATTGGTTGGCGAACGAGCTCAATCCCTTGGAAAAGAAATCCAGAATGTTGTTCGTGTTCATTCCTCCAGTCTTGCAGGAGATTAAGTTTTGGGATCCCAAATTCCTCTGATGGGATCTTCTGTTGCTAATGAAGGTACTTCTGAGGTTCATGATGGCCATGATGTCCCTGAAAAAATTGCCATATGATATGTTGTTGTTTTGCATTTTTCAGTTCCAACTCTACGACCATGTATCTTTATGATGAATTTGTATTTTGTTATCACGTGTTTAACATTGAAACGCTCTAACTTATCATAATTTTATTTGTTTGCATCGTATTACACTTTTATGAGTTGTGCGATGATTACGTTTTCACGTCGTTCGTCGTTTAATATCGCTGGTTTTCTTTGATTTTGGGACTTTGTATTTCCATTTTTGCCCCTTCTTTGAGAGGTTTAACTGTTATTATGCATGCATTCGCGTTTTTATTTGGTCTGGTAATTCAAACCTTTAAAGTTCATTTTTGGATAAGTACCCTTATTGGGCGCAAACATCTTGTTGTACACATAGTCTTGTTGTACGTTTAATCTTGTTGTACATTTAATCTTGTTCCTCATTGATTTGGCATCCCAAGTCCTTTGGAAACATGATTAAATGTATTTTGTATGTTCAGCTTGCGTGTTTTTTTTATGTATCCAATCCCATATCTCATTAACTCAGTGACCCGAGCGCTTCGGAGACTGGTTTTGGATACGTGCCCCTATGGGAGGACTTGGGTTATAATTTTCGACCCAATTTCGATCTCATTTGATCCGAATTATTATGATCAAATAGAGACCTAGATTGGATACCCCCAAATGGCTAGGATTTCTGATACCCCCTTTCGGCTAGGATTTCTGTTGTTGTAATCCATCCTTGGCTTTGTTTGACTTGGTTAACAACTAAGAACAAGAATGGCCACCTCCTTTCGGTCGGGTTTCTGTTTTTGCGCTGGTCTTTCCAGCATGTTTACGGGACTTTACAATCCTAGGACTGGTGTTATCCAGCCTAGGTTTTTTTTCTTTTAGAAAAGAAAGCAAAGAGCACAGCCTCCAGACTTTGGTGTGCTCTTCATGAATTGTTTTGGAATGTTCCTTTACTTTTGAGTTCTGCAGGACGATGGGTTTGATTACCCTGTCTTTTTTGACCAATGCTCTTGATGCGCGATGCACGTCTTGTCCTACATTAGAGACCAATTTTAGCATTAGTGCATAAATAATTTTTGGCTTTTATAAGGTTATAATCCGTGAGCGAATATCTTTCATCATGTAGAGTTTTTACTTAACACAATAAAAGGGGAATCACATATCACTTCACGGAAATACAATTGAAAAAATAGACTACAGAAGTAGCAAAATAAAGAGAATGGGGGTCGAGCATTTCCAGTTCTAGATGTTGGATTGCGCCCAGTGGCCATTAGTCAATGATTGGTTGTAAGTCTTTGGGCGTTCGTATTATTTCACGCGTCCCGGCCTGATCGGCAACCTTACCTTGCCTCTGACTTTCTGATGCGTTTTGTGGATTCTTAACATATTGTTGCAGTTGATTTTTTCGGATGAGCTCCTCAATCAAATTTCTCAAGTGTCGACATTCCTTTTTGTTGTGTGCTGGATGATTGTGAAAACGATAGAACTTTCTAGAGTTCGTCAGCTGTTCTGTGATTCTTTGCGGTTTTACCTAAGGAAACATGCCTGTGTCCTTGGTGGCAGAGTAGATTTTATCTGGGATTTAATTTAGGGGATTCTATTCTGATTTCTTAAAGAATTTTGACTACTTGTGTACTCCACTGCTCCTTCCATCAAACCCTCTTTTGTGCCCAGAATTATCCTTCTGAATTATCTGAGAAGATTTGTTGCTTTTCCATTCCTTAATAGTGCTATTCCTTGCGTCCGTCTGAGCATTCAGGGAGTCAGTTTCCATGCTCATGTACTCCTCGGTTTTCTTGTAGAACTTCTTTAGAGTCTTTGGTTTCTTCGTCTTGGGCCATTTTCCGAATTCTGACTTCTTATCGATAGCCCCTTTCAAGGCCACAAACAAGTACCAAGGCTCCGGTTCTATAACCTCTGCTGCTACAGCGTGGAAGCGTGTAAGGAAAGCTTTGATGTTTCTCTGGGCATGTGTTCCATCTCGCTGAGTGACATCATGTCCCTTGCCTTGGTGTCCTGCAATCGGAATTGATCCTGAAATCTCCTTGCCAGATCAGCAAACTGGTCAATACACCTTGGTGGAAGTCTGATGGACCATAGTGAGGCCACACCTTCCAGGAAAACGAGAAACTTGATTTCGTCAGTGGCCCTAGCTCCATTCATGTGTTAGTCGCATTTGAGAAGATAAATGGTTGGATCTCCAACTCCGTTATAAGGTGCTATTGTTGGTGGTATAAATTTCTTCGGGAATTTCGCTTGACGGATCTCCTCTGTAAAAGGATTTTTGCTGGGGGAAATCTCCCATTCTTTCTACTTAACCTCTCGAGTCGCCTTCTCCTTCATTACTCGCTGGATTAAGTTTGTGATGCGCCATTCATTGCCTGCTTTCTCATCGGGATCGATGCTGATGCTCTTATCAGCGTGACCATGGTTTAAGCTTCGGCGCCTTGCATCCTTCTTGGGGGAGGTTATGTTGGTACGACTAGCCGCACGTTCTTCTTTGCGCTGTGGAGATCTGAACTTAGGATCCTCAATGCCGGCCTTTTCCCTGTCTCTCACTGGGCTTTGAGATTGTCCAGGTTCTAAGGCTTTCCATTATCATCTTCGCTGTGTTATCCATTTTCTCATTCAAGCCTGTTACAACCACATTCAATTCATCTCGCGTCACAGATGGCCCAGAGGTTTCCCCCGCCCGTTCATTCAAGATTTGAGGTGTGGCTTTGTCAGAATTATCATCCTCATTGATTGCAAGGACTTTAGTAGATTTACCGCCTTTCTTCGATCCAACCATGATTCCCAAAGGAGAGAACAATTTTGGGATGTTTTACTGTTGAACTACAAAAGGAATTTATGAACACGACCCCACGGTGGGCGCCAAAATGTTTATACTAAAAATGGTCTAAACACCCAAGTTACTAAATTGTACTTCACCAATTCGGTAAGGAATAAATGGAACTGTGTTTAATCAACAATAAAAAGTGAAAAATGTGAGAAAAGTAAAATAGGACGGGATTTAGAGTGGCTCAGCATGTTAACGAGGCCTACGTCCACTATGAAAGTGATTTCATGTCTTATAATGTGAATTACAAAGTACATCCACCCTTTCTTTTCATACATTTCTATATCCACTCACTATACCTTCGTTTATATATTTCAATCTAAGTAATTATACAAGAAATTAGTAGAATTTGAGGAGAAGAAGGATGGATGAATGATTAAGAAGAAGGATGTCTTCTTTTTTTCACTGTAAGATTGTCCTTGATGCCATGGCTGAATCTGTGGTTGAGGATGAAATTCAGCAGCACTTCGTGATTTTTTCCAAAAAAGTCCCCCCATTATGTTGGTAGCTTTGGTGTATTTATAGGCGAACCTCCCTTCGTAAATGATCTGGAATCCGTTTATCCAGGATGTGGATCGTTCATTCTGTTAATTACAACTATGCCACCGGCTAGCTGTAGCCAGCTGCCTGTAGCGATCGTCCTGCAAGCGAGCGTCTTGAATATCTCAGCGGGTAAGATGTAAGCGAGCGTCTTGAACGAGTATCTTGAATAGATGAGCGAGTAAGATGTAAGAGAGCATCCTGTGAGTGCCTTGGGATATTTTGTGAAAGTGGAATGCGGGTTTGGTGTTGATTTTCCTTTGTTCCTTGCGCGACCGTCCTTCTTGGTCTAATGGCTCTCGTCTTCTTGTTGCCTTTTTATGGCGCTATTTAGGCTTTATGACTATGGTATGAGGTCGCTCTCATTTATGTTGAATGGGAGACTTGCTTTACTTCGGTGTTTGAGCGGTTCTCGGGATATGTGACCTTTGTCTTTGTCGGGTCGCGCTTCTCATAATATGTTATGCCATTATCTTAGGTCGCATTGGTTGACTTGACCTGCCATGGGTTTAATATTTGGGTCTTGCTCTGTGTAGTTGCATTATGCACGGCCGACCCTGGTGATATCCACCATGTACCCTTTATCCAATGTGTGTATGGATTTTTAGGGAATAACATCAACAATATGGTTGAATGATCGCTTGGATTTTACAAGCATATTGTCGGCATATACTTCCATCGTTTTCTTGATCTGATTGTACAACATCATAGTCACAAGGCGTTGGTATGTTGCCCTAGCGTTCTTCAGGCCAAAGGGCATCACCATATAGCAATATAGTCCAAAATCTGTGATGAAGCTAGTATGTTCCTGATCCGGAATATGCATGGGAATTTGGTTATATCCTGAGTATGCATCCGTGAAGGAGAGTAACTCATGACCTGCCATTGAGTCTACCAGCTGATCTATTCTGGGGAGTGGAAAGCTATCATACATGCAAGCTTTATTTCAATCTAAAAAATCAATGCATGTGCGCCACTTCCCATTAGTTTCCTGACCAGGACGGGGTTAGAAATCCATTTTGGTTAAGTTGAATCCCTGATGAATTTGTTGTTCCTTAACTTCTCGACTTCCTCTTTTAAGGCAGATGACCTCTCCGGGCCAAGCATTCGCTTTTTCTACTTAACGCGCGGATGTTTTGGGTTGATACTCAACGAGTGGCTTATGTTTGAGGGGGATATTCCACACATATCAGTGTGGGACCAGGCAAACACATCCAGGTTTCCCTTTAAGAAGTCGGTCAATTCCTTTGCCCAAAGAGGGTCAAACTGTGATCTGATTCTTAAAACGTTCTCTGGGTCATCATCGTTGATCGGGATATTCACAGTCATTTCATTAGGTGTCGAAATTTTGCCCCTAGGCTCCTCGTCCTCTCTGGGATCAATATCCTCGGGCAATTCTCTGGCGACTCCTTCGGGGTCATCCTCTTTAACTGCTATGCTGAATCATCCTTCACAGAGGAGGAGGAACCTTAGTTTCTTCATCTTTTCCTTTGCGTAGCGACTTCAACTCTGCCATATAGGAGGCTCATCCAGTCACTTGGTCACCCCTGATTACTCCCACTCTCGCTTCGGTTGGGAATTTCAACAATAAGCACCAGGGCGTGAACAGGCCTTGAACTCTGCAAGGGTCGGTCGGCTGAAGAAGGCCCTACTCTGCAAGGGTCGGTCGGCTGAAGAAGGCGTTATAGGGTGAGTCAATATCCAAAACTACGAATGGAAGAATTCTCAATCTCTGACAGTCTCCCTCTCCCAGATTTACTGAAAATTCTACTAATCCCATTGGAGTTGTGGAGGCTCCATTAAAGCTGCACATCCATCCATTGTAGGGCTTCAGATCATTTGCTTCAAGCTTCATTTGATAGAATGCTTTCATAAATAGAATGTTAACTGAACTCCCACTGTCTACTAAGACCTTATGGTCTAGAGAAGGACCAATGGTGGTAGTGATCACTAAGGGGTTTTTTGTAGGAGATTGAACTCCAATATATCTCTATCACGAAATATGACATCATTGGACATTGTTTTCTACTGTTTTACCAGGGCGGTATCTTCAGGATTGCCGCACTCCCTCACCTCAATGCGCTTAGCTGCATTAACATATTGATTCATTGCCCTATAGCTATGTCTAGCTGGATGGGCCCCTCCAACTATAGTATTGATGACAATGCCGTTAGCTTTTGAGGTGCCTGCCCTTTAGTTTGCTTTGGACTACCTTGCCCCCGGTTTCTCGGGGCTGCCTCATATTCATCCAACTTTCCTTTCCTAATAATTTCTCTACCAAGTCTATCAAATGTTGGAATTCATTTGTCGAATGCCCATAGGTCTCAGGGAAAAGACAGAATTTCCCTGTCTCAAGCTCCTTTTCAATTGAACCACTTGGTGGAGCCTACTTGTATTGGAGAACATTATAAGTGTCTAGGTAGATATTTTCCAACGTGTCATTTAGAGGAGTGTGGCACTCAAAGGCTCTTAACCGAGCCCTCTTCTGTGAGTCGTTTCCTACGTTTCTTTCTCTTTTTGCCATCTCCAACTCGAAGACTGTTTCCTTGATTCTTATTGCCAACATTGACTTCTACCTCTTCAGAGCTATTGGCCGATTGTTTAATGGCTACATTACTCTGTATATCTTATTTATCAACGGCTATCGTCTTTTGATTAGCATAAATCTATTCTTGACGTAGGAGGTTATTCTCCTTTTCATAAAATATCTCCTTAGTCTGTGGTGATTTTCCAGCTAAGTATTTACCGAACTCAGTATCGTTGTCTACTCCATCAGTTAACGCCATAAGGACGGACTGCTTGTGAGGGTCTCTTACCTCCATCACTGCCAAATTAAAGCAATCCAAGTATGACCTCAAAGTTTCATTAGGGCGCTGCTTAATGAGTGGCAGTTCAAAAATGTTTTTGTAACACTGATCATGAAGTCGGAATTGGTTTATAAAACTTTTGCTTAATTCCTTGAGTTTGGCGATTGATCATGGGGGTAGCCGAGTGAACCACAATAGTGACATGTCCTCTAGAAAGATCGGGAATGCTTTGCACTTTATTGCATATGGAGCGGCTGTGGCATTCATATACCACAAATTCCCCATCAAGTGATGAACCGGATTGTCCTGCCCGCATAACGATTCATAGTCAATAGGTTGAATCTCCTCGGGAATCGGACGTCTAATATGTCATCAGTAAAAGGTGTATGACTCTAGTCTATGCCCTAATCCTCATTTCTTTTTCCTCGACTGACTGCCATGATCTGCCTCACCATTGCCTCCACATCATCATTAATCAAGGTGGACTCAGGATCATCGCTTCTAGCTCTACGGGGACCTCCCACGTCTCTTGGGTGCATTGTTGCCCAGTCCGGGGCCAGAGCAGAGCTTCCTTGCCCACTATAGCCACAGTCAGTCACGCAATGAAGGGGTTGCAATGGTTGATTCTGAATAGGATTGACAGTACTCTGAACCCTAGGTAACACTTTAGGTCCCTCAATAGGTAACAGGGCGAGATTATTTAAATTGCGGTCGTTTGGTCCTAGATTGAGTGTTGTTTCTTCGCGAGAAGGGAGAGACCCAAATCGATGTTGCTGTTTTCAAGCCTTTCTAATGGCTATCGTTGGGGTCTCGGAGGTTCCTCTGATGAGGACGAATAATCCGGAGTAAAGCGATGTGTTGGTGAAGATGTCCTCTGCCTTCAGAGCTCACTTATTTTCCTACTCATTGTATTCATATTTTCCCTCATCAAGGAACTCTCACGTCTTTGAGCTTCGAAGGCATTATACATCCTTTCTTACACGTCAAGAACACGAGAAAAGTCTCTCTCTGTTACTGGAGCAGAAGCAGATAGCTAGTCATCAACATTCGCATTTGGATGTGGAGAACTTGAACCAGGTCTAGCAGAAGCATCTACATAGGTGGAGTGGGTCATAATCACCATTTTGAGTCAAGTCATGGCCCCAGGCCGAGGGCGGTTCGTGACCCCCTCTTATGAGTAGCTCGTGGTTCCTCCTTGAAGGAAGCACGTGGTACCTCCTTGGAGGCAGCTCGTGATCCCCTCCTGGGACCGGGTCGCGACCCCATCCTAGGGTTGGATCACCCTCTGAGAGCCGTGAGCTGGGGAGACTACCTCGGCCTGTTCCAGAGTATTCTCTTCATTAACTTCATTTTCTCGAGAGGCTCGTAAATCCTTGGATTTCTTTATGGCCATAATGATTTGAATTCACAGAAATTTTCAAAAAAAAACAATGGTGTTGGCTAGCTTTTGAACCAAGCCACCAAGAATATGAAGACTTACATTTGGTAAACAAGGATGCTAACATATGGACAAATCCCGCTTGTGATCTACATTCCCCATCGGCTCGCGAATCACATATCCTCCTTGGCATGTGATAGCCACCATGAACCGTTCATGATGGGCGTCACGATCCACTCAAATTATGGGACCACAAACCGACCCTGAATCTCTGAAGGTATAGGCATGACTCAGTCCCCCACGAGCCGCAAATTCAGGATCCGATGACACCTGTCCATAACTGCTATATTGACCATTTCTCCATCTGTTCACGAACAATTCCGAGATCCTCACGATTCGTTCCACATGTCCTCATGAACCACATACACATATCACCTATAAATAGCCCCATACTTGACATTTCTCAAGATCTATTGGAATTCTGAGTGTTGTTTCCACCATTACTGTCTCTCCATTATTTCTAATCAGCAATATCTTGAAATTATTGAGTGAATAATCATTGTAAGTGTGAGATTGAGGGAATTTATTGATTGTACTTGCATTCAATCATATAATCAAAGTCAAATAAAGTGGACGCAGGATCGTTAACGCCGAACCACTATAAATCTGGTGGGTTTGCTACATTTTCTCCCATTTCTAGTTATTATTCTCAGCAATTTTAGACAATTTGGGTGTTAGAGCCATAATTTGGTCTAACATTTTGGTGCTTTCACTGAGAATTGAAGTCTTAGCATATCGGATTATTGCTCTACTATTTGGATATTCAAGTCCAAAGAAAATAGTCCGAACTTCCACTGTTTTGGTTTTTGAAGATTTCAGCAAAGTCAAGACATTATGGCTGGAAAGAAATCCAAGGGTTCGCGAGTTTCACGAGGAAATGAAGCTGCAAACGAGGCTAACAAGGAAAGCACTTATGAGCACGTTGCGGTGAGCTCCTCAGCTCGTGGTTCGCAGGGGGTCATGACCCGCTCGCAGATGGTCATCACGAGCCGCCCAGCTGAGGTCATCACGAACCGTCCACCAGATGCCTTCACAAGCTGCCAGGAAGAAGCCTTCACAAGCCGCTAGGGAGATGGCACCATGAACCACTCCCCTGAGGGGATCACGAAACGCCCTCACCAAGGGACCACAACTTGACATGGAAAGGAGATTATGCCTCATCCTGCTCGTGCTAGCGCTTCTGCTCGACCTAGTTCAAGTGCTCTATGTACAACTGCGACTGCTGATGACCAACTACATGCCTCTGCTGTAGTAACTGAAGGAGATCTCTCTCGTGTGCTTGATATGTTGGAAAGGACGAACGATGGGTTGGCAGCCCAAAGGCAAGAGAGTTCCTTGTTACGACAGAATATTACTGCATTGGACTGATGAATTGATGATCTCCAAAGGCAGAGGACACCTCCGCCTGCCCGTCCTCTAACTCCAGAGTACTCATCTTCGTCAGCGAAGCCTCCAAGACCTCCACGACGACCATTGGAAAGGGCTGAAAATGTGGAACAACTTTGATTTGGATCACTTCCTTCTTGAGAAGAGGCGGCCCTCAATCTAGGACCTAACAATTGTAACTTGAATAATCCCGCTCCGCTGCCTAGGAATCAAGGCATTGTTGACCCCATTCAGAATCAACCATTACAACCCCCTCGCCGCGTGATTGACCGTGGCAACAGTGGATGAGGAAGCTCTGCTTAGGCCCCAGACTTCATAGCAGCACATCGAAGAGACATTGGAGGGCCTCGCAGGGCAAGGAGTGTCGATCCTGAATCTACATTGACCAATGATGATGTTGAAGAAATGGTTAGGCAAATCACCGTAGATGGTCGTGGACAGAGAAATGAGGATTAGGGTATAGACCGCAATCATACGCCCTTTACTGAAGACATATTAGACGTCCGATTCCGTAGGAAATTCAACATGCTAACTATGAACTGCTATTAAGGTAGGACCGACCAGGTCCAGCATTTACTGAGATATTCATGGTACATGAATGCTGCCCCTTCTCCCGATGCAGTAAAATGTAAAGAATTCCCAATATTCCAGGAGGATGTGGCATTATTGTGGTTTACCAGCTTGCCAGAACGATCGATCTCCAGTTTCAGGGAAACTGAGTGAACAACTCGTTAATCAATTACAGCTTAATGCTCACGGATATAAAAATGTCATTTAGTTATCCCTCATTAAATAACTCCTTGACAAAACTTTGAGGTCGTACTTATATCATTTCAACTTAGCGGTTACGGAGGTTAGAGACCCTCATGAACATACCGTCTTGATGGCCTTAATTGACGGAGTAGACAAAGATACTAAGTTTGAAAGCGGCAAGCCGCCACTGACTGGAGAAATATTCTATGAAAAAGCTAATATCTGCTTACGTTAAGAAGTGATATACGCCAATCGGAAGAGGAAGGCTGCCGATAAAGAAGATTTACAGAGTAATGTGGCCATCAAACAATCCTGCGACAGTTCATAAAAGGTTGAGGTTAACGTTGGAAATAAGAATTAGGGTAATGGCCGCCAATCTGGGAATAGCAGTCGGAAAATGAATCGAGGGAATTATTCTCAGAAGTGACCTCGGTTCAAAACTTTTGGAATCTTCACACCTTTAAATGATACATTAGAGAATATTTTCATGGACACCTACAATGTTCTTCAGTATAAGAGGCCTCTACCAAGAGATTCGAAGGAGAAAGAACGTGAAACAAGAAAGTTTTGCCTTTTCCATCAGACCCATGGTCACTCCACCAATGAATGCCTTCATTTGAGAGACGTCATCGAAAAACTACTTCATGAAGGAAAGTTGGAAGAATGCAAGATTGCTCCAAGAGACAGGGGGCAAGCATGGCAGGCCCCGAATCAAAACCAACATTCCACTAGGCCTACTACTCAGCAGAAAAGAAAAAACATTGTCATCAACACTATAGTAGGAGGACATCATCCTATTGGGCACAGCTTTAGGGCAAAGGATCAGTATGTGAACGCGGCCAAACACCTCGAAGTAGGGGAATGCAGTAATCTTGAAATTGCAACCCCAGTAAAGCAGCACAAAACAATGTCTAGCGATGTCATCTTTCGTGATAGACATAGTACTTGGGTTCATTCCCCCGTCTAAGACCCTTTAGTGATCACGACAACTATCGGTCCCGCTTTGGTTCACAAGGTTTTGGTGGACAATGGAAGTTCAATAAATATCCTATTTAAGAAAGCATTTGATAAGATGAAGCTCGAAGCAAAATATGTGAATCCCTGTAATGGATGGATACATGGCTTCAATGGAGCCTCAATGACTCCGAAGGAGCCGCCTAGAGAACTGCCCGAGCATATAGATCTCAGAGAGGATGAAGAACCTGGGAGCAGAATGCAACTCCTAATGAAATGACTGAAGATATTCTGATTGATGATAATGACCCAGCGAAGGTCTTGAAGATCAGATCCGAGTTAGACCCTCTTCGTGCAAAAGAATTGAATGATTTCCTAAAGGCCAACCTGGATGTGTTTGCCTGGACCCATGCTGACAAGTGTGGGGTATCCCAATCAATTATGCGCCACTCGTTAAGCACCAACCCGAAGCACCCACCTGTTAAGCAGAAAAGGCGAATGCTTGGCCCAAAGTGGTCAGCTGCTGTAAAGGAAGAAGTTGAGAAGTTGAGGAGTAATGAATTTATTAGAGTTTCAACTTACCCGGAATGAATTTCAAACCAAGTTTTGGTAAAGAAGGCCAACAGAAAATGGCGCACCTGCATCAATTTCTCAGATTTGAACAAGGCTTACCCAAAAGACAGTTTTCCACTTCCTAGAATTGATCAATTGTTGGATTCAACAGCGGTTCACGAACTCCTCTCCTTCATGGATGCATATTCCGGATATAACCAAATTCCCATGTATGTTCCGGACCAAAAGCATACTAGCATCATCGCATATTTGGGATTGTACTGCTATGTAGTGATGCCTTTTGGTCTAAAGAATGCTAAACCTACATATCAACGATAAGTGAACCGGATGTTCTACAATCAGATTGGGAAGACGATGGAGGTGTATGTGGATGACATGTTTGTGAAGTCCAGACAATCATTCAACCATACTGCCGACCTAGTAGAAATTTTTGATATCCTTAGACGATATAGGATGAAGCTCAACCCTCTGAAGTGTTCATTCTGTGTCACCTTTGGAAAATTCTTGGGCTTTATCGTTAGCTCGTGTGGAATTGAAATCAATCCAGATCAGATTGCAGTAATCAGGAACATTCAAGAACCAAGGCAAATCAAAGATGTGTAGAGCCTCGTCCGGAAAGTAGCTGCATTAAGTAGATTCATCTCTAAAGCTACAGATAAGCGCACTCAATTTTTCGATTTGATAAAGCGAGGGAAGCACAATTTCAAATAGACCCCTGATTGTGAGGAAGCATTCCATAACCTCCTGGACCATCTGGAAAAACCCCGATATTGTCCAAACCAGTGGACCATAAGGACTTGTTCGTGTACTTGGCAGTGTCGGGCCATGCAATAAGTACAACCCTAGTAAGAGAAGAAGATAAAGCCCAGATACCTGTGTACCACGTAAGTAAGAAGCTTGCAGCGGTAGAGCAAAACTACCCAAAGATAGTAAAGCTTGAGTATAGTCTGCTGATCGCATCTAGAAAGCTTCTCCACTACTTTCAAGCTCATCCCACCACTGTATACAAAGACCATCTGCTCCGATAAGTATTACAGAGACTAGAGGCGTCGGGTAGGCTACTGAAATGGAATGTCGAATAGGGTCAATTTAACCTAAACTTTCATCCCCGAAGATCGATAAGGGGGCAAGTGTTGGTAGATTTTATAGCAGAATTTACTATCTCAGAGGACGATGTAGTGAGTGAAGAAGTTGATACATCAAAACCACTAGTTGACCCCAATGCCTGGAAACTGTATACTGATGGAGCTAGGAATGACAGACGATATAGTGCTGGAGTGGTACTTGTAACTCCCGAAAAACGATCGATATACTATGCTTTGAGATTAGAGTTCCGTGCCATGAATAATGACTTGGACTAGGCTTAGGCTTGCAAAGGAGTTGGGGGATAACAAAACTGGATATCTTTTGCGATTCCAAGATAGTTGTGTACCAGGTCAATGAAGAGTTTCAGGCCAAAGGGCAAAGGCTCGTATCATACTTGTAGAAAGTGATAAAACTGCTATGTGGGCTTGAACACTACAGCATAACAGATATCCCCCGATCAGAGAATCAGAGGGTAGATAAGTTGGCCAAGATGGCTAGTTTTGAAAACCGTGAGGAAACAGATATGGTCCCGATAGAGATACTACAGTCTCCGAACATCAATCAGATGGAAATATATCCTGTATTGGAAACTAAGCCAGAAAGAGAATCATGGAAGACACCCTAAAGAACTTCCTGATGAATAAACGCTTATGACCAAGAAAATTGAGAGGAGTGTTGTTATTCGAAAGGCCTACAAATATGTCATGCAAGGCGAAGTCTTATATAAACAAGGATTCTCAATGCCTCTCCTCTGGTGTATAGCCCATGACGACATCAAACAGGTGCTGAAAGAACTACATAAAGGTGAATGCGGCGACCACATTGGAGGAAAAACGCTAGAAATGAAGTTTCCACGATATGGCTATTTCTATCCTACCGTAAATGAAGATGCGTCTAAGTATGCATGACGTTGCAACACATGCCAAAAGTTCTCGAAGATTTCCAAGGCGCCTCCTAGCCTGTTGAAGACAATGATGAGTCTGTGGCCCTTCGCTGTTTGGAGAATTGACATTATTGGAAATCGCCCCATAGAAAACGATGGAGCAAAATTCACTATTATGGCCGTGGATTACTTCACTAAGTAGGTCGAAGGAGAACCGTTAACCATAATCATAACCAAGTGAGTGATAAATTTCATCGTTAGAAACATCATATGTCAAAAATCGTCATAACAGATAAAGGAACTCAATTTGATAGCACTGAGTTCCAAGACTTTTGCCAAAGATATCATATTGAGAAAAGGTACACCTCTGTGGCACACCCACTCGAATGGACAGGTAAAAGAGGTAAACAAAGTAATTAAATCCATTCTGAAGAGGAGATTGAAGCGGGCCAAAGCCATGTGGGTCGATGAGCAACCCTTGGCATTATACTCCTACAGGACAACTTACAAGTCGGCAATGGGCCGTACACCCTTTTCCCTCTCTTTCGATGCAGAAGAGGTCATACTGATTGAGCTAGAAGTGCCATCCCACAGAACAATTTATTACGACCTGATGACTAATAATAAGTTGCTCCTTGAATCCCTAGATATAGTCGAAGAAAAGAGAGATGAAGCAGACCTGCGTACCTTGAGACACAAACAGCAGGTATCCTACAATAAAAAGGTTCGAGCCCGAACCTTTGAACCCGAAGACTTGATTCTGAAGCGTGTCTTTCCACCCCCAGTACATTTGGGTCCAAAATGGAAATGGATGTATTCCATCCTATGGAAGTTTGATAACGGAACCTTCAAGCTGGCGACTGTAGATGGAAGTGAAATTCCCAGAGTGTGGAACTCCCAGCATTTACGGCATTACTTAACATGAAATTTTCACTTTTACTCTTTTGTTTTTTGGACCATGTAAAAAGAAACGACTTGCCTAGAAAAGTCTGGTTACATAAACAGAGGATTATAAAGTGGACGTAGGTCATGATTCGACCGAACCACTATAAAATACTATGTGTCATTTGCTTTTACCACACCATTTTTTATATACTCTCTCATTCTTTACTTACATGAGTTGTTATAATTACAAAGTTCGCTCTAAATTTCCCAGCAATCTAGAAGCACGTAATACAAAGTGTCTTCGATCAAATTAGAAGTTCCAAAGTATGCAGAATGTCGAGGGTGCAATAAAGTAAATGACACAACCATCAACACTCTAATTCTCGTAACCTAAAAAAGAGTATGAAGGACAAGAATTTTCCATGAGGCGTGAAGGTGCACCATAATTTAAAAGACCGTCTTGACCACACTCTACCCTTGATATCCGACGGGAGAGTATACAGGCGCCAATGACTGAGCGTCGTAGATGGACTCCTACCGCCACTAAAGGATGGGGCAAATTGAAATCTGATTTTGAACTATATCCTTGGAATACGACAGGAGAGTATAAAGGAATATTGATTAAATGACATAAAAGGGATCCTTTCCTGCTGCAGGATCAGGAACAAGAATGAAAACTGTGCCCGAACCCCTCATTTCCAGACATGGTGGGCAACATATATGACTCTAATCAATCCTTAATAAGCCCTGACCAGAAATCATATCAATAATTGATTAGGAGCATACTCATATATGCATAATTCAGTAATTTTGAATTTCATTGCACATAATACTGACTTAGTTATGATCCAAATACTTATGTATGACTAAGTACGATAAACTTGAAGGTACAAAACAATACAAGAGAAACTGGAATTCATATACTAATGCGGGTTTACAAAATAAAGCTGAAAAAAAAGTGATAGGTGAGGGCCATTCTCACGACTACATCACAAGGCCAGTGGAAGATCTAAAAACATAAACAAAAGAATGCTACTTGGGCTTTGGGGATGACCATGGCTTCTTCTCCTTCTTCTGCTTCTCCAGCTCCTCCTTGTCAGCATCAGATTTGTCTTGCTTCTTCCTTTTGTTCTTATCCGAAAGAGGATCTTGTGGAAGGTCAGAGGATTGGGATGCAAGCTGAGTAGTTATCAATTTAGTGGACAACTTTATAATTAACCCAGATTTGGGATCAGCTGCTGCTCCTCTTTTTTCAATTTCAGTTGTTCATTCTTTTTAGCCTTCATGTTGGTGAGAGTCATGCTGTCATCATCCTTGGTCTCTCCTATAATGGCGACTTCCTCTTCTTCATCCCCATGGCCACCGTCGGTATCCTGCAAGGCTTCAATGATTTCAGCGTCTTTTGGAACATCTGTACTTGATACCACAATGGCCATCTCTATTGCCTCAACTTCAGTTTGCTTTGGAACTTCATGAACTCCTGTACTGGATGGCACATCAATCTTCTCAGTCTCTTCCTGCTTTTCTGCAACCTATTCGGTAGACTTGACACATATACATGAGAAGCAACTGTAATTAGTTTGAGAGACAATGTAGTCTTCTCGATTGTTTGCTCCACAATGCAAGGACAAGTAATGAAAGCTTTGACAAATTGTGGATAGAATATGGAGATACCTTCCACTAACTCTTCGCCCGAAGTTGTAGTAGAAACCCCAACAGCTGGAGGAATGGGGACTTCGGAGATCAATGGATCATCTGGGTTGTATTCCTCAACCTTAGAGGTCTTGGGCTCTGCAGTTGAACTTGAGTCTTCAACAGCTTTGTACTTGCCTTTGAGCTTAACCCTCTCTTTTTCCAGCTCATCTTGAATTTGACGTCTACCCTCCGCTAAGACCTCGTGCTCTCTACCCCTGAGGAAGATTTGCATAAGCTGGCCTTTGTCGACTTCCTCAACCTTTAAGCATTGCTTTTCACCCTCGACGATCATATCCCAAAAGTTAACCAATGTGGTGGTATAATTCTTAACCCAAGAAATATCTCGGGTTCGAATGACTTGAGCGAAGAATTCCATCAACAGTTTGTCGAACCCTTCTATCTCCTATTCGGTTGCGGCAAGCTTAGCGGTAACAGTGGAGGCTGATTCGAGGGCATCATTGGCATTATTCTCGGCAAGAGCTTCCTGTCCCTCAGCATGATCAAGTTTGTTAGTCAAGATCACCTTTTCCTTCTCCCAATAAGCCTTTTTTGTAGCAAAGCAATCCTGTGATGCTTCAGTTCATTATTTGCCGTCTTGAGATCTTCTATCTCCTTTTTCAAAGCCACACGCTCTTGGCTGTTCGAATCAGCTCAAGATGGAAACGTTTATTAGCATTCTCTAACTCTGTTTTATAGTTTTCAGCATCCCGCCGGGCTGCAGCGAGCTGAGCCTGTGTGTCTTCGAGTTCCCTCTTGTTAATCCCTAAAAAATCCATATGCACATTGAGCAAAGGATATGGAACGGGCGCCATCAGGGTCGGTCGTGCATGATGTTATCTAAGGCGCTTAAATGACCTACAACAGACAGGATGCAACCGCACAGAGCCAGATCCAAATGTCAAACCTAAGTCAAGTCAACCAGTACAACCAAAGACTATGGTGTGATATGAAATGAGAAGTGCGGCCCAAAAAGGATAGAGATCGCATATCTTGTAAAATTGCTCACTGCTTTCCTGTCAAAAGACCAAGCCTGAAATGTAGCTGCAATACGAGCGCCTGCAACATCATATGTGACCATATCTCCAATCAGAGTTGGGCATGAAATCGTGACTCATGTGCGGGAGGCAAGGTCGATCGTTCAAATTGGGGCAAAGCGTTCGAACACAAAAGCAAAGCAAATCGCCCGTTCAACGTAGACGGGAGCGACCTTGTGGCATAGCTTTAGGGATAAACAGCGCCGTACAAAGGCAGCCAAAAGATGAGCGCCCTTGAGCTGAAAAGAACGGTCGCGCAAGGAACAGGGGAGAACCAGGTCTAGTCCCGCGTCCCGCTATTACAAAAGTTTCCAAGTTTTCAAAACATTCATACTCACAGGAACGCCCGCACCTATGGATCCGCTCAACTACATAAGGCGCTTGCTCTACTGAGTCGCTCGCGCATGACAACCAAATACAGATCAGGACAGCTGGTTACAACAAGCCAATGGCATGATTGTAATTAATAGAATGAGCGATCTGTAACCTACATAAACGGATTTCATATCATTTCCCAGGGGGAGCTCACCTTTAAATACAATATGGCCATCAACATAAAGGGGATCCCCAATCTTTGAAATCTGGAAGTTTTTCCAAATTCCATCCTCAACTACTGACTTGGCCATGGCATCAAGTATGATCTCGTGATCAAGGAGAACAGAAGCATCCTCCTCCTCAATCATTCACTCATCCTTCATCTCCTCAAATTCCACCATTCCCTTGTGTGATTCTAAGATTGAAGTATATAAACGTGGGTATATTGAGTGAATACAAGAATATATGAAAAGAGAGAATTGTTGTGTTTTGTAATCTCTATTATAAGATTGGAAATTGCCTTCACAGTGGACGTAGGCCTAGTTAACGACTGAACCACTTTAAATCTTGCCTTTACTTTACCTTACTTGCATTTTTCATTTTTTGTTGCTGAATAAACACTGTTCCATTTATTTCTTACCAAGTTGGTGAAGTACGGCTTAGTACCTTGGGTGTTTAGACCATTTTTGGTGTAAACATTTTGGCGCCCACCGTGCAGCTGTGTTTTGCCTTTTCCCCATTTCATGTCAGATGATATTTTCCAAGAGGCACTTTGCTTGAAGTCATGAGCACGCCAAGGAGAATCACCGACTAAGTCAACAACCCCAATAACGGCGTCAACATAGTCACGCCGTCAGACAGCGATTCCGGTGAAGAAGGATTGACAAAAGTTAAAGGAGCTATATCCAGAAAGGAATTGGAAGAGGCGATGACAGGATTAACGAGCCAAATAATTATTGCATGCAATGCAATGATGAAGAAGCTCGAGTCGATACTCGCCATTTAAGCCGCCACCGCAAAAGCCACTTTAAGCGCCACATATTCCTCGCTAGCTAGCATGAATTGCAAGTCAGAAACAGAGTTCTGTGCTTCGAGCTCGAGACAACAGGATTTCATCCAAAGAATTGCACATCGCACCAGTCCAAACTATGAAGGGGGCAAAGCACCTGTGCGCGATCGCTCTGACGATACAATCGCAGAGAGGGAAAACAACCCCATTATCATTGGGATGTCCTTCCCATGGGGAAGCCCAAATTCCTTGCCCCTGGTTCGTGAGGACACATCTAGATTAGAAATCGATGATAAAAAGGGTGGTCAATCTGTGGATCGACCAAGAAAGGAACGGAAGTATATATTGAGAATGGTGCGAGCAATTGTAAAGGAAAGCCTAGAGAAGAGGGATGATCGAAGTGAATGGGAGTCCTTCCCAACTAAAACCCCGCTCACTGAAAGGGTCAAGAAAACTGTATACCTACAAATATTCGAACCTCCATCATTACAGTCCTATGATGGGACAAGCGACCCTGATATATTTTTATGCAAATATGACTAGTACATGAATGGGGCTTGCACTACTGATGAAATCAAATGCTCATATTTCCCAACTTATTTAGAAGGAGTGGCTTATCTTTGTTTCACAAAGCTTCCACCGCAGTCTGTGGATAATTTTGTGACCTTGGCTATGCTGCTCAAAAAGTAGTTTAAATCCCAGGCACTCAAAACTTGGGATGCTACGGAGCTAAGTGGACTTCAACAAAAATCAGGAGAGCCCATCAAAGCTTTTCTCACTCGCTTTGATATGGTAGTGGCTAAAGCCAAGAATCTCGAACCTGGCCTAATCTTAATGGCTCTTAAGGGGGGCATACGTAGAGAAACCAAGCTGGGTTGGTGGGTCAAGAAAAAGAAACCAAGTACACTCGAAGGGTTGCTCAACGAAGCCGAAAAATAAGCAAGTATCGAAGGAAAAAATGCATAGTTGGAGAAGAGTGGAAATGCGCAAAGAAAACTAGACAATTAAAAAAGGAGCAATGAAGAAGAAGACAATCGAGCAAAAAAGAAGCTGCGTTTCTTCAAGAACTCTGAGTTCACTCCCCTTAATGATACCATGGGAAATATCATCATTGCAACCAGAAACATCGAGAGATATCCGGTTTTGAAACAAAGACAAATAAAAAATGCAGCTATGAAGTTAGGAAGATTCTGTCAGTTCCACAAATAGCCAGGACACAATACCGATGAATGCAGGCACTTGAAGTTAGTAATTGAGGAGTTAATCTGAAAAAACCATTTGCAACAGTATGTACAAAATCATAAGAGTCATCCCGACTCCCCGCAAACGAGGGACGATACGCCCTAAAGAGGAAGGGGCTTAAACCAATCCAAAAACGACGCTCATCAGCGGGACTAGCCACGAATATCTCAATAATTGAACATTGAACTAGAGCTCTCACTATGTTGCTTCATTCCCTTGATTTTATTTTGTTATTAAGATTGTTTTAACTTGCTTTGCTATTCACTATGTTCGTATCAGGCTGCAGTTTACTTGCAAGAACTATATGCATCAAAAATTAATTATGTGTCTATCTGAATAACATACTTATTGGTCCATGCTAAAAGAAGAACAATCTCTTGGAATGTAGGCATGGTAAAAGCAAATCCGTTATACACAGCAAGATTTTGACAGAAAAACCCCAGGGCGCACATTAAACGAAGCAGTTTGGGAATCAATAACATCAAGCAAAATCAAACGGTAGGAATAGACACATCACCTTAAAAAGAGCATGCTATTTTAAGATAGACAACAAGGCTGCACCTCTCATTATGGAGTATGCTGAATGCTTAGCGGACACCCATTCAAAGGACCGCCACCATACCTCATTGAAAGTACAGGAACATTGCCAAATATGTCCCTTGGATGAAATTGCTAATCCAAAAGAGGCACTCTCTTAGGTGGAGGACATGAACTCCTTAAAACTGGAGTTAAATTCGATAGCAAGGATTGATGTCCACCTCCTAGGAGTCAATGCCGAAGTGGAAGCAATTCAAAAAGTCCCACGGATAAAATTGCCGAGCCCACCAAAGAAACACCTTCTTAGGTGCTGGACACAGGTTCTCCAACTTGAAAAAAAAATTCCAATGAGGCGGACCAGTGTCTATTTCCTAGGGAAAAAGGCACAAAGTCGAAAAAAACTGACATGTCCCGAAACGGATAAATTGTCGATTCACGATGGGCACCTTGTTAGGTGAAGGACACGAATTTTATCCCTTCCGAGTCAAGGTTGGACGAGATGAATTAGTGTCCGCTCCTCGGGATGAAGCATAAAAATAGGGAAGGATTAAACATGCTGGAAGGACTAGCGCAAAACAGAAATCCTACCCGAAAGGGGGTGTCAAAAATCCTAGCCGAAAGGAGGTATCCATTCTAGAACCCTTTTGAATAACTAAAAAAATCAAATAGGGCCAAGAATGGATCGAAAAACTTTAACCCAAGACCTCTCCGGGGGCACGTATTCAAAACTAGCCTCCGAAGGGCTCGGATTACCAGTCTGTCAGGCGCGGGGTTGAATACTAATAAATAAAAGATACGAAGCGCTCTTATAGTAATACAAATGCGTAATAATCCTCGATAAGTGATGAACTTCAAAAGCTAACTAAATCCCAATAATAATAATAATAATAATAATAATAGAAAATCGGGCGCAACCAAACGATTAATAATGCGCCCGGACGAATGTGTAAATCATAAAATAAAGGTGCAGCGTGTGACGCACCCGCGTGAAAATAAATGAGTTGCATAGTAAGAACTAAACCCCTCAAAATAAGGGGCAAAGGAAGAAATAGGCTAACCTAAAATTAAAAGCAAGGTAGCGTTATTGACGATGAACGACATAGAAACGTAACCATCGCACAAACCATAAAAATTACAAACCCAAGTGTACGAGAACAAGCGAGGCTGGCTCCCGCATACACAGGCCAGACTAAAAGTACCATTCAAAATCAAAACCAAAATAACAGAACAAGTAAAACATTAGCAAGCCACATTGTTCAGATAGGGTAATAGATGATCCTCTCCCTAGATTCAAGGGTCTCAACAAGTTTGTATACATCTTTTTCTAGGGCATGAAGTCATTCAAGATTCTATTTATTTGACTGCTGAAGATCTTCAATAAGAGAATGCCAGGCACCCATTTGCTCCACAATGTAATCCCTGACAGTGGTAATGAGGCCTTTGACCAAATGCGGGCGTGCTTCCAATTGTTCAAACTCAGCCAATATGCAATCCTTCATGGCGTCTATCTTTCCTGCAATAATCCATCTGTCAAACGGATATATGTACACATTGGAACGCGAGCCAGCCAGACAATCAGCCATAAAATCCTCAACAAGTTTAGGATGGCAAGGGTTAGGAAAAGAAAGGGGCTCGGGCACTGCTGTAGGATCCAAAGTAATGGACGAAGAAGCCATACAACCAAAAGTAGTCTAAGTATCTGAGCCAGGAAGTCTATTCAGAAAACAATGACTTTGAGTGTCAGTTGTACCTAAGGTCCCCTTTACTTGGGGCGTCTTTTGGTTACCAGTCCCCTTTCCTTGGGGCATTTTTGGTTACCGTCCCTCCTTGTCGATCTCTTCATGAGTCTCCTGGACATGAAAAATTCCATCCTCGGACGACCTATTTCAAAGGAAATCAGTATGGACTCGAAAAACAACTATGAAAAGGGAAACAGCTCATCCAGACTCAGGCAGTAGGCCAAAAAAGAAAATCTCGACTGAAGAAACCCAGGGCATTTCACCAAACAATTTGTCAACAAATACCAAGCATCATGGTTTCAAAGAAAGCTACCGAATGATTCATATTATCCAAAGACAATTACATAAAAGATACCGACGCTACACAAAATTTTTGTCGTTGCCCAAATCTCGAATTCATACACAATCTGGCCAGGTCATATTGAAACATCCTAACTTGGAAACACATGAGTATTCAAACAAAACAAAGAAAAGGAAAAACTCACTTAGGAATATAATGGTATCTCGAAGCCGAAAGAAAGTTGCTCAAGGAAAAAACAGGTGTTGCTGCAAGCACCAATCAAGATGATAGAATAAGAAAGCCAGAACCTTTTGAAGAAAAATCAAGGCAGAAATGTCAAACACAGATTACCTGGTTAAACTCTCGAGGAAGCACAACTATCACCGGAAAACTTCTCGAAAAAGATAAAAGTGGAATGAAGCAGGTAAGAGCGAATAAGGAAGAATAAAAGGCATATATCCAGAGATTTTTAGAAACACCAGTTTAGTGCCCAAAAAGTGTTTCGTCAAATTCCAGCTGGCATCCCGAAATTAAACTAATCGCACAATGACCGAAAAGGAGGAATCAAGCCTTCTGCTTATGGAAAAGACAATACCAACCAGCTTAATGAAGCAATATTTACCTTTTGCATGAACGACCCCTCGACAAGTCAAGATAACTCTACAAAACAATGTGCGATCAAATATGTTAAAGCCCATAATCCCTTACTAAAAGAAAGAAATCATGGACTTCGAGGGGCAAGTGTTAATCCCTAAAAAAATCCATACGCACACTGAGCAAAGGATGCGGAACGGGCGCCATCAGGTTCGGTCGTGCATGATGTTGTCTATGGCACTTAAACGACACACAACAGACAGGATGCAACCGCATAGAGCTAGATCCAAATGTCAAACCCAAGTCAAGTCAACCAGTACAACCAAAGATAATGGCGTGATATGAAATGAGAAATGCTGCCCAAAAAGGATAGAGGTCACATATCCTGTAAAGTCGGTGACTATTTTCCTGGCAAAAGACCAAGCCTGAAATGAAGCTGCAATACGAGTGCCTGCAATATCATATGTGACCATATCTCCAATCAGAGTTGGGCATGAATCGTGACTCAGGTGCGGGAGGCAAGGCCGATCGTTCAAATTGGGGAAAATTCATTCAAAAACAGAAGCAAAGCAAATCGCCCATTCAACATAGGCGGAAGCGACCTTGTGGCATAGCTTTAGGGACAAACAACGCAATACAAGGGCAGCCAAAAGACGAGCACCCTTGAGTTAATATGAACGGTCGCGCAAGGAACAGGAGAGAACCAAGTCCAATCCCGCGTCCCGCTCTTATAAAAGTTTCCAAGTTTTCAAAACATTCATACTCACAGGAACGCCCACAACTATGGATCCGGTCAACCACTTAAGGTGCTTGCTCTACTTAGTCGCTCGCGCATGACAGCCAAATACAGATCTGGACAGCTGGTTACAACTAGCTAATGGCATGATTGTAATTAATAGAATGAGCAATCTGTGACCTGCATAAACGGATTTCAGATCATTTCCCGGGGGAGCTCACTTATAGATACACCATGGCTATCAAAATAAAGGGGATCCCCAATCTTTGAAATCTGGAAGTTCTGCCAAATTCCATCCTTAACTACTAATTCGGCCATGGTGTCAAGTATGATCTCGTGATCAAGGAGAACAGAAGCATCCTCCTCCTCAATCATGCACTCATACTTCCTTTCCTCAAATTCCACCATCCCCTTGTGTGATTCTAAGATTGAAGTACATAAACGTGGGTATATTGCATGGATATAAAGATGTATGAAAAGAGAGAATTGATGTGTTCTGTAAACTCTATTATAAGATAGGAAATCGCCTTCATAGTGGATGTAGGGCTAGTTAACGGCTGAACCACTCTAAATCTAGCCTTTACTTTACTTTTATTGCATTTTTCATCTTTTAGTTGCTGATTAAACATGATTTCATTTATTTCTTACCAAGTTGGTGAAGTACAACCTAGTACCTTGGGTGTTTAGACCATTTTTGGTGTAAACACCTCTCAGCCTTCCTCCTGGCCTTAGCGTCATGATCAATCTTCACTCTAGCTCTCAATGCATCTATTTCCAGGCGGTGGATAACATCTGAAAGAATCTTGGCATGATTCTTCATCGCCTTATATTGTTTAGCCACATGATCAACTTGGCCCATAACTTCTGTATCCTAGTCCTCAGGAACCGGTTCAAGATCTGGAACGAAACCCATCCTTTCGAAGTAGATATCAGGGAGCTGCTTTCGTAAACGCTCCATCTTAGCCTTAATTTCAGAAGTAAGGGCACCCCCCTGTACAGTGGTAGTGTCCAACTGGTGTTGACCAGAAGGAACAAGAGCTGCCTTCCCCTTTTCTGAATCTCTACTGGGATCCTTGTGTTTGTCTTTGGGCTCGTGATGCTTTTGGAAGATTTGCCTGGAGGTGGTATACCTTTCGGGGGAGTCGGAGCCTTGGGAAGTTGTTTTCCCTCCCTCATGTGGCACTTAATGACTGTGATGCTTCCCAGGGTCGTAGCTCGAAGTAGAGCGTGAGCGCGTAGAATGAGGCTGATAAGAATCATGATGCCTTTAACTATCTCTTCCCGGACTGTCACTATGATCATGCTTAGTTACGGGAATGAGCCTGGGTGTGTTCTTGCGAATATCACGATGAGAGTAGGAATAGCGGCGAGGCATTTTTCCTGCAAAGAATAACAAACAGTTATAAGGATCGTGAATATAACTGGTATACGGGTGTTGTGAGAAGTGGTGCATGTGATTTGTGTATCCTGTGTGATCCCTCCTAACAGGCCAGGGCCCGGTGTTTGGCTCGTCTGTGTAGTATTTTTATTTTTGGTGGGATCGGTTTCTTCCTCGGGGACAGGGAAGAACGGCTCCTCTCCAAAATCTTTATAGGTGTAGATGTTATTTGGCAAAGAGGTCTTTTCTAAATCCCTGAATACCTTCTCCTTTGTTAATGTGTCATGAGTGGTATGCTCTACTGGCGGTGGAGTCTTCCGAGGATATTTCCCCTGGGAAGCTGAGGCATCCTTTGATTCGTCAGCTCAAATTTTATCTCCTTTGTATACATTCAAATCCTCATCATCCTGATCAATCATCGGCGAAGGACTCTTAAGAAATTCGGTCGTCTTTGTGGCTTCCTTGGTCAATTCTCCTTCGGTCGGGGGCATGCTACTAGGTTCCCCAACTGTCTGAGTAGGGGGCACGTACTTGTGGGGCTTGCCACCCGGACCGAGATTGAATCTTACATCTAGAAGACGGTGTTTGTGGAGGTTCTCGTCAGTTATACACTTCTTAATTTTATAGAGGTCCGATTTGCTTTTTAAAGGCGGGACAATCAGTCCTTGTACACTGAACCTTCTGTCTTTTGAAAATTATAAGCTGTACAGAGAAAGAGAAATATTAGCGCTTTGATCATACAATTGGAATATGCAATGAAGGATTCAGAACCTACTTGACTGTAGCCACATCCTCGCACATCCATCTTGATGTTTTATATAAAACCAATCGGATTTAGAATCTCCTAAATTACCGTGCCCATCTATCAAGGCCTTTCTGGAGGGGATCGACTAGAAGAAAAGAAGTTCGAAGTCCCCATGGAATGATGCTTGAAATAATAATAGAATTTCAAATCTTTGAAGGTAAGCTCGGTCTCTAGAATCTCTGCATATGTGATGTACAAGGTATACAGAGCAACGTAAGCATTGGGATGGTGTTGCATGGGAGAAATACGTAGTCCTCTCAGAAGATCGAAGACGATTGGAGGAAACAGAGGAATGGTGCCTACCAAGCACATGACTCTACTGATAGCCATGTACCCCTCTGGAGTGGAATTGGTTCTATCTCCTTCCTCTGGAGTTTACACGTCAACCCAGGGGATCCTATGTCTTAGGCATAGTCTCTTAAGCTTTATATCATCCAATTTGAAAGCTATAGAGTCACACCGTTTCTCTTTCTCTACTTCTTTAGCACCCTTGATTTCATCAGGATCTCGATCATCTTCCTCTTCCTTAAGTGATGTGCTCTCAGAAGATGTTGATTATGTATCAAGATCTATTTCATAATCGGAGTCGGAATTACTCCACTTTGGATCCGAAGGGTGTACATCGGGATTATAATAATTTGACGACTCTGGATCTGTACTTTTCTCTGATATTCTTATTGAGCGTCTATCAGACATGGCTGTGTTGGCGAATAAACATGAGAAATTAGTGCATAAATACCCGTAAACCTCGTGTATGCAAGTGATAGTGTGTGCAAGTGTGTAAACTACTGAAAGGAAAGGCATGAAGTAAAGAAGGGGAATGAGTAGTCAGTTATTGTATAACTTTAGGTTGAGCAATCATCCAGTTCAGATGGTTCGTCTCGAAGGCTCTAACCTAACTGTCCATCAATTATAGTTCATTTCTAACTAGAACATAATTTGACATATTTGGCTAGTTGATATCATGATGTCAAGTATAGTCGCGTTATAAGAATTGGCACAGAGACAAGTCGATTCATGAAGTCTAAAAGTAAAGCTTGTGGTAAGGGGTCTGTTCGTGAATAGCAGTCTGGTTCGTGAACAGGAAACAAGTTCATGACATGAGAATCGGCTCGTGGGGAGCATGTTGGCCCGTGAGTATGGTATGGTTCGTATTTAAGCATCCTCGTGGACACCACTACAACTCAACCTGTACGACTCGTGAGGCACTCCTACGACCCGTCCCATTTCCCATCTCCATGAACCGACGCTCTCCAATCATCACAATTCGACCCGCCATTCTATTTCACCACCGTGATGCCTCACTCCTCTCCATCCAACTCTAGGAAGCGCTAGGATTAAGCAAGCAATTGTTTCCCTTCCTTCCTCACCAGGATACCAATTTTCTCTCCTAAAATCACGAGCAGCTTGTTCATTCCTGACGATTCAACCCATTCACCAGTTCATCCATATTTTTGAATCCGACTATGTCTCGACCTGGTGCTAGAAGATGATGATCGTCACATCGTCGGCGATGACTCCAACTCCATGACCTTCGCTGCCAACATCCAACAACGGCGATGGCGCCGATACCCGACAAAGAAGCGAGACCCATGGAAATCAATTTCGAATCGAAGCCCGAAAAAGAAAATTTGCAAGCGGTATTATCATTACCATTACCATTTTGATTTATTTAAACGATTTCGAAATCATTTGGGTTGAAGGAGATAAATTAGGTTTCGAGATGGACAAAGAAGCGGTAATAGTAAAAAAGTGAAAAGGAAGAGTAAACGGGGAAAGAGTGTAACACCCCACCTCCAGTAAGGTCACTCGCAAAGGGAATGCCTTAACTTTGGTGGAGCGTTTTTAGTTGAAAAAACAGAAATTTACAAGACAGATAAAGTAGTACTTGAAAATTTTATAACTTTATTTACAATAGAAACAGAAATAAGTTTGGTTACATCTTTCAAAATCACCATATCGGAATTCAAGTACATAAATATCGGTCTCGTACAAAAGTCTTCAGAATGCATAGTTTTTAAAGCCATAATCCCCTATATAAACTGCCATGGAAAGATAGAGCCAAAGCCAAGCCATACTTCGAACACTTCCAGCAGAGAGAATCTGAATCAAGCTCCTATGTTTCCACCCTAAAAACCTGGGGGGGGGGAACAGAAAGAAAAGAGGCGAAACAAACTAGGTCAGACATAAGTCTGGTGAGCCCAGTGACTTTTAGCATATAAACAGACAATAGTATCATGACATATAAATAAAACGGGATGAGAGATAACCATAATAGAAATAGCAGGTTAACAGAAGGAACGGAATGATATAAACTTAGCTTTTCACTTCTCTGCACCAGTACTAATATAACCGAATTTGGTGTTACCCTAATATCTAAACTGAAACAGAAACGGAAACAGAATAATCTCTACAGAAACAGAATGCTAGTAATGGGACTTTACCACCCAAATAGAGGCAGACGGTACTGAAACAGAATGCTAATAATGGGCCATTACCACCCGAACAGAGGCAGACGGTACAGAAACATAATGCAAATAATGGGCCTTTACCACCCAATTGACAGGTGGTACGGAAACAGAATCGGAAATGGAATTAGAGAAGGAAACAGAATAATCCATACGGAAACATAATGTTAGAATTAGGTGTGCACTAGTAATGGGCCTTTACCACCCCCAACAAACAATACCAAATAGACAGGTGTTACCACCCAACAGAAACAGACGGTACCACCAGAAATAGACATAACTAATTGTACACTATGTCCTACCCCTAAGCGATCGACTCCCTAATACATAAATACCCTGTGTCGGCCGCACAGTATGGTGTATCACTCCCTAAGTGGAAACCTATTTGCACCGAGCTATTTACAGATGTCATGGTGTCTTACATCCTCAGAGCAGACCGGATCCATGCACGCACATGACCCGGTTGGAACGCACCATCAACACCCTTCGCCATTATCAGAATGAACCAATTATAATTAGTTCAGTAAGCATGCCCGGACCCCTACATAGCGTGAGGTCAATGTTTTTGATACTAGAAAGGGTTACTGACTAATATGGGTCCCAAAAAACAAATGACACAAGTATTTCCCCTCCTAAGCTTGTGTCCCCAGACTAACAGATTTCAGATTAACTTGCTTACAGATTTCAGATAGAGTTTAGATTACTAGTTCACAGATCAAACAATCAAGTTAACAAGTTTTCAGATTAATAGATCAAATGTACGGATTTAACAAACTTACAGATTGTCTAACTTTGTATTGGGCCTACAGATTCACGAAACGGTTTTGTTAGATTCATCAGTCCAGTTGGTTTAACCCTATCCACCCAACACATTTTAGATATCATATTTATCTTAGATTTGCATCAATTAAATATTAATGCACAGACCTCTCACATTAGGTCGGTAGCTTGTGGCCGCTGGATATGCCGGGCGGTTCCAGGCAGACTTTTCCACAAGCCAGACCTAACCTCGTGTCTAAGCATATTTTAGTTATGCCTACGACCACTCACATTAGACTAACAATTTGCGGTCGTTGGTTAAGTCGGTTGGTTCCGGGCAGGCTTCCACCGCAAACAGAGTCTAACCTCGTGTCATAGCCACTTTGTTCCATTACATAAAATATCAGACAAATTATGTCCGTTTAACATATTAAACTTCTTTATAGGTTACAGCAGATTAATCAAATTTCCATGTTTTACTCAATTTTAGATCGAGTCTATGGATTTTCATACCCAAATTACAATTATTCAGTTTTCAACAGACTAGGCAATTCAACAGATAACAGATCTAGTAGATTAGGCGATTCAACGGATTAGCAGATTAGGCAATTCAACAGATAACAGATCTAGCAGATTAGGCGATTCAAAGGATTAACATATTAGGAAATTCAACAGATTTAGCAGATTACAGATTTAGCAGATTAGGCAATTCTTACAGATTATACGTTTCTAAAATTCTATTTACATATCTTGCCTAATCATAACTTAAGCCTAAACTTACATGGTCATAGTTCATAATACAATATCTATGCCCCCAAATTTTTGTTAAAATTTGCATAATACAGAACACTCCCTAAAAGCCACAAATTATGATATGAATTATGCCAAGTTATAGCCTTCAATGCCAATATCCAAAAATCCATATTTAGGCGCATTCACATTAATAGTTATCCTATTTTAATATAGGTCCTGACGCCTAAGTTTCATATTCCTTTTTCAAGTCATGAATCGTTATATAAAAATATGCCCAAAAATCTAGATCTTTAAATTATAACATCTCAAAATCAGATCTTAATTTTAAACATGCGTTATGTTCCCAAGTTCCAAGTCACATGTTATCATACAATGATTCCTCTTCTTCCAAATAACGGAGTATACACAGATCAAGATCTAATTTACAACATATGCCCATTTCACAAATCAGTCAAAGATCAGTCATGTCCAATTATGCATTATCCATTATTTGTCCCAAAATTCAGCGTTCGTGCGTTAATCTCCTATGAGGTTTGGCGCAGGCTCATGGTAGCCTGGCTATAAAAAATAAGGAAGAAAAGAGGGAACAGATACAGAACAGTCACAATCAAGATAGATCCACAGAAAAGTATGCATAACCTCAGATCCAGGTTCACAAAAATGTCAATAATTATTAAATTTCATGTCTGAAAATAACTGTACTCACAAAAAGGGAACGATTCTTGTATTCTGGAATCTATATTCTGACATTGAATAGCTCTCCTTTGGCACAGACTATCGATTAGATTAGAAAATAGTTGTCCTCTTTTAATTCTATTCAGATTGGAAGAAGATGCACTAGTTCTAGTTTTGATTCTAGCAGAGTAGCGACGCCATTTTTATTTTTAATTAGAATAGAGGCAGAGTATAAGCAAAATGAAATTGTGTGGAGAGAAAGCTAGGTTTGGGGGTGTTTAAATAGGTTAGAGCTCACGAAGCTGGTCAGAAAGGCGTCCAGGTATAGAAAAATGGATCTGTCTCCAGATCTGGAAGAGGGGGAGGGGGAGAGGTCAACCCTAAGGTCGAACCTAGTGTCGACCTGTTTACCCAGGTCGACCCCTAGGTCGACCCTAGTGTCGATCTGGGTCCTGCGCAAGAATTTTCCTGCCCAGCTCGGGTGTCTAGTTTGAATTTCGAAATCTGAATTTTGAATTTCGGGTTGGTTTTTATTGAAACTTCCGAAGGCCATATCTTCTTCATACGGAGTCAGATTTATGCAAACTTGGACTCTATTCCAAGCAGAATTTCAAGACAAACGCAATAGCGTAACCCGTTTCCGTTAATTATTTTGTTAAAATTTAATTATTCTCTGGTTTCTTACTCTTATGCTCCACAAGAAATACAGGGTGTTACATTCTCCCATCCTTAAAAGATTTCGTCCCCGAAAACTTCAAGTTAAGAAGAATGTGTCCTACCATCCAATCACCCATCTACTCAACCATCATCCACAAGCATCCATTGTCCTTAAAATACTTCTAATGTTGTATGAACATATGCAAAAGTGTGTACATATGTTCCTTATCTAATGCAAAGATCAGGCGGTCCACTGATTCAGTTGACCTCCTTAATGCGAATTATGTCAGTGCCATGAGTCTAACATGTATGCAATTTTCCTATTTGATACATATCATTTCTATATGAGTGCACAACCGTTCATTCATACGCAACATCCATGTGCTGAGTCAACCATTTTTCATCCATAACATTTTTAAAAATGCACACATCCATATGCAGTATGAGAGTGTTTTTGAGCCGATCTAGTGCCTAGTGTGTGTATATGCATCCACGAGCAACCACTAGCAACCACTTGCATCCACTTGCAACCATCAAACATAACATATCTCAAACACTTGTTTACACCCATTAGTTTCTAACTAAGGGTCGAAGATTCGATCGATATGATACAACTGAGTGACAGAAGCAAGTATTATTAAAACAATAGCTTTATTCCTATTAGGAATCGATTTAAGAGAATAACCCTCTTAAGTATCAACCCCGAAGACCGAAATCAGCATCATATTGACACTCAGAGAATCACTCCCATTAAACAAATGTCCAACTGGAAATCTACTTCATGCTTTGAGTAAAAACCCCTATCCTTTTCAGAAATATTCAAAAACTTACAGACTACTGATACAGATCAGATTACCAAATGATTCTTAGGAAACTAAGCATGATAAAAATCCAGAATGTATGCGTCATAGTCAACTTAACGCCCAACACAGATACCCTCAAACCCCAACTTATCACAAACAGATGAGTCATAACCCTTATGGGTTTGAGTCTATAGCGGGATCAGAAACAAGACTAGTATTAAAGTGCAGAGTATCAGTTACAGAATAAAAATGTCAGAATCAGAAAGAGTTTTAACTCCACAATCAGATAAGAAAATTAAACCTTTCATAGAAAGTTTTCCTATTTCTATCTTATCCACCAGCCTCGAGGGTATTCACATGTCCTCCAAAAGTAGGTCCTGCCCTATGCCATTGTCCTCGTTTCTTTGGGCAATCCCTAGTGAAGCCCCATTTCTCCACAGCTGAAGCATGTACCCTTCCTATTTGCAATCCTTGTTCAGATGGGTCGAGCTTCACAAGTAAAGCATTTCTTCTCCTTCTTATCTTTAGATTCTCATCCTTCTTTTGTGTTTCCTTTTTGGGCCCGGCCTTTCTTGTTCTGTGGTCCTTCAAGCTTTTCTTCTTTCTTCTCACTTTTGGTTTCCTCTTCATGTATTAATGCCATGTCCACCAATTTCTTGAAGGTTGCACCATAGAATGTGGGACATCGCCAATCCGTGTAGCGGCTCATTCAAACCTTTAGCAAACCTCAGTGCCTTTTTATGTGGTGTATTTACCAAATCTAAGCCGAATCTTGCCAAATGATTAAACTTTGACGTATTCTCTCACTGATAAGTCCCCCTGCTTCAACGCCAAGAACCTCTCTACGTATAGACTCTCTTCTGCTCGTGAGAGAAATTTCATCTCGAACCTATGCCTGAAATCCATCCATGTCTCTACCAGATGCTCTCCATTTGTGACCTCCCACCAAAAAGAAGCTTCGTCCTTAAGTAACCATACCGCCAACTATATCTTCTGTCTATCGTCCACCTCGAAGATAACGAGCAAATCCTAAGTTTCATTGAGCCAGTTCCTTGCCTCCACGAAGGATTCTGTTCCATTAAAGTTCTTCCCACCTATGGCTCGAAAGTCTCTACATATCTTCGGGAAAGTATTCACGCGCGGAGGAGGAGGAGGAGGAACCGCTGCAGCTGGGGGAGGAGGGACGTCTGTTGGGCCTGCATCATTAGCCCTAGCCTCTATGTACCTCCTGAACAAGCCAGGTATCGGTACGCCCTCCAGAAGGTTAAGATCCCCAGACATGATGAAACGAAAGAAAAGGAAAGATTCAAAACCAAGGATAGAAAGATAGGCATATGGCTTTGGGGATTATGTTTTTCAAAATAAACTCTACATTTGAAAATACTACCTTTTTAAAACCTTTTTTGAAAATGGTTTTCAAAATCTTTTTATCAAATCTGGTAACCTTCAGCTCTGATACCAAGTGTAACACCCCACCTCCGTTAAGGTCACTCATAAAGGGAATGCCTTAACTTTGGTGGAGCGTTTTTAGTAGAGAGAACAGAAATTTACATGACAGATAAAGTAGTATTTGAAAAATTGACAACTTTATTTACCACAAAAACAGAAATAAGTTTGGTTACATCTTTCAAAGTCACCATATCGGAATTCAAGTGCATAAATATCGGTCTCGCACAAAAGCCTTCAGAATGCATAGTTTTTAAAGCCATAATCCCCAATATAAACTGCCATGGAAAGATAGAGCCAAAGCCAAGCAATACTTCAAACACTTCCAGCAGGGAGAATCTGAATCAAGCTCCTATGTTTCCACCTTGAAAACCTAGGGGGGAACATAAAGAAAAGAGGCGAAACAAACTAGGTCAGACATAAGTTTAGTGAGCCCAGTGACTTTCAGCATATAAACAGACAATAGTATCATGACATGTAAATAAAACGGGATGAGAGATAACCGTAATAGAAATAGTAGGTTAACAGAAGGAACGGAATGATACAGGCTAAGCTAAGCTTTTCACTTCTCTGCACTAATACTAGTATAACCGGATTAGGTGTTACCCTAATATCTAAACTGAAACAAAAACGGAAACAGAATAATCTCTACAGAAACAGAATGCTAGTAATGGGCCTTTACCACCCGAACAGAGGCAGACGGTACAGAAACAGAATGCTAATAATGGGTCATTACCACCCGAACAAAGGCAGATGGTACAGAAACAAAATGCTAATAATGGGCCTTTACCACCCAACAGACAGAAGGTACGGAAACAGAATCGAAAACGGAATCAGAGACGGAAACAGAATAATCCATACGGAAACATAATGTTAGAATTAGGTCTACACTAGTAATGGGCCTTTACCACCCCAACAGACTATACCACGCAGAAATAGACAGGTGTTACCACCCAACAGAAACAGACGGTACCAACAAAAACAGATAGGTGTTACCACCCAACAGAAACAGACGGTACCAACAGAAACAGACAGAACTAAGTGTACCCTAAGTCCTACCCTAAAGCGATCGGCTCCCTATTACATAAATACCCTGTGTCGGCCCCAAAGTAGGGTGTATCACTCCCTAAAGTGGCAACCTATTGGCACAGACCTATTTACAGATGTCATGGTGTCTTACATCCTCAGAGCAGACCGGATCCATGCACGCACATGACCCGGTTGGAACACACCATCAACACCCCTCGCCATTATCAGAATGAACCTCTTATAATTAGTTCAGTAAGCGTGCCTGGACCCCTACATTGCGTGAGGTCAAAGTTTTTGATACTAGAAAGGGTTACTGACTAATATGGGTGCCAAACATCAGATGACACAATTTTTCCCCCTCCAAACCTTGTGTCCCCAGACTAACAGATTTCAGATTAACTTGTTTACAGATTTCAGACAGAGTTCAGGCTACTAGTTCACAGATCATACAATCAAGTTAACAAGTTTTCAGATAAACAGATCAAATGTACAAATTTAACAGACTTACATATTGTCTAACTTTGTATTGGGCCTACAGATTCACGAAACGGTTTTGTTAGATTCATCAGTCCAGCTGGTTTAACCCTATCCACCCAACACGTTTTAGACACCGTATTTATCTCAGATTTGCATCAATTAAATATTAATGCACAGACCTCGCACACTAGGTCGGTAGCTTGTGGCCGCTGGATATGCCGGGTGGTTCCGGGCAGACTTATGCCACAAGCTAGACCTAACCTCGTGTCTAAGCATATTTTAGTTATGCCTACGACCTCTCGCATTAGACTGACAGTTTACGGTCGCTGGTTAAGCCGGTTGGTTCCGGGCAGGCTTCCACCGCAAACAGAGTCTAACCTCGTGTCATAGCCACTTTATTCCATTACAGAAAATATCAAACTAATTACATCCATTTAACATATTAAATTTCTTTACAGGTTACAGCAGATTAATCAAATTTCCATGTTTTACTCAATCTTAGATTGAGTCTACGGATTTTCATACCCAAATTTCAATTATTCCATTTTCAACTGATTAGGCAATTCAACAGATAACAGATCTAGCAGATTAGGTGATTCAACAGATTAGTAGATTAGGCAATTCAACAGATAACAGATCGAGCAGATTAGGCGATTCAACGGATTAGCAGATTAGGCAATTCAACAGATTTATCAGATAACAGATTTAGCAGATTAGGCAATTCTTACAGATTATATATTTCTAAAATTCTGTTTGCATATCTTGCCTAATCATAACTTAAGCCTAAACTTACATGGTCATAATCCATAATACAATATATATGCCCCCAAATTTTCGTTAAACTTTGCACAGTGCATAACACTCTCTAAAAGCCCCAAATTATGATATGAATTATGCCAAATTTTCACGTCAACCCAGGGGATCCTATGTCTTAGGCATAGTCTCTTAAGCTTTATATCATCCAATTTGAAAGCTATAGAGTCACTCCGTTTCTCTTTCTCTACTTCTTTAGCACCCTTGATTTCATCAGGATCTCGATCATCTTCCTCTTCCTTAAGTGATGTGCTCTCAAAAGATGTTGATTATGTATCAAGAACTATTTCATAATCGGAGTCAGAATTACTCCACTTTGGATTCGAAGGGTGTACATCGGGACTATAATAATTTGACGACTCTGGATCTGTACTTTTCTTTGATATTCTTATTGAGCATCTATCAGACATGGCGGTGTTGGCGAATAAACATGAGCAATTAGTGCATAAATACCCGTAAACCTCGTGTATGCAAGTGATAGTGTGTGCAAGTGTGTAAACTACTGAAAGGAAAGGCATGAAGTAAAGAAGGGGAATGAGTAGTCAGTTATTGTATAACTTTAGGTTGAGCAATCATCCAGTTCAGATGGTTCGTCTCGAAGGCTCTAACCTAAATGTCCATCAATTATTGTTCATTTCTAACTAGAACATAATTTGACATGTTTGGCTAGTTGATATCATGAAGTCAAGTATAGTCGCGTTATAAGACTTGGCACAGAGACAAGTCGATTCATGAAGTCTTAAAGTAAAGCTTGTGGTAAGGGGTCTGTTCGTGAATAGCAGTCTGGTTCGTGAACAGGAAACAAGTTCATGACATGAGAATCGGCTCGTGGGGAGCATGTTGGCCCGTGAGTATGGTATGGTTCGTATTTAAGCATCCTCGTGGACACCACTACAACTCAACCTGTACGGCTCGTGAAGCACTCCTACGACCCGTCCCATTTCCCGTCTCCATGAACCGACGCTCTCCAATCATCACAATTCGACCCGCCATTCTATTTCACCACCGTGATGCCTCACTCCTCTCCATCCAACTCTAGGAAGCGCTAGGATTAAGCAAGCAATTGTTTCCCTTCCTTCCTCACCAGGATACCAATTTTCTCTCCCCAAATCACGAGCAGCTTGTTCATTCCTGACAATTCAACCCATTCACCAGTTCATCCATATTTTTGAATCCGACTATGTCTCGACCTGGCGCTAGAAGATGATGATTGTCACATCGTCGGCGATGACTCCAACTCCATGACCTTCGCTGCCACCATCCAACAACGACGATGGCGCCGATACCCATGGAAATCAATTTCGAATCGAAGCCCGAAAAAGAAAATTTGCAAGCGGTATTATCATTACCATTACCATTTTGATTTAATTAAACGATTTAGAAATCGTTTGGGTTGAAGGAGATAAATTAGGTTTCGAGATTAACAAAGAAGCGGTAACAGTAAAAAAGTGAAAAGGAAGAGTAAACGGGGAAAGAGTGTAGCACCTCACCTCCAGTAAGGTCACTCGCAAAGGGAATGCCTTAACTTTGGTGGAGCGTTTTTAGTAGACAAAACAGAAATTTACAAGACAGATAAAGTAGTACTTGAAAAATTTATAACTTTATTTACAATAGAAACAGAAATAAGTTTGGTTACATCTTTCAAAATCACCATATCGGAATTCAAGTACATAAATATCGGTCTCGTACAAAAGTCTTCAGAATGCATAGTTTTTAAAGCCATAATCCCCTATATAAACTGCCATGGAAAGATAGAGCCAAAGCCAAGCAATACTTCAAACACTTCCAGCAGAGAGAATCTGAATCAAGCTCCTATGTTTGCACCCTGAAAACCTGGGGGGGAGGGGGGAACGGAAAGAAAAGACGCGAAACAAACTAGGTCAGACATAAGTCTGGTGAGCCCAGTGACTTTTAGCATATAAACAGACAATAGTATCATGACATGTAAATAAAACGGGATGAGAGATAACCGTAATAGAAATAGCAGGTTAACAGAAGGAACGTAATGATATAAGCTTAGCTTTACACTTCTCTGCACCAGTACTAATATAACCGAATTTGGTGTTACCCTAATATCTAAACTGAAACAGAAACGGAAACAGAATAATCTCTACAGAAACAGAATGCTAGTAATGGGACTTTACCACCAAAATAGAGGCAGACGGTACTGAAACAGAATGCTAATAATGGGCCATTACCACCCGAACAGAGGCAGACGGTACAGAAACAGAATGCAAATAATGGGCCTTTACCACCCAATTGACAGGAGGTACGGAAACAGAATCGGAAATGGAATTAGAGAAGGAAACAGAATAATCCATACGGAAACATAATGTTAGAATTAGGTGTGCACTAGTAATGGGCCTTTACCACCCCCAACAAACGATACCAAATAGACAGGTGTTACCACCCAACAGAAACAGACGGTACCACCAGAAATAGACAGAACTAATTGTACACTATGTCCTACCCCTAAGCGATCGGCTCCCTAATAAATAAATACCCTGTGTCGGCCGCACAGTATGGTGTATCACTCCCTAAGTGGAAACCTATTTGCACAGAGCTATTTACAGATGTCATGGTGTCTTACATCCTCAGAGCAGACCGGATCCATGCACGCACATGACCCGGTTGGAACGCACCATCAACACCCTTCGCCATTATCAGAATGAACCACTTATAATTAGTTCAGTAAGCATGCCCGGACCCCTACATAGCGTGAGGTCAATGTTTTTGATACTAGAAAGGGTTACTGACTAATATGGGTCCCAAACAACAGATGACACAAGTATTTCCCCTCCTAAGCTTGTGTCCCCAGACTAACAGATTTCAGATTAACTTGTTTACAGATTTCAGACAGAGTTTAGATTACTAGTTCACAGATCAAACAATCAAGTTAACAAGTTTTCAGATTAATAGATCAAATGTACGGATTTAACAAACTTACAGATTGTCTAACTTTGTATTGGGCCTACAGATTCACGAAACGGTTTTGTTAGATTCATCAGTCCAGTTGGTTTAACCCTATCCACCCAACACATTTTAGATATCATATTTATCTTAGATTTGCATTAATTAAATATTAATGCACAGACCTCTCACATTAGGTCGGTAGCTTGTGGCCGCTGGATATGCCGGGCGGTTCCAGGCAGACTTCTTCCACAAGCCAAACCTAACCTCGTGTCTAAGCATATTTTAGTTATGCCTACGACCACTCACATTAGACTAAAAATTTGCGGTCGTTGGTTAAGCCGGTTGGTTCCGGGCAGGCTTCCACCGCAAATAGAGTCTAACCTTGTGTCATAGCCACTTTGTTCCATTACATAAAATATCAGACTAATTATGTCCGTTTAACATATTAAACTTCTTTACAGGTTACAACAGATTAATCAAATTTCCATGTTTTACTCAATTTTAGATCGAGTCTATGGATTTTCGTACCAAAATTACAATTATTCAGTTTTCAACAGACTAGGCAATTCAACAGATAACAGATTTAGTAGATTAGGCGATTCAACGGATTAGCAGATTAGGCAATTCGACAGATAACAGATCTAGCAGATTAGGCGATTCAAAGGATTAACAGATTAGGAAATTCAACAGATTTAGCAGATAACAGATTTAGCAGATTAGGCACTTCTTACAGATTATACGTTTCTAAAATTCTATTTACATATCTTGCCTATTCATAACTTAAGCCTAAACTTACATGGTCATAATTCATAATACAATATCTATGCCCCCAAATTTTTGTTAAAATTTGCATAATACAGAACACTCTCTAAAAGCCCCAAATTATGATATGAATTATGCCAAATTATAGCCTTTAATGCCAATATCCAAAAATCCATATTTAGGCGCATTCACATTAATAGTTATCCTATTTTAATATTGGTCCTTATGCTTAAGTTTCATATTCCTTTTTCAAGTCATGAATCGTTATATAAAAATATGCCCAAAAATCTAGATCTTTAAATTATAACATCTCAAAATCAGATCTTAATTTTAAACATGCATCATGTCCCCAAGTTCCAAGTCACATGTTATCATACAATGATTCCTCTTCTTCCAAATTATAGAGTATAAACAGATCTAGATCTAATTTTCAACATATGTCCATTTCACAAATCAGTCAAAGACCAGTCATGTCCAATTATGCATTATCCATTATTTGTCCCAAAATTTAGCGTTCGTGCGTTAATCTCTTATGAGATTTGGCACAGGCTCGTGGTAGCCTGGCTATAAACAAAAAGGAAGAAAAGAGGGAACAGATACAGAACAGTCACAATCAAGATAGATGCACAGAAAAGTATGCATAACCTCAGACCCAGATTCACAAAAATGTCAAGATAATGATTAAATTTCATATCTGAAAATAACTGTACTCACAAAAAGGGAACGATTCTTGTATTCTGGAATCTATATTCTGACACTGAATAGCTCTCCTTTGGCGTAGACTGTCGATTAGATTAGAAAATAGTTGTCCTCTTTTAATTCTATTCAAGTTGGAAGAAGATGCACTAGTTCTAGTTTTGATTCTAGCAGAGTAGCAACGTAATTTTTATTTTTGATTAGAATAGAGGTAGAGTATAGGCAGAATGAAATTATGTAGAGAGAAATCTAGGTTTGGAGGTGTTTAAATAGGTTAGTGCTCACTAATCTGGTCAGAAAGGCATCCAGGTGCAGAAAAATGGATCTGTCTCCAGATCTGGAAAAGGGGGGAAGGGGAGGTCGACCCTAGTGTCGACCTGTTTACCCAGGTCGACCCCCAGGTTGACCCTAGTGTCGACTTGAGTCCTGGGCGGGAATTTTCCCGCCCAGCCCCGGTGTCTGTTTTGAATTTCGAAATCTGAATTTTGAATTTTGGGCTGGTTTTTATTGAAACTTTTCGAAGGCCATATCTTCTTTATACGAAGTCCGATTTATGCAAACTTGGACTCTATCCCAAGCAGAATTTCGAGATGAACGCAGTGGCGTGGCCCATTTCCCTTAATTATTTTTTTAAAATTTAATTATTCTCTGATTTGTTACTCTTATGCTCCATAGAAAATACAGGGTGTTACAAAGAGAAAGTGGCTTATATAGCCTATGAGAGGGCTTTTGGCCTTCCCTTTTTTGTCCCATTCGGACAGCTCGGACCAAGCGACCACGATCACTCGAGTCATCATATCGCTGCTGGAAGGAGAAAGTCCCCTCCCTCGCCGGTCCGTGACGCGCACCAGAAGGCACGGATTGTAATATCGCTTGGTGACCGAGATTTTTGTGATAACTATTGAATTTGAAAATTGGAACTTTTTGCATACCGGAATAATTAGCTTCTTTAAGCTCATTGATGGTAGCTTAAGGATTTACCTGAAAAATTATCCTTGATGTTCTCTGGTATCCCAAGATAGAAGTCAACAAACAAACAGAAAAAATAATTGGAAACTTAACCTTGTATTTATACTCATCAGAAAGCACGATCCTTTCGAAACAACATGACGATATAAACGGATACGACTGTCAGCATTTGTCTATTCAGAAATAGGCGCATTGATTAATTTTCAAAGCACATTTCGTCTCTATTAAAATGTACTCCGAAGGGGCAAAATGTTGGCTAGCTTTTGAACTAAGCCACCAAGAATATGAAGACTTACATTTGGTAAACAAGAATGCTCACATTTGGACTAATCCCGCTCGTGATCTAAATTCCCCATTGGCTCGCGATCCACATATCCTCCTCGGCTCGTGATAGTCACCACGCCCTGTTCGTGATGGGCGCCACAATCCACTCGAATTATAGGATCATGAACCAACCCTGAATCTCTGAAGATATGGGCATGACTCAGTCCCCCATGAGCTGCAAATTCAGGATCTGATGACACCTGCCCATAATTGCCATATTGACCATTTCTTCATTTTCTCATGAACGACTTCAAGATCCTCGGGATTCGTGCCACATGTCCTCATGAATCGCATACAAATATCACCTATGAATAGCCCCATACTTAGCATTTCTCAAGATCTTTTGGCAATGCTGAGTGTTGTTTCCACCATTACTATCTATCCATTATTTCTAATCAGTAATATCTCGAAATTTTTTAGTGAACTATCATTCTAAGAGTGAGATTTAAGGGAATTTATTGATTGTACTTGCATTCAATCATATAGTCAAAGTCATATAAAGTGGACGTAGGCTCGTTAATGCCGAACCACTATAAATCTGGTGTGTTTGTTGCATTTTCTCTCATTTCTAGTTATTACTCTATGCAATTTTAGACAATTTGGGTGTTAGAGCCATAATTAGGTCTAACAAATGGGAATGCAGACTATTTACTTTGGACTTTAAAATTCGAACAGTAAAGCAATAATCCGATAGGCAGAGAATTTAATTCTCAGTGAAAGCACCAAAATGTTAGACCAAAATATGTTTCTAACAGCCAAATTATCATGAATCACAGAGAATTATAACTAGAAATGAAATGAAATGTAGCAAACACACCAAATTTATAGTAGTTCAGTGCTATCCACTTTATATGACTTTGATTATACGAATGAATGCAAGTACAATCACAATTTCCTCTCAATCTCACTTTTACAATGATAATTTACTCAACAAATTCGAGATATTTAAGATTAAAAATGGGGGAAGTATGATAACGGTGGAATCGGAACTCTTAATTTCCAAAAAGATCTTGAAAAATGCCAAGTGCTAGGCTACTTATAGGTGATTCCTGCAGGCGGTTCTTGAAGACACGTGACACCAGTCCCGAGGATCTCGGAGCCATTCGTGAGTAGGCAGAGAAATGGTCAACATGGCCGTTATGAACACGTGTCACCAGATCCTTGAAATTCAGTTCGTGGGATATGTAAGTTGAGTGAATCAAGCTAGCGCCTTGGCCATATGTCCGGATCATGACCCAAGGTCTCGAGCGGGTTGTGGCTCCATGTCACAAACAGGTCGTGATCCTTTACCGCGATCGGGTCATGACCCCCCTTCCACGAGCCAATGATGAATCAAAAAAGGAGGCTCACGAGCCGCCCCTTTGTGTTTGGTCATTAGGCATCTGTGCGAGCCAAAACGCTTGTCTTGAGTCTATAAGGGCACAAGCCTTTTCCAGCATGTATAAATGATTAAATCTTTGGTGGCTTGGTTGAAAAGCTAGCTAATAGAGATGATCCCAACAACTATAAGACAGTATACTTAGGCGTACTTCTAGTGAGAGGTTTAGCCCTATACAATCAACAGGTAGCCCAGCATACCAGAGTTGCCTCTAAGGATAATAACGGACTCCTAAACATACTAGAGTCTAGATGTACCCTAATTACTACCCCAATTGATCGGCTCCATAGTCCGTAGATACCCTTTGCTGGCCCCACGGTAGGATGTATTAACTCCTAATGTAGCAACCCTTCATATCCAGGATGTGTACAACCATATCTAATGATGCCACATTGTCTTATTTTCCAGGCAAGCGGACCCATGCAAGCACATGAGCCCGATGGAACATGATGTCAAACACCGTCCCCTCTTTTGGATCTCTTACAATCTGCCCAGTAAGTGTTCCCCGACTCTGACATAGTTCGAAGTACAAGTTTTATACCTATATATGGATTACTGATTGAAATGGGTCCCACACACAAGATGATACATGCTTCCCCCTACGCTTGCCTCCCTACTAGTTTTTCCACAGGTTATGTCATACCAGAGTAAAAGATTGTACAATCCCATAGGTTAAGTTTGTGGGCTTATATATAAATATTACTCACCAACCCAAGATATACTTAACCCTCCCTCTGTTTCATAGCATTTTACTTAACCCCTATTCAATTTAACATATTCATCCAATCTCTAAGGATTCAACTAGGTTAAGTTTCCAAGTTTATTACCATACTCATTTATGGTTATAATATACTAGACCTCCCGCATTAAGCCTACAACTTTTGGATGTTGGATATGTCGGTTGGGTCTGGGTAGACTTCTTCCACAAGTCGGGCTTAACCTCGTGTCTTAGCACATCTTGTGTTTATGCACATAGACCCCTCACATTAGATTCACCACTCGTGGTTGATAGATATGCCAGTCGGTTCCAAGCAGACTTCCACCACAAGTGTAATCTAACCTCGTGTCTAAGTGCAGTTATAGTTTCTAATTACTATAGTTCTAGGCATCTTCATTATTAACTAACTATTCCCATGTCGTTATAGGTTTTCACTCCCTTTCCCAAGTCATGTTCATAATGAACCATATGCCCCAAATTATGGTCTTTAATCAAAGTTTGGTTTATGCCCCAAATCCAGATTCATGTATTTCATTCAATTTATGCCCAAATTTCCCAATACAAATTATACCCAAATTTAACATTTTCCCCTTGTTCCCAATTTTACCCGTTTGCATATTTCAGCGGCATGTCTAGCCTCGAAGATAGCCAGGCTATAAAAATATAAAGGGAAAAGAAGAAGGGAAGAGGACAGGAATGAACATAATAATAAGGTCGAAATAAATGGCAGAAAATAGGCATAGAAACTAATAAATATACAGTGACAATGTTGGACATAATGACAATATAGGCATAAAGGATCAGATCTGATGAACATGTGATAGTAGTACTGATTCCAACATAATAGGGACATCATAAACAAGCATGATGGGATCTAAACAGTGAATTAGATATCCAACTAATAACATATATGTTGTGAAAATAACACTGATTTAATCATTAACATCGTTGGGACAGGCGTGATGTGATCTAAATAATATATTAGATCTACAAATAATGATAGATCTGACATGATTCAATAGGTATAGGCTTAGATCCAAGTTACAGTCATGTCAAGATTATCTTTTAAGTATTTAGATCTATAATTAACATAGACTCACTGTGATTGGATCTAAGAAATAGAAGAGGAATTGCAGATGTTGAATCATAGATCTTTGAATTAGTCTAAACCCCATTATAGAAGAAGGACAAGCTATTTTAGTCTAAGCAGAGGTAGCATCTAGTCCTCAATTGTTTTTGCGTGAAGAAAACAATGGGTATAGGGTCCTATTTATAGCCAAGAACCAACGAATCTAGACCATAAACTAGTCCACATTCAGAAGCGGCTCCCCTGATGTTGGGGGTATCGACATGGAGGTCGAACCCTCTGTGTGGGTGTCGACACCCCTATGATTGTGTCAACCCCTAGGTCGACACCCAGAGCGGGAAATTTCCTGCCTAGGCCCCCAACGTGATTTTGAATCATTTTGAATTTGTGGACTTATTTTCATTCATATATATATTCTTCTTATGCGTATACAAACTTCAAACCTTAATAACTTCTTCATACTATGTCCATTTTACGCAAATCAGGTGTCTGTCTTAAGTAAAATTCTAAGACGAACGCAATGGCGCTGTGTATTTCAATTAATTCTGAATATTTAATTAAGTATTTTTTAATTTGTCATCTTTAGTGTTGTTAAAATTACGGGGTGTTACAATATTAGACACATCAAACATCACGAGCTTTCTTGATCGATCCTCTAAGCCATCATTCCCTCAAAATGAAATAATCACCTTTCGACTCAATCACTTAACCCAGCCACACCTCCAGACTTCAGAGTGACAAAAAAGTGAATAATCGTACTTCGATTGCACATCAAATTCGATCATACTCTCCAATGTATAAATACTACCTAAATAGGTTAAATCTACACCGACTTAAGAAGTAGATACAAATCTATTCGAAGTGAAACATGAAATGGTCTCGAGTGAATCAATTTCGAAAACTCGAAATGATAAACATTCTCTGCTAATTTTGGATTAAACTTGAAGTCTCTTAGGAGTAAACTCCTAATTCGATAAACATCCAACTCAAAATCATCAAAGAAAACCATTTTGAGAGCCCAAATAGCCCTCGCACCCTAATAGTCGATTCTACTGAAAGGAATGATATGCCACATTAACACATAGATATCCACACTATACGGCATAGTCAACTCCCTGCACTTGAGCGCGAAACTAATTAGATACATTTGGACATCTAGGTAATAGATCGTAACATTTACTAAAAATAAAAACTATAAATCGAGGCTAGTAGTCCTCGATTCTGCCCAACTCATAACTTTACAGACACAGTAATTAGAAATATTTCTCATTCACTGGATCAACTTGAATAAGTGATTATGACGATTAGTTGCTAATAGAGAAAACTATTCTAAAGACACTCAAGTGCAAAACAGCCTACACTTTATATATATTATATTTATAGATTTGAAAACTAAAATATATACAAATATGTACTCTCTCATACGTATTAACTCTTGAATTCAGTACTGCTTAGGTTATACAACGCAACCTAAGCTCTAATACCAAATGTGACGACCTGCTATACACAAACAGTGCATCAGATAACATCAAATATTAACAATCATATATATATATATATATTATATATATATATATATATAAAGCGGGTTAGACAATAATAACTATATAAACCAGTTACTCAGATTATACAAGCTCATATGGTTATACAAAACAACAATAGAGTTTATACAAGAGATAAATAAACCCAATTGGAAAATTGTCTCCAATGAAATCACATAACACTTTCAGGGCTCCATAGTGTCACACAACGGAATAAACAATGGTAATAAAAATATAAATAAAAAATATGTCATCTCTTGCTCATCCACCAGTACAACTCTGAGTAACGGCCACACCTGCCCCTTGGTCTACTCATCAGCATCGTCGATGAGCACCAAAGGTTACAATAGGAAAATAAAACCTTGGGTTAAACAATAATCTGGTGTGAGCGACAAGCAAATCAAAAATTACTACAAATGTCTTAATAGTATATATATAGCACGGCGGGTATGGAGAATCTTACCTGTCCTTCACCGGCACCCACAGAGTTAGCACATAACAATTGACATATGCTACACTACGATAAACATCAAATAGAGAGGTTGTGACAGATGCCTAAGCACTAAATGATAATAAATAATTAAACATTCATAGCATCCATTATCCCTTCTCACATTCGCTCACTTAGTGCATTGGATATATGATTACACTAGGTTTCTATGGTAGTTGAATCCATGTCACTTAGACGGTTTGGATTGACGCACTTTTACACCCTAAGGTAAGGACCTACTTGATTCAAGTGAATTTCATAAGTCTCGCATCGCCAAGAACAAGATAGACCCAGTTTGTCCAAGTGGACTACAAACCTACTAACCCTTCTTCCCGAGTAACCTCGAAAACTACGCATATCGATTATCCCTTTGCATATGTCATCCATGGTAGAGTCTATCTTTGGAACTAATCTTATGACCCCCAACCCGGAGTTTCATTGATTACGACTAAGTATAGACAACTAACTTGTCATCGAGACCAATTAATCATTCCCAACCTACTCCAATAGCTTCCATACGATCCACCGTCACTATCTATTGAAACACCCCACCTCCATTAAGGTCACTCACAAAGGGAATGCCTTAACTTCGGTGGAGGTTTATAAATAGAAGTCACAAATAAACACAAGACAGATATATAAACACATATATAAGCAGCGGAAAACAAACGGACTTTTATTTCATAAAATGTGTGTTCATACAAAACATTTCCATAATTGTCTCACAATAACTTCCAAAACATTACATCATCGTTTCTGCCTTGATTATTAAACAAAGAAGCATAAAACATAATAAAAGCTGCATAAATCCCCATAAAACGTGTCCAAAAGCCATAGCCAAGGAAAGAGAGTCCAAACCATACATCTACTATCTTGAAGCTTGCAAAGAGTCCGACTAAGTTGGGTTGTTTCCCCCCTGTGGACCTGGGGGGGAACGGAAGAAAAGAAGACGAAAGAAAAATAGGGTCAGACATAAAGCCTGGTAAGCCTAGTGACTCTTCAGTATAAGAATAAGAAAAAGGACATGATAGGTATAAACTGGAAATAGGAAAGTATAAACTAAGATAAAGTGGTTTAAAACGAATATACTATCGCACCCCACACTAAATCTCTGCACTTACTTGCATTGTCTCAACTAGCACCCCATTATCGGGGTGAAGTGATCCCTTTCTAAAGATCGGCTCCTACTCGCATAATCATATGTGTCATATGGCTCCCAAAGATTGTATATACCTATGTTGGTCCCACCATGAGGTGTATCAAGTCCCATAGTGGCGGCCCGACACAATCCTAGAATGCATAGGGTATACTACTGGTGCCCCCCAGTGCCCTGTTTGTCTGCTTCAAAGTGTGTGCACGCCCGCACTCCGTTAGAACCCACACTGTTGCACCCACCGCTATCGCTTTTGACCGCTTACAATCAGCCCAGTAATCGTGCCCCACCCTGCCTAGTTTCAGGGTACCATGATACCTATTTGGGTTACTGCTGAAATGGTTCCCCGTAACTAGGGTTTTCTAGTCAAACATGTTAAGTGGTTAAGTGTCTGTATTTACCTAACCCCACCCATCAGTTTAATCAAAATGTTGAATTGGTTAAGTGTTTTAGTTAACTTAACTCTACCATCTTGACTTGTATGTCCTTAGCTTTTTAAAGCACCGACCACTCACATTTGGTAGGTATTGTTACTGGATGTGCCGGTCGGTTCCGGGCAGATTTACACCGTAACTCTGTCTAACCTCGGGTCCTTATTGGGCTCAATGCTTAACCACCCACATTGGATAGGTATTGTTGTGACTACTGGACAGCCGAGCGGGTCCGGGCAGCTTTACATCACAACTCAATCCAACCTCGTGTTAAGCATACTCGTATTTTCTAAATTTACATATTTGTCTTTATTACTTGTTATATGTAAATTCGTCAACAATTAAATGTTGTGGCCCACTTTCCAAGTTCATCATTTTTGGTATAAGAATTTTACATCATTTAAATGCCACCAATTTTTGGCATGTGACAAACATGTCAATACATATATTTTTCACCAATTTATGTCCAATTACCAATTTTTCCCAACGTTACCCCGTCTAGTTATTAGGCTAACAATCTTAGCCTAATTTTTCATCCGCATGATTTTTAACATATAATATTATGCTCAAAACTTAGCCTAATTTAGCGTACATAAAATTGGCATAAAGAAATTCATAAACATAAACAAGACATAGGTGTAAACTTGGCATTTTTGGCATAGTCAATATGAACATCATAGGTGTGAACTTGCAATGTAGACTAAATCAACATACATATATGTGAATTTGCAACATAGGCTAAATCAACTTACATATATGTGAACTTGCATTGAAATAGGGGGTCTAACTAAATAGGTGTCACATGAATTAGCATATGATCTAGACAACATAAACCTAAACATGTTTAGATCTTGGCATAACATCGAACATCACTAGCATATGAAAAGAATATGACATGTCCATAAATATGTATAATTTTATCACATGTGTGTGAACTAGATTAAATCATGTTTACTACTATAACATGAAACTTGTATTAAAATGGATCTTGGCATGGATCCAATTATGAACTTTGCAACTTTTGTATAAACATATGAGCATGTATATGAACTTAATCATTTAGGCTTGTACAACATATAACTTGTCATAATCTCCTAAACATATAGGTATAGATATGAACCAAATGACTTGAATGTGAATTTGAATAGATCCAACATCAACTAGATTAATCCACAAACATTCTAATGGATCCAACATCAACTCAATTATACCACAAACATCTCAATACTATTCACATCACAATCATCGGAACACACAGATATGAATTAACATCGTCGTTATACAATAGCACAATTCCATTTCCATTTTACATCGAATCAACTCTTAATTTTATTCCGATCGGAAAAATCACAATACTTACAACAAACGACGGTCTTGTTTCCTAGATTCTGAATTTGCAATGCTTTCCTTTGGGTAGACAAACATTGATTGATTCTTGTTTTACTTTAGTTTTGGCTCTTCTCTAATCTTTCTCTAACTGACGGCTACTCTTAGTTTCCTCCCAGCAGCATGACGGCTCTAGTTCTATATTATTTGTGTGAATTTAGGTTTAGTGTTGAGTTGTATTTATAGAATTTCAGATTGATTTGAGCCGTCAGATGATCATATAGTGAATCCAGACCATACACACCAAGAGAAGCCAAACAGAAAGTGACAACTTAACCGTAGTGACACAGCCAAGCTCAGAAATTCGACCAGAAACCGACCACGCCAGCCAGGGCCAGACCAGGTCGACCTGGTTACCCAGGTTGACCCCTAGGTCGACCCCTAGGTCGACCCCTAGGTCGACCTGGGGCCTGGGTGGGAATTTTCCTTCCCAGCCCATTTTAGTTCTATTTTTTCGAATTTCGAACTAAATTTGAACTGTTTGAATTTTAAATTGAATTCAGAAATTTCCGTAGGTCATAACTCCTTCATAAGGAGTCCGATACACGCAAACTCGGACTCTATCTCAAGCAGAATTCCGAGACGAGCGTAATGGCGAAACCCGTTTCCCTTAATTCTTTCATTTAGAATTAATTATACTTTAATTTGTTAGTTTACAGTTAACAGATAATTTCAGGGTGTTACATTCTCCCCTCCTAAAAGGATTTCGTCCCTGAAAACTTCAAATCTGAAAGAAATTAAGTCCTAACATCCAATCGTCCATCTACTCAACCAACAAATGCAGGCGTCCATTGTCCTTAAAAGACTTTTAATGCTTCATGATCATATGCATAGTGTGTGTACACGTCCTTATCTAATGCAAAAATTAGGCGGTCTACTGATTCAGTTGACCTCCTTAATGTGAATCGTGTAAGTGCCATGAATCCATTATGTATGCGAATTTTTCCCTACTCATAATTCTACATGAGTGCGCAACCATTCATACAGATGCGACATCCATATGACAACATATCAAGTTTCAACCACATACAAATATGAATACATATATGCATATGCAGTATGAAGTGACTGAGCCGATCTAAAACCTAGGTTGTGTGTATATGCATCCACGAGCAACCACTAGCAACCACTTGCAACCACTTGCAGCCATCAACCATAACACGTTTCAATTACATGTTTACATCCATAAGGGTTTCTACCTAAGGATAAAGGATAATATCGAGGAGATATTCCTAAAAAGATAGGTACAAGAACAACTTAAGAAAAAGCGAAATCAAAGATGTACCCTCAAAAAGAAAAGGGTAGGCCGCGCGTATTCTGTCCTCAGTTTCCCAAGTTGCGTCTTCCTCGGCGTCGCTCCACTGAACTTTAACGAGCTTGACTTCGCGGTTGCATAGCTTTTTTATTTTAGTTCCTATGATTCGATTTGGAAATCTCCTCACAGTTGCTTCGCATTCCACTTCGGCTTCTTCTAGAATGCTTGGCTCCGCCACTTCCGCAGATTCATGTAGACATTTTCGAAGATGAGAAACGTGAAAGACGTTGTGAATTCCAGCTAACCTTTCGGGCAGCTCTACTCTATAAGCCATTTTCCCAATCTTCTCGATGATAGAGAACGGTCCTACAAATCTTGTTGCTAGCTTTCCTGCAGATCCAAAGCGAACGACGTTCCTTAAAGGAGATACCTTAAGGAAAACCCTATCCCCAACCTCAAACCCAAGGTCGGTCCTTCTTTTGTCTGCGTAGGATTTTTGTCTATCTTGGGCAGCCTTCATTCTCCTTCGTATCAAGTCTACTTTTTCTGAAGTCTCCCTAATCGTGTCTGGCCCAAGTATAAGTTTGTCAGTAGACTCCCACCAACAAGTTGGTGATCAGCATCGTCTTCCATATAGAGCTTCGAAGGGCGCCATGCCGATAGTGGCTTGATAGCTGTTGTTGTAGGCGAATTCCACTAAAGGAAAATGATCCTCCCATGTCCCTCCGAAGTCAAGAACGCACAGTCTTAGAAGATCTTCTAATACTCTATTTATGCTTTCTATTTGACCATCTGTTTGGGGGTGATAGGCCGTGCTCAAGCATAACTGTGTGCCTACAGCTTCTTGTAGACTCCGCCAAAATTCGCTCGTAAAGATGGGATCTCTGTCACTCACTAAGCTGGAGGGTATTCCATGAAGTCGAACTATTTCCTTGAGATAAAGTGAAGCTAGAGATGAGGCAGTCCTTCTACTCTTGATAGGTATAAAGTGGCCGCTTTTAGTAAGCCTGTCCGCCATTACCCAAATGCTGGTATTGCCCTTTCTTGACCTAGGCAACCCATCAATGAAGTCCATTGAAATGCTATCCCACTTCCATTGTGGGACTTCTAGAGGATGAATCAGTCCTCAAGGCTTCTTTTGTTCTGCCTTGACCTGTTGGCATGTCACACACTTAGAAACGAAATCTTCCACGTCCTTCTTCATGCTGCTCCAATAGAAAACTCTCTTTACGTCCTTGTACATCTTGTCCCCACCTGGATGTATTGTCATCTTGGAATGATGTGCTTTCTCGAGAACCATCTTTACTAAATCCCTTGCTTGTGGGACGCGTAGTCTTCCATACCATCTCAGCCAACCCTTATCATCGATTGAGTACCTATTGAGGTGACTGGAAGTTTCACTCCTAATTAATTTATCAATCACATCAACAAGATGAGGGTGTACGCGTTGTGCGGCCCCTATTGAGTCTAAAAGTGTGGGACGTACTTCTAGGGATGCCAATAAACCAGGTATAAAATCAGAGGAGGGCCTAAAGTCAAAACTGGCTATATACTCCAAGCTTTGCCTTTCTACAAAGAGAGGGCTTAGGGTCAGCTACTTTCTGCTCAACGCGTCTGCTACTACGTTGCCTTTCCCAAGAGTATAGGAAATCTCAAAATCATACGAGGCAAGGAACTCCATCTACCTTTACTGCCTCAAGTTAAGATCCTTCTGCGAAAAAAGATACTTCAACGATTTATGGTCAGTATATAATTCGAACTTCTCACCTAGGAGATAATGGCGCCAAGACTTAAGCGCAAATACGATGGCGGCCAACTTAAGGTCGTGGGTTGGGTAGTTCTTTTCATGAACTTTCAATTGTCTTCCACCATAAGCTACTACCCTACCTTCTTGCATCAGAACAACGCCAAGCCCCGTACCACAAGCATCCGTATATACAAGGAACATCTTGCTTCCATCCAGCAAAGTCAGAACTAGGGCTGTTGTGAGAGCCCTTTTTAATCGTTTGAAAGCAAACTCACAATCCAAATCCCAAGCGAACGCCGGATTCTTCTTTGTTAGCCTTGTGAGTGGAGCTGAGATTTTCATGAAATCCCTAATGAACTTTCGGTAAAAACCGGCTAGCCCAAGAAAGCTTCGGACTTCGATTGCATTTCTTGGTGTCTTCCAATCTTTCACTGCCACCACTTTCGCGGGGTCTACAGCTAACCCCTCTTTGGACACTATATGTCCAAGAAATCTTACTTCTTCTCTCGAAAAGTGGCACTTGGAGAATTTGACTTTTAGCTAATGAACTCGAAGAGTTTCCATGATCTCCTTCAGATGCTGAGCATGTTCTTCCTCATTCTTTGAGAAGATCAAAATATCGTCTACGAAGACCACCATGAACTTATTGAGGAATTCTCTGAACACCCTGCTCATTAGGTCTACGAAATAAGCGGGTGCATTTGTCAAGCCGAAAGGGATGACAAGCCACTCGAAGAAACCGCCCCGGGTTGTGAACACCATTTTATTAATACTATCTTCAGCTACCCTTAGCTGATGGAACCTAGTAGCCAGATCAAGTTGGGAGAAGACCGACGCACCTACAAGCTGATCAAACAAATCGTCTATTCTGGGAAGCGGGTATCTATTCTTTTTAGTAAGCTTGTTTAGCTCCCTATAGTCCACACAAAGATGTAGTGAACCATCTGCTTTGGTGGCGAACACCACTGGAGCACTCCATTCCGAGATACTCCTCCTTATACACCCCTTCTCGAGAAGCTCCTTAACTTGCTTACTGAGCTCCTTTCTCTCCTTTGGAGCCATGTGCCTAACAGGCAGAGCTACGGGCTTTGCATTATCAACAAGATATATGCGGAAGTCTATTTCCCGCTTCGGAGGTAAGCCTTTCACCTCTTCAAAGACATCCGGATATTCCCAGACCACTCTTACCGACTGTAAATTCTCAACAGAAGCGTCAAGCGACTTTAGATAACTAAGCATAACAGCATTCAAGGGATTACAAGAAATTTCTGGAATGTTACCGAGCCGATTCAAGAGTCTAACCACTCTTTTCTCACAATCAAGAATGGCACCATTACTGGATAACTAGTCCATACCTAAGATCAGTCCATATCTTGAGAAGCCCAAAACAAAGGCACTACATCTAAATTCAACACTTAGAATAGAGATTTTCAAATCCAAGCAAACCATCGACAAATAAGCCGAGCCCCCAATTGGATTTGAAACAACCAAGGGATCTTCTACCATACTAGTGTCTAGGTGCAGAGATTCTACTAAAGCAGATTAAATAAAGGAGTGTGATGCACCCGAATCAAAGAGAGTGCGAACTGGATGATCATAGAGATAAACTAAGCTTTCTACATAAATATTTCTACCTAAGGTTCTCAAGATAGGAATGAGAAGATAAGCAAGATAAAACAAAGCATCTAGGAGAAGAAGTTAAAGTGGTACCCCCAGAAGGTCCCGCTTGCGGGCCTTTCCCTTGCTTCTTAGGGCAGTTCTTGCTGATATGTCTAGTGTCACCACAATGGAAGCATGCTCCCATCTTCATATTCTTCTTTCTACAATCCTGGACTATATGCCCAACAATGCCACAGAAATAACATTTCCTTTTCTCACGTGCCTTGTTATTATTGTTGTGGTCCTTTCCTCCTTGACTATTATCCGTCTTCTTGTTCTGCGATTCTTCCGCTTGCTGTTTCACGTAGAGGAGGAGGAGGAGTAAAAGCGTCTGTAGCTAGGGAGTAAGGTCCCCAGACATGCTGAAACGAAAAGGAAAGAATCAAGAAAAAAGGATAGAGAGATAGTGTGTATGGCTTTAGGGGACTATGCCTTTTAAAAACAACGCTTTTTCTTGAAAAATATGCTTCTTTAAACTTCTTTTTTTTGAAAATAGTTTCAAAAACCTATATCTAATTTGGTAAATCTATCCTCCGATACTAAGTGAAACACCCCACCTCCATTAAGGTCACTCACAAAGGGAATGCCTTAATTTTGGTGGAGGTTTATAAGTAAAAGTCACAGATAAACACAAGACAGATATATAATCACGTATATATAAGCAGCGGAAAACTAACGGATTTTTATTTCATAAAATATGTGTTCATACAAAACATTTCCATAATTGTCTCACAATAACTTCCAAAACATTACATCATCATTTCTGCCTTGATTATTAAACAAAGAAGCATAAAACATAATAAAAGCCGCATAAATCCCCATAGAACGTGTCCAAAATCCATAGCCAAGGAAAGAGAGTCCAAACCATACATCTACTATCTTGAAGCTTGCAAAGAGTCTGACTAAGCTGGGTTGTTTCCTCCCTGTGGACCTGGCCGGAGGGGGGGGGGGGACGGAAGAAACGAAGACGAAAGAAAAATAGGGTGAGACATAAAGCCTGGTAAGTCTAGTGACTCTTCGGTATGAGAATAAGAAAAAGGACATGATAGTTACAAAATAGAAATAGGAAAGTATAAACTAAGATAAAGTAGTTTAAAACGAATATACTATAGCACCCCACACTAAATCTCTACCCCTACTTCCATTGTCTAACCTGGCATCCCATGATCGGGGTGAAGTGATCCCCTTTCTAAAGATCGGCTCCTACTCGCATAATCATATGTGTCATACGTCCGCCAAAGATTGTAGATACCTATGCTGGTCCCACCATGGGGTGTATAAGGACCCATGGTGGCGGCCCGACACAATCCTAGAATGCATAGGGTATACTACTGGCGCCCCCAGTGCCTTATTTTTCTGCTTCGAAGTGTGTGCACGCCCGCACTCCGTTAGAACCCACACTGTTGCACCCATCGCCGTCGCTTTTGAACGCTTACAATCAGCCTAGTAATCGTGCCCCACCCTGCCTAGTTTTAGGGTACCATGATGACTAATTGGGTTACTACTGAAATGGGTCCCCATTACTAGGGTTTTCTAGTCAAACATGTTAAGTGGTTAAGTGTCTGTATTTACCTAACCCCACCCATCAGTTTAATTAACATGTTGAATTGGTTAAGTGTTTTAGTTAACTTAACCCTACCATCCTGACTTGTATGTCCTTAGCTTTTTAAAGCACCGACCACTCACATTAGACAGGTACTGTTACGGTTACTGGACGTGTCGGTCGTTTCCGGGCAGATTTATACCGTAACTCAGTCTAACCTCGGGTCCTTATTGGGCTCAATGCTTAACCACCCACACTGGATAGGTATTGTTGTGACTACTAGACAGTCGGGCGGGTCCGTGCAGGTTTACATCACAACTCAATCCAACCTCGTGTTAAGCATACTCGTATTTTCTAAATTTACATATTTGTCTTTATTACTTGTTATATGTAAATTCGTCAACAATTAAATGTTGTGTCCCACTTTCCAAGTTCATCATTTTTGGTATAAGAATTTTACGTCATTTAAATGCCACCAATTTTTGGCATGTGACAAACATGCCAATGCATATATTTTTCACCAATTTATGTCAAATTACCAATTTTTCCCAATGTTACCCCGTCTAGTTATTAGGCTAACAATCATAGGCTAATTTCGTCTGCATGATTTTTAACATATAATATTAGGCTAAAAACTTAGCCTAATTTAGCGTACATAAAATTGGCATAAAGAAATTCATAAACATAAACATGACATAGGTGTAAACTTGGCATTTTTGGCATAGTCAAAATGAACATCATAGGTGTGAACTTGCAATGTAGACTAAATCAACATACATATATGTGAATTTGCAACATAGGCTAAATCAACTTACATATATGTGAACTTGCATTGAAATAGGGGTCTAACTAAATAGGTGTCACTTGAATTAGCATATGATTTAGACAACATAAGCCTAAACATGTTTAGATCTAGGCATAACATCGAACATCACTAGCATATGACAAGAATATGACATGCCCATAAGTATGTATAATTTTTTCACATGTGTGCGAACTAAATCAAATCATGTTTACTACTATAAGATGAAACTTGTATTAAAATGGATCTTAGCATGGATCCAATTATGAACTTTGCAACTTTTGTATAAACATATGAGCATGTATATGAACTTAATCATTTAGGCATATAAATTCTATTGTACAGCATATAACTTGTCATAATCACCTAAACATATAGGTGTAGATATGAACCAAATGACTTGCATGTGAATTTGTATAGATCCAACATCAACTAGATTAATCCACAAACATTCTAATGGATCCAACAACAACTCAATTATACCACAAACATCTCAATACTATTCACATCACAATCATCGCAACACATAGATATGAACGTCGTCGTTATATAATAGCACAATTCCATTTCTATTTTACATCGAATCAAATCTTAATTTTATTCCCATTGGAAAAATCACTATACTTACAATAGATGACGGTCTTGTTTTCTGGATTATGAGTTCTGAATTTGCAATGGTTTCCTTTGGCTAGACAAAAGTTGATTGATTCTTGTTTTACGTTAGTTTTGGGTCGTCTCTAAGCTTTCTCTAACTGACGGCTACTCTTAGTTTCCTCCCAGCAGCATGACGGCTCTAGTTCTATATTATTTGTGTGAATTTATGTTGAGTGTTGAGTTGTATTTATAGAATTTCAGATTGATTTGAGCCATCAGATTATCATAGAGTTAATCCAGACCATACACACCAAGATAAGCCAATTAGAAAGTGACAACTCAGCCCTAGTGACACAGCCAAGCTCAGAAATTCAACCAGAAACAAACTAGGCCAGCCAGGGCCAAACCAGGTCGACTGGGCAGGTCGACCCCCAGGTCGACCATATGGTCAACCTGGTTAGCCAGGTCGACCTGGTTACCCAGGTCGACCTGATGCCTGGGCGGGAATTTTCCCGCCCAGCCCAGTTTGGGTCTGTTTTTTCGAATTTCGAATTGAATTTGAACCGTTTGAATTTTAAATTGAATTCTGAAACTTCCGGAGGTCATATATCCTTCATACGGAGTCTGGTTCATGCAAACTCGGACTATATCTCAGGAAGAATTCCGAGACGAGTGCAATGGCATAACCCGTTTCCCTTAATTCTTTCATTTAGAATTAATTATACTTTAATTTGTTAATTTACAGTTAATAGAAAATTTCGGGGTGTTACATTTATATTCTGGAGTATTGATATCCTTTGTCGAAGTCGTTGCTTTGCTTTCCATCCTAGAAGTACCTTTATTGGATAACGAACTACCGATTGAAGAGCCATTACGCTAAAATCGCCATTGAATGGATCGTCATGTCCTACTCCCCGAAATAAAACCATTGAATGGATCAACCACTTTATAAAATCGATAATAACAACTCCGATCACCAATTTGACTAAGATTGGTTTAATGCACATCCAGGAAATTTTTTAGCATTTGTGGCAAAATCCAACTTGTCGCCAAGTCCTTCTGCCATCTTTGGATCGACCATTAAGCTTCAGTGTCGCTCCGTCTTCAAATCCATCACCAAAACTCCAGCTTTGCTCCATCATCGAATCCATCCAATTACTCTAAAGGTCCTCCAATAATTTATCTTATTTTATTGAGTCCATCATCGTTGTGCGTTCACTCAATATACACTGACTTGTGTATTTGATCGATAAGCACAAACAAACTCTAACAAATGAGATTTCCTAATATTAGACCATTTACGAACGACATTTTGAGCTAAACTAAGCAAACAACACAACACATGACCAAGTAGCCATCTAAATTCCTAAACTAGCATACAAACATCCATAATAGGAATAGTAAATCAATTAAAACGTATCTGTAACAGTCAAAGTAAAATAAGTGCCCAAATAACCTAAATCTAATAGTGTGTTCAAAATAGCGAGTAATAGCGCGTAACGGTTAAATTGCATATAGTAGCACACAATCAGGTAAAAATGAGACAATTAGGTTAAAACTACTTAAATCACTTTTTAATCATTTTATTAATTATCTACTAGATTCAATTATCCTAAATATTACGTTTTATAGTTAGATATTAGTTTAAAACGTCCAATCCATATTATACGAATAAATATAGTTCTTTGAGAGGCAATATCACTAATCTTAGCCAAATCAGTCTATACCAGTGCATAGAGCCTATCAATATGAGTCCAACATAAGAAACAATGTCCAAATCTGACATCGTACGCAAAAGCTACGAATGATATAGTTTGTGAATTTATGATAAATAATTAAATTAAATAACCACAAATTAACAAAATAATCAGCTATCAAAACCTTCTACCCCAATATTTATTTCCACCTTGTACGCCAAACACAGGAAAACCCGGATGTCCACTTCCATCTCTCATCCCTATCTCGATGTACAATCAATGAATCGATGCACTGACGATTGGAATACATCACACTTCAGGAGCACACTGCGATAAATTCAGTCCCTCCAATACAATTATGACCTGAAGGAGGGATGCATGACCTTCAATGTCGTGTTTCACCAAGCGAGGCCGACCATGGACAGATTCTTAGGAAAGGTGAGTCTTCCAATGTTTAACCTAATGGTGTGAGCTTCATCGCCTAATCCTCCCACACTCAGTCATTAGGTCAAACCTTAGTCTCGCTGCCCAATATCGAATGCCAAGCAATGGTTATTGTCAAGTAGCTCTTGGAAGCACAAACTCAAGGAAGGAAAAGTCATGGTTTTTAGTTGAGAGAAGTGTTGGATTTTGTAACAAACCAGAACTTTGGTGATGATTTATTTAGTTATATAATTGGATTTCAAAAACATAATTTTCGATAATGATGGAATTTTACCACGAAACATGCACCATCGTGTTTGTGTTGGAATTATAGTCAACTTTCAAGTTTAGAACTTAACGAACGGATTATGTATGAAAATGTTATGCACGAAATACGAAAACGGACGGAAATTAAATAAAATAGAATACTATTGATATAGTAATTAATATTTCCCTACCATTGCCATGTCAATAAAAACGGTCGACTGCGCGGTCGACTGTTGCATCGAGTGTTTGGTCAATCAGCCAGTGGTGACTAGGGTATATAATATAAAAACTATATTGATGGATGGATTTTTCTAGAATTAAATCTAATAGTTCAAGGTCATTTCTATGCCTTTGCATAAAGGGCTAGACCCCCACTCTTTTGTTCATATTTTCTGGAGGAAGCAGCTAAGCTCTACCATTTCAAATTCTTCAGCCTCTTCTAAAATTCTAAATTATAGATCTATTCAAACCAAATGAACGAGGATTAGAGATATTGAAACCAAATTTGTGCAAAGGGTTGGTTCTACGAATGGTAATCTATATTATTAAATTTCTTTCATCTTTTCCTGTTCTTCTTTTAGATCTACCATTCTAAATCTATGTCTTAAAACCCCTTTTGTAAATAAACTGTAGATCTGCAAGATTTGGGAATTGTAAGACTGAAAGATGTGTTCATATTTAGATTTTGATTGTTTTAAGTGTGTAACACCCCGCATTTTTAAGTATAATTAAAAATGAAATAAAATATATGAAAATATGCTTATGATAGGTAAATAATGGTGATGCATAAGAAGAATTAATTAATACATGAAAGAGGAGAAAAATTAGTTCGATAACGGTGTGTGTAACGGAAAAGATAGTAAAATGAGGATAATTAATTTAAGAATCAGGAATTAGATAAAATGGACATCACCATTGCGTTCCTCTCGAAATTTTACATGAAATAGAATCCGAGTTTTCGAAAATCGGAGTCCGGATGAAGAAGTTATGGCCTGTAGAAGATTCAGAAGGTTTCGGTCAGCACAGAATTGGGCAGGTCGACCTGGGGGTCGACCTTGGGGCCAGGTCGACCAGGGGGTCGACCTGGGAGTCGACCTCCCCCATGGGGGTCGACTATAGTGTCGACCTCCCCCTCTACAGGTCGACCTGGTCGGCCTGTTTCGGTCCAGAACAAGATTTTGAAGCCCATGGACGATTTTTGATGGTCCGGATTGGTTTTAGGGTTAATCTGATGGCTGAAATGAATTGCTACACCTATAAAAACAACCTAAGACCTAGCCTTCTCTACACACAATTCTATTCTGCTTCTTCTCTGCCTCTGTTCTAAGTAAAAATAAAAATGGCGTCGCTACTCTGCTGGAATCAAAACTAGAAGCTAATCAACATCAACCTAAGCAACTCAATTCAAATTAGAGATTAAAGCTTCTGCAACGATTCTACAACAATTAAACTTCTTTCTTTAATCCAACCAAGGCAAGTGCAGTTATTTTCCGATATAAACTTTAATCATAATTGTGACATGAATATAAATCTGAATTTGAGATTGTGTATGTTCTGTTCTGATCTATTTTATTGTGTATCTCTTCTTCTTTCTGTTCTATAGCCAGGCTACTACGAGTCTGCGCCAATCTCCTAAGAGATTAACACACGAACGCTAAAATGTTTGGGACAAATAATGAATGTGGAATAATTAGACATGGTTAATTTGTGACTGATTTAAGAAAAAGGACATAGGTTGTAAACTAGATTTAGATCTATGCATATTCCGTGAATTAGAAGAAGAGGAACCATGGTATGTTAACGTATGGCTTGAGACAAAGAAAATATGGCTTAGGTATAAAGATTTACATTAAGGTAGGACATCTATTAAATGTAAATAAACACCTAAGTAAGGGATCTTTGGGATACATGACATGCATAGTAATCGATGGTTATATTTGGTATATGATCATAGTGTGAATCATGACAATTATTTAGGCATGCTTAGGCTAAATTTAAAATTAGGCAAGATATGTTTGTGAAACTTTAAGGAATGATTAAATCTGTTATATTTGCTTAATCTGCTAGTTCTACTATATTGCTTAATCTGCTAGTTCTGCTCTACTGCCTAGTCTGCTAGATTTGTTCATCTGCCAAATCTGTAATATGCTAAGTCTGTTGGAAAATGCTAGATCTGCTAGTTTGCTTAATCTGCTAAATTCGTTAAGTCGCCTAATCTGAAAAATCTGTTATCTGCAATATCTGTTGAGTTGATATAATTAGTCCGCTATTGACGTAATCTGAATTGGCTATAGTTACGAATAATTGACATGTATATTAGGCGTGGGTATAAATGGTAAATCATTAATTAATTGGCCGCAAAGATAAACATAGCTAACTCGAGGTTAGAATGAGTTTGCAGTGTAATTCTGCCCGAAACCACCGGGCATATTCCAGTGGTCGCAAACAATAGGTTCTAATGTGAGAAGTTAGTCATAACGTGCTTGAAACCCGAGGTTAGACTCAGTTTGCAACAGAAACCTGCCCGGAACCAAGCGGCCTAACCAATAGCCGCAAATTATCACTCTAATGTGAGAGGTTTGGGCATTAATATTTAATTAATGAAAATCTGAGATAATTATGAGATCTAAAACGTGTTGGGTAAGGTTAAACCAATTGGACCAATGAATCTGATAAACCCGTTTCGTGAATCCGTAGGCCCAATACAAAGTTAGATAATCGGTAACCAGTTAATCTGTAAGTCTGTTAATCTGTAACCAGTTAATCTGTAAGCCTGTTAATCCGAACATATGATCCGTTAGTCTGAAAACCTGTTAACTTCATTCTCTGATCTGTGAACTAGTTAATATAAATTTTGTATGTCTGAAACTTGTAGACAAGTTAAGCTGAAATCTGTTAGTCTGGGGACAAAAGGTTAGGAGGGGAATTACTTGTGTCATCTGTTGTTTGGGACCCATATTAGTCAGTAACCCTTTCTGGTATAAAAACTTTGACCCAACAGTAAGTAGGGTCTAGACACGCTTACGGAACTAATTATAAGCGGTTCATTCTGATAATGGCAAGGGGTGTTGATGGTGCGTTCCAATCGAGTCATGTGCGTGCATGGATCCCGGTCTGCCTCTGAGGATGTAAGACGTCGTGACATCTGTAAATAGGTATGTGCCAATTGGTTGTCACTTTAGGGAGTGATACACCCTATTGTGGGGCCGACACAGGATATTTATGTATTAGGGAGCCGATCGCTTGGGGTAGGGTTTTAGGGTACACTTAGTTCTGTCTGTTTCTGTTGGTACCGTCTGTTTTTGTTGGGTGGCAACACCCGTCTGTTTCTGCGTGGTACCGTCTGTTCGGGTGGTAAAGGCCCATTACAAGTGTACATGTAATTCTACATTCTGTTTCCGTAGGGATTAATCTGTTTCTGCTTCTGTCTGTTTATGATCGGGTAGTAAAGGTCCATTATTAGCATTTTGTTTCTGTTAAATTATTTTGTACTCGTTTCTGTTTCAGTTTAGACATTAGGGTGACACCTAATTCTGTTATACTAGTATTAGTGCAGAGAAGTGTAAAGAAATAGCTTATGTCATTCTGTTATATCTGCTACACCTGTTACAGCTATCTCTCATCCAGTTTTATGTTCATGTCATGTTATTATTATCTGTTCATAACTGAAAATCACTGGACTTGCCAGACTTTTTGTCTGACCCTTGTTGTTTTGCCTCCTTTCTTCCGTTCCCCCCATGTTCTGTAGAAGGGGATACTCTAGCTTGATCCAGATTTCTTCTGCTTGAAGTGATTAAAGTATGGCTTGGCTCTGTATAGCTTCCGTTCTATGGGGATTATGATTTTGAAGTTTTGTACTCTGATGGCTTTTGAACAAGGCTGATATATATGTACTTGAGTTTTTGGTAAACTTGTAACCAAACTGATTTCTATCCGCTGCAATAAAGTTATAAAGTTTTTCAAGTACTATTTTTATATCTTTCTTGTTATATTCTATTCTATTTACTAAAATGCTCCAACAAAGTTAAGGCATTCCCTTTGTGAGTGACCTTAACGGAGGTGGGGTGTTACACTTGGTATCAGAGCTGAAGGTTACCGAATTGGATAGAAGTTTTTGAAAACTATTTTCAAAAAGGTTTTGAAAGGAAATATTTTCAAAAATAAAGCTTATTTTGAAAAACATGATCCCCAAGAGCCATATATCTTTCCTTCAGTCCTTTTTGTATTGAATCTTTCCTTTTTCGTTTCAACATGTCTGAAGCATCTAAGATACCAGAGGGTGTTCATGTACCCGGTTGGTTTCGTCAATACCTTGAGGCTAGGACCGCTGCCGCAGGTCCAGCAAATGATCCCCCTCCTTTGCCCCCTCCTCGTGCAGTTGTTTTCTCAAAAATCTGTAAATACTTTAGGGCCATGTTGGGAAGGATTTCAAGGGAACTGAATCATTCGTAGAGGCGAGAAACTGGCTCAAAGAAACTGAGGATCTATTCGTTATCTTCGAGGTGGACGATAGGCAGAAGGTACAGTTGGCGGTATGGCTGCTCAAAGACGAAGCTTCCTATTGGTGGGAAGTCACTAATGCCGAGAGGCCAGTTGAAATATGGATGGATTTCAGAACAAGGTTTGAGACAAAATTCCTCTCGCAAGCTGAACGAAGTCTACAACTGGAAAAGTTCTTATCTCTTAAGCAAGGAAGTATGACGGTCAAGGAATACGTCAACCAGTTCAACCAACTGGCTAGGTTCGGATTGGATTTAGTCAACACTCAGCATAAAAAGGCTCTCCACTTTGTTAAAGGATTGAACGAGCCACTACACAGCCTAGCCATGACCCATGTACCTATGGGAGCGACTTACGAGAAATTGGTGGACATGGCGCTACTGCACGAGGAAGACAAGGGCCCGAAAGTGACAAAGAAGGAAGAACCACAGAATAAGAAAGCAGGGCCCATAAAGGAAACACATAAGAAGGATGAGAAGTTTGAAGATTAGAAGGGGAATAAGTGCTTTACTTGTGGGAGCTCGACTCATCTGAACAAGGATTGCAGAAAAAGGAAAGGCAGTTGCTTCAACTGTGGAGAGATGGGACACTTCACTAGGGACTGCCCGAAGAGGTGAGGGCAAGGAGGGCAGGCGAACACTCTTGAGGCTAGTGGCTAGGATAGAAATAGGAAAATTTCTATAGTAGGTTCAATTTCTTTATCTGATTATGGAGTTAAGTCTTTTTTTGATTCTGGTATTTTGATTTTGTAATTGATACTCTGCACCTTAATACTAGTATTATTTCTGAATTCCGCTGTAGACTCAGACCCATAAGGGTTATGGCTCATCTGTTTGAGATTGGGGTTTGAGGGATATCTGTGTTAGGCGTCAAGTATGACGCATACATTCTGAGTTTTCGTGGGGTATGATTTTATCATGCTTAACTTCCTAAAAGCCATTAGGGAACCTAATCTGTACCAGTAGTCTGTAAATATCTGAATACTTCTTATAAGATTTCCAGTTTTGACATTGTCTAAAGAGGGTAATCCTCTGGGTGTCAATTTGATGTTGGTTTCGGTCTTCGGGGCCGATACTTAGGACCCATGCCTAATGGGAACCAAGTTTTGTTTTATCTGTACTCGCTTCCATCATTCGACTGTATCCTATCGATCGAATCTTCGAACTTTAGGTAGAAACTGATGGGGGTAAACATGTGTTTGAGACATGTTATGTTTGATGGTTGCAAGTGGATGCAAGTGGTTGCTAGTGGTTGCCTGTGGATGCTTAAACACACACTAGGCACTAGATCGGCTCGAAAACACTCTCATACTGCATACGTATGTGTGAGCATTTTCAATTTTTGTGGATCCAAAATGATTGACTCAGCACATGGATGTTGCATATGACTGAATGGTTGTGCACTCATATAGAAATGGTATGTATCGAGTAGGAAAATTGCATACATGTTGGACTCATGGCACTGGCATAATTCACATTAAGGAGGTCAACTGAATCAGTGGACCGCCTGATCTTTGCATTAGACAAGGAACATATACACACACCTCTTGCATATGTTCATACAGCATTAGAAATCTCTTAAGGACAATGAATGCCTGTGATTGGTGATTGAGTAGATGGATGATTGGATGGTAGGACACCTTCTTCTTAACTTGAAGATTTCAGGGACAAAATCCTTTAAGGAGGGGAGAATGTAACACCCCGCATTTTTAAGTATAATTAAAAATGAAATAAAATATATGAAAATATGCTTATGATAGGTAAATAATGGTGATGCATAAGAAGAATTAATTAATACATGAAAGAGGAGAAAAATTAGTTCGATAACGGTGTGTGTAACGGAAAAGACAGTAAAATGAGGATAATTAATTTAAGAATCAGGAATTAGGTATAATGGACATCACCATTGCGTTCCCCTCGAAATTTTACATGAAATAGAGTCCGAGTTTTCGAAAATCGGAGTCCGGATGAAGAAGTTATGGCCTGTAGAAGATTCAGAAGGTTTCGGTAAGCACAGAACTAGGCAGGTCGACCTGGGGGTCAACCTGGGGTCAGGTCGACCAGGGGGTCGACCTGGGATTCGACCTCCCCCATAGGGGTCGACTATAGTGTCGACCTCCCCCCTACAGGTCGACCTGGTCGACCTGTTTCGGTCCAAAACACGTTTTTGAAGCCCAGGGACGATTTTTGATGGTCCGGATTGGTTTTAGGGTTAATCTGATGGCTGAATTGAATTGCTACACCTATACAAACAACCTAAGCCCTAGCCTTCTCTACACGCAATTCTATTCTGCTTCTTCTCTGCCTCTGTTCTAAATAAAAATAAAAAAGGCGTCGCTACTCTGCTGGAATCAAAACTAGAAGCTAATCAACATCGACCTAAGCAACTCAATTCAAATTAGAGATTAAAGCTTCTGCAACGATTCTACAACAATTAAACTTCTTTCTTTAATCCAACCAAGGCAAGTGCAGTTATTTTCCAATATAAACTTTAATCATAATTGTGACATGATTGTAAATCTGAATTTGAGATTGTGTATGTTATGTTCTAATCTATTTTATTCTGTATCTCTTCTTCTTTCTGTTCTATAGCCAGGCTACTGCGAGCCTGCGCCAATCTCCTAAGAGATTAACGCACGAACGCTAAAATGTTTGGGACAAATAATGAATGTGGAATAATTGGACATGGTTAATCTGTGACTGATTTAAGAAAAAGGACATAGGTTGTAAACTAGATTTAGATCTATGCATATTCTGTGAATTGGAAGAAGAGGAACCATGGTATGTTAATGTATGGCTTGAGACAAAGAAAATATGGCTTAGGTATAAAGATTTACATTAAGGTAGGACATCTATTAAATGTAAATAAACACCTAAGTAAGGGATCTTTGGGATATATGACATGCATAGTAATTGATGGTTATATTTGGTATATGATCATAGTGTGAATCATGACAATTATTTAGGCATGCTTAGGCCAAATTTAAAATTAGGCAAGATACGTTTGTGAAACTTTAAGGAATGATTAAATCTGTTATATTTGCTTAATCTGTTAGTTCTGTTATATTGCTTAATTTGCTAGTTCTGCTCTACTGCCTAGTCTGCTAGATTTGTTCATCTGCCAAATCTGTCATCTGCTAAGTCTGTTGGAAAATGCTAGATCTGCTAGTTTAATCTGCTAAATCCGTTAAGTCGCCTAATCTGAAAAATCTGTTATCTGCAATATCTGTTGATATAATTAGTCCGCTATTGACGTAATCTGAATTGGCTATAGTTATGAATAATTAACATGTATATTAGGCGTGGGTATAAATGGTAAATCATTAATTAATTGGCAGCAAAGATAAACATGGCTAACTCGAGGTTAGAATGAGTTTGCGGTGTAATTCTGCCCGGAACCACCCGGCATATTCCAGTGGTCGCAAACAATAGGTTCTAATGTGAGAAGTTAGTCATAACGTGCTTGAAACCCGAGGTTAGACTCAGTTTGCGACAGAAACCTGCCCGGAACCAACCGGCCTAACCAGTAGCCGCAAACTATCAGTCCAATGTGAGAGGTTTGGGCATTAATATTTAATTAATGAAAATCTGAGATAATAATGATGTCTAAAATGTGTTGGGTAAGGTTAAACCAATTGGACCAATGAATCTGATAAACCCGTTTCGTGAATCCGTAGGCCCAATACAAAGTTAGATAATCTGTAACCAGTTAATCTGTAAGTCTGTTAATCTATAAGAGTATGGAAAAATTTGGATGAAAAATGTTTTGTTTTTCAAAAACATTTCATTCATATAGAACTGCAATTATATTTAGGATGTGAGCATCATGTTTTATAAAAAATTGAAAGTTTGCATACATATAGGCGGTACCAAATTAGGCATACATGCATTACTATGATGTATTTCACTTTGCACACGTGCTCAATGTTGGCAAAAAAAAAATTGGATGCACACTTGATGGTTTGATATTATGCGAGGAATTATATACTTCCCCCCATCTAATTTCGAGGACGAAATTCCTTAAGGGTGGGAGAATGTAACGCCCCGCATTTTTAATATAATTAAAAATGAGATATATGTATATATATGCATGGATATATTTAAAGGAAATATTAAATAATATTAATGTAATTGCATGTAAGAAGTTTATGCAGTGAAATAAAGAAAAAGATTAATAAAGAAATTACATGCAATATTTGAAATAAGAAGAAATACAGTGAAATGCGAAGAAATACATGTAAACATTTAAAAAGAAATAAAAAGGAGAATTTGAAGAGACTATAGAATTTGGTCATGAAATTAGCGTCATTACGTTCATGGCGATTTTTTGGTCAATTTAGACCTATAGTTTGTAGAAAACTGATTTAAAACGAAGAAGTTGTCCTTAATTTAAGAAATGCAGTAAAACATGAATAATATGTAGCTTGGTCCTAAGTCTTGTTAACAAAAGACTTAGTAGCTCATTTGGTTAATACATGAGACTTGTACATAAGAGGTTGTGAGTTCAATGCCCACCAGTGCCATATATTTTGTTTTGTTTTAAGGAGCGGCTAAATAGTGGCTTAGCAAATTGGTTCAGTGCGAGAGGGGATAAGTTAATTAGAGGATTAATTGAAAGAATGGAAATAAACCATTAATTGCTTGAGGATGATAATTTCCAAATAAATTAGACAATTTTTCGCATATAAAAATTAGTATACGCATAAGAGATGGATGCGTATGAACATGATTCAAATTTGAAGTTGCGCGCGAACATAGAGACAAAAAAGGGGGCATATATGTATACGTGTTATTTGAAATTAATGCAATAAGGGAAAGAGGATATGTGAAATTATTGCATTAAATAAATGGATGATGCATGAACCTGAATAAAAATAAATTATTGTGATGCATATAAAAGAAAGAGAATATGGAGTGAATAACATGTCAAATGTGCAATTAAAGCATGCATAGAAAAATGTTGTTAACATTAAAATGGAGAAATTAAATGTGAAGGGGATCAACTTTTGAAATTTAAACGTTTAAAAAGTAAACTAATAAGGCCATAAGCAAGCCACAATTGGAGGAAGGTTAATGTTACTAAATAACATTCAAATCAGAGACGCATGCACATGTGATTAGATGTAAATAAATAAAAGAAAATGGTTTAAGGAAATGCAGTTTCTTTTCAAAAAGAGTAGACAAAAATAAATAAATAAAGGTTGCTATATATTAAAAATAGTATGTAAATAATTGAATGCATGAATAAATAAGTGCAAATAAATAAATAAATAAATAATTGAATGCATGAAGGAAAGAGGTTGCTATACGTTAAAAATAGTATGTAATGCATTAATTAGAAAGAAATAAAACGGTTTTTTTTTATTTAAAGGAGCACTAAGTGTGAAAAGGGTTGTTCTGGATGGTTCTTTTCTAGGGTGAGGTGGATGGTTTAGATGAGTTTTTATTTAATCCTAAGGTCCTAATTGCTCTAACCCACCTATAAAAGAACACCTAACCAAACCCTAAAATCATTCTATCTCTTATAAGACGCCTCCATGCCACCAAACTTTAACCCAACATAGCTGTCGCCTCTAAACTCTAAATTAAATTGCAAGTTCTTCATCAATTTTGGAGTTTAATCAAATCAAGTTGCAATTTTCTTAAACAACAATTCATGTTCTGCGTCAATAATCAAATAAGAAGCCTAAACCAACGTTCTACCTCGACAACCAATTGTTTATTTCTCCAATCTAGTCAAGGTGAGTGGTTTAAAATACAGTTGTTGTATAATTGTACTTCTATCATTTGCCCTTCCCAATAATGAATATGATGATAATTTAATAAGATCAGTTATTTCATTTATGCTTACGATTGAGTTCTCTCCTTTTTACCCTTTCCCCTTTTTATTTTTATAGCTAGGCTATCTCGAGCCTACATCTATCATGAATTTATGCGTTGTAAACGAGAACGAGAAAGTAAAAGGAAAAAAGGGTTGTTTGGGCATAATATGGGTTGGAAGGATTTATGTATGATTTGAATAGAGTTATGGACATAATTTTATGGTAATTTTAAATTTATGTAGTTTGGCATGATTGAAATTGGATATGGAATTAGTACAATTTAATATTAACAATATGTAATTGGATAACATGGTTGGTGAAATTTATTGGTAAGATAAGTCTAAAAGGCGAATTAGGTTATATGTATGAACATGGGAACATTGGGAAATATATTGGAAAAATATTGATTTTATGAACATGAGTATTATTTGATATTTTGGATAATTGGAATATAAAAGAAATTGGCATATTTGGGTACGGATTACATGGAATTGATGAAATTGCCTATAATTGGAAATTTGTAATTAAGGCTAATTAATATGTTGTTAGCGACAAGTTGGAATAGGCAAAATTGTAAACATGACTATATGTTGAATTGGAAACACATAACATGAAAATTGGGATTTGGGTGAAATACGATGTTAATGAACCTTTGACACGAGGTTAGGCGCAATTGTGGTGTAAGACTGCCCGGAACTGCCCGGCAAATCCAGCTGCCACAATTGGACGTCTAATGTGAGAGGTCAAAGGCATGAAATGTAGGCGTAATGGTTGGTGACACGAGGTTAGACCCGCATTGTGGTGTAAGACTGCCCAGAACCGCCCGGCAAATTCAACAGCCACAAAGTGTCCGGTCTAATGTGGGAGGTCATGCACCGTTCATCATAATAAATGAATTAAGGAATACTAACCATAATAAGACATGTGAGTAACATGGGTATGGTTAGAGGGTTAAGTGGGTGACATGTCAAATATGACATGTAAATATGGACTTAACCGTAGTAAGACAAGACATGTAAAACATGTAAATATGGACTTAACCGTAGTAAGACATGTAAAACATGTAAATGTGGACTTAACTGTAGTAAGATACGTGAAGTAAAACATGACTAAGGTGGACTTAACCATAGTAAAGCATGTGTAAGACATGGAAACAATAATAAAAGAGGTTAAGTGGGACATGGGCGGCATGTAAGACGTAAATAAATAATGCTTAACCAAAGGGGACCCGTTATGGCATCACAAATTAATTGAATTGGGTAAAGTTCAGGTAACGGGTTAAATAAATGTAAAGGGTTAAGTAAATCTAAATTAATGACAAAAGTGGGGAATGGTAAATAACCTATTATGAATGAATTTGAATAAGAAAAGGATAATAGGTTAGACTTGTCCTAGGGAAAAGTGGAAAGTATAATTTATGGGATAAGGTATGTTATAAGAAACAATGGAGGAAAATAAGGTAACTTATATGTGAAGATATACTTAATTATAAATTAAGTAGTTTGGGAAGGAGAAGTGTGAAATTTAAGATGATATAAGTTATATGAATGGAAAAGGAGAATCATATATGTTGGTTGGATTGAGTAATTCTCTGAGTGCCAGTCTGATGTTGATTTCGATCTTCGGGCTGGTGTTTAGGGGATTATTCTCCTAATCAGTATATATGTGGATAAGACGTACTTAAATATGAATTATGTATAACATGTTGTTGTAACCCTAAAAGGGAACAATTTATGAAGTTGGAAAAGAACATGTTGAGGTCTTATTAATGGACTTAAATGGGTTAAGTATAAATTGAATTAATAAGCGAGGTATCTTGGTAAACTTTAAAAGGAAGTCAATATAAATAAGAATAACCAAGTTAAATAAGGAAAACTGACGAGGTAACACAAGCATGTAAGAATTGATTAGACGTAGGGTCTACTGACATATAAAATCAAGGCGCTTGGGGCAATCCGAAAGTTGTACGATGAATAACCCAACAAGGTAAATCATCATGGTGTCATAAGACACGAGGGGAGCGCACATTCGTTATTTTGGCATCTCCAACGGACTGGAAGGCGAAGCACGCGGCTTCCGGAGAGGTTAAAGGTGCTTCTAGTAGTCCTCTGTGTGGTGACAGATGTTTCAGGCTGTGCCCGCAGAGGTTGGGTCTTCGCGTGACTACTAGGTGGGTGGGCCTTGACTGCAAGAATAGCTGGGCAGTCAGAATGTTGTTCGTGTTGACGGAAAAGGTGGTTCGACGGCTGCCTCAACGGAGGTGGAGGGTCAGGACCAACAAGGATAGTAGGTCGTCGAGTGCCTGTTACCACAGCCAGTAGGATGCGGAAAGACTAGAGCTAGACCCAATATACCATTAACCATTCACTATCGTGGGACGGTGGTTGAGGGGAGACGCCACATGGATGTTTAGATTGGTTGCTTAGGGGCTTGTCGCTTAGCTCTCATAGTCTTTATTAGTTACAGGAGGGGCCAAGGTGGGGCCACAACCACCATAGAAAATAGACCTTAGGGATATTTGTGTGGGAGGCTCTTAAAGGCGGGCCTTGCACATGTATAAGGAAAGATCCCGACTGAGTTCCGTGTTTCTTGCGTAGCCCTGCCATGGAACTCGGGCGTGCACACATGATGGGTGTGCAGGTTAGATATCGAATACGTACGTGGAAGAGTCTAAATATAACCATGTCTGCTCTGGGTGGTGTATCGTAGACTGGTAGGCATTATTCGATAACGGCAGTCAAATTAGAGTGATCCTATGTGGGCGTAGTGTTGTATTATATATATAAGAGGAATATACATTACTATGACATAGGACGGGGGACTACGTATATCACTGCGAGGATACGGTGGGGACCATGCGAGTGGGATACCATGGGATGTACCTCAGTTTGGGGGTAGCTACATATACATTATATTATGTTAGTCTACTGGGAGTAGATGGGTGCGACGTGTGTGTAAGCCTCGAGCGCTAATGACACAAATAACCTAATAAACAATAAAATGTAATTGAACGATATACGTAGGATTATTCAAGAAGTGTAGTTTAAACTCATTCACACAGAACTTATGTTCTGACCCCCTCCTCATAACATTCGCAGGTTAGATTCATGACAGAGACTTATAGCTTTGGAGATACTGATTTAGCAGTATAGCAATTAAGATAATGCTATGTTTATATATATATATATTATATTTTATTCCTTCCGCTGTGAGGTGTTTTCCGAATTATGACATATTTCTTGTCTCTGTCTTTTCTGTAGGATACTAGAGCAACCAACTCGGGTTTTGATGGATTGGGTTTTTGAAAAAAAAAT